>JAYESD010000002.1:272549259-273204915 GCA_036927565.1 Tuctoria greenei | reverse complement strand
AACGATCCTCTTTCCAAGCCATAAGGTACCATGTTCGTCTTCATCAAATCTGAATTCTCTCCCTTCTTCGATTCTTTCCTTGATTTCCTTGATCTCCTCATCCGTGGTTTGCGCTTCTCGAATTTCTTGCTCCAAAGTTGGGTTTAACTCCATCATCTCCATCTCATTTACAAACCAGTGGTTCAACCGTTCAAACTCCTTACATAACTCGGACGGTAACTCTCGAACTGTAAGTTGATGGCTTACTCCCTTTCTACTCAAAGCATCGGCCACTACATTGTCTTTTCCTGGATGATAGTTGATCCCCAAATCATAATCTTTGATGAGCTCCAACCATCTTTGTTGCCTCAAGTTCAGATCCGTTTGTGTGAAAATATACTTCAAACTCTTATGATCCGTATAAACTTCACACCTATGTCCAAGAATATAGTGTCTCCAAATCTTCAATGCATGTACCACGGCTGCAAGTTCTAAATCGTGTGTCGGGTAATTCTGCTCATATTTCTTCAATTGTCTTGACGCATAGATGACCACTTGACCTTCTTGCATCAATACACACCCAAGTCCTTGTCTCGATGCATCACAATAGATGTCGAAACTCTTGCTTACATCCAGCAATACCAAAACTGGGGCTGTTGTCAACCTTTTCTTCAACTCCTCAAAACTATTCTGACAAGCTTCAGTCCATTGGAACGCCTTACCCTTCATTAGCAATTCCGTCATGGGCTTGGCTATCTTGGAAAAGTCCTTGATGAATCGACGGTAATATCCAGCCATTCCAAGAAAACTCCTTATTTCCTTGACGTTTTGCGGTGGTTCCCACTTCAACACGTCTCTCACCTTTCCGGGGTCAACCGATACTCCTCCTCCAGAAATAATGTGGCCTAAGAAAGAAACTTCACGTAACCAGAATTGACATTTACTGAACTTGGCATACAATTAGTGTTCCCTCAATTTCTGCAGCGTAAGCCTCAAGTGTTCCTCATGTTCCTTCTCATCCTTCGAGTAGATCATAATATCATCAATAAACACCACAAAAAACTTATCCAAGTACTCCATGAAGACCTTATTCATGAGGTACATAAAGTAGGCAGGCGCATTTGTCAATCCAAAAGACATCACAGTGTACTCATAAGATCCATATCGTGTCCTGAAAGCTGTCTTAGGTATGTCCGATGGTCTAATCTTCATTTGAAAGTATCCTGACCGCAAATCGATCTTGGAGAAGATACAGACACCCTTCATTTGGTCGAATAAATCCTCTATACGGGGCAGTGAGTACTTGTTCTTAATTATCACTTCGTTGAGAGACCTATAGTCCACACACATCCTCTGGGTTCCATCCTTCTTATCTACGAAGAGCACTGGGGCTCCCCACGGGGATGAGCTTGGGCGTATAAAACCCTTCTCTAGCTGCTCTCGAATTTGCTTCTTGAGCTCCGCTAATTCCATAGGAGGCATCCTATACGGTCTCTTAGCTATAGGTGCAGTTCTAGGTATTAAATCAATAACAAACTCAATGTTTCGATCAGGTGGCATACCTGGCAACTCATCCGGAAACACATCCAAAAATTCACACACTACCGGAATCTCCTCAGTTGCGGCACCGTCCATATGATTCAGCTCCAATTGCTTCGGTGCGGTTTGAGATGCTTCAAATTCTACGGTGATCCCTTCCTCATTAGTCAACTTCACCTTCTTTGTGGCACACTCAATAACTCCATTGTGCTTCCTCAACCAGTCCATACCAAGTATAATGTCCAATCCTTGAGAATCCAAAATAATGACGTTGGCGGAGAAGTCTACCCCCCTTATTCTAAGGCTTACTTTTGGACATACTATATTTATCCCCATCTCGCCTCCAGGAGACTTAACCAATAGAGTAAAATTCATATGAGAGATAGGCAAACTATACTTGGCAACATACTTTGACGCAATGAATGAATGCGATGCTCCAGAATCAAATAACATAGTCGCGGGGTTGGAGTTGGCGAGAAACATACCAATGACCACATCATCCGCTTGTTGAGCATCCTCCTTAGAGACATGGTTCACGTTGCCACGAGCAAAATTCTGCTGTCCACAGCTCCCTTGTGGATGTCCTCCATTGGGTCTTGGGTTTTGCCTCGGCACATTGCTTCCTTGACCAAGGCCTGACTTAGGACATTGATTCGCAAAGTGTCCAGCTTCTCCACAAGTATAACACCTCTTAACTCCACCAGAATTATTGGGACGAGCTTGGTTTTCGAACATTGGCTCCAGGAAAATCAGCACGAGGCGCATAAGGCATTGGAGGCTTAGGTGCTTGCATAACAGGGCGTTGCTGCACAAACTGAGCTGGGCGCAGGTGCATAATCAGGGCGCTGTACAGAAGCAGAGGAATTGTAGTATGGCGCATTAGGAGGCGCAAGGCGAGGGCGCACATTACTTCCTTGTTGTTGTCCTTGATATGGTGCCTTCCTCTTGATTTCTTGCTCCATCTCACGAATCTTGTTCTCAACCACAATTGCTTTGTCCACAAGTTTCTGGAAATTGGCATAATCACAGTTGAGTAGTTGCACTTGGATCTCATTGTTCAAGCCTCTCATGAACAAATATTGCTTCCGGCTGTCCCGACTCACATCCTCAAGCGCATACCTTGAGAGTTGAGTGAACTTGTTGAGATATTCACTCACGCTTGATCTTCCTTGCCTTAAATTCTCGAATTCTTGACTCTTCAAGATCATAACACCCTTCCGGCACATAATGAGAACGTAAACTCTCCTTGAATTCCGCCCAGGTAATTCTCTCTTGGTTCTCATGAGCATTGCAATAAGAATCCCACCAATCTGCAGCTGCTCCAACGAGTTGATGAGAAGCAAATAGGACCTTCTCTCGGTCACTGCATTGGACAATAGCTAGCTTCTTCTCCACAGACTTGAGCCAATCATCCGCATCCATAGGGTTTGCGGCTTGAGCAAAGGTTGGCGGTCTAGTCCTCATAAACTCTCCCAATCGGTTATGAGGAGGCGGGGGTGGCGGTGGAGGCATGTGGAGCTGATTGTTGATGTTACCAGCCTGCAGCTGTCCCATAGTTTGTATCATGGTCTGCATGAGCTGGTTTTGCATAGCCAGTAGCTGCTCAATGTTGATAGCTCCCTGAGTAGATCCTTGTCCGATGTTGTTCTGAGGCACTCCATTGTTCTCCTCCTCATCATTGCCATCCCTCTGGTTGCGAGTCCTCACCATCTGAAGAAAAGCAATAGGTAAGAATTAAGAAACATCCCCAACTATATGCATCAAGGGATATAAACTAAACAACTGGCTATACTAGCCTAGGTGGACATGGCAATGCTAAGGCATCCCAAAATCCTCTATTAAGCACACAAGCAAACAATATATATAGCAAACAGCACTCCAAGCAAAAACACATCGATTCCTGAGTGCTCCTATGTGCTCTAAGTGTCCATTCTATCTAGGTTGCGTCCTACGGTCAACCTGTGGCTCTGATACCAATCTGTGACGCCCGGTTCCGAAAATGAACCAAGCTAACGCATATGTGTGCCCAGGATGTTCAACACACATACACGAGTGATTCACAAATGATAACCAGATAATTACCATAGCTCAAATTATTAAATAAGTACTCTTATTGCATAATTCATTAAATCCTCGAATACAAGCTCTAATGAATATTAATGACAAGTTCAACTAATGCAGCGGAAATAAACTAATTAAGCAACTAAGCAAACTAAGCAAAAGGGATAGCGCAACTCCATGCAACACCACAGGCAAAGCTGACGGTAGACACAGCCTAGAACTCTGCATTATCGCCATTAAACTCACAATCCTGACCTGCAACTGTTGGGGGGGATTGCAAGAGTGAGTACATGTCGTACTCAGCAAGTGTGGAAAGTATGACATGTGGCTGATTCAAATGACGACAATAATAATGGCTAAGTGCTTAAAAGTACAGTAAAACATTTGAAAAGCAATATATCATATTTATGTGAAGTAAACCCATCATAAACCATGTAACCATAATAATACCAGTCCATAATTCACCATTACCAATAACCATAATCAATGTCATAAACCAAAATTTCATCCATAACTATAACCATAACCATAACCATAACATAAAATCAACCATAACCATTACCAAACCATAACCATCCCAAATTCCAATTTCCCTCTAATCATGGAAGTTGTCCAGGTGCTCATAACCGGGAGCACGACTATCATGATAATTTTAATTAACTCTGTAGAGTTTGTACCTCTTTACCCACGTGTTCGTGATTTCATCACCTTTCGGCGACTAAGAACCTCCCTTATGCCCATGACCCGTCGGTCATATTACACACTTCCGTTGGTGTGTGGCCAAGAGATCACAAAATAGCCTTTACAAAGGGATTACTAGCCTATTCAGACCCCACTGAGGTTTCACCGGTGGCGATGCCTCCAACTGAGCACATCTTCAACCAAGGGCCCCCTCTTGAGCCATTCGGATCCCAGGGTAGTCCCACCACTCATCAACAAACCCAATCCGACTACCCCTTCCCCGAGCATCCACAATGGTCCAAACAGCACTAGCAAAGCCCTAATTAATCAGCTACGCCGCACCCATACTTGGCCTCGTGGTGGCACTGTAGTCCTGGCTTATTCTGGCATGAACCGGTCCTTAGATCTAAAGCAAGCAAACCACCATAACATCCAACCCATCCACTTACCAGGCTTGCTTAGATCACCCATTACCATACCGTATCGACCAGTTCACATTAACAAGAATATCATTAATACGTAATTAAATGTGTAGTGTTGTTTTCCATCCCAATTAATTAAGCAAAGCAAAAAGGTAAAAACCCTTCCCGACTCTCTACCATATATTCCAGGTGACAAGGGTGGTTAAACAAATCTAGTAAACTTCCTACCATAGGATTTCCCATCAAATTGACACAAGCATGCAGTTTTATAAACAAAACATTTATTTTAAAACAGGATCAATATGCTTCAAGGACACTTGCCTTGCTCCGGCGGATAGGGTTGCTCAAGTGCTTCGAAATCTTGATTCTCAAAATCCTCGTACACGATCTCTTGAGCACTTCCCTCTACTCGCAATCACACATACAAGAAAATACAAATCAACATGATGCACACACATTAATCAACATGCAATGATATGCATGCATGCAAAGTCAAATAATTAATTAACTACGATTGTCTACTAATTAGATGCAACTAGTTCATACGTGTTCATATGAGTTTACGGGGGTTTTAGCGAGTATTAATGCTGCTGAAAATAAATTTATAGTACAACTAAAATCAATTTATGTCTATTAGATCTAATGCATCGCTAAAATTCGCATCGGAAAAAAGAATCCTACCGTAGATGCGATGGCTTCGAAGATCGAGGGATGGGGACGATGCGTAGACAAAGTAGATGACGCAGCAGTCCCTTGGCGACACGACGACGGCGACGATCTCCGGCGAATGGCGGCACCCTCCTCCTTTTTTTCTTCCTCTTCCTCCTCTTTTTTCCTCTCTTTTCTTCCCTGGCGGCGGCTCTGTTCTCTGGAGTTTTTTTCTGGCGTCTTGGCAGCGGCGGTGATTTCTGGCGGCGACTGTTTTTCTGGGATCGAGAAACCTACGGAGGCTTTTTATAGGCGCGGACTAGGGCCAACGCTGGGAGGCAGGATTCACGCGGCGTGCGGCGTGGGGTCGCTTCGGCGCGGGAATCGGGAGGCAGGGGTTTCGGCGGGGCGCGTACGTCGGTTGCGGGAGCGGGAATCGCGCGTTCGGCGCGGGGCGGCTGGCGTGCGAGCCGGGGTCGCGGTCGGGAGGCGCGTACGGGTGAGCGGGGTGGGAGCGCGGGAGCGAGGCCGCGTGGGCGGGGCCCAGGCGCGGGAAGGCAGCGGGCGAGCGGGGCGCCGGCTGGGTCGGCGCGAGCGGCGCTCGGGGGTGTCGCGGGGTGGGGCCGGGCGCAGGCGGCGGGGCACGCGGCCGGTCCGGGCGAAGCGGTAGGGTGGGCCAGGCGGCGGGGCCTCGGGGCGTGGGAGCGTCGGGGCGGGCGCGCTCGGCGCGTGGGGTCACGCGCGCGGGAGGCTCGGCCGGCCTGGCCGGGCGGCGCCGTTCCCATTTTTTTTCTTTTTTTTTTTCATATTATTATATTATTATTTATATTTTATTCATTTTATTTATCTTATTCATTTTATTTATTTATTATTATATATATACATATTTATTATTATATAATTTATTTATATACATTTCTTTTTATATATTATTATTATTATTTTAGATTTATTCCCTAATACATGTTTTAGGATATAATTATTATTTTCTTTTTCTTCTTTTTGCTACACCATATATGTATGTTTTATCATTTTTCTTTATTCTATTAATGTTTAATGCACGATCATGTATGCAATGCATGATGCGAAAATTTAGGGTGTTACAGTGGGCCTAGGGACATCGTGCCTAACTCTTTTAGAGCCCATGTGGGACTCTAAACCGGCCTCTACTCATCTCAAACTCGAAATCCATCTAACCCTAGCCTCCACCTCTATATAAACAACCCCACCCCTTGGATTGACATCTATTTGCCATTTTTCCACCCCACCCAAACCCTAGTTCATGGAGAGCCACCATCAAGGAGGAAGGAGGAGATCCCAAGCAAGAAGAAGAAGAGGAGTAAATGAAAGAGGATCAAGATCTCCATCAAGTTTTGTTCTTCATCACCAATTCATCTCCAAGTTCATCACCAACCCTAGATCACCAAGATCCAGTGCTACCTCCAAGTTTCTTGATTCACTAGAGTTCTAAACACCTGGTATACCTTCTATTCTCTTTTCCTTACGATAATTCAACCCCTAATCTCCAGATTTACGTCAATCTAGAAAACCCTAATCTGCTGATCTTGCAGAGTGCAGACTTGTCCGGTCCCTAGCGGACTAGTCCGATCTTTCTTGTTAAATTGTGTTGAAATAATTCTAAAATTTGATCTAATCAACTCCAAACCTGTATAAACTTGTTAAAAGCTATTAGAACTAGTTAGTGATCATTAAAAGCAATCTATTAACAAGTTCTACCTTGCATTTGCATTAATCATGCATGTCATGTCATAATGAGTAATATTTTTGCACTCTTTGATTGTGTTTTTTGTCTTGTATGTTATTGTGTGGATTAGACGGATTTGCGCTAGAGAGTGCCGCGGAGGATCTACAACACCAAGGGTTTGAAGGCTTTGATCCTGATCAACCGCAAGAGCAAGGCAAGTGTCCTTGAAGCATATTGATCCTGTTTTTAAAATAAATGTTTTGTTTGCAAACTGCATGCTTGTGTCAATTTGATGGGAAATCCTATGGTAGGAAGTTTACTAGCGTTGTTTGACCACCCTTGCCGCCTGGAATTTATGGTAGAGAGTCGGGAAGGGCTGTTTACCTTTTGCTTCGCTTAATCAACTGGGATGAGAAACAACTATACCACTCAATTTAATTATGCATAGATGAGATTATGGTTAACATGAACTGGTTAATATGGTATGGTAATGGGTGATCTAAGCAAGCCTGGTATGTGGATGGGTTGGATGTTATGGTGGTTTGCTTGCTTTAGATCTAAGGACCGGTTCATGCGAGAATAAGCCAGGACTACACTGCCACCACGAGGCCAAGTATGGGTGCTGCGTAGCTGATTAATTAGGACTTTGCTAGTGCTGTTTGGACCATTGTGGATGCTCGGGGAAGGGTAGTCGGTTTGGGTTTGTTGATGATTGGTGGGACTACCCTGGGATCCGAATGGCTCAAGAAGGGGCCCTTGGTTGAAGATGTGCTCTGTAGGATACATTGCCACCGGTGAAACCTCAGTGGGGTCTAAATAGGCTAGTAATCCCTTTGTAGAGGCTATTTTGTGATCTCTTGGCCACACACCTACGGAAGTATGAGACGGTATAATTGAGATCCTATAGTCATCGAAAGGTGATGAAATCACAAACACGTGGGTAAAGAGGTACAAACTCTGCAGAGTTAAATAAAACTATCATGATAGTCGTGCTCCCGGTTATGAGCACCTGGACAACTTCCATGATTAGAAGGAATTTGATATTGGTATAAGATTTGGGATGGTTATGGTTTGGTAATGGATATGGCTGGTTATGAATTAAATTCTGGTATTGAATATGGTTATTGGTATATGGATGATGGATATGTAATATGGACTGGTATTATGATATAACTACATGGTTTATGATGGGTTTATTTCACATACATGTAATATATTGATTTTCAAATGTTTTAATGTACTTTTCAACACTTAACCATTATTATTGTCGACATTTGAATAAGCCACATGTCATACTTTCCACACTTGCTGAGTACGACATGTACTCACTCTTGCAATCCCCCCCAACAGTTGCAGGTTAGGATTGGGAGTCTAATGGTGAGAATGCGGAGTTCTAGGCCGTGTCTACCGTCAGCTTTGCCTGTGGTGTTGATTGGAACTGCGCTATCCCTTTTGCTTAGTTTGCTTAGTTGCTTATTTAGTTTATTTCCACTGCATTAGTTGAACTTGTCATCAATATTCATTAGAACTTGTATTCGAGGATAATATGGTTTGTGTAATAAAACTTGGTTAATTAATCTTGTTCTGTGCTAATTTTCTGTATACTCTTTTGTGAATGCACTCGTGTATGTGTGATGAACATCCTGGGCACACATATGTGTTAGCTTGGTTTATTTTTCGGAACTGGGCATCACAGATTGGTATCAGAGCCACAGGTTGACCATAGGACGTAGCCTAGATAGAATGGACACTTTAGAGCACATAGGAGCACTCATGAATTAATGTGTTTTTGCTTGGAGTGCTGTTTGCTATATATATTGTTTGCTTGTGTGCTTAATAGAGGATTTTAGGATGCTTTAGCATTGCCATGTCCACCCAGGCTAGTGTAGCTAGCTGTTTAGTTTCATATCCCTTGATGCATATAGTTGGGGACGTTTCTAATTCTTACCTATTGCTTTTCTTCAGATGGTGAGGACTCGCAACCAAAGGGATGGCAATGGTGAGGAGGAGAACAATAGAGTGCCTCAAAACAACACTGGACAAGGATCTACTCAGGGAGCTATCAACATTGAGCAGCTATTGGCTATGCAAAACGAGCTCATGCAGACCATGATACAGACTATGAGACAGCTGCAGGCTGGTAACATCAACAATCAGCCCCACATGCCTCCACCGCAACCCCACCTCCCCATAACTGGTTGGGAGAGTTTATGAGGACTAGGCCACCAACCTTTGCTCAAGCCGCTTACCCTATGGATGCGGATGATTGGCTCAAGTCCGTGGAGAAGAAGCTAGCTATTGTCCAATGCAGTGACCGGGAGAAGGTCTTGTTTGCTTCTCATTAACTAGTTGGAGCAGCTGCAGATTGGTGGGATTCTTATTGCAATGCTCATGAGAACCAAGAGATAATTACTTGGGCCGAATTCAAGGAGAATTTTTGTTCTCATTATGTGCCGGAGGGTGTTATGATCTTGAAGAGGCAAGAATTTGAGAATTTAAGGCAATGAAAATCAAGCGTGAGTGAATATCTCAACAAGTTCACTCAACTCTCAAGGTATGCACTTGAGGATGTTAGTCGGGACAGTCGGAAGCAATACTTGTTCATGAGAGGCCTCAACAATGAAATTCAAGTGCAATTTCTCAATTGTGACTATGCAAATTTCCAGAAGCTTGTGGACATAGCGATTGTAGTTGAGAACAAGATCCGTGAGATGGATCAAGACAACAAGAGGGAGGCGCCATATCAAGGACAACAACAAGTAAGTAATGTGCGCCCTCGCCTTGCACCACCCAATGCGCCCTATTACAGCTCCTCTATTCCTACTCAACGCCCTGGATTTGCACCGCGCCCAACTCAGTTTGTGCAGCAGCGCCCTCTCATGCAAGCACCTAGGCCTCCAATGCCTTATGCGCCTCGTGCTAATTTTCCTGGTGCCAATGTTCAAAACCAAGCTCTTACCAATAATTCTGGTGGAGTTAAGAAGTGTTATACTTGTGGAGAAGCTGGACACTTTGTGCATCAATGTCCTAAGTCAGGCCTTGGTCAAGGAAGCAATGCACCGAGGCAAAACCCAAGACCCAATGGAGGACAGCCACAAGGGAACCGGGGACAACATAATTTTGCTCGTGGCAATGTGAACCATGTCTCTACAGATGATGCTAAACAAGCGGATGACGTGATCATTGGTATGTTTCTCGCCAACTCCAACCCCGCGACTATGTTGTTTGATTCTGGAGCATCACATTCATTCATTGCATCAAAGTATGTTGCCAAGTATAGTTTGCCTATCTCTCATATGAAGTTTACTCTATTGGTTAAGTCTCCTGGAGGAGAGATGAGGAAAAATAGAGTATGTCCAAAAGTAAGCCTTGGAATAAGGGGGATAGACTTCTCCGCCAACCTCATTGTTTTGGATTCTCAAGGATTGGACATTATACTTGGTATGGACTGGTTGAGGAAGCACAATGGAGTTATTGAGTGTGCCACAAAGACGGTGAAGTTGACCAACGAAGAAGGGATCACCGTAGAATAAGAGAGCATCAATTGTATGCCAAGCTCAACAAGTGTCAGTTTTGGTTGAGAGAGGTGTCGTTTTTGGGTCATATAATCTCAGGAGGAGGAGTATCGGTTGACCCCGGAAAAGTGAGAGACGTGTTGAAGTGGGAGCCCCCGCAAAATGTTAAGGAAATAAGAAGTTTTCTTGGGATGGCTGGATATTACCGTCGATTCATCAAGGACTTTTCCAAGATAGCCAAGCCAATGACAGAGTTGCTAATGAAGGGAAAGGCTTTCCAATGGACTCAAGCTTGTCAAAACAGTTTTGAGGAGTTGAAGAAGAGGTTCACAACAACCCCAGTTTTTGTATTGCCGGATGTAAGCAAGAGTTTTGATATTTATTGCGACGCATCAAGGCAAGGACTTGGATGTGTGCTCATGCAAGAAGGTCAAGTGGTTGCATATGCATCGAGGCAATTGAAGAAACATGAGCAGAATTACCCAACGCATGATTTGGAACTCGCAGCCGTGGTACATGCGTTGAAGATTTGGAGACACTATATCCTTGGACATAGGTGTGAAATTTATACGGATCATAAGAGTTTGAAATATATTTTCACACAAACGGATCTGAATTTGAGGCAACGAAGATGGTTGGAGCTCATCAAACATTATGATTTGGGGATCAACTATCATCCGGGAAAAGCCAATGTAGTGGCCGATGCTTTGAGTAGAAATGGAGTAAGTCACCAACTCACAGTTCAAGAGTTACCATTCGAGTTATTTAAGGAGTTTGAAAGGTTGAACCTCGGATTTGTAAATGAGATGGAGATGATGGAGTTAAACCCAACCTTAGAGCAAGAAATTTGAGAGGCCAAACTGCAGATGAAGAGATCAAGGAAATCAAGGACAGTACCGAGGAAGGGAGAGAATTCAGATTTGATGAGGACGAACATGGTACCTTATGGCTTGGAAAGAGAATCGTTGTGCCTAATGTAAAGCATATTCGGGAGACAATATTAAAGGAGGCACATGACTCGGTATACTCGATTCACCCCGGTTGTACGAAGATGTACAAAGACTTGAAGGCTTGCTATTGGTGGGATAGCATGAAGAAGGACATAGCTGAATATGTGGCATTGTGTGATGTGTGTCAACGAGTCAAGGCGGAACATCAAAGGCCAGCTGGATTATTGCAACCATTGAAGATCCCGGAATGGAAGTGGGAAGAAATTGGAATGGACATCATAGTTGGGTTACCACGTACTCAGTCTGGGTATGACTCAATTTGGGTAATCGTGGATCGCTTAACCAAGTCAGCTCATTTTGTACCTGTGAAGGCCAAATATACAACTGCACGATTGGCCGAAATATACATGGAGCATATTGTGTGTCGACATGGAGTCCCTAAGAAGATAGTCTCGGATAGAGGTTCTCAATTTACCTCCAGATTTTGGCAAAAACTACATGAAGCTTTTGGAATGAGGTTGAATTTTAGTTCAACATATCATCCTCAAACAGATGGACAAACCGAGAGGACCAATCAGATTTTGGAGGACATGTTAAGAGCTTGTGCTTTGAAGCATGGGAAAAGTTGGGACAAAAACTTGCCATATGCAGAATTTTCATACAACAATAGTTACCAAGCAAGTTTGAAGATGTCACCATATGAAGCGCTTTATGGGAGGAAGTGTAGGACACCTTTATTCTGGAATGAGGAAGGAGAAACTCGAGTATTTGGTCTGGATGTGTTGTAAGAAGCCGAAAAGCAAGTCCAAATAATTCGTGAAAACTTGAGGGCAGCCCAATCAAGGCAAAAAGGCTATGCGGACAATAGAAGAAGGAAAATAGCCTTTGAAGTGGGAGATTTTGTTTACCTCAAGGTGTCACCAATGAGAGGTCATAAGAGGTTTAACATAAGGGGCAAGCTCGCACCTCGTTATATTGGACCATTCAAGATTTTATACAAAAGAGGAGAAGTAGCGTATAAGTTGGAGATGCCAGCTCATCTTTTGGATGTCCATGATGTCTTTCATATTTCCCTGCTCAAGAAGTGTTTGAGAGTACCGGAAGAACAAGTGCCAATGGAAGGATTGGAACTAGAAGAAGATTTGACTTACCCGAGCAACCGGTCAAGATCTTGGAAACCAAGGAGAGAGTCACAAGGAACAAGGTTATTAGATGGTGTAAAGTTCAATGGAAGCACCACACTGAAAAAGAAGCAACGTGGGAATTGGAGGATGATCTCAAGAAGGAATTTTCCTATCTCTTCTCTCCCGCGTCGAATCTCGAGGGCGAGATTCATTTTAAGGGGGCTAGGTTTGTAACACCCTCATTTTCATGCATCATGCCTTGCATGCACTCATATACATGTTTAACATTGATCCACATAAAGAGGAACAAGTTTAAAATTGATTTGGAACAAAATCGAACTTAAAACGCAGGAAAGTGCGGACAAGTCCGATTTTGCTAAGGACTAGTTCGATTTCTCTCTGACTAAAAATGAACTTGTCCGATTTTGTGCGGACTAGTCCGATATTCCAAGAATCCTTGAAAAATTGCTAAGTCCCTAGACTTTTCCGGACTAGTCCAGTGTTGCAGCGGACTTGTCCGTTTTCCTCTCCGTTTAAAGTCGGACTTGTCCGATTTTTAGCCAGACTTGCCCGATTTTCTCTCTGGACGACTTTGGACTAGTCCGGTCCTTTCTGGACTTGTCCGATATTTCGCGACTCCGAGTTGATCTTTTGTTTTATGACTTGTTTCTTGGGTTTCACATTAAGTGGGCCTAGGGACATCGTGCCTAACTCTTTTAGAGCCCATGTGGGACTCTAAACCGGCCTCTACTCATCTCAAACTCGAAATCCATCTAACCCTAGCCTCCACCTCTATATAAACAACCCCACCCATTGGATTGACATCTATTTGCCACTTTTCCACCCCACCAAAACCCTAGTTCGTGGAGAGCCACCATCAAGGAGGAAGGAGGAGATCCCAAGCAAGAAGAAGAAGAGGAGGAAACGAAAGAGGATCAAAATCTCCATCAAGTTTCATTCTTCATCACCAATTCATCTCCAAGTTCATCACCAACCCTAGATCACCAAGATCCAAGTGCTACCTCCAAGTTTCTTGATTCATTGGAGTTCTAAACACCTGGTATACCTTCTATTCTCTTTTCCTTACGAGAATTCAACCCCTAATCTCCAGATTTACATCGATCTAGAAAACCCTAATATGCTGATCTCGCAGAGTGCAGACTTGTCCGATCCCTAGCGGACTAGTCCGATATTTCTGGTTAAATTGTGTTGAAATAATTCTAAAATTTGATCTAATCAACTCCAAACCTGTATAAACTTGTTAAAAGCTATTAGAACTAGTTAGTGATCATTAAAAGCAATCTATTAACAAGTTCTACCTTGCATTTGCATTAATCATGCATGTCATGTCATAATGAGTAATATTTGTGCACTCTTTGATTGTGTTTCTTGTCTTGTATATTATTGTGTGGATTAGACGGATTTGCGCTAGAGAGTGCCGCGGAAGATCTACAACACCAAGAGTTTGAAGGCTTTGATCCTAATCAACCGCAAGAGCAAGGCAAGTGTCCTTGAAGCATATTAATCCTGTTTTTAAAATAAATTTTATGTTTGCAAACTGCATGCTTGTGTCAATTTGATGGGAAATCCTATGGTAGGAAGTTTACTAGCGTTGTTTGACCACCCTTGTCGCCTAGAATTTATGGTAGAGAGTCGGGAAGGGCTTTTTACCTTTTGCTTCGCTTAATCAACTGGGATGGGAAACAACTATACCACTCAATTTAATTATGCATAGATGAGATTATGGTTAACATGAACTGGTTAATATGGTATGGTAATGGGTGATCTAAGCAAGTCTGGTATGTGGATGGGTTGGATGTTATGTTGGTTTGCTTGCTTTAGATCTAAGGACCAGTTCATGTGAGAATAAGCCAGGACTACAGTGCCACCACGAGGCCAAGTATGGGTGCGGCGTAGCTGATTAATTAGGGCTTTGCTAGTGCTGTTTGGACCATTGTGGATGCTCGGGGAAGGGGTAGTCGGTTTGGGTTTGTTGATGATTGGTGGGACTACCCTGGGATCCGAATGGCTCAAGAGGGGGCCCTTGGTTGAAGATGTTCTCTGTAGGAGACATCGCCACCGATGAAACCTCAATGGGGTCTAAATAGGCTAGTAATCCCTTTGTAAAGGCTATTTTGTGATCTCTTGGCCACACACCTACGGAAGTGTGAGACGGCATAATTGAGATTCTATAGTCATCGAAAGGTGATGAAATCACAAACACGTGGATAAAGAGGTACAAACTCTGCAGAGTTAAATAAAACTATTATGATAGCCGTGCTCACGGTTATGAGCACCTGGACAACTTCCATGATTAGAGGGAATTTGGTATTGGTACAGGATTTGGGATGGTTATGGTTTGGTAATTGATATGGCTGGTTATGAATTAAATTCTGGTATTGAATATGGTTATTGGTATATGGATGATGGATATGGAATATGGACTGGTATTATGATATAACTACATGGTTTATGATGGGTTTATTTCACATACATGTAATATATTGCTTTATAAATGTTTTAATGTACTTTTCAGCACTTAACCATTATTATTGTCGACATATGAATAAGCCACATGTCATACTTTCCACACTTGCTGAGTACGACATCTACTCACTCTTGCAATCCCCCCCCCCAAACAGTTGCAGGTCAGGATTGGGAGTCTAATGGTGAGAATGCGGAGTTTTAGGCCGTGTCTACCGTCAGCTTTGCCTGTGGTGTTGATTGGAGTTGTGCTATCCCTTTTGCTTAGTTTTCTTAGTTGCTCATTTAGTTTATTTCCGCTGCATTAGTTGAACTTGTCATCAATATTCATTAGAGCTTGTATTCGAGGATAATATGGTTTGTGTAATAAAACTTGGTTAATTAATCTTGTTTTGTGGTAATTTTCTGTATACTCTTTTGTGAATGCACTCGTGTATGTGTGATGAACATCCTGGGCACACATATGCGTTAGCTTGGTTCATTTTTCAAAACTGGGCGTCACACGTTTATGGCACGACATCAACAAGGCCCACTTAGTTGTAATTTAAAGGAAGCGTCTAGACGAGCACGGAGGCGGAGGACGACAGTGAGGACGACAAGCATTCGCAAAATGTGGACGGCAAGGACTCACAACATGCTTGTTCTTTTCTCCTTCTCTATCTCGTTCTTTTCTCTCTCTCTCCCTCTCTCTCTCTCTCTCTTAAATGACTGAAAAATGAAAGAAAATGTAACCTATAGTATATGCATTGCATGTAAGATGTGTTGGTTCGAAATTGTCTCTTTTTGGACAACCTGAGAGTGACCAAGGGGGTGTGGCTTGTGACGAGATGAGGGTCTGGATATGGATGAGATTTCGACGGAATAACCATGTTGTTCGCTGCTGCACCATTTTCAAGCGTGCAGTTGGAGAACAGCAGGGTTATGCTGCCGAAATTTCGTCCAGATCCAGACCATGCATATCGTGATGAGAACACTCCTCTCGATCACTCTTGGGTGAGTTTAGGACCTATTGCGGACAATAGATGTAGTGCTGTGACATAAAACAAAGTGTGATCTAACCATAGCTTCTCTTGCTTTATACTATAGATCAGTCAAACATGGATGAAGACCGCAATTGGATGTATACTGGTTGGAAGAGCAGAACTGGTGGTCACTCGGATGAGTGGTTCACCAAGTTAGATCAATTTTTGGATCGAGCATTTTTGTTATGAACGGATGATAAGGTGTGGTGCCCATGTACAAAATGCCGAAACACCAAGTTTTTGAACAGAATGGAACTTCCATTTCACTTATGTCGAAACGGTTTCATGCAACATTATGAGGTGTGGACCTTCCACGACGAGACTAAATCTCGAGTCGTAGAAGAAGTGCATGAGGATGATGATAGCACGGGGGTTGACAAGATGGATGAGATGCTAGAAGCTATGTGTTGGTACCCTACGTACCGGGTACCCCACAATATCGCAACAAGTGCAAGAAAGTTCCACCCGTTAGAGTCGAAGGCACTTGCTAGTCACACATGTCATGTTGCACCGGACCCGCTCCCCTCACATGGCTGGCTCCCGGGTTAACACGTGTAAAATAGGCCCGGAACAAAACTACCAACCAAGGGAAGCTCTGGCGACTACACGTGTACAACAGCCCCAGACCTAGCCCCCGTCAGAGAGGAGCTCCGGTACTCACACGTGTACAACAGCCCCGAATCTACTCCCCCGCAAGTGAAAGCTCCGGATCTTCCACGTGTGGAGCCTCCGGACCTTCGTCACCAACGGAAATACAATCCGAGAATGACCATTACAAACATTCAAGGATGGTTAAGGCGGCAGTTACAAGGTCTGATAGCATGTCATTAATGTCATATTAATGACACACGATCAGTGCACCGTTAATAGGGGTAACGCTGCCATGAAGGCACATTACCACACTATTAATTGTACTTAATACTCTTTGGACAGTGTATTAGGTCAGTAAGCACGCCAGGGCCACATGTCGGGCCAGGCCAGCTTTGTAACAGTCAATCCTTAGAACTATAAAAGGGCTGCATCACACGAGTCTAGGGGGGGGGGGGGGGGTGGACGGAGGCTGATCCAGGCTATCGCGACCTGACCTTAGCGAACTTACTCGCTCAACTCAATTACACAAACCCCATGGAGTAGGGTGTTACGCTCAGGCGGCCCGAACCACGTAAATTTCTGAGGTCACCATCTTGATATTGATCTTGTGTCCCCCAACTACAAAAGAACCTCTACGGGCTGATTCTCAGTGGGTCCGGAGGAAGTGTCGTATTCCACACTTCGACATTTGGTGCGCTAGGTAGGGGATGCTTCCCGAGATCAAAAGATGGTAAATTCAGCTGCTAGATCATCCAACGACAATCATGCCAAACAACCTGTTGGAGGCAACCCCTCCAACATTTAGCAGCCAATAGGTGCCAACGCTCCGGCAGGCACTGTAGCACCATCTGTTCTGGGAAACAATGCCGGTCAATGAGATGGGGCATCTGCATCGATCACCGCATCGGCTAACAACAACCCCGAGCACGTGCTCGTTGTTGCGCGAGCTCTTCTGCAACATCCACTGCCTCCAAGTGCACCCCATGGTGCTATGGAGCAGTGGAGGGCTGATGTTGACCATTTGGTCGCAGCTGCGGCTGCAGGCATCAGCAACCAAGGTCCTCCTCCTTCGGGGAGAGCACCTTCACAACGACGGACCATTTCCGGCCGGCTTGGTCCACAAGCCTCTAAACAAAGGAGGCATGCCGCCTCCCAACAGGTGACTTCGTTGCCCCCTGGGGCGCGACACATCCATACCATCACCAGGATCCCGACCCATGACTTGCGGTCGGAACTGGATCGCCGTTATCGACAACAGGACGACCGAGTCCACATCGAGCGTGCTCGCAAAAGGCGAGAGGCTCGGGACAACCCTGCTCCTCAAGGAGTAGGAGGAGGTTATTCTGCCCTGGCCATGCACTTACGTATGGTCAGGTGGCCACAGAAGTTCCGGCCTCACTTGTCGGAAAAATTCGACGGGACAGTCAACCCCGCTGAATTTCTGCAAATCTACTCTACTGCCATACTGACAGCGGGGGGTGATGAGGCTTTAATGGCCAATTACTTCCCGGTGGCCTTAACCAGGACTGCAAGGTCCTGGTTCATGAGTCTTCCACCCGACTCCATTAATAGTTGGGCGGAACTATGCCAGCAATTCACTGCCAACTTCGGGAGCTCCTACACCCGACCCGGCACTGAATTGGATTTGTTTGCTGTAAAGCAAACGTCAGGGGAATCGCTACGGTCTTTCATCCAGCGATTCTCTCAGGTACGCAATACCATTCCTTCTATCTCGAGCTCTTCTATTATCCTTGCACTCAGATACGGTGTTCGAGATAAGAAGATGCTAGAGAAGCTGGATATCAAAGAAGTTACCAGCGTCACAGAACTCTTCAACCTAGCCGACAAATGCGCTAGAGCTGCGGAGGGCCGTAAAATGCACTCCAAGCCAGCCCCGGAGGCCAACCAGAAGTCCTCAAAAACTAAAGCTGCTACCTTTGGTAGTGGCAAGAAGAAGAAGAAGCCCAACGACAAAAAGAAGCCGTCGGCCGGCGCTCCGGTTGCTCGTGCAGCTCCTGGAAGCCGGGGGCCGCGCCCCGAGAAGTGACCTCATCCTTCATCAGAGGATGTTAACAGTTCCAAAGCATGGTGTCCAATTCACAAGACGAATCGACACAGCTTGGAGGAGTGCCGAGAGGTCCAGAACCTTTTGAGCGCTACAACAAGCGCCAGGAAGAAGTTCCTTTCCGTCAAAGGGAAGGAAAACAAAAAGTCGACGAAGCTCCGACTGAAGAGGAGCTAGGTTTCCAGGAACTTAAAAAGGTCTTGAAAGCCGTCTATAATACTATCGACGACGACTCCGATGCCTCCTACAACGAACGTCGAAAAACCCTGAACACCATCTATGGTGGTTCTTGGGACATCACCTCTCGTCGCATCCTTAAGAAAATGCGGCGGGACATGTGAAAGCATCTAGGCCCCCCATGAAGTACGGTTTCGGTGATTAATGACAACCATTGAACTTTACTAATGAATTTGTGAATGCAAGGTCCCCACAATCACTCAATAAAATGAAATGAATATGTCATTGGAGACCCATATACAATCAACTTTTGAGATCAAATCAATGAGATAAAGACAAGAAGTGAAAGCTCTTATGTCTAAGTCACTCAACCATAAGTTGAGAACATACAATGCTTGAAGATCATCAGAGAGGCTTATGAAACAAATGTCTAAGAGGTCGTCTGAGCAAGACACAAAAGATTCACTCAAAACAACTCGAAGCAAACAAAATCAACTCACCGGATCAACCGATGATTTCAGAAATGTACACATCGGTCGAGTTGGTTCAACTGAAGAAGAAGACCTCAGAACAATGTACTCACCGGATCATCCGATGTGAATGGCTCAGTGACATCGGTCCATCAGTACAGTTTGCAATACCATTGGACCAAGTGAAGCACCGGATCATCCGATGTACAGACTTACACACATCGGTCAATCACTCCAGTAAGCATCAAGATTAAGCAAATTCTGGAGGAAGAGCCACCGGATCATCCGATGAGAAGACAGGAGCAACATCGGTCTAACAACGGTCATATCTGACACAATGACGTCAGCCAAAGTAATTAGACCGATGATAACTAAAGGGGAGACATCAGATCATCCGGTGTTCACAGTAAAGTTCTGTCAGCCTACTTTTCCAACGGCTATTTCGGGGAGGCTGGCTATAAATACCCCCTAATCCTGTCATTTCGAAAAGTCTTGATCACCAGAAGCTATCCACACATCCACAAGTGTTCAAGGCCAAGAGCAATCACTTCCACACCATTTTGATCATCTCTACACCAAGGTTTAGGCTAGAACTAGATAGAGAGAGAGCTTGTGTGCCACCATTCTGGGTGAGTGGACTCTCTAGGATAGTGTGAGAGCCTCAAGGGTGTGCCCTTGGTGTTGTAATCATGAAGAGACTTCCGGAGCTTGCCAAGACGTTTGTGGAAGCCCAGAAGGTCGAAGTTGTACAAGGCTTGAGCTCCACCTTGCCAAGGAGGCGAACGGAGAGGAATAGTGAAGACCCCTTGTCTCGGTGACTTGGGTGTGGCAAAACCCTTTGGTGGGTGCCACAACGTGGATGTAGGAAGATCTTCACGATCTTACCGAACCACGGGATAAATCCTTGTCTCCTCGGGAGTTTGCATCCTTCTCCTTCCCTTTCTTTTATGCATTTTATGTTTCGCAAAGTTTCTATCTACTAGAATGCATAGATAGTCGCGTAGGGAATTGGGCTTTAGAAATTAAGTTTCATTGCTTAGAATTTTTCGAAGAAAGCCCAATTCACCCCCCTCTTGGGCATTCGGTCCTTACAATTGGTATCAGAGCAAGGTTGCTCATAGGATCATTCTAGCTTCACCGCTAGAGAGCTAAAATGGCCAAGGTTGGGGGTTCGGTTCCTATCTTCGAGGGCAAGAACTTTGCCTATTGGAAAGCACGCATGCGCGCTTACCTTGAGGCTATTGCCCCCAAAGTATGGGAAGCGACCCACGCGGGGTTTGGAGAACATAATTATGTTGGTGATCAACTTAAATGGGATGCTAAAGCTAGGAATGCAATCTATGAATGTATTAGTCAAGATGTGTTTTCTAGGATTACTAGCAAGGAAAAGGCTTGTGAAATTTGGGCTTGCTTGATAGAAATTCATGAGGGCTCTTCTCGTGTCAAGGAATTAAAATATCACATGCTTAAAGCCAAATATGATGAATTTAAAATGCTTCCTCATGAAAATGTCAATGAAATGTTCTCTCACTTGAATGTGCTTATTGAAGAAATCAATGCTCTTGACATTGCTTCTCTTGGCAAGGGACTCATCAACCGCAAGATCCTCATGCTCCTTCCCAAGCCAAAGTACAACATCATCAACTTCATGCTCCAAAAAGAGTCACTTGACCACATTGAAGTTTTGGAGCTCATTGGAGAAATACACGCTCATGAGATGAGTGTACTTGGGATGATGGAGCAATCATCTTCAAAGTCAATTGCTCTAAAGGCCTCCACCAAGAAAACAAGCCACAAGAAGAAGAAGGTGGTTGAGCCTAGCTCAAGTGAAGAAGAACAAGCATCAAGCGAAGATTAAGATGATGAGATTGCATTGATGATGAGGAAGTTCTCATGCTTGAACTCCAAGATCACTAAGAAGGGATACACATTTGATCCCAAGAAGGGAGCATTTCTACCAAGGAGAGATGATCACAAGACATGCTACAATTGTGGTGATCAAGGCCACATCTCCTATGATTGTCCAAGACCGGACAAACGAAGAGAGAACCACAAGAGCAGGCATCGCAAGCTTGAAGGAAGTGATGATGATGAAGAGGAAGCCAAACCAAAGCCAAGATCCTTTGGGAAGAAGAAACATGACAAGGGCGAGAAGGCAAGGCTCTTCCCAAAGAAG
Organism: Tuctoria greenei; assembly: GCA_036927565.1. NCBI lineage: Eukaryota > Viridiplantae > Streptophyta > Magnoliopsida > Poales > Poaceae > Tuctoria > Tuctoria greenei. The sequence goes on along the minus strand of JAYESD010000002.1, from coordinate 273,183,306 downwards.
AGAAATGGCCCACAAAAGGTGTTCATGTGTGAGGCAAATGAGTGGGTCACCAACGAAGAAACAAGTGATGAAGAGAGTGAAGAGGAAGAAGAAAGCTTGGCCGGCCTCGCCATCGCCAACAATGATGATGCACCTCTTCATCCACCGCCCATGTGCCTCATGGCGAAAGGTAACACCAAGGTATGTGATGACTCTAGCGATGATGAGCTTTCCCCCGATGATTTAACTTCTTTAATAAATGAATATCACGCTATCATTAAGAGGGAAAAGAGTAAGGTCAAAGTGCTTGAAGAAACTCGTGCTAAACTTGAGAGTGCTAACCTTGATTTGCTTGACAAGTATGAAAGCATACTCAAAGAGCATGAAACGCTCAAATCCCATGTCAAGCAAATTGAGGAAGAAAAGGCTAAAATCAAGATAGATAATCATAAACTTGACTTAGCACACCAAACACTCTTGGAAGAGCACAACAAGTTAATACAAGAACATCAAACACTTAACCTTGCTCATGACATGCTTGATCAAGAGTTGAAAAATATGAAGAAGCAAACTCTTAATGATAAAATATCCATTACTTCTCATGCCACTAATTCTTTGCACAAGTCTTTGCCTTTGAAAGCTAATGCTAGGGAGAAGGACTTGTTGGAAGAAATTGAGAGTCTCCGCACTAGTGTGGCTAGACTTTCAAAAGGAGAAGTCAAGCACAAGGAAATTCTCTCCCAACAAGCAAAGGCCTTCAACAAGAGAGGACTTGGATCCTTCCCGGTGCCTAACAAAGGAAAGGTGCCCTCACCGGAGCTAAGAACAAGCTTCATCAAGGAAGTTGGTTCTTATTGCCAACATTGTGAGGTCACCGGTCACCACACAAGGGAGTGTCCTCTTCCTAACCGACCTTCTCCAAAATTGCCTACTAACTATAAATTTACTTTCAATGATCATTACTATCTCTTGAGTAAAGTACATGGCAAGGTGAAGGCAAGGTTCATTGGCAAAGACATGAAGGGCATGAAAGGGAAGCTCCCCAAGCAACTTTGGGTCCCAAAAACACTTGTATCAAACATACAAGGACCTAAGTTGGCTTGGGTGCCTAAAGTCAAAAATTGGATTCATGTGTGTAGGTGAACTACAAAGTCGGAGGAAAGCATTGGGTACTCGATAGCGGGTGCACTCAACATATGACCGGCAATGATGGTATGTTCACCACCATAGAAAACCCCGACAATCATGAACAAGTCACCTATGGTGATAACTCTAAGGGAAAGGTAATTGGGTTAGGTAAAATTGCTATTTCAAATGATTTGTCTATTTCTAATGTTTTGTACGTTAAGTCACTTAGCTTTAATTTACTTTCTATTGCACAACTATGTGATCTTGGACTAACGTGCACATTTGGCAAAAATGATGTTGTCGTGAGTAGTGAAACTAGCCAAGACATAGTCTTCAAAGGATTTCGACATGGACATCTCTACCTAGTGGACTTCGCCAACAAGAATGCTAGCTTGACCACTTGTCTTTTCACTAAGACAAGCTTGGGATGGCTATGGCACCGACGCATAGCGCACATTGGAATGAGCAAACTCAAGAAGTCATTCAAGCTTGGGATGGTGATCGGTGTGAAGGATGTCATATTTGAGAAGAACAAGCTTTGTAGCGCCTGTCAAGCCGGGAAGCAAGTTGCTTCTCACCACCCAATGAAGACAATGGTGTCAACCTCCAAGCCACTTGAACTACTCCACATGGACCTCTTTGGACCGTCCACATATCAAAGCCTTGGTGGTAACCTCTATTGTCTCGTTATTGTTGATGACTATTCTCGCTATGCTTGGACTCTATTTCTAGGTGACAAGAGTGAGACTCCGGAAGTGTTCAAGACCTTCGCCAACCGCGCTCAAAGGGAATTTCAACTTCCCATCATCAAGGTCCGGAGTGACAACGACACCGAATTCAAGAACTACAACATTGGGGAGTGGTGTGACCGTGAAGGAGTAAAACATGAGTTTTCGGCCACATACACCCCTCAACAAAAAGGTGTCGTTGAAAGGAAGAACAAGACACTCATCACTCTTGCAAGAGCAATGCTTGATGACTACGGGACGTCGGAGAAGTTTTGGGCCAAAGCGATCAACACGGCGTGCCATGCCGCAAATAGGGTCTATCCCCATCGACTACTTCAAAAGACCCCGTACGAGCTTCTCATTGGGAGAAAGCCCAACATCTCCTACTTTCAAGTCTTTGGATGCAAGTGCTACATCTACCGCAAGAAAAGGCTCGGTAAGTTTGAAAGAAGATGTGATGTTGGTATATTCCTTGGTTATGTATCAAACTCAAAAGCATATTGAGTATTCAACCAAACCTCCGGTTTAGTTGAGGAAAGTTGTGATGTTGAGTTTGATGAGACTAATGGCTCCCAAGAGGAGAGTTTTGGTCATGATGAAATAGATGATGAGCCTCTACGAGAAGCCATGAAGAACATGACCATTGGAGACATCAAGCCCGAAGTTTAGGAGAGCCATGATCAAGGGGGAGCCTCAAGTTCCAACAACAACACCTCTATGGCGCCTCAAGTTGACGAAGAAGAGAAGGATGATTCATTGCCAACTCAAGACTCACAAGCACAACAACATCAAGAAGAAGAAGAAGTCCATGATCAAGTCCAACCACAAGAGGAGCAACACGCATCACCTTCGCCAAGTGCTTCACAACCACTTATGAGGCATGGACGCATCTCCAAGGCGCACCCAATGGACCAAATCATTGGAAGTCCGCCAAGGGGTGTAAGTACACGTTCTCGCCACTTTGCTTCGTTTTGTGAGCACTACTCATTTGTTTCATGTGTAGAACCCACTCATATTGAGGAAGCACTCCAAGACCCAAATTGGGTGATGGCCATGCAAGAAGAACTCAACAACTTCATCCGCAATGAAGTTTGGGTGTTGGAGGAGCGACCCAAGGACAAGAACGTCATCAGAACAAAGTGGGTGTACCGCAACAAACAAGACGAGAATGACGTTGTGGTCCGCAACAAGGCAAGACTTGTGGCCAAAGGGTTCTCGCAAGTTGAAGGACTAGATTTTGGGGAGACATTTGCCCCAGTCGCCTGGCTAGAAGCCATCCATATACTTCTTGCCTTTGCATTACATCATAGTATTAGACTTTATCAAATGGATGTGAAAAGTGCCTTTCTTAATGGTTACATTAACGAGCTTGTTTATGTTGAACAACCTCCCGGGTTTGAAGATCTGAGGAATCCCAATCATGTGTATAGGTTGCACAAGGCGCTCTACGGGCTCAAGCAAGCACCTAGGGCGTGGTACGAACGTCTACGGGATTTCCTCATCATGCAAGGATTCAAGATCGGGAGGGTGGACACTACACTCTTCACCAAGTACATAAATGGAGATTTGTTCATTTGTCAAATTTATGTTGATGATATTATTTTTGGTTCAACTAACGAAGCTTTTAGCCATGAGTTTGGCAAAATGATGTCTAGGGAATTTGAGATGTCAATGATTGGAGGGCTCAACTTCTTCCTTGGATTTCAAATCAAGCAACTTCAAGAGGGGACCTTCGTCTATCAAGAGAAGTACACCAAGGACCTCTTGAAGAAATTTGAGATGGGAGATTGTAGCTCAAGAAGCACTCCAATGGCAACCAATTGTCATCTCGACGCGGATAAGGACGCTAAACCTATTGATCAATCTAACTACCGTTCTATGATTGGTTCATTGCTTTACCTTACCGCATCTAGGACCGATATCATGTTTAGTGTATGCTTGTGTGCTCGCTTTCAAGCGGCACCTAAAGAATCGCATAGGAAGGCGGTCTTTAGGATACTTAGGTATCTTAAGCATACCCCTAGTGTGGGCTTGTGGTACCCTAAAGGTGCAAAATTCCATCTTGTGGGATACTCGGATTCGGACTTTGCCAGATTCTGCGTGGATCGCAAGAATACCTCCGGTGGGTGCCACTTGCTTGGGCGTTCCCTAGTTTCTTGGTCTAGCAAGAAGCAAAATTTCGTCGCCTTGTCCACGGCGGAAGCGGAATACATTGCGGCCGGTGCATGTTGTGCCCAAATTCTTTATATGAAGCAAACCCTTTTGGAATTTGGTATTAAACTTGGTTGTGTGCCTCTCCTTTGTGACAATGAAAGTGCGGTTAAGATAGCTAAAAACCCCGTTCAACACTCCCGCACTAAGCACATTGATATTCGCCATCATTTCTTAAGAGACCATGAAGCTAAGGGAGACATCTCTTTGAGAGGTGTTAGGTCCGAAGAACAATTGGCGGATATCTTCACTAAACCACTTGATGAGAAAACTTTTTCTAGGCTAAGGAGTGAATTAAATGTGCTAGATGCATCAAACGTCATGTAAGTTGCCATGATCATGTAAGAATGCACATCATATAGGTCTTGCCTAACTCTCAAAGGATAGAGGTGAGCTAGGGTTAGCTTGGGATGGTGGTTCTTTTGGGTTTTCCCAAGGCTTGGAGAGTAGCTCTCCCTGAAGAAGCCTTTGAAAGGTTCAAACTTGGCAAGATAGATTTACTTTATGTCTTGCATGATGCCTGCCATATAGACTTGCACTCATACTTAAATTTCTTGCACTATAATTTGTTTGGCATTGCATACGGTAGATTGTCACAAAGGGGAACCCACCTCATGAGAAAGAGGCTTGTTTGAAATGCAATATCTCAAATCATATAAGGTGGAAAGAACAAAATGTTAGGTGCGTTAATGCCTAGAGGAACATGCTTTAAAGAGATAGAAGTCTTCATACTCTTCCTCACAAAGCATGGGCCTTACATTTTATTTGGATATTTTCCTCCTATTTTTTTCTCGATTTGCCTTAAGGCCTAGCCAAGTTATTGACATATTAGTATCTTTGAGGGGAAAGGGGTTGCCCAAAAAGTCCTAAGACATGTGTTTCTCTTTGCTTGTTTGTTTGGTCGGAGGACATATATGGGATGTTATTGTTTTGTTGTCATCAGATTATCCGATGCCGAGGTCAGTCCCTCATCGGATCAATAGGTGTTCAATCTCCAAGGGCCAGTTCAGTTAGTATCTCAAATGATCCGACGAGTTCATTCTGAAACAGATCGGTCCATCCGGTGTTCACAATTCTGGAGCTGTGGTCAGTTCCACCGATGCTACCTCCTCCATCGTCGGACCATCCGGTGTCAACATTCCTCTTTTGAATACCCTTACTGTGCCATTCAACCGATAATCAAAACCCTAACGTCAGTCTATCCGATGTCAACAGCAACATTTTGAATATCCTTACTGTGGCATTCGACCGATGTATATCCCATCTAACATCGGTCCATCCGGTGTTAATAATACGGCTAGGGTTTGGGACCCACTATTTAAATCGGCCGTACGCCACCTTCCTCTCTCTCCTGATCCCGTCACTCGGCCGTCACTTTCCTCTGCCGCCGAGCCTCAACTGCCACCCGTCGCCTCCCGCCGCCGCTAGCCACCGGCTCACCTCCACCGCTGCTAGCCGCCGCCTCACCTCCAAGCGCCTCACCTCAGCGCGCCGCTCACTCCACCGCGCCACCATTCACCAGCGCCGCCGCCACTCACCTCCACCACAGCGTCGCCGCCTCATCTCCACCGCAGCAGCCGCCGCCTCACCGCCGTCGCTCCACCAAGCGCCGCCACCGCTCTCCCCCATCACCACAGCGACGCCGCTGCCCCACGTGATTGCCATCGCAGTGCAATCCATCGCCGCTAGGGTTTCGCAACCCCGTTGATCTCCACGTCCCGTCGTCGACTCCATTCAATCGAGCGATCGCAATGACTCGTGACAAGAAGAACAAGGGGAAGGCTATCGCAGAGCCAGCCGCAAAGAAGCAAAAGTTGTCGAAGGAGGAGAAGAAGGCCTTGATGGCCACTCGCGCCGCCGAGAAGTGTGAGCGTGGCCAAGGAGGGTCGCTGAGGATCCGCGAGGCTCGTCCGAGGCAGCCTCCTGTGATCGATGACTCCGAGGCCGAAGAAGAGCCAGTTGAGCCTCTCGTTCATTGTCGCTCAGCCCGGACTCGTGGGGGTCACACCGCGGCAGCACCTCGTCCGAGACCGACGGCTGCCGACCGTCGTGAGGACAGAGAGGCCCAACGAGCGATCTACAAGATGGACACCACTGTCCATGTTGCTGAAGGAGTCCGGTTGACCAACTACCGGAAGATGAAGGCCAAGCAGCTTCGCAAGCTCAGTTGGAGTGTGTTGCTTGAGGAGTGGTTCCCGCATCCCAGAGAGGCTCTAGTGGATAGTCGCTTCTGTACTGTCACCCAGGCATCACTCTATGAGACCTACAGGCGTCGAGGTCACAAGCTGTTTCAACACAACTATCTGGATTGGGGTCAGCTAGCTTTGGCAGCAGGGACAGAGATCCGTCCTTATTTTGAGAGGTACCGAGGTTTGGTGCAGTTGATGGCATATGAGCGGAGTGCCTATGTGGAAGATTGGGTCCGCGTCTTCTACGCCACCCTCTATGTCTCTGAGGGCAGAAGATCAATTGATTTCATGTTCATGGGTCAGCACTACCACCTGACGAGGCAGACGCTGGGACAGTTGCTTGGAGTGGACTTGCACGACACCTGCGTGCATGAGAGGGTCTACGGTCAGGCAGATCCACCGAGGAGGCTGCTCACTGGAGGAGTGGCACCACTGCTGGAGGAGATTCGTTCCTGTTTGGTCCCACTTTCTCTCCTGACCAGCCGAGAGTACCAGCCTTGTTGACTCCAGCTGCGCGCACAGTGCACCTCGCCTTGCGCCGCACGCTCCTACCGAGGCCTGGCTACTTGGAGGGGTTCACCAGCTTGCAGTAGACTCTCCTGTTCTACATCATGAACGGGATGGAGTTCGACATCGTGGACGTCCTCATATGCGAGATGGAGGATGTGATCACAGACGGGGTGGGCATGATGAGGCAGCTCGTATATGGGCACTGGATCAGCTACCTGCTCACCATGATGGTTCCCGAGGGGTCTGCCGTGCACGACCGTCTCATTGACGAGAGCGTGACACGGTTCGGACACTACCGTGCCCCGGCTCCTGGAGACCGCCGCCTTGGCCGTCCAGTCGAGTGTCAGGTCAGGGCTCGCCTTTCTGAGGAGGACTGGTCTCACTTAGAGAAGGAGGATGAGAGGCTTGCTGAGGCTGAGGCTCAGGGGGAGGACTTGCAGCATATCTGGTCAGAGAGCGACATCGACGACAGTGTCGAGGAGTACTTCCCTCCTCTGCCCTCACCCAGGCAGCATGACGCGGAGGCTGGAGGCTCTACAGTGCCACCACCTACTCCACCTCCTGTCACGGAGGCGCAGGTCACACAGCCGTCAGAGCTGACGTCGCTCCTCTAGCAGATGGTTGAGCAGCAGCGTCTGGACAGGCTGGCAGCCGAGCAGGCCCGAGCGGAGCAGGCTGCCCGTCTCCTTGAGCTCCAGCAGCAGCAGCAGAAGATGCAGCGTCAGATCGCCCGTGAGAGGCGTGAAGACACTAACAGGCTGACGGGGCTCATCGACCAGATGCACCAGCGCACTCTCGACCAGCAGCAGACGCAGCAGGCGATGATGGGCATCCTGGGGTTGATCACCAACCTCTACACCCAGACCGGGATCGCCCTCCCGTCGCAGCTGCCAGGAGTCGCTCCACCACCTCCAGTCCTGGCTCCAGCTGCCGCTCCAGTGGCCCCAGTTCCTTCTACGCCGATTCCCTCCTTCAGCATGTCTCCACTTCTGGCTCTCGGTGCTCCGATCCACTCCCCGCTGCCAGCCACGACACTGTTTCAGCAGACGCCGTCCTCCGTCGTCAGTGCCCCTGCTCCAGCAGCTCCTCCACAGCAGGCATCGACGGTGGCTCCCTCGGCTCCGGCAGCTCCTTCCACCGCTACTCCAGGCAGCAGCTCCGGCGAAAGCACTCCCGACGGTGACCAGTTCGTCATCGCACCCAGCACTCAGGATCCTTAGGCACTCGGATCCCTTTTTGGTGTCTTGATGACAAAGGGGGAGAAGAGTTAGAGGAGTCAGGGGGAGGAGTGTCTTAGTCTCAGGGGGAGTCCTTCTTTTGAGTTATCTGTTATCTTTTGTAATTCGGAGTTTATCTTTTATCATTCTTGTAATTCAGTGTGTTTACTACATTTGGTGTGTTTGCTACTCATTGAGCTCTAATGAACTTATTTCCATGGGTTGTTAATCGATTGGGTTCATTTGGTTCATTTGGCTCTAATGTAGGGAATTGGGCTTTAGAAATTAAGTTTCATTGCTTAGAATTTTTCGAAGAAAGCCCAATTCACCCCCCCCCTCTTGGGCATTCGGTCCTTACAACATGGCCATGGTAGCTCCTGCTGCTAAGGCAGAACCACATTGGAAGTGGATGGATACACCCATCATTTTTGATGCTTTGGACTGTCTCCGAAACATGATCGGGGCTGGTCAACTCCCGTTGATGGTGTCACCCACCATTAACAATATCCAAATTCACCATGTAATGGTGGATGGAGGTTCCGGGCTTAACCTCATAAGCTTTAAAGCTTTCGTTAAGCTTCAGCTCTGGCCTTTGGACCTTCATCCATCCCGACCTTTCTCCGGAGTAGGTCCGGGAACCATTACTCCTCTTGGTTCTATTACACTCCCAGTGACCTTCGGAACCCGGGAGAACTACAGAACCGAGAAACTGGTTTTCGACGTTGCGCAGATCAGTCTGCCTTACAATGCCATATTGGGTAGGCCAGCTTTATACAAGTTTATGGCTGCTGTCCATTATGGTTATTTGGTGTTGAAGATGCCAACACCTACGGGCGTTCTCTGGATCCGCAGAGATCGTACCGTAGGAGTCACAACATTGGAAGAACTCTATGTGCTTACCACAGTGCAAGAGGAAGCATCCGATAAGGAGCCAGCTACGAATCCTAAAAGCATTCGCCACAAAGACTCTACCTCCGCACCTCATGTGCAACCAAGCAGCGACGCCGACATTCCCGTCAAAGTCGTCCAAATCGGTTCTGATGCTCCTCAAACTACCCGTATATCGGGGGGTCTGAACAACAAATAGGAACTCGCGCTCATCACTTTCCTTCGGGCTGATGTCGACGTGTTTGCCTGGCAACCGTCACAAATGTCTGGGATCCCTAGGGACGTGATTGAGCACAATCTGAAGATTTACCCAGACGCCCGTCTTGTACATCAGAAGCCTAGGAAGCAATCAATTGAGCGACAAAACTTCACCCGACAGGAAATCAAGAAGTTGCTTGAAGTTGGATTCATCCGGGAAGTCTTCCATCCAAAATGGCTGGCAAACCCAGTTGTTGTACCCAAGGCCGGTGGGAAGCATCGGATGTGTATCGACTACACCACCTTAAATAAGGCATGTCCAAAAGATCCATTTCCACTACCTAGAATAGATCAGATAGTGGATTCCACCTCCGGGTGTGAACTACTGTGTTTCATAGATGCATATTCTGGATATCATCAAATCCAAATGTCTAAGGAAGATGAACAACATACTGCTTTCATAACAGTAGATGGATTGTATTGTTATACTGACATGCCATTTGGTCTTAAAAATGTTGCTTCAACATTTGTGCGATCCATGTACAAAACATTTGGAGAGCTAATCAGAGACTTGGTGGAGGTGTATGTTGATGACATCGTCGTGAAGATCAAAAACAAGGAGTCACTATTTGACAACTTACAAGCTGTCTTTGACAAGTTGCATACTACGCACACCAAGCTGAACCCGAACAAGTGTGTATTCGGGGTTAGCTCCGAAAAGCTTCTGGGTTTCTTGGTGAATCATCGAGGAATTGAAGCAAATCTAGCGAAGATCAAGGCTATAGAAGAAATGCATCCCCCAACCCGCATTAAAGATGTCCAAAAGTTGATTGGATGTCTAGTTGCGCTCAGTCAGTTTATCTCAAGACTGGCAGAATGGGCGCTACCCTTCTTCAAACTCTTGAGGAAGTTCGGCCCATTTTATTGGTCTGAGGAGGCAGAAAAGGCATTTCAAGAGCTTAAGCAGCTCCTCACCACACTACCAATCTTGGTAGCTCCGAACCCTGGTGAGCCTTTACTACTTTACATTTTGGCAACTACAGAGGTTGTCAGTATGGTCCTAGTCGCGGAAAGACCGGAGCCATCCTCAATTCAGGAGTCTAGACCCCTCCGAGAGGGTCCGGAACTACCTGAAGGCGAGTCTGGGGACCAACCCCCAGGCACATATCCTCAAGGCGAGATGCTGGAGGATCAACCTCCTTCAAACAAAGGAGTAACTGTTGCTGAACAAGAAGATCTAGACCCGTTTGGGAGGGTCCGGGTCACTCCAGAAGAAGCTCTGGGTTCCTTTGGTAGGGACCAGGAAATTCCAGAAGAAAGTCCGGACCTCTCCGGGAGGGTCCGTGTAGATGAGGAGGAAGCTCAGGGCCCCTCCGGGAGGGTCCGGACAGTCCAACGTCCAGTGTACTTCATCAGTGAAGTACTCCATGACGCTAAGACAAGATACATTAAGGTGCATAAACTGCTTTACGCAGTTCTCATCGCCTCAAGAAAGCTTCGTCATTACTTCCAAGCCCACAAAATATCAGTGGTAACTTCTTTTCCACTACGTGCAATTTTGTATAACCCTAATTCTACTGGGAATATTGCAAAGTGGGCAGCAGAGCTGGCAGAATTCAATCTAGAATTCGTGTCAAGACAAGCAATTAAAAGTCAAGCCTTGGCTGACTTTGTGGCGGAGTGGACTCCCTCTCCATCAAACCCTGGGGGGGCCATAGTGAGCAGAAACCAGAGCTCAAAGTTCCGGTATTCACTCAGCCTCACTGGACCCTCTACTTCGATGGCTCCGTGCAAAAGCAGGGGGCCGGAGCTGGAATCCTTCTCCTAGCTCCGATCGGAGAGAAGGTCAAGTATATGGTACACCTTGATTTCAAGGCAACCAACAATATGTCAGAGTATGAAGCCCTCATCTATGGACTCAAGTTGGCACTATCTTATGGTGTCAAACAACTGTTGGTGAAGGGGGATTCACAGCTCATCATCAAACATGTGAAAGGTGAATGCTCCTGCAACAATTCTCAATTAGCTGCTTACCTCCTTGAAGTCCAGAGGCTCCAGAAGTACTTCAAAGTCCTGGATCTCCATCATGTTCAGCGCCTTCATAACTCCGAAGCTGATGAACTCTCGACGAAAGCCTCAACCGGAGCTCCGGCTCCTGACGGAATCTTCATCCGGAGGTTATCAAAACCAACAGCTCAGCCTGCCGAACTGAGCGAAGGGGGCGAGACCAGCACCTCAAAGCTGGCAATCCCGGTGGCCCTGTTACCATGGCGTTCACCAAGGGTCGTAGGTGCTGTCGGGAGCTCCGAGCAACCCAACACGCAAGACTCAGAAGCTCAAGTTAGTTCCGATGCATGGATCTCGGAGATCCGGAGCTACTTGAAAGACAATATCCTTCCTGAAGACAGTGTATCCGCTGACCGGATTGTCAGGTTGGCTAAAAGATACACGTTGGTAGAAGGGGATCTCTACCGACGCGGTGCCAATGGCATCCTAATGCGGTGCATTGCAAGGGAAGAAGGCTGCGATCTTCTCGCGGAAATCCATGGAGGCGAGTGTGGGAACCACACATCTTCTCGTACGCTGGTCGGTAAAGCCTTCCAGCATGGCTTTTACTGGCCTACAACACTCCAAGATGCGGTTGAGCTAGTGAAGAAATGTGAAGCATGCCAGTTCCATGCAAAACAGATTCACACACCGGCTCAATCAATACAAATGATACCACCTACATGGTCATTTGTTGTGTGGGGCATGGATATCTTGGGACCTTTCCCAAAAGCCATCGGAGGTTACAGGTTCTTATATGTCGCCATCGACAAGTTTACCAAGTGGTCGAAAGCGACTCCAGTAGTAACAATCAACAAACAATCAACAATCAAGTTCTTGAAGTCCATTATATGCAGATTTGGATTTCCCAACAAAGTCATAACTGACAATGGAACACAATTTACAAGTGCTGCATTCCAAGAGTATTGCGAAGACCTCGGCATTCAACTTAGCTACGCTTTAGTAGCTCATCCAGCAAGCAATGGTCAAGGTGAGAGAGCAAATGCAGAAATCTTAAAAGGACTCAAGACGCGCACATATGAGCACTTGAAAAAGCACGAAGCTAACTGGATTGAAGAGCTTCCGTCCATATTATGGGCGAATAGGACAACACCTAACCGGTCAACTGGGGAGACTCCATTTTTTTGGTGTACGGATCTGAAGCACTCCTTCCTCCGGAGATCACCTTGGGGTCTCTCCGGGTCCGTACCTTCGATGAAGCCACGAAGGACCAGCTCCGGCGTGAAGACCTGGACCTCGTTGACGAGGGAAGGTGCCGAGCAGCTGTTTGAAATGCACGTTATCGCCAAGCACTCCGGCGCTACCATCAAAGGCATGTGCGTGACCGACAGCTCGAAGAAGGAGACCTGGTGCTCCGGAAGATACTAACTCATGAAGGGATGAACAATCTTTCCCCCAGCTAGGAGGGTCCTTTCCGAGTAATTAAAGTATCCCGACCAGGCTGCGTTCACTTGGTAACTAAGGATGGGATCCCACTTCCCAGTCCTTGGAACATCGAGCACCTCTATAATTTTTATGCTTAGAATCACGGAGATGAGTCTTTAATTACACACAGTGCATGTTGTAGAGTCGTTATACAGAGTCGAGCAAGTCCCCCAGAAGAACATCCGTACCCCTCCGAGAGGGTCCGGGAAGTTCAAGTAACACTTGACACAGTCACAGTACTAAAAGTGTAACTACTTGCTTTGGGCTAGCACAAGATGTATAACACATTTAGCTTGGTCCAGGACCCTAAGTGTGTCCTTGTCTCCCCTGTAATCCGGACCTATAATGAAAAGCATTGTTGTGTGAAAACAGAATCCACGTGCATTTACTTTTTGTACAAGGCTCAATATGTCAAATTATTTTTACCCCGCTTGTCTATAATAAAGTTGTGCAAATGTTTTTGAGTTTAAATAATTCACATGCATTACAAGCCTTATTGATAGTCTTTTTGGATCTTAACACCACCACATAGTCTACTTGCCTGAACGCCAAGCCAACATAGGTCCGGAGTGTGCTATCGACTTAGCCTGGTCCTGCACCCTAAGTACGCCGCTCTACCGACACCCCGGCTGTGACACCCGGTTCCGAAAACGAACCAAGTGAACGCATATGTGTGCCCAGGACGTTCAACACACATACACGAGTGCATTCACAAAAGAGTATACAGAAAATTACCACATGACAAGATTAATTAACTAAATTTTATTACACAAACCATATTATCCTCGAATACAAGCTCTAATGAATATTAATGACAAGTTCAAAATAATGCAGCAGAAATAACTAATTAAGCAAACTAAACAGCTAGGCAACATAAGCAATAGGGTATAGCGCAACTCCAAAACATCACAGGCAAAGCTGATGGTAGACACGGCCTAGAACTCCGCATTATCGCTATTAAACTCCAAATCCTGACATGCAACTGTTGGGGGGGGGGGGGATTGCAAGAGTGAGTACATGTTGTACTCAGCAAGTGTGGAAAGTATGACATGTGGCTGATTCAAATGACGAATATAATAATGGTTGAGTGCTGAAAAGTACATTAAAATATTTGGAAGGCAATATATTACATGTATATGAAATAAACCCATCATAAACTATATAATTATCATAATACCAGTCCATATTCCATATCCATCATCATATACCAATATCCATGTTCAATTCCAGAACTCAATTCATAATCATTCATAACCATAATACCAACCATAACCATAATACCAACCATAACCATTCCAAATTCCCAATTTTCCTCTAATCGTGTGAGGGTCCAGGTTGCTCATAATCGGGAGCACGACTATCATGATAGTTTTAGACATACTCTGCAGAGGTTGTACCGCTTTACTCACGTGTTTGTGATTTCATCACCTTTTGATGACTATAGAATCTCAGTTATGCCGTCTCACACTTCCGTAGGTGTGTGGCCAAGAGATCACAAAATAGCCTTTACAAAGGGATTACTAGCCTATTTACACCCCACTGAGGTTTCACCGATGGCGATGTCTCCAACTGAGCACATCTTCAACCAAGGGTCCCCTCTTGAGCCATTCGGATCCCAGGGTAGTCCCACCTATCATCAACAAGCCCAATCCGACTACCCCTACCCCGAGCATCCTTAATGGTCCAAATAGAACTGGCAAAGCCCAAATTAATCAGCTACGCCACACCCATACTTGGCCTCGTGGTGGCACTGTAACTCCTGGATGGTCGCTCCACGAACCGGTCCTTAGATCTAAAGCAAGCAAAACCACCATAACATCCAACCCATCCACATATCAGGCTTGCTTAGATCACCCATTACCATATCATATTAACCAGTTCATGTTAATCATAATCTCATCCATGCATAATTAAATTGAGTGGTATAGTTGTTTTCCCATCTCAGTTGATTAAGCGAAGCAAAAAGGTAAAAAGCCCTTACGACTCTCTACCATATATTCCAGGTGACAAGCGTGGTCAACAAAACTAGTAAACTTCCTACCATACGATTTCCCATCAAATTGACACAAGCATGCAATTTTCAAACAAAACATTTATTTTAAAACAGGATCAATATGCTTCAAGGACACTTGCCTTGCTCTTGCGGTTGATTAGGGTCAAATCCTTCCAACTCTTGGTGCCGTAGATCCTCCACGGCATTCTCTAGCGCAAATCCGTTTAATCCACGCAATAAACATACAAGACAAGAAACACAATCAAAGAGTGCACAAATATTACTCAATATGACATGACATGCATGATTGATGCAAATGCAAGGTAGAACTTGTTAATAGATTGCTTTTAATAATCACTAACTAGTTCTAATAGTTTTTAACAAGTTTATACAGGTTTGGATGTGTAACACCCTCATTTTCATGCATCATGCCCTACATGCACTCATATACATGTTTAACATTAACCCACATAAAGAGGAACGAGTTTAACATTGATTCGGAGCATTTAAAATTGATTTGGAGCAAAACCGCACTTAAAACGCAGGAAAGTGCGGACTAGTCCAGTTTTGCTGAGGACTAGTCCGATTTCTCTCTGTCTAAAAACGGACTTGCCCGTTTTTGCTGCGGATTAGTCCGATGTTTGCCTCTGGACAACTTCGGACTTGTCCGATCTTGTGCGGACTAGTCCGATGTTCCATGAATCCTTGAAAATTTGCTAAGTCCCTGGACTTTTCCGGACTAGTCCGGTGTTCCAGCGGACTTGTCCGTTTTCCTTTCTGACTAAGATCGGACTTGTCCGATTTTTGGCCAGACTTGTCCGATTTTCTCTCTGGACGACTTCGGACTAGTCCGGTCCTGTCCGGACTTGTCCGATATTTCGTGACTCCGAGATTGACCTTTTGTTTTACGACTTGTTTCTTGGGTTTCACGTCAAGTGGGCCTAGGGACGTCGTGCCCAACTCTTTTAGAGCCCATGTGGGACTCTAAACCGGCCTCTACTCATCCCAAAACTCGAAATCCATCTAACCCTAGCCTCCACCCCTATATAAACAACCCCACCCCTTAGTTTGACATCTATTTGCCACTTTTCCACCCACCCAAACCCTAGTTCGTGGGGAGCCACCATCAAGGAGGGAGGAGAAGATCCCAAACAAGAAGAAGAAGAGGAGGAAACGAAGGAGGATCAAGATCTCCACCAAGTTTCGTCCTTCACCACCAATTCATCTCCAAGTTCATCACCAACCCTAGATCATCAAGATCCAAGTGTTACCTCCAAGGTTCTTGGTTCATTGGAGTTCTAAACACCTGGTATACCTTCTATTCTCTTTTCCTTATGTGAATTCAACCCCTAATCTCCGAATTTACGTCGATCTAGAAAACCCTAATCTGCTGATCTCGTCAAGTGCGGACTTGTCTGGTCCCTAGCAGACTAGTCCGATCTTTCTGGTTAAAATGTGTTGAATTAATTCTAAAATTTGATCTAATCAACTCCAAACCTGTATAAACTTGTTAGAAGCTATTAGAACTAGTTAGTGATCATCAAAAGCAATCAAGTAACAAGTTCTACCTTGCATTGCATCAATCATGCATGTCATGACATATTGAGTAATATTTGTGCACTCTTTGATTGTGTTTCTTGTTTTGTATGTTTATTGTGTGGATTAGACGGATTTGCGCTAGAGAGTGCCGCGGAGGATCTACAACATCAAGAGTTTGAAGGCTTTGACCCTAATCAACAGCAAGAGCAAGGCAAGTGTCCTTGAAGCATATTGATCCTGTTTTTAAAATAAATGTTTTGTTTGCAAAACTGCATGCTTGTGTCAAATTGATGGGAATCCTATGGTAGGAAGTTTACTAGACTTGCTAAACCACCCTTGTCACCTGGAATTTATGGTAGAGAGTCGGGAAGGGTTTTTACCTTTTTGCTTCGCTTAATCAACTGGGATGGGAAACAACTATATCACTCAATTTAATTATGCATGGATGAGATTATGGTTAACATGAACTGGTTAAACATGGTATGGTAATGGATGATCTAAGCAAGCCTGGTATGTGGATGGGTTGGATGTTATGGTGGTTTGCTTGCTTTAGATCTAAGGACCGGTTCATGCGAGAATAAGCCAGGACTACAGTGCCACCACGAGGCCAAGTATGGGTGCGGCGTAGCTAATTAATTAGGGCTTTGCTAGTGCTGTTTGGACCATTGTGGATGCTCGGGGAAGGGGTAGTCGGATTGGGTTTGTTTATGATTGGTGGGACTACCCTGGGATCCGAATGGCTCAAGAGGGGGCCCTTGGTTGAAGATGTGCTCAGTTGGAGGCATCGCCACCGGTGAAACCTCAGTGGGGTCTAAATAGGCTAGTAATCCCTTTGTAAAGGCTATTTTGTGATCTCTTGGCCACACACCAACGGAAGTGTGTAATGTGACCGACGGGTCATGGGCATAAGGGAGGTTCTTAGTCGCCGAAGGGTGATGAAATCACGAACACGTGGGTAAAGAGGTACGAACTCTGCAGAGTGTTAATTAAAACTATCATGATAGCCGTGCTCCCGGTTATGAGCACCTGGACAACTTCCATGATTAGAGAGAAATTGGGATTTGGGATGGTTATGGTTTCGTAATGGTTATGGTTGATATTATGGTTATGGTCTGGTAATGGTTATGGATGGTTTCAGATTAATTTCTGGTAATTAATATGGTTATTGACAATGGTGAAATCTGGATTTATTGATGATGGTAATGAATTCAGTTTGGTATTATGGTATTACTTACGATTATGTTGGGATTACTTCACATACTTATACTATATTGCCTTTCAAATGTTTTAATGTACTTTTCAGCACTTTACCATTATTATTGTCATCATTTGAACCAGCCACATGTCGTACTTTCCACACTTGCTGAGTACGACATGTACTCACTCTTGCAATCCCCACCCCAACAGTTGCAGGTCAGGACTGGGAGTTTAATGGCGATAATGCGGAGTTCTAGGCCGTGTCTACCGTCAGCTTTGCCTGTGGTGTTGATTGGAGCTGCGCATACATACCCTGTCGCTTATGCTGCATAGTTGCTTAGTTTGCTTAGTTGTTTAATTAGTTTATTTCCGCTGCATTAGTTGAACTTGTCATTAATATTCATTAGAGCTTGTATTTGAGGATTTAATGAATTGTGTAATAAGAGTACTTATTTAATAATTTGAGCTGTGGTAATTTTCTGTATATCCTTTTGTGATTTCACTCGTGTATCTGTGGTGAACATCCTGGGCACACATATGCGTTAGCTTGGTTCATTTTTGGAACCGGGCGTCACAGATTGGTATCAGAGCCACAGGTTGACCGTAGGATGCAGCCTAGATAGAATGGACACTTTAGAGCACATAGGAGCACTCAGGAATCGATGTGTTCTTGCTTGGTGTGCTGTTTGCTATATATATTGGTTGCTTGTGTGCTTAATAGAGGATTTTGGGATGCTTTAGCATTGCCATGTCCACCTAGGTTAGTGTAGCTAGTTGTTTAGTTTCATATCCCTTGATGCATATAGTTGGGGACGTTTTCTAATTCTTACCTATTTCTTTTCTTCAGATGGTGAGGACTCGCAACCAGAGGGATGGCAATGATGAGGGGGAGAACAATGGAGTGCCTCAGAACAACAATGGGCAAGGACTTGCTCACGAAGCTATCAACATCGAGCAGCTTTTAGCCATGCAAAACCAGCTCATGCAGACCATGATACAGACTATGAGACAGCTGCAGGCTGGCAATATCAACAATCAGCCCCACATGCCTCCACCGCCACCCCCACCTCCTCATAACCGATTGGGAGAGTTTATGAGGACTAGGCCGCCAACCTTTGCTCAAGCCGCAGACCCTATGGATGCGGATGATTGGCTCAAGTCCGTGGAGAAGAAGCTAGCCATTGTCCAATGCAGTGACCGGGAGAAGGTGCTATTTGCTTCTCATCAACTCGTTGGAGCAGCTGCAGATTGGTGGGATTCTTATTGCAATGCTCATGAGAACCAAGAGAGAATTACCTGGGCGGAATTCAAGGAGAGTTTCCGTTCTCATTATGTGCCGGAAGGTGTTATGCTCTTGAAGAGGCAAGAATTTGAGAACTTGAGACAAGGAAGATCAAGCGTGAGTGAATACCTCAATAAATTCACTCAACTCTCAAGATATGCGCCTGAGGATGTTAGCCGGGACAGTCGGAAGCAATACTTGTTCATGAGGGGATTGAACAATACGATCCAAGTGCAATTGCTCAACTGTGATTATGTCAATTTTCAGAAGCTTGTGGACAAAGCAATTGTGGTTGAGAACAAGATCCGTGAGATGGAGCAAGAAATCAAGAGGAAGGCACCATATCAAGGACAGCAACAAGGAAGTAATGTGCGCCCTCGCTTTGCGCCGCCCAATGCGCCTCATTACAGCTCCTCTATTCCTGCTCAGCGCCCTGGTTATGCACCGCGCCCAACTCAGTTTGTGCAGCAGCGCCCTGTTATGCAAGCACCTAGGCCTTCAACGCCTTATGCACCTCGTGCTGATTTTCCTGGAGCCAATGCTCAAAACCAAGCTCGTCCCAATAATTCTGGTGGAGTTAAGAAGTGCTATACTTGTGGAGAAGCTGGACACTTTGCACATCAATGTCCTAAGTCGGGCCTTGGTCAAGGAAGCAACGCATCGAGGCAAAACCCAAGACCTAATGGAGGACAACCACAAGGAAGCCGTGGACAGCAGAACTTTGCTCGTGGCAACGTAAACCATGTCTCTACGGAGGATGCTCAACAAGCGGATGACGTGGTCATTGGTATGTTTCTCGCCAACTCCAACCCCGCGACTATGTTATTTGATTCTGGAGCATCGCATTCATTCATTGCATCGACGTATGTTGCCAAGTATAGTTTGCCTATCTCTCATATGAAGTTTACTCTGTTGGTTAAGTCTCCTGGAGGAGAGATGAGGACAAATATAGTATGTCCAAAAGTAAGCCTTAGAATAAGGGGGGTAGACTTCTCCGCCAACCTCATTGTTTTAGATTCTCAAGGGTTGGATATTATACTTGGTATGGACTGGTTGAGGAAGCACAATGGAGTTATTGATTGTGCCACAAAGACGGTGAAGTTGACTAATGAAGAAGGGATCACCGTAGAATTTGAAGCAACCCAACATGCACTGAAGCAATTAGAGCTGAATCATATGGACGGTGTCGCAATTGAGGAGATTCCGGTGGTGTGTGAATTTTTGGATGTTTTTCCGGACGAGTTGCCAGGTATGCCACCTGATCGAGACATTGAGTTTGTTATTGATTTAATACCTGGAACTGCACCTATAGCTAAGAGGCCGTATAGGATGCCTCCTATGGAATTAGCGGAGCTCAAGAAACAAATTCAAGAGCAATTAGAGAAGGGTTTTATTCGCCCTAGCTCTTCACCTTGGGGAGCGCCCGTTCTATTCATGGACAAGAAGGACGGATCCCAAAGGATGTGCGTGGATTACCGAGCTCTCAACAAGGTAACAATCAAGAACAAGTACACCTTGCCCCGTATAGAGGATTTGTTTGATCAGATGAAAGGTGCTTGTGTCTTCTCTAAGATTGAATTGAGGTCGGGATACTTTCAAATGAAGATTAGACCATCGGACATACCCAAGACAGCTTTTAGGACACGGTATAGATCTTATGAGTACACCGTGATGTCTTTTGGATTGACAAATGCGCCTGCCTACTTTATGTACCTCATGAATAAAGTCTTCATGGAGTACTTAGATAAGTTCGTTGTGGTGTTTATTGATGATATTATGATCTACTCGAAGGATGAGAAGGAACATGAGGAACACTTGAAGCTTACGCTGCAGAAATTGAGGGAGCACCAATTGTACGCCAAGTTCAGTAAATGTCAATTCTGGTTACGGGAAGTTTCTTTCTTAGGCCATATTATTTCCGGAGGAGGAGTATCGGTTGACCCCGGTAAAGTGAGGGATGTGTTGAAGTGGGAACCACCGCAGAATGTCAAGGAAATCCGGAGTTTCCTTGGAATGGCTGGATATTACCGTAGATTCATCAAGGATTTTTCCAAGATAGCCAAGCCTATGACGGAGTTGCTAATGAAGGGAAAGGCATTCCAATGGACTCAAGCTTGTCAAGAGAGTTTTGAGGAGTTGAAGAAGCGGTTGACAACAGCCCCAATTTTGGTATTGTCGGATGTAAGCAAGAGTTTTGACATTTATTGCGATGCATCAAGACAAGGGCTTGGATGTGTATTGATGCAAGAAGGTCAAGTGGTCGCCTATGCGTCGAGACAATTGAAGAAACATGAGCAGAATTACCCCACGCATGATCTTGAACTAGCAGCCGTGGTACATGCATTGAAGATTTGGAGACACTATATTCTTGGACATAGGTGTGAAATTTATACGGATCACAAGAGTCTTAAGTATATTTTCACACAGACAGATCTGAATTTGAGGCAACGAAGATGGTTGGAGCTCATCAAAGATTATGATTTGGGGATCAACTATCATCCAGGAAAAGCCAATGTAGTGGCCGATGCTTTGAGTAGAAAGGGAGTAAGCCATCAACTTACAGTTCGAGAGTTACCATTCGAGTTATGTAAGGAGTTTGAACGGTTGAACCTTGGGTTTGTAAACGAGATGGAGATGATGGAGTTAAACCCAACCTTGGAGCAAGAAATTCGAGAGGCCCAAACCGCAGATGAAGAGATCAAGGAAATCAAGGAAAGGATCGAAGAAGGGAGAGAATTCAAATTTGACGAGGATGAACATGGTACCTTATGGCTTGGAAAGAGAATCGTTGTGCCTAATGTAAAGCATATTCGGGAGACAATATTAAAGGAGGCACATGACTCGCCTTACTCGATTCACCCCGGTTGTACGAAGATGTACAAGGACTTGAAGGCTTGCTATTGGTGGGATAGCATGAAAAAGGACATAGCTGAATATGTAGCGTTATGTGATGTGTGTCAACGAGTCAAGGCGGAACATCAAAGGCCGGCCGGACTATTGCAACCGTTGAAGATTCCGGAATGGAAGTGGGAAGAAATTGGTATGGACTTCATAGTTGGGGCACCGCGTACTCAGTCCGGGTTTGACTCAATTTGGGTAATTGTGGATCGTTTAACCAAGTCAGCTCATTTTGTCCCTGTGAAGACCAAGTATACAGCTGCACGATTGGCCGAAATATACATGGAGCATATTGTGTGTCGACATGGAGTCCCTAAGAAGATAGTCTCGGATAGAGGTTCTCAATTTACCTCCAGATTTTGGCAAAAATTGCATGAAGCTTTGGGAACGAGGTTGAATTTTAGTTCAGCATATCATCCTCAAACGGATGGACAAACCGAGAGGACCAATCAGATTTTGGAGGACATGTTAAGAGCTTGTGCTTTAAAGCATGGGAAAAGTTGGGACAAAAGCTTGCCATACGCAGAATTTTCATACAACAATAGCTACCAAGCAAGCTTGAAAATGTCACCATATGAAGCGCTTTATGGGAGAAAGTGTAGGACACCTTTATTCTGGAATGAGGCAGGAGAAACTCAAGTATTTGGTCCGGACGTGTTGCAAGAAGCCGAAAAGCAAGTCAAAATAATTCGTGAAAACTTGAGGGCTGCCCAATCAAGGCAAAAAGGCTATGCGGATAATAGGAGAAGGAAATTAGCCTTTGAAATAGGAGATTTTGTTTACCTCAAGGTGTCACCAATGAGAGGTCATAAGAGGTTTAACATAAGAGGCAAGCTCGCACCTCGTTATATTGGACCATTCAAGATTTTGGGCAAAAGAGGAGAAGTAGCCTATAAGTTGGAGATGCCAGCCCATCTTTCAGACGTACATGATGTGTTTCATGTTTCCCAGCTCAAGAAGTCTTTGAGAGTGCCGGAAGAACAAGTGCCAATAGAAGAATTGGAACTAGAGGAAGATTTGACGTATGCCGAGCAACCGGTCAAAATCTTGGAAACCAAGGAGAGAGTCACAAGGAACAAGGTGATTCGATGGTGTAAAGTCCAATGGAAGCACCATACCGAAAAAGAAGCAACTTGGGAGTTAGAGGATGATCTCAAGAAGGAATTTCCCTATCTCTTCTCTTCCGCGTCGAATCTCGAGGGCGAGATTCATTTTAAGGGGGGTAGGTTTGTAACACCCTCATTTTCATGCATCATGCCCTACATGCACTCATATACATGTTTAACATTAACCCACATAAAGAGGAACGAGTTTAACATTGTTTCGGAGCATTTAAAATTGATTTGGAGCAAAACCGCACTTAAAACGCAGGAAAGTGCGGACTAGTCCGGTTTTGCTGAGGACTAGTCCGATTTCTCTCTGTCTAAAAACGGACTTGCCCGTTTTTGCTGCGGATTAGTCCGATGTTTGCCTCTGGACAACTTCGGACTTGTCCGATCTTGTGCGGACTAGTCCGATGTTCCATGAATCCTTGAAAATTTGCTAAGTCCCTGGACTTTTCCGGACTAGTCCGGTGTTCCAGCGGACTTGTCCGTTTTCCTTTCTGACTAAGATCGGACTTGTCCGATTTTTGGCCAGACTTGTCCGATTTTCTCTCTGGACGACTTCGGACTAGTCCGGTCCTGTCCGGACTTGTCCGATATTTCGTGACTCCGAGAT
The DNA here is from genome assembly GCA_036927565.1 of Tuctoria greenei. Lineage (NCBI taxonomy): Eukaryota > Viridiplantae > Streptophyta > Magnoliopsida > Poales > Poaceae > Tuctoria > Tuctoria greenei. Next base: position 273,160,138 of record JAYESD010000002.1, on the reverse strand, counting down.
TGACCTTTTGTTTTACGACTTGTTTCTTGGGTTTCACGTCAAGTGGGCCTAGGGACGTCGTTCCCAACTCTTTTAGAGCCCATGTGGGACTCTAAACCGGCCTCTACTCATCCCAAAACTCGAAATCCATCTAACCCTAGCCTCCACCCCTATATAAACAACCCCACCCCTTAGTTTGACATCTATTTGCCACTTTTCCACCCACCCAAACCCTAGTTCGTGGGGAGCCACCATCAAGGAGGGAGGAGAAGATCCCAAACAAGAAGAAGAAGAGGAGGAAACGAAGGAGGATCAAGATCTCCACCAAGTTTCGTCCTTCACCACCAATTCATCTCCAAGTTCATCACCAACCCTAGATCATCAAGATCCAAGTGTTACCTCCAAGTTTCTTGGTTCATTGGAGTTCTAAACACCTGGTATACCTTCTATTCTCTTTTCCTTATGTGAATTCAACCCCTAATCTCCGAATTTACGTCGATCTAGAAAACTCTAATCTGCTGATCTCGTCAAGTGCGGACTTGTCCGGTCCCTAGCGGACTAGTCCGATCTTTCTGGTTAAATTGTGTTGAATTAATTCTAAAATTTGATCTAATCAACTCCAAACCTGTATAAACTTGTTAGAAGCTATTAGAACTAGTTAGTGATCATCAAAAGCAATCAAGTAACAAGTTCTACCTTGCATTGCATCAATCATGCATGTCATGACATATTGAGTAATATTTGTGCACTCTTTGATTGTGTTTCTTGTTTTGTATGTTTATTGTGTTGATTAGACGGATTTGCGCTAGAGAGTGCCGCGGAGGATCTACAACATCAAGAGTTTGAAGGCTTTGACCCTAATCGACAGCAAGAGCAAGGCAAGTGTCCTTGAAGCATATTGATCCTGTTTTTAAAATAAATGTTTTGTTTGCAAAACTGCATGCTTGTGTCAAATTGATGGGAATCCTATGGTAGGAAGTTTACTAGACTTGCTAAACCACCCTTGTCACCTGGAATTTATGGTAGAGAGTCGGGAAGGGTTTTTACCTTTTTGCTTCGCTTAATCAACTGGGATGGGAAACAACTATATCACTCAATTTAATTATGCATGGATGAGATTATGGTTAACATGAACTGGTTAAACATGGTATGGTAATGGATGATCTAAGCAAGCCTGGTATGTGGATGGGTTGGATGTTATGGTGGTTTGCTTGCTTTAGATCTAAGGACCGGTTCATGCGAGAATAAGCCAGGACTACAGTGCCACCACGAGGCCAAGTATGGGTGCGGCGTAGCTAATTAATTAGGGCTTTGCTAGTGCTGTTTGGACCATTGTGGATGCTCGGGGAAGGGGTAGTCGGATTGGGTTTGTTGATGATTGGTGGGACTACCCTGGGATCCGAATGGCTCAAGAGGGGGCCCTTGGTTGAAGATGTGCTCAGTTGGAGGCATCGCCACCGGTGAAACCTCAGTGGGGTCTAAATAGGCTAGTAATCCCTTTGTAAAGGCTATTTTGTGATCTCTTGGCCACACACCAATGGAAGTGTGTAATGTGACCGACGGGTCATGGGCATAAGGGAGGTTCTTAGTCGCCGAAGGGTGATGAAACCACGAACACGTGGGTAAAGAGGTACGAACTCTGCAGAGTGTTAATTAAAACTATCATGATAGCCGTGCTCCCGGTTATGAGCACCTGGACAACTTCCATGATTAGAGAGAAATTGGGATTTGGGATGGTTATGGTTTCGTAATGGTTATGGTTGATATTATGGTTATGGTCTGGTAATGGTTATGGATGGTTTCAGATTAATTTCTGGTAATTAATATGGTTATTGACAATGGTGAAATCTGGATTTATTGATGATGGTAATGAATTCAGTTTGGTATTATGGTATTACTTACGATTATGTTGGTATTACTTCACATACTTATACTATATTGCCTTTCAAATGTTTTAATGTACTTTTCAGCACTTTACCATTATTATTGTCGTCATTTGAACCCTGAGTACGACATGTACTCACTCTTGCAATCCCCACCCCAACAGTTGCAGGTCAGGACTGGGAGTTTAATGGCGATAATGCGGAGTTCTAGGCCGTATCTACCGTCAGCTTTGCCTGTGGTGTTGATTGGAGCTGCGCATACATACCCTGTCGCTTATGCTGCATAGTTGCTTAGTTTGCTTAGTTGTTTAATTAGTTTATTTCCGCTGCATTAGTTGAACTTGTCATTAATATTCATTAGAGCTTGTATTTGAGGATTTAATGAATTGTGTAATAAGAGTACTTATTTAATAATTTGAGCTGTGGTAATTTTCTGTATATCCTTTTGTGATTTCACTCGTGTATGTGTGGTGAACATCCTGGGCACACATATGCGTTAGCTTGGTTCATTTTTGGAACCGGGCGTCACAGGATGTGATTAGATCTAATTTTAGAATCAATTCAACACAAGTTAGTCAGCAAAATTGGACTAGTCTGCACAAGGCCGGACTAGTCCGCACTTCGTGGAACTAGCGAACTAGGGTTCTCTAGATCGACATGAGTTTGGAGATTAGGGGTCGAATTCATGTAAGGAAAAGGAAAAAGAAGGTATACCAGGTGTTTAGAACTCCAATGAATCAAGAAACTTGGAGGTAACACTTGGATCTTGATGATCTAGTGTTGGTGATGAACTTGGAGATGAGTTGGTGATGAGGAACAAAACTTGATGGAGATCTTGATCCTCTTTCGTTTCCTCCTGCTCTTTTTATTGCTTGGGATCTCCTCCTCCCTCCTTGGTGGTGGCTCTCCACGAATTAGGGCTTGGGTGGGGTGGAAAAGTGGCAAATAGATGTCAAGCCAAGGGTTGGAGTTGTTTATATAGAGGTGGAGGCTAGGGTTAGATGGATTTCGAGTTTGAGAGGAGTAGAGGCCGGTTTAGAGTCCCACATGGGCTCTAAAAGAGTTAGGCACGACGTCCCTAGGCCCACTTAGCATGAACCCCAAGAAACAAGTCGTAAAAAAATAGATCAACTCGGAGTCGCGAAATATCGGACAAGTCCGAAAAGGACCGGACTAGTCCGAAAATGTCGGGAGAGAAAATCGGACAAGTCTGGCCTAAAATTTGACAAGTATGACTTTAGTCAGAGAGGAAAACGGACAAGTCCGCTGGAACACCGGACTAGTCCGGAAAAGCCCAGAGACTTAGCAAATTTTCAAGGATTCTTGGAATATCGGACTACTCCGCACAAAATCAGACAAGTACGAAAGTTTCCAAAGGCAAAATCGGACTAGTCCGCAGCAAAAATGGATAAGTCCGTTTTTAGTCAGAGAGAAGTCGGACTAGTCTTCACCAAAATCGTACTAGTCCACACTTTTCAGCATTTTAAGTGCAGTTTTGTTCCAAATCAATTTTAAATGTTCCAAATCAACTAAACTCGTTCCTCTTTATGTGGGTTAATGTTAAACATGTGTATGAATGTATGTAGGGCATTATGCATGAAAATGAGGGTGTTACAAACCTACCCCCCTTAAAATGAATCCCGCCCTCGAGATTCGACGCGGAAGAGAAGAGATAGGGAAATTCCTTCTTGATATCATCCTCCAATTCCCACGTCGCTTCTTTTTCTGTGTGGTTCTTCCATTGAACTTTACACTATCTATTAACCTTGTTCCTTGTGACTCTCTCCTTGGTTTACAAGATTTTGATCGGTTGTTCGGCATAAGTCAAATCTTTCTCTAGTTCCAATCCTTCCATGGGCACTTGTTCTTCCGGTACTCTCAAGCATTTCTTGAGTTGGGAAACATGAAAGACATCATGTACGTTTGAAAGATGAGTTGGCATCTCCAACTTATACGCTACTTCTCCTCTTTTGTCCAAAATCTTGAATGGTCCAATGTAGCGAGGAGCTAGCTTGCCTCTTATGTTAAACCTATTATGACCTCTCATCGGTGACACCTTGAGGTAAACAAAATCTCTCACTTCAAAGGTTAATTTCGTTCTCCTATTGTCCGCATAGCCCTCTTGTCTTGATTGGGAAGCCCTCAAGTTTTCACGAATTATTGGACTTGTTTTTTGGCTTCTTGCAACACATTCGGACCAAATACTTGAGTTTCTCCTGCTTCATTCCAGAATAAAGGTGTCCTACACTTCCTTCCATAAAGCGCTTCATATGGTGACATTTTCAAGCTTGATTGATAGCTATTGTTGTATGAAAATTCTACATATGGCAAGCTCTTGTTGCAACTTTTCCCATGCTTTAAAGCACAAGCTCTTAACATGTCCTCTAAAATCTGATTGGTCCTCTCAGTTTGTCCATCCATTTGAGGGTGATAGGCTGAACTAAAATTCAACCTCGTTCCCAAAGATTCATGCAATTTTTGCCAAAACCTGGAAGTGAATTGTGAACCTCTATCCGAGACTATCTTTTTCGGAACTCCATGCAAACATACTATTCTTCCCATATACAGTTCCACTAATTTCTCTCCATTATAGGTGGTCTTGACGGGAATAAAGTGGACTGACTTAGTTAACTGATCCACAATTACCCAAATTGAGTCGTAACCGGACTGAGTACGCGGCAAACCAACTATGAAGTCCATTTCAATTTCTTCCCACTTCCACTCCGAAATCTTTAATGGTTGCAATAATCTAGCTAGCCTTTGATGTTCCGCCTTGACCCGTTGACACACATCACACAATGCTACATATTCAGCTATGTCCTTTTTCATGCTATCCCACCAATAGCACATCTTCAGGTTTTTGTACATATTTGTACAACCAGGATGAATTGATTATGGTGAGTCATGTGCCTCTTTTAATATCGTCTCCCGAATATGCTTCACATTAGGCACGACAATCCTTTTTCCCAGCCATAAGGTACCATGTTCATCCTCATAGAATCTGAATTCTCTCCCTTCTTCGGTCCTTTCCTTGATTTCCTTGATCTCTTCATTCGTGGCTTGTGCTTCTCGAATTTCTTGCTCCAGGGTTGGATTTAACTCCAACATCCCCATCTCATTTACAAATCCAAGGTTCAATCGTTCAAACTCCTTACATAAGTTGGATGGTAATTCTCGAACTGTGAGTTGATGACTTACTCCTTTCCTACTCAATGCATCGACCACAATATTGGCTTTTCCCAGATGATAGTTGATCCCCAAATCATAATCTTTGATGAGCTCCAACCATATCTATTGCTCAAATTCAGATCCGTTTGTGTGAAAATATACTTCAAACTCTTGTGATCCGTATAAACTTCACACATATGTCCAAGAATATAGTGTCTCCAAATCTTCAATGCATGTACCACGGCTGCGAGTTCCAAATCATGCATTGGGTAATTCTGCTCATGTTTCTTCAATTGCCTGGATGCATATGCAACCACTTGACCTTCTTGCATGAGCACAAATCCAAGACCTTGTCTCGATGCATCGCAATAAATATCAAAACTCTTGCCTGCATCCGACAATATCAAAACTGGGGCTGTTGTTAACCTCTTCTTTAACTCCTCAAAACTGTTTTCACAAGCTTGAGTCCATTGGAATGCCTTTATCTTCATTAGCAGTTCCATCATTGGCTTGTCTATCTTAGAAAAGTCCTTGATGAATCGACGGTAATATCCAGCCATCCCAAGAAAACTCCTTATTTCCTTTACATTATGCGGGGGCTCCCATTTTAACATGTCTCTCACTTTTCCTGGGTCAACCGATACTCCTCCTCCTGAGATTATATGACCCAAAAACGATACTTCTCTCAACCAAAACTGACACTTGTTGAACTTGGCATACAATTGATGCTTCCTCAATTTCTGCAACGTAAGCCTCAAGTGTTCCTCATGTTCCTTCTCATCCTTCGAGTAGATCATAATGTCATCAATAAACACCACAACGAACTTATCCAAGTACTCCATGAAGACCTTATTCATGAGGTACATAAAGTACGCAAGTGCATTGGTCAAACCAAAGGACATCACGGTGTACTCATAAGATCCATACCGTGTCCTAAAAGCTGTCTTGGGTATGTTCGATGGTCTAATCTTCATTTGAAAGTATCCCGACCTCAAATCAATCTTAGAGAAGACACAAGCACCCTTCATCTGATCAAACAAGTCCTCTATGCATGGCAAGGTGTACTTGTTCTTGATTGTTACCTCATTGAGGGCTCGGTAATCCACACACATCCTTTGCGTTCCATCCTTCTTATCCACAAATAGAACGGGCGCTCCCCAAGGTGAAGAGATTGGGCGAATAAAACCTTTCTCTAGTTGCTCTTGAATTTGCTTCTTAAGATCCGCTAATTCCATAGGAGGCATCCTATACGGCCTCTTAGCTATAGGTGCAGTTCCAGGTACTAAATCAATAACAAACTCAATGTCTCGATCAGGTGGCATACCTGGCAACTCGTCCGGAAAAACGTCCAAAAATTCACACACCACCGGAATCTCCTCAATTGCGGCACCGTCCATATGATTCAGCTCCAATTGCTTCGGTGCGGTTTGAGATGCTTCAAATTCTACGGTGATCCCTTCATCATTAGTCAACTTCACCGCCTTCGTGGCACACTCGATAACTCCATTGTGCTTCCTCAACCAGTCCATACCAAGTATAATGTCCAATCCATGGGAACCCAAAACAATGAGGTTGGCGGAGAAGTCTACCCCCCTTATTCTAAGGCTTACTTTTGGACATATTATATTTGTCCTCATCTCTCCTCCAGGAGACTTAACCAATAGAGTAAATTTCATATGAGAGATAGACAAACTATACTTGGCAACATACTTCGATGCAATGAATGAATGCGATGCTCCAGAATCGAACAACATAGTCACGGGGTTGGAGTTGGCGAGAAACATACCGATGACCACGTCATCCGCTTGTTGAGCATCCTCCGTAGATACATGGTTCACATTGCCACGAGCAAAATTCTACTGTCCACAGTTCCCTTGTGGCTGTCCTCCATTGGGTCCTGGGTTCTGCCTCGGTGCATTGCTTCCTTGACCAAGGCCTGACTTAGGACATTGATGCACAAAGTGTCTAGCTTCTCCACAAGTATTGCACTTCTTAACTCCACCAGAATTATTGGGACGAACTTGGTTTTGAGCATTGACACCAGGATAGTTGGCACGAGGTGCATAAGACATTGGAGGCCTAGGTGCTTGCATAATAGGGCGCTGCTGCACAAATTGAGCTGGGTGCGATGCAAATCCAGGGCACTGTATAGGAGCAGGGGAGCTGTAATATGGCACATTAGGAGGCGCAAAGCAAGGGCACACATTACTTCCTTGTTGCTGTCCTTGATAGGGCGCCTTCCTCTTGTTATCCTGTTCCATCTCACGAATCTTGTTCTCAACCACAATTGCTTTGTCCACAAGCTTCTGAAAATTGACATAATCACAGTTGAGCAATTGCACTTGGATCTCATTGTTCAAGCCCCTCATGAACAAGTATTGTTTCTGGCTATCCCGGCTCACATCCTCAGGCGCATACCTTGAGAGTTGAGTGAACTTATTGAGATATTCACTCACACTTGATCTTCCTTGCCTTAAGTTCTCAAATTCTTGCCTCTTGAAAATCATAACACCTTCCGACACATAATGAGAATGAAAGCTCTCTTTGAATTCGGCCCAAGTAATCCTCTCTTGGTTCTCATGAGCATTGCAATATGAATCCCACCAATCCGCAGTTGCTCCAACTAGTTTATGAGAAGCGAATAAGACCTTCTCCCGATCACTGCATTGGACAATAGCAAGCTTCTTCTCCACGGACTTGAGCCAATCATCCGCGTCCATAGGGTCAGTGGCTTGAGCAAAGGTTGGCGGCCTAGTCCTCATAAACTCTCCCAATCGGTTATGAGGAGGCGGGGGTGGCGGTGGAGGCATGTGGGACTGATTGTTGATGTTGCCAGCCTGCAGCTGTCCCATTGTTTGTATCATGATCTGCATGAGCTGGTTCTGCATAGCCAAAAGCTGCTCAATATTGATAGCTCCTTGGCAGGTCCCTGCCCATTGTTGTTCTGAGGTGCTCCATGGTTCTCCTCCTCATCATTAGCATCCCTCTGGTTGCGAGACCTCACCATCTGAAGGAAAGCAAAAGATAAGAATTTAAAAATGTCCCCAACTATATGCATCAATGGATATGAAACGAGACAACTAACTAGCCTACATGGACATGGCAATGCTAAAGCATCCCAAAATCCTCTATTAAGCACACAAGCAAGCAATATATAGCAAACAACACACCAAACAAAACACATCGGTCCCTAAGTGCTCCTATGTGCTCTAAAGTGTCCATTCTATCTAGGTTGCATCCTACAGTCAACCTGTGGCTCTAATACCAATCTGTGACACCCAGTTCCGAAAATGAACCAAGTGAACGCATATGTGTGCCCAAGACATTCAACACACATACACGAGTGCATTCACAAAAGAGTATACAGAAAATTACCACATGACAAGATTAATTAACTAAATTTTATTACACAAACCATATTATCCTCGAATACAAGCTCTAATGAATATTAATGACAAGTTCAAAATAATGCAATGGAAATAACTAATTAAGCAAACTAAACAGCTAGGCAGCATAAGCAATAGGGTATAGCGCAGCTCCAAAACACCACAGGCAAAGCTGACGATAGACACGACCTAGAACTCCGCATTATTGCCATTAAACTCCCAATCCTGACCTGCAACTGTTGGGGGGGGGGTATTGCAAGAGTGAGTACATGGCGTACTCAACAAGTGTGGAAAGTATGACATGTGGCTGATTCAAATGACGAATATAATAATGGTTGAGTGCTGAAAAGTACATTAAAATATTTGGAAAGCAATATATTACATGTATATGAAATAAACCCATCATAAAAATATAATCATCATAATACCAGTCCATATTCCATATCCATCATCATATACCAATATCCATGTTCAATTCCAGAACTCAATTCATAACCATTCATAACCATAATACCAACCATAATCATAATACTAACCATAACCATTCCAAATTCACAATTTTCCTCTAATCATGTGAGGGTCCAGGTTGCTCATAACCGGGAGCACGGCTATCATGATAGTTTTAGACACACTCTGTAGAGTTTGTACCGCTTTACCCATGTGTTTGTGATTTCATCACCTTTCGATGACTATAGAATCTCAGTTATGCCGTCTCACACTTCCGTAGGTGTGTGGCCAAGAGATCACAAAATAGCCTTTACAAAGGGATTACTAGCCTATTTAGACCCCACTGAGGTTTCACCGGTGGCGATGTCTCCAACTGAGCACATCTTCAACCAAGGGCCCCCTCTTGAGCCATTCGGATCCCAGGGTAGTCCCACTAATCATCAACAAGCCCAATCCGACTACCCCTTCCCCGAGCATCCTTAATGGTCCAAATAGAACTGGCAAAGCCCTAATTAATCAGCTACGCCGCACCCATACTTGGCCTCGTGGTGGCACTGTAACTCTTGGATGGTCGCTCCACGAACCGGTCCTTAGATCTAAAGCAAGCAAAACCACCATAACATCCAACCCATCCACATACCAGACTTGCTTAGATCACCCATTACCATATCATATTAACCAGTTCATGTTAACCATAATCTCATCCATGCATAATGGAATTGAGTGGTATAGTTGTTTTCCCATCCCAGTTGATTAAGCGAAGCAAAAAGGTAAAAAGCCCTTACGACTCTCTACCATATATTCCAGGTGACAAGGGTGGTCAACAAAACTAGTAAACTTCCTACCATAGGATTTCCCATCAAATTGACACAAGCATGCAATTTTCAAACAAAACATTTATTTTAAAACAGGATCAATATGCTTCAAGGACACTTGCCTTGCTCTTGCGATTGATTAGGGTCAAAGCCTTCAAACTCTTGGTTCTATAGATCCTCCACGACACTCTCTAGCGCAAATCTGTCTAACCCATGCAATAAACATACAAGACAAGAAACACAATCAAAGAGTGCACAAATATTACTCAATATGACATGACATGCATGATTGATGCAAATGCAAGGTAGAACTTGTTAATAGATTGCTTTTAATTATCACTAACTAGTTCTAATAGCTTTTAACAAGTTTATACAGGTTTGGATGTGATTAGATCTAATTTTAGAATTAATTCAACGGAAATTAGTCAGCAAAATCGAACTAGCCTGCAGAAGGCAGGACTAGTCCGCACTTCACAAAACTAGTGAACTAGGGTTCTCTAGATCGACGTGAATTTGGAGATTAGGGGTCGAATTCACGTAAGGAAAATGAAATAGAAGGTATACCAGGTGTTTAGAACTCCAATGAATCGAGAAACTTGGAGGTAACACTTGGATCTTGATGATCTAGGGTTGGTGATGAACTTGGAGATGAGTTGGTGATGAGGAACAAAACTTGATGGAGATCTTGATCCTCTTTCATTTCCTCCTCCTCTTCTTCTTGCTTGGGATCTTCTCCTCCCTCCTTGGTGGTGGCTCTCCATGAACTAGGGTTTGAGTGGGGTGGAAAAGTGGCAAATAGATGTCAAGATAAGGGGTGGGGTTGTTTATATAGAGGTGGAGGCTAGGGTTAGATGGATTTCGAGTTTGAAAGGAGCAGAGGCCGGTTTAGAGTCCCACATGGGCTCTAAAAGAGTTAGGCACAACGTCCCTAGGCCCACTTAGCGTGAAACCCAAGAAACAAGTCATAAAACAAAAGATCAACTCGGAGTCGCGAAATATCGGACAAGTCCGAAAAGGACCAGACTAGTCTAAAAATGTCCAGAGAGAAAATCGGACAAGTCTGGCCTAAAATTGGACAAGTCCGACTTTAGTCAGAGAGAAAAACGGACAAGTCCGCTGGAACACCGGACTAGTCCGGAAAAGTCTAGGGACTTAGCAAATTTTCAAGGATTCTTGGAATATCGGACTAGTTCGCACAAAATCGAACAAGTCCGAAAGTTTCCAGAGGCAAAATCGGACTAGTCCGCAGCAAAAAACGGACAAGTCCGTTTTTAGTCAGAAATAAATCGGACTAGTCCTCACCAAAATTGGACTAGTCCGCACTTTTCAGCATTTTAAGTGCGGTTTTGTTCCAAATCAATTTTAAATGTTCCAAATCAATTTTAAACTCATTCCTCTTTATGTGGGTTACACTACAGGAATATCGAAGAGTTACGTCGGCCAGTTTAAGTTATGTCAGCTGGCCGATGTAAGTTAAATAACTTACGTCGGCGGCATGGAACCGACATAAGTAAGTTAACCTACGTCGGCTGCCGACTTAAGTAATGAGACCGACAACTTTTAACAAGAACTTACGTCGGCTAGAGCAACAGGTCGACGTAAATAAAAGAGCCGACGTAACTTAGTGTTAACTTATGTCGGCCAGTAGGATGGCCGTCGTAAGTTACGGCCACCGACGTAAGTTGATTATTTGGCCGACGTAAGTTATGTATTTTAACCTACCCCACGTGCCCTTCTCTTTTCTTCCTTACCCGCCACTTTCTCTTCTCTTCCCCGCCGCCTGCGCACGACGCCCCCCGCCGCACCCCGGCCCTGCTGCCCCTACCCCTGCTCCCGCTCCCGCCGACCCGCGGCACCCATGCCGCCGGCCTCACCGCGCCCCGGCCCCGCCGTCCCCGCTCCCGCTCCCGCTCCCGCCGACCCGCGGCACCCACGCCGCCGCCGGCCTCTCCGCGCCCCGGCCCCGCCACCCCCGCTCCCGCTCCGGCTGACTCGCGGCGCCCACGCCGCTGTCGGCCTCGCCGCGCCCCCGTCTCCCCCGGCCCCCCCGCGCCGCCCCCGACCCTCGCCGCCCTCGGCCTCCCCCGGCCCCACCGCACCTCCCTGCCTTCGGCCCACCGCCCCCGGACCTCACCGCTGCCCCCAGACCTCGCCGCCGCCGGCCCCGCCCCTGCGCCCCCGCCGCCGGCTCGTCCACTGATCTTCGTTGCAAGTATTTCCTCGCCTCTCCCCTTGCTCTCGTTGTTTTTAATTATTGCACATGCATTTGCTTGAAATTTTGCCTGAATTGTGGATTGCACATGCATTTGCAAGTGTTTACTCATAATAGAAAATTGTGAATTGCTATGCTTATGTTAGAAATTGATGAATTGCTATGCTTATGTTAGAAATTGATTAGAAATTATATAGATACACAAATAATGTTTACTATGCTTATGTTAGAATTAAATCGATAAATTGATGAATTACAATTGATGAATTTTTATGCTTATTTGTTATGCTTAGAATTATGGTTAGAATTGAATTGCTTATGTTTAGGTTTAATTTAATTGAATTCAATTGCTTATGTTAGAATTGAGTTGATAAATTGATGAATTACAATGGATAATTGTTATGTTTAGGTTTATTTGAATTGCTTAGTTTTTTGAATTATGGTTACAATTTTAATTTTGATTGCTTGAGTGTTTAAGAACTATATATACGTAAATGGGCTTCGGATCGGCTTGACAAGGCCCCACAAGGACCATTTAGTGGTAAGGTAAAGTATGCGTGTAGACGGGCACGAAGGCGAACGACGACGGTGAGGATGGCAAGCACCTGCACGTGGATGGCGTACCCCGACGAAGTGATTTCATCTCCGATCTATTTACAGCAGCTAACCCTAAAGCCGCCGTGGAATTGTCATCTAAGTCCAACTTTCCTCTCAGTCTTTCTCTAGTTCTTTCCTCTCTCTTAAATGACCTCAAAATGAAAAAGAGCAACGTAACCTAACACAATGTATTACCCATTTCGGATCGGCACGTCTCACATGCCATTGGCATGTGAGACGTGCAGGTTCGGAATTGTCCCTTTTTGGACAGCCTCGGAGTGACCGAGGGGGCGTGGCTTGTGACGAGATGCGGGTCCGGATTTGGACGAGATTTCGGTGGCGTAACCCTGTTGTTCTCTGCTGCACCATTTTTGGGCGTGCAGTGGAGAACAGCGGGGTTATGCTGCCGAAATTTCGTTCGAATCCGGATCACGCGTCTCGTTATGAGCACGCTCTGCTCGGTCACTCTTGGGTGGGTTTAGGATCTATCTGCCTAGGTTGTAGGGCCGTGACACATAACATAACAATACATTAATGACAATTTCTTTCGCGTTAAACTGCAGAGTCAAACATGGGCAAAGACCGTAGTTGGATGTACACTGGTTGGAAGAGCAGAACTAGTGGTCACTCAGATGAGTGGTATGCCAAGACAGAAGCTTTTGTGGAACGAGCTTTTTCGTTGTCAAATAGCGATAAGGCGCGGTGCCCATGTACGAAATGCCGAAACGGAACGTTTTTGGACAAAGTGGAACTTACGTTGCACTTGTGTCGAAACGGTTACGTGTCACATTACGAGTTGTGGAACTTCCACGGCGAGACAGCTTCTCAAGCTGTACAAGAAGTGGAAGCAGACAATGATGATGCTCAAGAGGTTGATATGATGGATTAGATGCTGGAAGCTATACGACCAGAACTTACAGAAGATACTCAAACAGCAGAGGTTAAAGAGTTCTTCAAACGTCTCAAAGATTCAGAAGAGGCTCTGCATGAACACACTAAAATGTCAATCCTCAATTTTTTGACTAGACTTATGGCAATTAAGTCTAAGTTCTTCTTTTCTAACAATTGTTACAACATGCTCATCAATTTGTTCAAAGATGCCCTTCCACAACCCAACAAAGTGCCTAAGGATATGTACAACTCGAAGAAAATTCTTTCTGGTCTCGGGATGAAGCACGAAAAGATTGATGTGTGTCCGGACAACTGCATGCTTTTCTGAAGACAGCATGCCAATGAGAACAAATGTTTGAAATGTGGTCAACCGAGGTTTGTCGAAGTTGTTAATAATGATGGTAATACAGTGACGACGGAAATCGCACGTAAGCAACTTCGTTACTTACCTGTGACACCGAGGTTGAAGCAGCTGTTGCTTTCAAAAAAAACGGCCAGACACATGAGATGGCACAAAGAAGGTGAGCGTGAGAACAATGGAGTCATGACGCAGCCGTCCGATGGTGAGGCATGGAAGGCTCTGGACCGGTTCGACCCAGAATTCGCTTGTGAAGCGAGAAATGTTCGCATCGGGTTGGCGACAGATGGGTTCACGCCGTTCAGCACAAACGCCGCACCATACTCCTGTTGGCCCGTTTTTGTCATTCCGTACAATCTTCCTCCGACTTTTTGCATGAAGAATGAGTTTATGTTTCTTAGCCTCATTGTTCCTGGGCCAGATCATCCTGGGTCACGTCTCAATGTGATGTTGAAACAATTGATCGAAGAGTTGAAAATGTTGTGGACAGGAGTCGAAGCGTACGACTGTTACAAGAAACAGAAATTCAACCTCCGAGCTGCTTATTCGTGGTCCGTTCATGATTTTCCGGCATATGACATGTTTTCTTGATGGAGCACTCATGGTCGGTTGACGTGTCCGATATGTGCCTCGGATACCGATTGCTTTCGACTTACCCATAGAGGCAAGATATCGTACTTTGATTGTCATAGACGTTTGCTACCTCCGAATCACTTGTTTAGACAACAGAGGAATGTCTTCAGAAAGAACACCGTTGTCACTAAAGGACCACCGAAACGTCTTGACGGGTCAGAAATATCTGATATGTTGGACATATTGGTGCCAGATGAAGGTCGTCCTGGATATTTTGAAGGTTACGGAGACAAACACAATTGGACTCACATATGTGTACTTTGGGAGTTACCGTATGTGAAGTCGTTGATTCTAAGGCACAACATTGATGTTATGCATCAAGAGCATAACATGGCCGAATGTATCATAAGCACATGCATGGACATGACGGGCAAAACAAAAGACAATTTAAAGGCTCAAAAGGATCTTGCCAAGCTTTGTAACCGTCAAACTCTTGAGCTCTCCGAAAATGGTGGTAAACCACGTGCTCCTTTCTGTCTTCGACCTAAAGAGAAAAAAGAAGTTCTCGAATGGTTGCAAAGGTTGAAATTCCAAGATGGTTACGCAGCTAGTCTGAGACGAGCCGTGAATGTGAAAACGGGAAAGCTCATTGGGTTGAAGAGTCATGATTATCACATAATCATGGAAAGACTTATGCCTGTTATGTTTCGAGGCTATTTTGATGATGCAGTGTGGAAGGTGTTAGCCGAGCTTAGCCACTTCTATAGGCAACTCTGTGCTAAAGAAATCACGCCAGAGATGATGACTAAATTGGAAAAGGAGGTTCCGGTACTTTTGTGTAAGATGGAAAAAAAATTTCCTCCAGGATTTTTCAATGCAATGCAACATCTCTTAATTCATCTTCCATTTGAAGCGAAAGTGGGCGGTCCCATGCAATATAGGTGGATGTATCATATTGAAAGATCACTTCGATATCTGAAACCAATGGTTGGTAACAGGGCAAGGGTTGAAGGTTGCATCGCCGAAGCTTTTACTCTTAAGGAAGTAGGATACTTCTCAAGTGTTTACTTCACAGAGGAAAACAATGTTAATAATTCGGTAATGCGGTACAATATAGATGAGCAACCTCCTTGTAGCGATCTCTCCATTTTTGTAACAAGAGGCACTACTGTTGGTAGTTACACTTTGTATGATGTTAGCGAAAAAGAAAGGCGTGCTGCATTCTTCTACATGTACGCTAATATGGAAAAAATGAATGAATATTTCAAGTAAGTGTTTCTCCTACACTTATGCTTTTCACCATCTTTTCCGACACATGTATTCTAAAAGGTTCTCTTTGTCGTGTAGTATGTTCGACAAGCAAAATTGGAGACATAGACATCAACCCACGAGCAAGCAAATAGAACATATTCGACGGGAAGGAATAAACGGGGGATCTAATTTTCTCTCCTGGTTTCGAGATCATGTAACGTTTTCTCGATAAGTAATCAATGTTAACAATGTTTTCTTATAACTTAAGAATGCTTACGTTTTCTAATAACTCCAAATCTTGCACAGTGCCAAAAAGATGCCAACGTCCATGAAGATTTGCGACAACTATCCCGTGGAGTGGTTAATGTTAGAAGCTATGGTCGATATGACGTCAACGGCTTTCGATTCCGTACAACTCAATTTGAATCTCTTCGTCCTCTCGCGGCAACATGTAATACCGGGGTTGTGCTGAGGGCAATCGATTCGCAAGATCATGAAATGCAGTACTACGAGATTATTAAAAAAAATCCTTGAATTCACTTTTGTCGCAAACAAGCCAATTCGAGCGGTATTCTTTGACTGCGAATGGTGTGATTCCATTCGTGGAATTCGAGTAAACGAATTTGGCATGGTCGAAGTAAAACACAAGGAACGGTTGAAAGGATTCGATTCATTAGTTCTTGCACACCAAGTAGAGCAAGTGTACTATCTACCTTATCCATGCAATAAATTCAAAGCTTGGTGGGTGGTACATAAGGTGAATCCTCGTGAGCGGTTATACGCTCCAGGAGATGATGATTACCACGACGAAGCTGAGGTTGATTGTGTCTACCAAGAGGAAGAGTTGCCAGACTCCTTCTCAGTCGAGCCTGGTGTAGGACTCGATAACTTAGTTGGAGACCCTCAAGATATCGAGGCTAGCACGGAAGCGGAAACAGAATCAGAATCCGAAACTGAAGATATCGATGACACAATCGAACCTGCTGATTTGCGCAAACTACAGGAGCCCTCTAGCGCTAGCCTCCCTTCGGAGCCGGCTAGCCTTCCTGGAGGCTCCGGGGGTTCCGCAGAGCCTTCAGGATCACAGGACGCAGCAGTGTTGCAGCAGAGGCGACGGACGAGGAGGACCCACTTTGCAGCTCCTCCTCCGGTTACTACTCAGCGGAACACGATCCGTCCTGTTGGAGACAGGTATAAATACTGTATATAGTATATTAAATATTAGATGTTGTTTTCCTTTACTTAATGATTTAATATATTTTGTATATGTTGGTACGACTTTTCGTTCACGGGGGCCGAGAAGCACCACAGGCAGGTTAACAGTGTCCTCGGTGCTACCGTCAAGTTGCACTACTCCGGTGTAATTGACGGTTTTCCTGCCCTGTCGTGGGATGACTACGCTCAGGTCTCTCACCCGGTGCACGGCACGGTTCAGGGAGCCGTGTGGCATGATTTTATGGTAAGTTTAACTGTTTCATTTTTTCAACTCGTTTGAATTCTTAATTGCATATCACTTAAATATTTGTTTGCTTAAAGTTGAGGTACCAAGTAGAGGAACCGGGCATGGAGGACCACGCGAGACGCGTGTTCCATTACAACGCTTGGAAGCTCACGACGGCGACGTTGTCGTACGCCCGGATTCAGGCTGTCAACACGTACTACAAGCGGCACCCCCGGGAGCAGGAGCAGGAGCAACAAAGGGGTGTATTTAGGAAGGACTCGGACTCCTACTTGACAGAGGAGCAGTACGCGGATGTAAGTTTTTAATATTGTTAAATATTTACAATATCTACGTATGTTAACTGCGTTGATGAAAAATGAAATATGTGTAGGTTAGTATTTCCTGGTTACAGGGTAACATCGAGGCGTACTTAGCTCTCTGTCGGTACTGGGCTAGCGACGCTTTCATCAACAAGTCCACGAAGGCTAGATAGTGCCGCATGGGGTCCGAGGGAAAGCACAACTATGGCGGCGACGACTACTTGCGTTTGGCTAAACGCATGGTAAGTACCTTTTTATTTTATTTATGTGTTCCTAATATATTATTTATCTCACTAACACGGTTGTACAGGAGCGAGAGATGGGTCATGAGCCGACCCCGACCCAGGTTTGGAAGAGAGGTCACCAGGGAAGTGACCCTTCTCAGCCAGGGCAGTGTAGCCAGGTCGCAGCCGATCGACTGGTAAGTGATCGATATTCATCAATTTCATTATAACTAATACTATTATTGACATGCTTACAAGATTTATTTGTTTTGTAGACAAAGTACGCGCAGGAGGTCGCGAAGATACATGCTGCGGATTATGATTGGGAAAGCACGCTGATCGACCCCCAAGCCGCGTACGCAAGCGGAGGCGGGAAGGCCCACGGACGGTGAGTTCTTCGTGTGTTTCATTTTTTTTTCAATTAATCTTCTTCTACTTAGTGTTTTCATTCTTTCGCAGGTTTGCCATTTTTGATGGAGTTGTCGACTCGAGGTCGATGCAACCTTTGAGAGGCGCTTCATCGTCGCAGGCTTTGACCGTTGGGACCAGTGGTCGTCTCTCGCAGACCCAGCTGGAGCTCCAGGCCATGAGGGAGACGCTGACGCAAACTCAGGCAGAGCTGGAGAGGACGAGAGCGGGGGCAAGGGAGGAGCAGCAGAGGACGGCCTTAATGATGGCCCAGATGCAAGCAGCATTGGCGGTAAGTAATTTAAAGTACCGTAGTTAAATTTCACAGCACTTCAATAACATATATCTTCTAATATCTTGCAATGGCAGGTTCTTGCTCGACAAAGCGGTCAGGACATCGAGATTCCTACGCTTCTGCCGCAGCAGACACCGGAGCAGGTAATATTGTTTATCCCTCTTTTTGTCTTCTGTACACCCTGTTATTGTGAGTTTTAGCCTTAGCTTGTTCTAATTATAGACTTCTAATTTATCCTAATTATGATTCTTTTGCAGGGTTCCGGAACACGTCGAGATCCCGGAGGCAGTGGAGGGGTTAGCGTGTAGACACCAGAGCAGGTGATAAACTATCTCTTTAATATTGTTGTATCCATTTTAGTATTTTACATAGAGAGATAAGGAGGTAGAACATAGAGGTAGATCTTGATGACTTGTCAGATATTGATTCCTATAGTGGTGAGGAAGTTAAGTGTAATCAAGCTTTTGGTGGGTAATACCATAATGTTAGAGTTGGATTGCTTCACATTAAGTCATGCACCTGGCTATCACATAAGGTTTCAAGAGGTAATGTAGCATGACTGTCAAAAAATATCAAAGACCACTAACCGCTTGAAACCTTCTGTGATAGCCCAGATTATGACTTAATGTGAAGCAATCCAACTCTAACATTATCACTGATGTTTTTGGACTCTAATGTTATCATTGAGTTGACATTGATGCTTACTAGTGACTATGTTTCTTTTCCAGGGTTCGGAAACACGCCGAGAAGATCCCGGAGGTAGTGGTGGAGCTAGCGTGTAGCCTGGTGGATGTTTTGTTGTTTTTGATGTTTTGGAACTTAATTTGCAACTGTTTTGTGTTCTGTATAGTGTTTTGTATATCTGTGTTATGTTCTGTGTTCTCGCCATCGAGCGAGGTAGTCAATTTCTGTTTTTTAAAAAAAAATCGAAAACTTAACTTACGTCGGCTATGGAAAAGCCAACGTAAGTTAGCCTAGTTTAACTTACGTCGGTCAGGCCATACCGACGTAAGTTAAACCACTTAACTTACGTTGGTTCGGATCAACCGACGTAAGTTATAGCACTTAACTTACGTCGGCATGCTCTGGCCGACGTAAGTCCTCTGGCCCAGCGCAAGGCCCATCTCGCCACTTAACTTACGTCGGCTTCTGAACACCGATGTAATTAAGGTAACTTACGTCGGTGGCCGACGTAAGTAACCTTAATTACTTCCAAAAGTCTACGTAGGCCTATAGCCGACGTAAGTAAAGGAAAACCAACGTAATTAAGTTACTTACGTCGGTTTAAGCCTTACTTACGTCGGCTTTGGCCGACGTAAGTGATCGTTATTCCTGTAGTGTTAATGTTAAACATGTATATGAATGTATTTAGGGCATGATGCATGAAAATGAGGGTGTTACACCGGCAGGCCTTAGTAGGGTGAGTACTAAAAAGGCATGTAGATCCAAAAAGATTATATCAAAATGCTCGTTATCATGCTGAGTTTCTTTGGACTCAAAGTTAAAATAAGAACAATAAGCCACAACCAGTTTATAGATAAGAGGACGAATTTTACTTGTTCTCTTGCCTTTAATGTGCAGGAAAAGCAAAAAATCATAGCGATGATGGACTACGCCAGAGCTACTAAGCTCCGACATCTCCCAAGATAGGTCCACCGTCAATATCTAATATGTTGACGCTGGAGCTACCAAGCTTCGACCATTTTAGGGGGCCTGTCTTCGATGCTTCAAAATTGAAGACTTCAACATACTTTCATAACCTTTGGTACATGTACACATCTCAACTGTACACATGTACCAGGGGGCCAACAAGATACGACATAGTATATTGAAGACAAAGTGAAATTCAAGGCAAAAAGGAGGATTTCATTAATCAGAAGAACTGGATTACAAAATTGAGATTACAAGGGACAAAAGGAGAAAAAGTCCAAGCTACTGGAAGACCTAAGACCTGCGGAAGAATGAAGCTACTTTTTGGGCAACTTTTTGGACGATGGCTTTGGCGGCGTCTTCCTCTTCAACAACGGGACCTTCAAGCACCGGGTCAAGTGGGAATTTGAGATCTCAGCTTACATAACACGTCATCACATATTCTTCGACGTTTGTAGCTAGAGTTTTTCCCTCTGTCTCCAGCTGATCCGCGATGACATCGCCCATTGCTTCAAGTTTGTCGCCAGCACCGTTGAGGGCCACCAGCGCTCGGTCCAGATCCAGCTCCGGGTTGTCCGTACATACTGGACTGAAACCCAGCGGTGTCAGCGCGTCATTCGCTCACCGAGGAAGTCCCACACTTGAATAGCTTCGGTCTCCTTCAGGCTCTGCAACTCTTCCAGGGACCCCCGGGCGGCCGCAAGCTCCGAACCTTCACGGGCAAGTCGCTCAGCCAACTTAGCATGTTGCTGCTTGACTTCAGCAACCTGCTTCTCCTGATCGGCCAGCTCCGTCTCCCAGAGGTGGATGCGGTTCCGCCTCTCAGCAAGGTCCTTCTCCCTGCCCTTGACCCTCTCCTCCCTAGCGGCAAGGTCAGACTCTCTTTTCGAGAGCTCTTGCCTCACCTTCCAGTTCTTCTTCCTCTCTTCCTCCTTCCATAGATCCAGCTTTTTGCTGCGATCCGCCAAATTTTTCTCACCCAGAGTCAACTTCTGGTTGACCTCCGCTTCCCTCCTCAACACATCTTCCTGCTGCCCCATGAGTTTTTCCTCCCTCGCCTCCAAGTCCGCCCGACGGTTCATGAGAGTTTCATTCAACTCTGCGAGCTTTTCGTAATGCTCGTCAGCAGCGTCACGTCTCTCTTTGGCTTGCTCCAGAATTTCCCTGGATTTAGCATCGAGCGCCCAGATGGCAGCCTCCTTCTCCTCCATCAACTTGTCCCAGTACTCTAACCGGGCCTTCTCCCCCTTGATCCATTCCTTTTGGTCAGCTAGCCTCGTCTAAGCAAGCTTGGTTTCAAAATGGAGTCTGCTGCGCCAACGCCTCAAGGTGTTGCGCTCCTCCTCCAAAGCTTTGCACTCATGGTGGAAGGCGAGCTGGCCCTGCCTGAGGCTTGAGCAGGCGTTGTCTATAGACAATGCCAGGGGGATAGGTTCTGGGCCTGCTGGAACCATTTATGCAGGCTCAAACGGGTTCTCCGTAATAAAAATTGAGCCCCACTCTACAAAAGTGGTCCCCTGTACTCCTACGGCCCTGGGGCCGCTCTCCATGAGTCCTTCAGTGGCAGCAGAAGAACCCACAGAGGGAACATCCGCCTATGGAGTAGGTGAAGGCACCGCTTCCGGGGCTTCAGTCGACAGCTCTGATGTTGAAGGACCTGTCGCCGGTCCTGCAAGCTGCTCTGGCTCCGGCCCTGGTACCTCCAGGACCACCACTTCTGGAGCAGCGACAGGAGCTTCAACTAGGGCCTCAACCTCCACTGGCTCAGGCTCCGGCACGGCGACCACCTCCGTCATAGCCGCCGGACCTTTAACCACCTCTGGCACAATTGTCGGACCTCCAACCTCTTCTAGCTCAGCAGCCAGACCCTCTACAACTTTCGGCTCTACTGTCGGATCTTCAACTGTTTCCGGCACAAGGGCTGGAGCCTTGACAATCTCCGGCTCAATGGTCGGGGCTTCGGCTACCTCAGGCTCAACAGCCAGGGCTTCAGCAACTTCCGACCCCGAAGCCGGAACTCCTGGCGTCGCTGGTGCTGGAGCATCAGCCTCCGTCGCCAGGGACATCTCTTCAACTTCCCTCCTGCGGTCCGGCGCTACCACAGGAGCTTCGAGTGAGGACTCCGAGTCCAGGCTCACGACAGCTGGTGCCGGAGCTGCCGCGACTTCCACCTTCGCTTGACGAGGAGGCTCAACAATCAAAGCTGGAGCTTCGACAGGTGCAGCCCCCAGCCGATGCAACAAGCGTTGAAGCTCTGGGTCCCTTCTTCGATACCCTAAAAATAAAGGGAAGAGAAGATTAAAGACACATCCAAAAGCAAGATTAATATTTTAGGGTGAGCAATCAATGCTTACCTCGGGATGCTACCACCCCAGTCGCCTCGGAACCTCTTCTTATGAGGCCCGAAGCTAGAGACCACCAAGTCTGGTGAGGCAACTGCTTTGGACCTCGGTTGAAGAACACTCGCAGCCGCCAGAGTTCTTTCAACTGGAGCTTCCCTTCGCCGGGAAGAACCCCTGGACTTGGAGCTTCTAGCCAGCACTGCAGCCGGAGTCGACTGCCCGGAGCTGACGCCTCTTGAAGATGCTTGCATCGGAGCAGGGGTAGTAGCAGAAGACCTATCCCCCTTGAGACCTACCCCTCCAGGGGGAAGCAACCGTCGTGGAAGGAGCGGGCCTGACGGACCTCCCGTCAGCGTGCTTCAACTTCCTCTTCCGGTTGGAAGGCTCAGCTGGCTCTTTGCCTTTGCCTTTGCTAACATCTTCAGTACTTCGGCTTGGGGCGGGGACAGGACCACCCTCGAAAGCTCCGGGGATCGCCAATCTGGTGGTCGGAAGCCTCTCCACCTCACCAAGATCGTCAAGCGCCGGCATACTCCTCCGGAGCTCACTGCTGAACTGTGCCTCCATGTTCATAGGGAGGAAAGCCACCGGCGGAGTTAAGTATTCACCTTCGACGTCAATTCCATGCTGGAACTTCTTGAGATGAAGCTCAAAAGTTGCGCCATCCAAGTTGGATTTCATATCGATTTCAATCCGGTCTTCATCCATCACGCTGTTAAGGGCCCACGCAAGCTTCCCCCTCTTCTTCAGCGGAGCCCACCTGTTGACCAGGAAGTTGCAGAAGACCATCTGGGGGGTCACTCCACCTTCCACTCATTCGCGGATCCTGGTCAAGGCAGGGTTGAAGGCCTCTGACAGCACCGGAACCACACTCCATGCGTCAGTGTCAACATTGGGGAGACCTTTGAGCAGCTCCAACTTCTCATGCTCCTCTGCTGTGATGACGATCCAATCTTTCTTCCAGTCGTCCCACTTGCCGGAAGGAAACGACCTCAAGTATTTGTAGGGGCATTTCTTGCGCTTCATGAAATAGTAGAAGCCAAGAAATTTGGACCCCTTCCCGGTGGTGTGGATGGTGAAGAAGGTGTGGAAAAGCTCGACGCAGGGGGGAATACCCACCCACATCTCGCAGAAGTGGACAAATGTCGACACAAGAAGAAGAGAATGGGGGCCAAGGTGGTACAACTGCAGACCATAGAAGTCCAGCAGCATCAAAAGGAAAGTTGTGAAAGGTGGGATCAGCCCTACCATGGCGTATGCAGAGAAGTACACCATGTCGCTATCGTGCTCCTTCGCGTAGACCAGATGGTTGAAGGAGTCACTGGACCGCCCCATATAGGTCTGGACCTTCTTCAGATCATCATCGCTCTTGAGGCGGCTCTTGGGGAGACCCAACTCCATCGCAGCAAAGTGGAGCAAAAGATGGAAAGTTAGGCGGAGTTTGGGAGGCTCTGAGCACAAAGATGATCGAAGGTGTAAAGAGTCCTCAACCCGTGCGCACTTTCCTTCTTAAGTAAGCCTCTGCGATGCTTGGATGGAAACCGCAATGAGACCAAGAGTATTTTTCGAAAATCTACCCAGTCAATGATGAGTGGGCTTGGGGCCACCACGACGAAGAGATCGAAGTCTTTACCCAAGGCCAATTGTTGCCATGATGAGTGGCGGGAAACCCAAAGTCGACACTATGACAGGGCACGCGGAACCTATACTCTTTTCGTATTGGGAACTGGCGACCTTCAATTGCGTGATATCCGCACTCTCAGATCTCATCTGCCATATTAATAACAAGCCACGCGTCAAAGGTTCACTCCTGGACTGCCATTCTATCGGCGCATTGGAGGACTTCTTGAAAATTGAAGCGCGGGAATCGAGAATGGCCCCACCTCTAGCAGAACAACTTAACCCAAGGGGTTTCTCCCAGAGGTGGGCCTGGGGGCCACTGTCGGTACCTTGCGTATCGGGTACCCCACAATATCGTAAGAAGTGCAAGAAAGTTCCACCCGTCAGAGTCGAAGGCACTTGCTAGTCCCACATGTCACGTTGCACCGGACCCGCTCCCCTCACATGGCTGGCTCCCGGGTTAACATGTGTAAAATGAGCCCGGAACAAAACTCCCAACCAAGGGAAGCTCTGGCGACTACACATGTACAACATCCCCAGACCTAGCCCCCGTCAGAGAGGAGCCTTGGTACTGACACGTGTACAACGGCCCCAGATCTACTCTCCCGCAAGGGAAAGCTCTGGATCTGCCACGTGTGGAACCTCTGAACCTTCGTCACCAACGAAAATACAAGATGATCATGACCATTACATACATTCAAGGATGGTTAAGGCGGCGGTTACAAGGTCTGATAGTGTGTCATTAATGCCATATTAATGACACACGATCAGTGCACCATTTATAGGGGTAACGCTGCCATGAAGACACATTACCACACTATTAATTATACTTAATACTCTTTAGACAATGTATTAGGTCATTAAGCACGCCAGGCCAGCTTTGTAACGGTCAATCCTTAGAACTATAAAAGGGTTGCACCGCACGAGTAGGGGGGGGACGGAGGCTGATCCAGGCTATCGCGACCTGACCTTAGCGAACTTACTCGCTCAATTCAATTACACAAACCCCATGGAGTAGGGTGTTACGCTCAGGCTGCCCGAACCACATAAATCACTGAGGTCACCATCTTGATATTGATCTTGTGTCCCCCAACTACAAAAGAACCTCCGCAGGCTGCTTCTCTATGGGTCCAGGGGAAGTGTCGTATTCCACACTTCGACACTATGGAAGCGAAGGATCCTCTTACAATGGAGGCAAACAAGTTCTTCGAGCAGCTCAAGGCATCAGAACAACCATTGCATGAACACACGGATGTGACCGTCCTTGCTTTCATGACCGGATTTATGACAATTAATTCTAAGTGCTTGTCGGTACCCTGCATAACATGTATCCCTTCGTACCAGAAGAAGACGTGTCGAGTTCCACCTTCCAGTATCATGGACTTCTGGAGGCAACACGTGTCCTGAAGTGCCGGACCTACTTCCCTCCTTAGGGTAGATCCACTGCTGCCACATGTCCAGTAGCTTCAGACATGCCTCCTCGCAGTGAGAAGCTCCAGAGCTACCATGTGTCCAGTAGCTCCGGACCTACCTCCCTGCAGAGGGAAGCTCCAGAGCTGCCACGTGTTACACCCCCAGACCTAAGTCTACAATCGAAAGATAGCGGGATCTCCAATGGCCGGACATTCAAGGGCTATCAATTAGTCGTTACAAGACCTGGTTAACATGTCATTAATGCTATATTAATGATGCACGATCAGAGGACTATCAAGACTGATAACGCTACTGTTAAGACACGTTATCATGCTATTAACCACCCTTAACACCATAGATCATGTATAGGGTAGTTTATTACAACCAGGGCCACCTGTTGGGCCAGACACACACTATAACAGCCAGTGCTTGTCATATAAAAGGGTTGTGCTGCACGGTAGAAAGGAAACTAATTTGAGGCCAATATCAACTAAGCTCATACACACTCATACGCATAAACTCAACACACACCTCGTGGAGTAGGGTATTACGCTCATGCGGCCCGAACCACGTAAAATCCTCTGAGTTCGCATCTTGTACTTGATCTTGATTAGCGCCTCATCCGAATATGAACCTCCGCGGACTACTTCTTAGTAGTACCAGGGGAAGTGTCCTAGTCCACACTTCGACATTTGGCACACCAGGAAGGGGCGCTTTCAAGATTTCAAGATGGTGAACTCTGTTGCCGCTTCTTCCAATGGATCGACTGTGCAACCTGTTGGGGGAAATCCCTCCAATGTGCAGCAGCCAGCCAACGTTGTTGTCCTGGCAGGCATCATACTACCACCACCACCACCACCTGCTCCAGCAGCCAGCGCTGGACAGCAGGATGGTGAAGTCGCGTTGGTCACTGCATCGACAAACAACACAGACAACACGCTGAACGCAGTGTAGACTCTACTCCAGCATCCTCAAGTGCCGGGAGATCCTCCCACTGCGCTAGAACAGTGGAGCACTGATGTTGAGCATTTGGTTGCAGCTGTAGCCAATGCGATCAACAACCAAGGTCTACCACATGCAGGGCAAGCACCTTCTCGTAACAGGACCTTGTCTGGTAGACTTGGTCCTTCGGCGTCGCAGCTTAGGAGATGTGCGCCCTCCCAGCAAGTGATGTCACTGTGCTCCGGGGCTCGTCGTACACACACGACGATAAGGCTCCCAACTCGGGACCTCCGGTCAAAGCTCGACTGCCGTTACAAGAGGCAGGACGACCTCGTGAACATCGAGCGTGCTCGCGAGAGGAGAGTTGATCTAGAAAACCCTTCTCCTCTAGGAGTTGGAGGCGGTTGTTCGGCTCTTGTCATGCATCTTCGCATGGCCTAATGGTCACCCAAGTTCTGGCCTCATTTGCCAGAGAAATATGACGGGACAGTCAACCCCGTCTAGTTTCTTCAAATCTACTCCACCGCCATCCTCGCGGCTGGAGGCAATGAGGCTGTGATGGCCAACTACTTCCCTATGGTTGTAATTGGGACTGCAAGGTCCTGGTTTATGAGCTCACCTCCCGACTCCATCTATAGTTGAGGGGAACTCTGTCGTCAGTTCACCGCCAATTTTGGGAGCTCCTACACCGGACCTAGCACTGAGCTGGATCTGTTCGTCGTACAATAGAAGTCGGGAGAGTCGATGCGATCCTTCATCCAACGATTCTCTCAAGTACAGAACACCATCCCTTCTATCTCCAACGCTTCTATCGTCGTTGCATTCTGACAGGGAGTTAGAGATAAGAAGATGGTGGAGAAGCTGGCAAACAAGAATGTCAGCAGTGTCACGAAACTCTTCACCTTGGCTAACAAATGTGCCAGAGCTGCGGAGTGCCATGAGATGCAGTCCAAACCAGCTGCGGAGGCCAAGCTATCTACCTCCAAAGATGAAGCTACTGCATCTAGCAGTAGTAAAAAGAAGAAAAAGTCAAGTGTCAAGAAGAAGCCACTTGCCAGCACACATATCGTTGCCGCTGTCGTAGCACCTGGTGGTCGGGGGCCACGCCCTGACAAGTGACCTCGACCATGATCTGAAGACGACGATGGTGAAAAGATGTGGTGTTTGATTAACAAATCGACAAGCCACAATATAGAAGACTGTCGTGAGGTCAAGAGGCTTGTTGAACGCAACAACAAGCATCAAGACGAGAACCCTTTCCATCAGAGGGAAGGGAAGCAAAAAGTAGACGAAGCTCCATCTAATCAAGAGCTAGGCTTCCAAGAAGAAGGCGTTAAAGGCGGTATACAACACCGTCGATGGCGACTCTGACATCTCCGACAATTAGCGTTGGAAGACTCTCCGTATGATGTATAGAGGGTCCTGGGATATCGCCTCTCGACGCATTCTCAAGACTATGCGTCGAGAGATGGCTGCTGCTGATCCTACCGCCAAGGCAGAACCCCATCGGAATTGGATGGATACTTCCATTACTTTTGATGCTTCGTATTGTCAAAAAAAACATGGTAGGAGCTGGACAATTGCCCCTGATGGTCTCCTAGACTATCAACAACATCCAGCTCTTCCATGTCCAGGTGCATGGAGGTGTGACCCTCAACCTCCTCAGCCTCGCTGCTTTTGTGAAGCTCCAACTCAACCTCTTGGACCTCAGGCCCTCACGCCCATTCTTTGGAGTAGGTCCAAGAGCCATCACGCCTCTCGGGTCCGTTACTCTACCAGTGACATTTGGGACAGGGGACAACTATAGGTCATAGAAGTTGGTGTTTGATGTAGCACACATCAATCTCCCCTTCAACGTGATCCTAGGCAAGCGAGCCCTGTATAGGTTTATGGACATAGTCCACTACGGCTACCTCATGTTGAACATGCCAACTCTGTCAGGTGTCTTCCGGATCCAAGGGGACCGCACCGTTGGAGTTACTGCATTGGAAGAACTTCATGCGCTTACAACAATGCAAAAAGAGGAATCAAGCAAGGAGAAAGCTGCTCAACAACCACCGAGCTCGCGCCAGCGTGGCTCATCCTCTGCACCTCGTGTGCAACCTAGCGGCGACATCGATATTCCCATCAAAGTCTTCCAAATCGATTCTGATGCCGCTCAGACCACCCGTATATCGGGAGGTCTGACTGCCAAATAGGAACTCGCGCTCGTCACTTTCCTCTGGGCAAATGTCGACGTGTTTGCATGTCAACCATCACAAATGCCTGGGATCCCTAGGGAGGTGATCGAGCATCGTCTGAAGAAATACCATGATGCACGACCTATACAACAGAAGCCCCAGAACCAATCTATTGAGTGAGAGAACTTCATCAGAGAAGAAGTCAAAAAGCCGCTCGACGCTTGATTCATTCGGGAGGTTCATCATCCACGGTGGCTGACAAACCCAGTCGTCGTGCAAAAGGCCGGCAAGAAGCTTCAGATGTGCATCGACTACACCACTTTGAATAAGGCATGTACAAAAGACCCTTTTCCACTACCGAGAATAGATCAAATAGTGGAGTCTACCGCCGGGTGTGAACTACTGTGTTTCCTAGACGCTTATTCTGAATATCATCAAATTCCAATGTCTAAGGACGATGAAGAGCATGCTGCCTTCATTCACAGTAGATGGGTTGTATTGTTATACTGCCATGACTTTTGGTCTTAAGAATGCTGCCTCTACTTTTGTGAGAGCTATGCACAAAACTTTTGGGGAGCTAACTAGGGACCTGGTGGAAGTCTACGTAGATGACATCGTTGTCAAGGTGAAGAATCTTCAACAATCTTCAATCCGTCTTCGACAAGCTGCGCTTGATGCGCACGAAGCTCAACCTAGACAAGTCTGTCTTCGGGGTTAGCTCTGAAAAGCTTCTTGGTTTCTTGGTGACTCACCGAGGAATTGAGGCAAATCCGGCAAAGATCAAAGCCATTGAAGCGATGCGGCCTCCAACTCATATCAAGGACGTCTAGAAGCTTGTTGGGTGTCTTGCTTCGCTCAGTCGGTTCATCTCAAGGCTGCCAGAGCGGGCGCTTCCCTTCTTCAAGCTGTTGAGGAAGTCCAGACCATTCCATTGGTCTGAAGAAGCAGAGAAGGCGTTTCAGGAGTTCAAGCAGCTCCTCACCACACTATCAATCATGGTAGCTCTGGAACCTGGTGATCCTTTTCTGCTTTACATTGCTGCAACTATGAAAGTTGTCAGTATGGTTCTGGTTGCGTAGATACCAAAAACATCTTCAACTCAGGAGCCTAGACCCCTCCGGGAGGGTCTGAAGCTACCTGAAGGCGAGTCTGGGTTCTAGCCTCGAGGCACGAATCTAAAGACAAGATGCATGTGGATCAACCTCCCTCATCCGAGGGAGTACCTACTCAAGAAGGAGATCGGGACACCTTCGTGAATGTCCGAGTTGATGAAGAAGAAGCTCTGGACACCTCTGGATGGGTCCGAACTATCCAACAACCCATGTACTTCATCAGCGAAGTACTTCATGACACCAAGACTCGGTACATTGAGGTGCATAAGCTAATGTGCGCAGTTCTTATCGCCTCAAGGAAGCTTCTTCACTACTTCCAGACCCACAAGATATCGGTGGTAACCTCTTTTCCATTGCGAGCTATTTTACATAACCCCATTTCAATGGGAAATATCGCCAAGTGGGCTGCGTAGCTAGCAGAATTCAATCTTGAATTCTTGCCTCGACATGCAATCAAGAGTCAGGTGCTGGCTGACTTCATCGTGGGGTGGACACCCTCTTCATCAACTCCAGGGGGCCTCAACGAGCAGAAGTCGGAACCTAAGGTCCCGGTCTTCACTGAGCCTCAATGGACTCTCTACTTCGACGACTCTGTTCAGAAGTAGGGGGTTGGAGCTAGAATCCTTCTCCTTGCTCTGACCGAGGAGAAGGTCAAGTACATGGTGCTCCTTGACTTCAAGGCATCCAACAACATGACAGAATATGAAGCTCTCATCTTCGGACTCAAGGTGGCGCTATGACATGGCGTCTGACAGCTCCTGGTGAAGGGTGACTCGCAACTCATCATCAAGCAAGTCAAAGGTGAATGTAGTTGCAATAACCCTTAGCTTGTTGCTTATCTACTTGAAGTCTAGAAGTTGCAGAAAGACTTCCACGTCTTGGACCTGTGCCATGTCCAGCGTCTCAACAACGTTGATGCTGACGACCTCTTGCCAAAAACTTCAACCGAGGCTCAAGCACCTAACGGGGTTTTTGTCAAGAGATTACCAGCTCCTGCCGCTCAGCCTGTCAAACTGAGTGATGGGGGCGAGTCCAGCACCCCAAAGTTGGCGGTCCCGGTGGCCCTCTTACCATGGCGTCCACTAAGGATCGTACACGCTACAGGAAGCTTCGAGTAACCAAGTGCACAAGATCCGAAAGCTCAAGTCAATCTCGATGCATAGATCTCAGAGGTCCAATACTACTTGAAAGACAACATCCTTCCTAAAGATGTTGTATCCCCTGAGCGAATTGTTAGATTGGCTAAAAGATACATGTTGGTAGAAGGGGATCTCTACTGACATGGTGTCAACGACATTCTAATGCAGTGCATTTCCCAGGAAGAAGGCTGCGAGCTTCTCATGGAGATCCATGGAGGCGAGTGTGGGAACCACACGTCATCCCACACACTGGTCCGTAAGGCCTTCTGGCACTATTTTTATTGGCCTACAACACTCCAGGATGTAGTCGATCTTGTCAAGTAATGTGAAGCGTGCCAATTCCACGCGAAGAAGATTCACACACCGGTGCAGTCACTGCAGATAATTCCTCCCACGTGGCCATTTGTTGTGTGGGGGATGGACATTTTGGGACCTTTCCCAAAAGCTGTCGGAGGGTACCTGTTCTTATATGTCACCATCAACAAGTTCACAAAGTGGCCAGAAGCAACTCCAAGTGACTATCAACAAGCAATCATCCATCAAATTCTTGAAGTTCATTGTGTGCAGATTTGGAGTTCCAAATAGAGTCATCACTGACAACGAAACCCAATTCACAAGTGCAGCATTCCAATAGTACTGCGAAGAACTTGACATACAGGTCATCTACGCATCAGTAGCTCATCTGACAAGCAATGGCTAAGCTAAGAGAGCAAACGCAGAAATACTCAAGGGACTCAAGACGCACACTTATGAGCGTTTGAAGAAACATGGCACCAACTAGATAGAATAGCTTCCATCTGCGTTGTGGGCGAGCCGGACAACACCCAACTGGGCAAAAGGAGATAAACCCTTCTTCCTTGTGTACGGAGCTGAAGCTGTCCTTCCTCCGGAAGTCACTATGGGTTATCTCCGGGTCCGGACCTATCACCAAAAGTTTGTGCGCAACCAACAGTTGGAAGAAGGCGATCTGGTGCTATAGCGAATACTTACTCGTGAAGGGATGAATAAACTCCCCCCCCAGCTAGGAAGGTCCCTTTAGAGTCATCAAAGTTTCCCGTCCCGAATGTGTCTGCTTAGCAACAGGGGCTGGGATACCACTTCCCAATCCATTGAACATTGAGCACCTTCGTAAGTTCTACACTTAGTTACACGGAAGTGAGTCTTTATTTGCCTGAAATGTATATTATAGAGTCTATGAACAGAGTCGGGTTGGTCTTATATCAAAAGCACACTTAACTTGGTCCTGTACTTTAGATGTGTCTTTACCTTTCTTGGGTTAGTACAAGATGAATAACACACTTAACTGGTCCTGTATTTTAAGTGTGTCCTTGTATCCCCTGTTATTTGAACCTATAAAGAAATACATTTATGTGCAACCATACTCTACGTGCATTAATTTTGCGCAAGCTCATTATATTTATCATCTTTTACCTTCTTGTGAATAGCAATGTTGTTCATCCATTTGAAATTTAGTCCTAGAGATTCATGTGATATACAAGTTTATTGGTAATCTTCTATCGGATCTTAGTATTGCTAGATGGCCTACTCGCCAGAAAACCAAAGCCAATGACAGGTCCGGAGTGCGCTATCGACTTAGCCTAGTCTGACACCCTAAGTACGCCACTCTACCTATTCTGGTGGGTCCTAGTAAGGCGAGTCCGGAAAGCATTCGGGACTAAGAAAGTTTAATCAGTATACTTATGTTGTCATAGTGAGTTTGTTAGGATCTAAAAATCGAAGAAGGATAATAAGCCGCAAATAAGCTATGGGCAAGAGGACGAATTTTACTGCTTTTCTTGTCTTTCATTCATAGGAAAAATGAACAATTGATGGCAATCTGCATGGCAATGGTGGATATAGTCGAAGCATCTAAGCTTCAACAATCTAAGCATCTGTTCAGCCAACAACTTCACATGGTTAGCGAGTTTCTTCTCTCAGAGGTATATGCTATATGGCCTTTCCTCAAGGTCCTTCTCCTTCGCCTTCACCTTATCCTCCCTGGCAGAGACAACATTTTCTCTCTTGCTGACTCCTCCTACCACCCACACTTGGTGCTTCTCTTGATCGCACCAGTACTTGAATTTTTCCATGCAGTCAGCCAAGTCCCGCTTGCCGTGTTCCAGCTTCTGAGAGATTTCATCCTCTCTTTTTTGGATTTCATACTCCTTATTGTCCAATTCATCCTGATGTTTGAGGAGTTGTTCCCTCACAACATTGAGACTCTCCGAGCGGCTTTCGGCCACTTCATTGGCTCTCTGAGCGTGCTCGTAGATCTCTTGGGTCTTTTTATCGAGGGCTTTTATAGCAGCCTCTCATTCATCCAGCGCCTTGTTCAAGCGCGACTGCAAGACCTTCTCCGCTGCCACCCATTCCTTCTGGTCCACAAGCCGAGACTGCACCAGCTTTGTCTCGAAGTACACCTTTTGGCACCAACACCTCAGGGTGTTGCACTCTTCTTCAAGAGACTTGCGCTTGTAGTCAAGGCGAGCTGGACTTGGCGGAGGCTGGAGCAGGCATTGCCAATCGACAACGCCAGAGGGATTGGCTCCAAACCTTCTTGAGGCTCGTCCTCCGATTCCTCCAAGACTTCTGGGATAGTCGTTGGAGCCCATGCCACAAGCATGGACTCCAACAGCTCCACGTCGGCGGGGCTGATCTCCGAAAGTTCATCTATCTCCGTTGCGGACAAGGAAGGTCCCGCAACCAGATCTTCTACTTCTGGCACTGACAATGAGGGTCTCGCAGCCAGAACTTCAGCCATCGGTGCAGACGAAGAAGGTCCCACAACCGGATCTCCCGCCAATGGCCGTGTCACCTCCGAAGCTGGTGTCGGAGCTTCAACCGTAGCTTCCTAAGTCTCTGGTACTCACGACGGTACCTCTGATGCTGGCTCTAAAGTAGTTGAAGCTTGCTCCGGCGCAACCATCTTATTCTTTGACCGCTGGCACTGAGGTCGTCTCGGTGCTAGTAGGCACCGGAGTTGTGGGGTTGACTCTCAACCACCAGAGGATCCTTTTTAACATTAGAAGCTTCAGACGGCGCTCTCTCTGGGGCTGAGGCATTTGCGGGTGTTGGAGCAGAAGCTCTCGATACTTTGGAAACAGAGGATAGAGAATTCAGCAAAAAACAAAATCAAGACACGAACTAAAGCGCTGACCCTTACCTAGGGAAGTTGCCGCTCCAGTCAGCACATATCTTCTTCCTTAGACGACCGAAGCCAGAGCCCACTGTCATTGGTGAAGTAGAGGCCCCAAACTTCATCCTGGGGCTTGTAGCAGCCATTAGCATCGCCTCAGCCGGGATCTCCCTCGGTTGAGAAGGGGCTCCGGACCCAGAGCCTGCCGATGGCACCAGGACCAGAGTCGACTTACCGGACCTAGTGCCCTCCATGGACACTGAATCCGAAGGAGCTGCCGATGCTGGAGGCACTACGAGGACCGATTTGAAAGTTGGACGAGGCACTGCTTCTGTCAGGTGCGATCTGACGAAACTGCCGTCAGACCGTGTTAGCTTCCTCTTCCGTCTAGAGGATTCGACACACTCTTTGCCTTTACCCCGACTGAAGTCGGTTTTCTTCTGGTTTGAAGTTGTAGGAGCCTTGCCCTCTAAAGCTCCAGGGATTGAAATCCCTGCTGGCGGAGTGCTCCCATGTCTCTCCACAATGCCCAAGTCATCAAGCTCTGTCATCTCTTTTCGTAGCTCTCTCATGACCTCCGGAACCATGTTGAGGGGCAGGAACTCCGCTAGAGGTGTCAGGTGATCAAGAATGATGGTTTTGTGGTACAACTTTTCGGGATGAAGCTTCAAAACATTTTCATCCAAGTTTGACTCGAGACTAACATCAATCCGGCATGGGTCCATTTCTCCACTGAATGCCCATACATGCCATTCCCTCTTCTTTAGCGGGGCCCAATGGTTGGTCAGAAAGTTCTCAATCACCATTAGAGGGGTCAACCCTCCTTCCACGCAACTCCGGATCCTTAAAAAGATTGGGTTGTACTCTTCTATCAGCTTCGGAAGCGCCTCCCAGATGTCAGTGTTGGTGGTGGGAAGGCCGTCGGGCAGCTCCAGCCTATCATGACGTTCCACCCTGATGATCACCCAATCCTTCTTCCAGCCATCTCACTTCCCAGAAGCAAACAACTTCAGATACTTGAAGGATGGATTCCTGCACCTCACAAAGTAGTGGAAGCCCAGGAACTCATTCTCTTTCTCGGTTCTGTGGATCGTGAAGAAGGTTTGGAAGAGTGCGATGTAGGGCGGCACACCTACCGACATCTCGCAAAATGGACAAAAGTTGCCACCAACAAGAAGGAGTGGGGGCTGAGGTGGTGGAGTTGCAAACCGTAGAAGTCCAGCAACATCAACAAGAAGCTGGAGAAAGGCGGGATGAGCCCCACCATGGAGAATGCCGAGAAGTACAAGATCTCGCCGATGCTTTCCTTCTTGAAGGGGAGCTTGTCGAAGTGAATCGAGTTCTTGAAGGAGTAACTCGACCTCCCCATGTAGGTGCGGGCTCTCGACAACTCGCTGTCACTCTTGATCTTGCTGGAAGGCAGTCCTAACTCCATTGCCGCAAAGTGGAGCAGAAGTGGAAAAAGTGATGCAAGGCGGAGAGCTCTAAGCTCAAGATCAAATGAAAGCGTAAAGAGTTCTTTTCTCGTGCAGACTTTCTTCTTTTAGTAAGCTTCCGCAACGCTTGGATGGCAACTGCATTTGGACTAAAATCACGCTCTGCGAAGTTACCTCGTGAATTAGAAGGGGGCCCAGGTCCACTTTGTCAAAAAGTCGCACCAGGCGAACTGTTGTCATGATGAGAAGTTGTAAGCCCGAGGGCGGTGGCCTGACAGAGCTACAAAGATTATGCTGGAAATCGATACGAAAATCGTATAGGGAACCAACGTCCTTCAATTTCGTGAGATCTGCACGTCATGCGTCTCATCTACCAAATCAAGAAAGACCGCATGTCTCGAGAGGAAAGTCGAAGCAGCAGCGCGGGAGAGATAATGGCCCCACCTCCAGCATCAAAACCTCACAATCTCACTAGAGGTGGGCTCGGGGGCCACTATCGATACCCTGTATACCAGGTATCCCTTCGTACCAGAAGAAGAAGCGTCGAGTTCCACCTTCTAGTATCATGGACTTCCAGAGGCAACACATGTCTAGCAGTGTTGGACCTACTTCCCTCCTTAGGCTAGCTCCAATGCTACCACGTGTCCAGTAGCTCCGGACGTGCCTCCCCGCAGAGGGAAGCTCTGGAGGTTCCATGTGTCCAGTAGCTTTGGACCTGCCTCCCCGCAGAGGCAAGCTCCAGAGCTGCCACGTGTTACACTCCCGGACCTAAGTCTGCAATGGGAAGACAACACGATCTCCAACAGCGGTGATATTCAAGGGCTATCAATTGGCCGTTACAAGACCTAGTTAATGCCTCATTCATGCTATATTAATGACGCATGATCAGAGGACTATCAAGACTGGTAACGCTGCTGTTAAGACACATTATCATGCTATTAACCACCCTTAACACCATAGATCGTGTATAGGGTAGTTTAATATACCCGAGTCTACCTATCAAGCCAGGCACACACTGTAACATTACAGACAATCCATGTCATATAAAAGGGCCGCGCTGCACGGTAGAAAGGGAACTCGTTCGAGGCCAATCTCAACTAGGCTCATTCACAGTCATACTCATACAATCAACACACACCCCATGGAGTAGGGTATTATGCTCAGGCGACCCGAACCACATAAAATCCTCTAAGTTCACCTCTTGTAATTGATCTTGATTAGCGCCTCATCCGAATACGAACCTTCACATACTACTTCTTAGTAGTACCGGGGGAAGTGTCCTAGTCCATACTCGACAATACTTCTTTTCCATCAACTGCTACAACGATCTCATAAAATTGATCTGCCATATTCTTCCAAAACCTCACAAAGCACCTAAAGATATGTATTAATCGAAGAAATTGATATCTGGTCTCAGTATGGACTATGAGAAAATTGATGTGTGCCCAAGCAACTGCATGCTATTCTAGAAAGAGCACACCAATGAGAATAGGTGCTTGAAATGTGGTAAACCGAGGTATGTCAAAGTTGTTAATGATGATGGCGATAATGTGATGATAGATGTCGCACATAAGCATCTTCGTTACTTGCTCATGACTCCTCAGTTGAAGCGGTTGTTTCTTTCAAAATAACCACAAGACACATGAGATGGCACGAAAAAGATAAATGTGAGAACAAATAATTCTTGATGCACCTATCAGACGGTGATGCATGGAAGGCGCTGAACCGCTTTGATCCAGATTTTGCTCTTGATATAAGAAATGTTCGCATTGGGTTAATGACAGAGGGATTCTTACTGTTCAGTACAAACGCCACACCATATTCCTGTTGGCCCATCTTTGTCATTCCGTACAACCTACCACTGGCTTTTTGTATGAAGTATGAGTTCATGTTCCTCAGCCTCATTGTACTTGGGTCGGATCATCCTAGATCACGTCTCAATGTGATGTTGAAACCGCTGATCGAAGAATTGAAAATATTGTTGATAGGAGTCAAAGCGTACGACAGTTATAAGAAGCAGAAATTCAACTTTCGAGCTGCTTATTTGTGGTCCATCTATAATTTGCTCCCATATGGCATGTTTTCCAGATGGAGCACTCACGGTCATCTGACGTGTCCGATATGTGCTTCAACATGGACTGCTTTCGACTAACTCATGGAGTCAAGATATCTTACTTTGATTGTCACAGAAGTTGGCTTCCTCTGAATCACATATTTAGGCAACAAAGGCATATCTCCAAAAATGACACTGTTGTCACCAAAGGACCATTGAAACGTCTCAATGGGTCAGAAATGTCTGAAATGTTGGATAAATTGGTGCCAGATGAAGGTCATCTTAGATATTTCGTAGGTTATGTAGAGGAACAAAATTGGACTCACATATGTGGACTTTGGGAGCTACCGTATGTGAAGGCGTTGATTCTAGTGCACAACATTGATGTGATGCCTCAAGAGCGTAACATGGGTGAAAGTATCATAAGCACATGCATGGATATAACTGGCAAAATGAAAAACAATTTAAAAGCTAAACAAAATTTGGCAGAGATTTGTAACTATCCAACTCTTGAAATCTCTGAAAGTGGTGGTAAGCCATGTGCTTCTTTCTGTCTTCAACCTAAAGAAAAGAAAGAAGTCATGAAATGGTTGAAAACTTTGAAATTCCCAGATGATTACTGTCGAAGGGTCAATGCGACACTTCCCCCGGATCTGCTAAGGAGCAGCCTGCGTCGGTTCTTGTTCGGCGGGGCTTAGACCTCAAACTAGTGTTCTAGCGGAAGAGTATGAGACACTAGAGTTTTTTTGTGGTTCGGGCCGCAAGGAGCGTAACACCCTACTCCAAGGTGGATTGTATTGCTTGGTGAGTGTGTATGCGGGTGTGTTTGTATCGGGGATTCTGAGTCTTGTCCAAGCGGACCTGAGAGATGTCTACGTCGGTGGCTGCCCAATCCTTTTATAGTCCAAGGCCGGACAACTTACAAGTGGGGCCCGGGGCCCTACAGGTGGTCCCGGG
This sequence comes from Tuctoria greenei, assembly GCA_036927565.1. Taxonomy (NCBI): domain Eukaryota; kingdom Viridiplantae; phylum Streptophyta; class Magnoliopsida; order Poales; family Poaceae; genus Tuctoria; species Tuctoria greenei. The sequence goes on along the minus strand of JAYESD010000002.1, from coordinate 273,121,910 downwards.
ACAATCTTATCCTAAAGATCTAAGGCTTCTCACATAAGCTTCCTCTGAGGGTGGCAGTGAAGACTCGCCGTCTTGCCGCCTCCCTTGTTAGTAGCCCATGCGCCGCTGCTGCAGTGGCAGAAGGTGTCCCGTCAGTCTGTCTTGTTGCCGCAAGCTACCCACTTGGCTAAGTGAGATAGGCCTGCAGCGCCTTCACTGTGATGTGATTGGACACAATAGTACCTGACAAGAGACGTGTGCCACACCTGTACGCTTGGGGAAGGCGCGTGCCTTCAATGTGCGACTGGACAGGACACACCACCCCTTACTCTCGCAACCTACGACCCAGGGAAAGTTGCAGGACACGTGGCAGCTCCGGAGCCCTCCTTGGTGGGAGCAAGGGCCCGGAGCCGGAGGACGCGTGGCAGCTCTGGAGCCCTCCTTTGTGGGAGCAAGGGCTCGGAGCCACAGGACGCGTGGCAGCTCTAGAGCCCTCCTCGGTGGGAGCAAGGGCTCAGAGCCGGAGGATGCGTGGCATCTCTGGATCCCTCCTCGGTGGGAGCAAGGGCCCAAAGTCAGAGGACGTGTGGTAGCTTCTTTTTGTATGCAGGGGTGCCTGGTCTTGAGGGTACCGACAGTTACGCAGCTAGCCTGAAATGAGCCGTGAATGTGAACACTGGAAACCTCACAAGGGTGAAGAGTCATGACTATCACATTATCATGGAAAGACTCCTACGTGTTATGTTTCGGGGCTATCTAGTTGATGCGGTGTGGAAGGTTTTAGCCGAGATCAGCTATTTCTGTAGACAGCTCTGTGCTAAAGAAATCGAGATAGAGATGATGGGTAAGTTAGAGAAGGAGATACCAGTATTTTTGTATAAGATGGCAAAAAATTTCACCGGGTTTCTTCAATACCATGCAACATCTTCTTATCCATCTTCCATTCGAAGCTAATGTTGACAATCCTGTGCAATACAGGTGGATGTATTGCATTGAAAGAGCATTATGATATCTGAAACCAATGGTTGGCAACCGGGAAAGAGTAGAAGGATGCATCGCTAAAGCATTTAATCTTAAGGAAGTAGGAGACTTTTCAAGTGACTACTTTGCAGAAGAACACAATATAAATACTTCGGTGACGCGGTACAATGTGGACGAAGCATCCCCTTGTAACGACCTCTCCATTTTTCAAACTAGAGGCACTACCGTTGGTAGCTACACGACCTAGGAACTACCTGAACGTGACAGAACTGTTGCTTTACTCTACATGTATGCAAATATAGATGGCATGCAGGAATACTTCGAGGAAGTGTTTCTCCTACATTTGTGCTAATCAACATATTTTGCTACACATGTATTCTAAAAAGTGTTTTTTCATGTTCAGCGAGTTCCACAAATAATGTTGGCCACATAGGCATCAACCTACGACCAAACAAGTAGAAGAGATGCGACGAGAAGGATTAAATGGAGGGTTGGGTTTCCAATCCTAGTTTCGTGATTATGTAATACTCTCTCGTCTTCTTTTAACTTACAATCTTTTTTTACACTGCATGACTCACAACGTCCATAAAGATTTGCAGCTGCTATCTTGTGGATTGGTGAATGTTAGAAGCTCTGGTTGATATGACGTACATGGCTTTCGATTTCATACAACTCATTTTGAAGCTCTTCGTCCTCTTGCAGCAACATCAAATTCCGGTGTTGTGACGAGGGCCATTGACACTCAAGGGCATGAAGCCAATTATTTTGAGATCATTAACAAAATCCTTGAATTTACTTTTACCAGAAATAAGACACTTTGAGTTGTCTTCTTTAACTGTGACTGGTTTGATAGCACTCATGGAACTCGAGAAAACCAATTTGGAATGGTGGAAGTCAAACACAAGGACCGACTATGAGGTTACAATACATTTGTTCTTCCACACCAAGCGGAGTAAGTGTATTATCTATCTTATTCATGCACAAAGCTAAGTTCTTGGTGGGTGGTATATAAGGTGAATCCTCGTGAGCAGTTATATACTATTGAAGATGATGGTTACCATGATAGTGACGACATTGAAGAAGTGTACCAAGAAAAAGAGTTTCAGAGACTTTTATCATCGATCCTGGTGCAGGACTCGATCAATTAGTTGGAGATGTTGAAGATGTAGAGACAGATGATATAGGAAAACAAAAATGGGAATAGATCACGATGGAAGATCGGGCTGGTTTAAGGAGTAGGGCACATGATAATGATGTTAATGAATTTTGAAAGTGATTACAGGTAACATTTTATTCAAGATAGTAACATGAATTTTGTATATCTTATTTGCATATTTACTGATTATCTCTTAAAACAGGATTGCATCAAAGAAGGTTAAGAAGATGGCAGCGACGAGGGGGGTTCTTCCTCTCTAGTGCTGATGACGCTTTCGCTGGTGCCTTGTCGACTGGGAGCAAACGCTCTGAGCTGCTAGATCACGTTCTGTCCAGCTCTATGACTTTGTCAGAGCAGATCACACAGGTAAATTTCACTAGTCTTTAACAAATTCTTAAAATCCAATTTCCAATTAAACTAACTTATGAATCATTTGAATGTTGTAGTCCTCACCGACTGACTTAGAGGCTAGGGTGCCAGTTGAGCTTGGATACCCTTCAGTGAGCCAGCCCTTGGTCAGCCAGCCCTTAGCTGGCGAGCCTTTGTTGCTCAGCCTTTGGCTCGACTGGTGACGAGCCTTATGGGTCACCAGACGTGGTGCCCGAGCAAAGGCGACAGATAAGGAGGACTCACTTTGTTAGTCCTCCTCTGGTCTCTTCACAGAGGATCGTGATTCGTCAGACAAGGAGGAATCACTTTGTCAGTCCTCCTCCGGTCTCTTCACAGAGGATTGTGATTCGTTAGGTCGATGATAGATAATAAAAACATAATGTCCAATTCGGGTTTCTTTTGGTTACTTAAGTAATTAATCAATAAATATCTTGCAGAGTTTGGTTCGACACGTATTTCACTGGTGATAGACACCACACACCGATGAATAGTGTGGTTGGGTCCTTAGTGCGTATGCACTATCCCGGGGTGATCGACGGGGTGCCTGCTACTTCGTAGGAGGAATACACATGCACCCCTCACCAGGAGCACTGCAACGTTTAGGAGGCCGTATGGGCCGATTTTATGGTAAGTATTTTAAATAAAATTCCTAAATTTGAACTCTTAGACTCTTTTAATGAACATCTCTTCGATATATTATATATTACAGGAAAGATATATTTTAGAGGAACTGGGCCACCCGCACATGTTTGAGCATGCGAGGAAAGTGTTTCACTTCAACGCTGGAAAGGCGGTTCGACAAGCTTTGTCGTACGCTCGTATTCAAGTTATCAATGAGTACTTGAAGGCAAACTAGCACAATGTGCGACACTTCCAGCAGGAGAGATAGAGGCACCTGACGGAGAAGAAGTACGCACAGTTACGCGGGGTGTAGTAAATATTATTTCTGATAATTTTGTCAATAGTATTGTTAACAACCTACAAATATATGCTGGGCCACGTGAGCTGGTTGCAGCGTCAGTCCGATGCATACCGGGTCATGTCGGTACTGGGATAGCGATGAGTTCAATGCTAAGTCCGACAAGGCTCGACAATGCAGAGGGGTCGACAGAAAGCACAACCACGACTAAGATAACCAGTTGCGTTTAGCTAAGCACATAGTAAGTGTGTCTAACTTATGTTTATATATTCATAATATACCATTCGTACTAACATGTATTGATAGGAGCGCGAGACGAGGGTGCTACCGATCCTTGCTAATGTTTGAAAGAGAGGTTACAGGGACCCTTCTCAGCCTGAGGGGTGCAGTCAGGCCACAGCCGAGCAGCTGGTAAGTTTAGAAATCATTCAAATTAATTATAACTATATGGATTGTTAAAGTTACATAGTTTTCTTGTTTTCTAGGCTAGGTACACGGAGGAGGCTAGGAGGATACACGGCGAAGGTTTCGGTTGGGAACATGAACCAATCGATCCTCAAGCCGCGTATGCAAGCGGAGGCAAAAAAGCCCACGGAAGGTGAGTTCGCAATTCATTTTATTGTTTTCAATTCAAGATATTTCAATTCTATATTACTGATTCTTTTTTTATAGGATCTCCATATTTGACGGAGTTGTTGACTCGAAAGCAGTGCGATCTATGAGAGACAGCTCCATGCAGGCTTCGTCGGTAGGCCCGGATCACCGTGTCTCGCAGGTGCATACTCTCACCCAGGTCGAGGAGGGCAAGGTGGAGATAGAGGCGCAGAGGGCAGCGATGAAGGCCACCATCTCCTACATGCAAGCCTGCATGGAGCAGATGCGGGAGGTCATGGAGGTGCAAAGGCGGGCTATGGCGGTAAGTTAAAGTAATTTAAATTCATCGCATTCTTAATAATATGTAATAATCTGTAATATTTTGCAATGACAGACACTATTTCATGGCCAGGGAGGCTAGGGGTGCAGCTCGAGCTACCTTCACTGCCACCGCCACCGCCACATGTGCACCTACCGCCTTTGGTGCACCCTTCTCCGGATTTTTAGGTAATAAAAAATGGTCTTACTTAATCTTAGTTCATCAAACATAGGCATATTTAATTCAACTTAGCTATTATAGTTTTACTTACTCTTAATCACTCAAACATAGTCAAATCTAACTCAAATTATCTACAGTAAATTCAATATGATCAATTCTATTCGAAAGCGAAGTTCCAAACTAATCAATATGTCAAACGACTTCTATGATTGCAGGTATTGGCGACGGAGGCTCAAACTCCGTCGCCATCTGTACCAGCACCAGGACTGACGCGCGGTGAGAACATCGGCTGCTTGGGAGGTAGTAGAAGGGCTAGCGGATAGCCCCTCTTCTTTGTTTTGTGTTATTGTGATGTGACATTTGTGATGCTCATTATGTGACATTTGTGAAGCTCGTTATGTGATGATATGCTATGAAATGTGTGTATATACTGTTGTTTTTCTGTTGTAGTCTTCGTTTTTGGCCATCGAGCTGGGCAACATTATTTGCGACGGCTTTTATATAGTACTGTCGCAAATAAGACATCTCTTATTTGTGACGGCTGTTGTTGCCATCGCAAATTAACATTAATAATTTGCGACGGCTAGCGACTGCCGTTGCATATAAGAGCTTAATTGCGATGATCATGGACGACTGTGGCAAATTGTTGGGCCCAGCCCATACCCTGTCCCCGTGCCCTTATTTGCAACGGCGGCCATCGAAAATAAGTTAAATTGCGACAAAATTTGAGTAACGGCAAAAAACTATCGCAAATAAGAAAAAAACTGTCGCAAATAGCTTATTTGCGATGGCTTTTTGCTTATTTGCGATGGTTTTGGCCGTCACAAATCGTAGGGATTCCTGTAGTGACACCAGATGCGCCCGTTCGCATCAGCCGCCTGTATTAATGAATACTCCCTCCTTTCTCGAAAGTTTGTCGCCTTCTTATTCATTTTTTACTAGAAAACGACAAACTTTCGAGAAAGGAGGGAGTACTATGCAAGCGGCTCGTCCTTCAAAGCCTGCTTGTACAAATCGATTTGTTTACACCGGCGGATTATTTATGTGAGCCGCCTATGAAGTTTAATTATTGCAGGCGGATATTAACCCATTCGACAACACAGACTAAATTTGTAATAGCCGGCCTGTGTAAAAAATCGAGGTGCCTGTGAAAATGCTTTTTCTAGTAGTGGCGGGCACCCTATGAACACACACAAACACACTTTACCCTTATGAGTGTTTATGAGAGACTATGCCAACTCATCTACTGATATTAGTTTCAAAATGTAGAATATATCTAAGCTAATGTTTCAAGGTATCATAGTTTTGATATGCGAGTGTTTCGCAGTATCGTAGTGTTGCTATGCTTCATGGTATCATAGTTTTCACATTAGTTTGGATGACTGGTATAAGTAGAAGTTTGGTGGACAAAAGTCAAAAGAAGATGAAGATATCTTGAAAACTGAAAGAGTATTCGAGATGAAAGCTCAACCTTTATTCATCACCAGGTACAATATTTATACATGGATGCGGGCAGTTTGCCTCGGCCGAGAGAACTGTGACAACATGCACTACGACATGGCCTGATCTAACAAACTACCCTGGAGTGCCGTGATGTAGATCCTGGGCATGTGCGAAAGCCGTTGCTGAAGACCCGATGCTGAGGATGTGCATGCTGACGAGCCGTTGACATAGGGTTGTTAACACCCCCCCTCCCCCGCAGTCTTAGCCGAGTCCGTGGACATGCAAAGACTGTCACGGAAATCATTAAACAAGCTGTTGGGGAGGCCTTTTGTCATAATATCTGTGGACGACTGGCTATGACTTGGAACGTGTAGCACGCGAAGGTCTCCAATGGCCACTCTTTCCCCGACGAAGTGAATGTCAATTTCCACGTGCTTCGTCCTGCGGTGATGTGCCGGATTATGGGACATTTAGACTGCAGAAATGTTGTCACAATATACCATTGCGGCCTTCTGCGGAGGACAACATAATTCCATGAGAAGCTGGTGCAACAAGATGCACTCAGAAGTAGCATTTGCGATGCCATGGTATCCAGCTTCTACCGAGGATCTGGATACAGTTGGCCGCCTCTTACTTGACCAGGAGATGAGAGATGCACTCTAATAGACATAGTATCTAGACGTTGAATGCCTTGTGTTCGGGCACGTGGCCCAATCGACGTCCGAGTAAGCAATAACGTCCGTAGATTGTGATGCTGATATTTTGAGGCCAAGAGATGTTGTCCCACAAACATACCTCAGAATTCTTTTGATCATAGATAGATGACAATCTTTGAGATCGTGCATGTGGAGACACGATTGCTGAACAGCGTAGGAGAGATCCAGACGAGTAATGGTCCAATATTGTAGAGCACCAGCAAGTTGTCTATACTCCGAGGTATTCGGCAGGGCAATACCGTATGAAGAAGATAATTTGGACCATGTATCAACGGGAGTAAGAGCTAGTTTGCAAGAGAGCATACCAGCCCGGTCCAGAATGTCTTCAGCGTACTTCTCTTGACTTAAGAAGAAGCCCGAAGATGATCGCTTGATGTCGATCCCCAGGAAGTACCGAATATTGCCCATATCTTTCATGGCGAACTCAGCTTGCAACAGTTTGATGATGTGTTGCAGATGAGCAGCCAATGATGATGTCAAGATCATGTCATCGACATACAATAGTAGATAGGCAATTGTGCTTCCTTGACTGTAAACAAATAAGGAAGAATCCGATCCTGTCTTGTGAAATTTGATCGAGGATGCAAACAACGCGAACCGTGTCAACCAGGCTCGCAATGTCTGCTTCGGCCCGTAGACAATGTTTGGACGTTGAGAATCGACGAACCCTATTGGTTGTACACAATATACTTGCTCTTGGAGAGCCCCATGGAGGAACACATTGGATACGTCCAATTGTTGTACCGGCCAGCTCTTGGATGTTGCCATAGACAAAACAGCCCGAATCGTGGCTGGCTTAATTACTGGCGCGAACGTCTCCGTAAAATAAATCCCGGCCTGCTGGTGAAAGCCTCAAACAACCCATCTCGCTTTATACTTGTCGAAGCGGTCGTCAGGTAAAAACTTGTGTTTGAGTACTAATTTGCCAGAAACTATATTCGCATCATGTGGTCTCTCAACCATAGTCCAGGTATTGTTTCCTTTGAGAGCCGAAACCTCCTCGGTCATTGCCCGAAGCCATTTTCATCTTTTAGCGCAGACCACACAAACTTAGGTACTGGAGCAAGTGGGCTAGCTATAGATGTGGTGGTGAGCATGGTGTATCTAGGATTTGGGCAAAAAATATCGGACTTTGCGTGTGTAGTCATGGGGTGGTTCGGACGTGAAGAAGAAGGTTGTTGTGCTTGTGTGCATGCATGGTGTTGCATGGATGAATATGTGGATGTAGGTGCTTTATTGGTTGGCTGTGTGGAAGTGGGTGGGTGCAAGGATTGGTCAGTTTTGCTGCCGGCCTTGATGGCCAGACTGACAGGGGTGGGAGGCGACATGGGACAGTGCACGGAAAGTCTCGGTGAGTGCTGTGCGCGCACAGTCGGAGGTGTGGGAGATTGTACTGCTACCGGTTGTGCATGTGCAGGTGGAGGCAGGCGACAGAATCTGTGCTGGTGCAGAGCAGGTAGATCAACATCAAGGTTAGTGTAGGTGGGATCTGTGTTGTGGAATTGATTGTGGTTGGGATCAGTGTTGTGATGAGCAGGCAAATCTGGAAATGGAAATATGTGTTCCGCAAATGTTACATGCCGTTAAGTAATGATTTTGCGTCTGGTGATGTTGATGCATCTATACCCCTTGTGATCGTGTGGATACCCTAGAAAGACGCAAGGAGTCGATCATGGGCTGAGTTTGTTGGGTGAGGTGGTGATCAAATTAGGGAAACATAAACAACCAAAAATACGGAGGTGATCATATGAGGGTGGAGATCCAAATAAAAGTTCATGTGGTGTGTGAGGCTTGGTGGAATGGCATGGTATGCGGTTCACTAGATAGGTAGTTGTATTGACTGCCTCAGCCCAAAACATAGGAGGTAAATGGGAATGGATGAGCATGGTGCAGATCAAATTGTTAAGCGTGTGAAGTATCCTCTCTGCCTTCCCATTTTGTGGAGATGTATACGGATATGAGAGGCAAAACTGGATCCCGTGAGAAGTGAAGAATGTATGGAGGGAGAAGTTGTCTAATTTGCGGCCATTGTCAGTTGTTTGGAGTGCAACTATGGGAAGCCGGAATTGGGTGTTGACATAGGCATGAAAAGAATGTAGCATGGGTAGCACTTATGTTTCTGCCGTAGAGGGAATGTCCATGTGTGATGTGTGAAGTCGTCAAGTAACACAAGATAGATTTGAAAACCAGAGATGCTAAGAATAGGTGAAGTACATACATCGGCATGTAGCAGTTGAAACAAAAAGTAGGTGATCAACTGAGATGAGTTGAAAGGTAGACAAAAATGTTATTTGCCCATTTGACAAGAATGACAAATATTTTGGGATGATTTATTACAACGAAATGAAAAATGTTTCAAGGCTTGCGAGAGTGTGGCATGTACCGGGTGGCCGAGGCGTTGGTGCCATGATTCTCTTGAGTCGGTCTAGGCATGGAGAGTTGTTGGTCCTTGGAGAAGAAGGAGGTATAGATCACAACTGCTATCACATCGGAGAATCTCCATTCGTGTGTGAAGGTCCTTTATGGAAAAGCCAAACGGATCAAATTTGATAGACACGAGATTATCTCTCGTTATCTGACGAACTGAAATCAGATTTTGCTTAAGTGCAGGAGAAAGAAGTAACTGATGTAGAGATAAAGGTTTATGAGGTGTAGGGATATGTGATCGTGCGGTGTGGGTGATGGGTAGCCGTGCGCCATTGCCTACCCTGACTGTGGAGTTAAAGGAGTATGGGGTAACGTGAGGGAGGGTAGTGCCAGTACCAGCCATATGCGATGATGCGCCGGAGTCGATGAACCACTCGGAGGTGCCTTGGTTGTTAGCGGCGACGTTGTTGAGAGCACTGATGAGCATATCATTATCCCAAACTTGGTTGGCATTTGTAGTAGTTGCAGTGTTGTTGGAGCCGTGCACCTGATTCTGATCAGTCATCGTGTCTGGTCCTGCAAACATTGCTTGTTGTGGATGAAAGCCTGGTCAAGGACCAAGAACATCGGCAAGGGAAGGACGGAACGGCATGGGCCAGGCTTGGACCATGCCGGTCCATGGATTGTAGTTGGGACGCCACATGCTATTGACTTGGGGTGTAGACATGTTGCCCGACGGCAAGTTGTTGTTGTCGCCGGAAGAAGTTCTTGGTGTGCTGCCACGTCGGCGACCACGACCGCGACCACGCTCAGGCCCACGTCCGCGATTGCTCGAGCCTTGATAATTCTGAGTGGTTTTAGAGGAAGAATTGGCAGTAGTGGACGAACCTGCAAAGAGTGCTTGGTTTACCATCGCCCCGGTGCTTTGATTATCAAATAGTTCCTCCATGAGGAGGTCTGACCGAGTGCTCAAAAAAGTGTGAGGGGGGTGCTTGGAGTTGATAGCTGATATGGCGTGCTGGTACTTGGAATTAAGCCCACGGAGCAAATTCAGTACCTGGCTAGACTCAGAACGCTGACCAACCTCGCGTAGGCAATCATCCAGATTCTTGAGTTTGGAACAATATTCCGAGATGGACATGTCCCCTTGGTAGAGTTGGTAGAGTGTGTAGAACATCGCCCTTTGCAACTGATTTTCATGAAACAATCCATCGATCGCGTTCCACAAGGTGAACGTGTCGGTCTTCTTTTGCTAAACGATGTGCAGGACTTTGGCGTCGCACATCGTGTAGATCCAGTTTACGATGCATTGGTCCACGCGATGTCAGTCGACATCGCTGCTCAGGAGAGGAGATGGAGAAGAAACATGACCATCAAGGCCAAATTCTCCGAGCGCCGTGTCGAAGAACATCCCCCAGTCGCTGTAGTTTGGGTTGGTCAACTCAAAAACGATGGGAACGTGTGCTTTGATGTTCACTGTCTGGAGAACATAAGCGACGGGAGTAGGAAGTGAGCTCCGCCCAGCGTCATGTTCGCCGGCGGTGGAAGAGGACGGGAAAGGGAATAGGCAGGATTGAACTCCATTGTGGCGAGGGCAGAAGGATCGCTAGAGGATCACTAATACCATGAAAGAGTATTGGAGATGAAAGCTCAACCTTTATTCATCACCGGGTACAATATTTATACATGGATGCGGGCAGTTTGCCTCGGCCGAGAGAACCGTGACAACGTGCACTACGACGTGGCCTGATCTAACAAACTATCTTGGAGTGCCGTGATGTATATCGTGGGAATGTGTGTGTAGGGAAATCGGCGGTACGCTACTCTAGCAACTCTACCACATCACCCAGGAAACATGCGAGTACAGAGGTCATGGATCGTTAGCACTAGACACGCAGCGCAGCGGAACGTAGATGCGCATCGGTGTTGGGAAGTAGACGATCCCGTTCGTCTCCTCCTCTCCCTCTTCTCAGCAGCAGTAGACGAACACGTTCGTCGTAGCTGATCAGCGCAGCAGTAGCAGCAGCGCCTCCACGGAGTCCACACGTACGGAGGGGAACGCCGTGCGCCGATGTGCTAGCACCGCGCGCGCGGCAAGGGTCTCGACGTGAGGCCTTCGAGGGGTGGCGGCTAGGGCTGTCACGTGGTGGGATGATTAGCCCCTAACCCTACTCCTCATATTTATAGGCGTACTAATGGGCTTTTAGGTCGCAGGCCCATTAGTACCCTAATTACTTATAGATCAAATATCCAATAGGCCTTAAACCGAATTGTTATGATTGCCTCTTGGGCACATCACCAACAATCTCCCACTTGCACTAGAGACAATCATCTAGCCAAGATTTTCGATATTCCAACTCTTTAAGTGTGTGACCCGTTAGGTTTATGTGCAGTCGGTTGTGAATGGAAACCATTTCCAACCACAAGTCAGTAGAGATACCTAGCAGGACATACTGACTCCCGAATGTACATAAAGATCATATCGGCCGAACCTAGATACATTCAACATGCTAATCCCTTTGCCTCATGATACCAGTCAAGCTCAAGGAGAGATGTGTGTCATCCTTGTGATAGCTCGACCATTCACTCGATCAAATAGTGGATTCATTTTCTGACTAACTTTTAGTCACTGTGATTAACCGTTAATCACCTCAGCATGGCCATGCACTTTCAAATCCAACTATCTCGAGGGGCCCAGAGATATCTCTCCTGTTATTAAGGAGGGGCAAATCCCATCTTGATCCACGCACAACCCATTCTATATTTCATTATATACCCGAAGACTATTTTTATGACTACCCAGTTACGGAGTAGCATTTGGTAGTCTCAAAGTACACAACTACGCATAGTAAGAAACAATGGCAATCTCAGGTCTAAGAATCTAGCAGGTGCATCACTCAAGACCAACTGATGGCACATATGGAAATAACAACCCCAGTAGTGTCTTGGAGTGGGTCAATCCAACACCATGTTCACTAACATGTGTTCACATTATTAATTTGATATCTCCATATCTATGATCCGTGAAATGTGATCATAAATTAATACATGTGCTAGTCTGTATGCAATCATTATCTCATATAATGATATAGACTAGGGATCATCTAGAGTAACATTACTTTTAACAAAGAGTTTCACGAACAAGTCACATACTTGATGATCAATGTAAATAATGATTACTCATATAAAAATTTATTTAATAGTACATAAACATAGCTATGACACAAGTCTCCCACTACACACTATGGTTACTGATGTAAGTATCTAATACCCATAGATCTCGTGTGTGCCTCATGCTTTGATTGTGGAAGAGGCTTTGTCAACGGATCTGCAACATTCAAATCCATGTGCACCTTGCATATCTTCACATCACCTCGGTCGATGATCTCTCGAATGAGGTGATAGCGTCGTAGTATGTGTTTGGACCGTTTGTGTGATCTAGGATCCTTTGCCTGTGCGATGGCTCCACTGTTGTCACAGTAGAGATCCACGTGACTGGACGCGCTAGGAACAACACCCAACTCAAAAACAAATTTTCTGATCCAAACAGCTTCCTTTGCAGCTTCAGAAGCTTCAATATACTCCGCCTCTGTGGTTGAATCTACTACTATATCTTGCTTGAAACTTTTCCAGCTCACTGCCCCTCCATTGAGGTAGAACACAAATCCAGATTGCGATCTACAATCATCCTTATCAGTTTGGAAGCTGGCATCGGTGTAACCTTTTACAACGTGCTCTTCTTCACCTCCAAATACTAAGAATGCATCCTTAGTTCTTCTCAAGCACTTAAGGATGTTTTTGACAACGGTCCAATGAGCCTCACCATAATCTGATTGATACCTGCTCGTGATACTTAGAGCATAAGATACATCTGGGCGTGTACATAGAATGGCATACATGATGGATCCAATAGCCGAAGCATAAGGAATCGCTCTCATCCTCTTTTGCTCATCAGGTGTCGAAGGACACTGACTCTTGCCTAGAGTAATGCCGTGTGACATTGGCAAGAAACCTTTCTTGGAATCTTGCATATTGAACCGATTCAATATCTGTCAATATATGTATCTTGGCTTAATCCAATTAGCCTTTTAGATCTATCTCTATAGATCTTTATGCCCAAAATATAAGTTGCCTCTCCTAAATCCTTCATTGAGAAACTTTTTCTTAATGAGGATTTAACATCATCAAGCATTGGAATGTCATTTCCGATCAATAATATGTCATCTACATATAGGACCATAAATACATGTGCGCTCCCTTAAACTTCTTATAAATACGAGGTTCTTCTACGTTCTTCATGAAACCAGACCTTTTGATTACTTCATTGAAACGTAGATTCCAACTCCGAGATGCTTGCTTCAACCCATAAATGGACTTTTGAAGCTTGCATATTTTACTAGCATTTTTAGGATCGACAAAACCCTCAGGTTGTGTCATGTACGCATCCTCAGTCAGACTTCCATTAAGAAAGGCTGTTTTGACATCCATCTGCCATATTTCATAATCAAAATATGCAGCAATTGCTAGAAGAATCCGAACAGACTTAAACATTGCAACGGGTGAGAAAGTTTCATTATAATCAACACCTTGAATTTGTTTGAAACCTTTCGCCACCAATCGTGCTTTATAGATGTGAACATTTCCATCCATATCAGTCTTTTTCTTGAAAATCCATCTACAATCGATAGGTCTCACACCTTCGATTGGATCAACCAAGTTCCAAACTTGATTTTCATGCATGGATTCAATTTTGGATTCCATGGCTCCAAGCCACTTCTTAGAGTCGGGTCCTATCATTGCTTCAGTATAGGTCGTGGGCTCATTATTGTCCAACAATACCATGTCATGCTGCTCCGTGGTTAGAAGTGTTAACTTTTCAGTCGCACTACGTACCCTCGTAGACCTTCGTGGGGCTGGTGTTTCATCAACTGGTTGCACAACATCTTTGACATCCTGTATAGAATTAGTGGATGCCAAAACATTTTCAGGTGTTTCTTGAATTTCTTCAAGACGCACCTTGCTCCTACTAACTCCTTTTGAGAGAAACTCTTTCTCTAAGAAGACACCATTGCGAGCAGTAAACACTTTACCCTCTGTTTTATTACAAAAATAATATCCTTTGGTTTCCCTAGGATATCCCACAAAGAAGCATTTGTTTGATTTTGGAGTGAGTTTGTCTGACGTCAAACGTTTGACATAAACATCACATCCCCAAACTTTGAGGAAAGACAATCCGGGACGTTTCCCGGTCCACATCTCATATGGTGTCTTCTCAATAGACTTAGTTGGGACTCTGTTTAGTGTAAATGCAGCAGTTTCAAGAGCATAACCCCAAAAAGATTGTGGAAGATCTGCTTGGCTCATCATCGACCTAACCATGTCCAATAAGGTTCAGTTCCTCCGCTCAGACACCCCATTCCATTGAGGTGTTCCAGGTGGAGTCAACTGTGGAACAATTCCACATTGTTTTAAATGATCATAAAATTCATGGCTCAAATATTCACCCCCACGATCAGATCGTAGAAGTTTAATTGTCTTGCCCAATTGATTCCGTACTTCATTCTGAAACTCTTTGAACTTTCAAAGGATTCAAACTTGTGCCTCATTAGGTAGACATAACCATATCTACTAAAGTCATCAGTAAATGTGATGAAGTACTGAAAACCACCTCTGGCAATTGAACTCATTGGTCCACATACATCTGTATGTATAAGTCCCAACAAGTCAGTCGCCCTCTCACTTTGACCAGTGAAGGGTGCTTTGGTCATCTTCCCAAGCAAACAAGATTCGCATGTGTCAAGTGATTCAAAATTAAATGAGCTTAGTAATACATCTTTATGGAGTTTTTCAATGCGTTTCTCATTTATATGACCTAAGCGACAATGCCAAATAAAAGTGGGATATAGATCATTTCGTCGAGCCCTTTTGGTATTAATGTTACAGACAGTTTTATCCTCAAGATCAAGAACATATAATCCATTCACCAATGGACATTGAGCATAGAAAATATTATTGTAATAAATAGAACAGCATTTGTTCTTTATTACAATCTCATAACCATCAACTTCTTCTAAACACGAAAAAGAGATAATATTCTTGCTCAAAGTAGGAACGCGATAACAATTATTCAATTCCAAAACTAATTCTGAGGGTAATGACAAGTGGTAGGTTCCGACAGCTATGACTGCAACCATTGCTCCATTGCCGACACGAACATCCAACTCACCTTTTGTAAATCTTCTAGTCTCACTTAGACCCTGCAATGATTTGCAAGTGTGAATCATCGATCCGGTATCAAATACCCATGATTCACTAGAAGATAATGCAATGCTAATTTCTATAACATTTATACCTGAAGTGGAAGTCTCACTTCCCTTCTTGTTCTTCATATCCTCCAAGTACTTCTTGCAGTTCCTAGACCAGTGTCCCTTACCATGACAGTGGAAGCATTCATCATCAGGAGAAGGGCCCGATTTGCCCTTTGGTTTAGACTTTGAGCTTGAAGGCTCATCGGGAACCTTTCCCTTGCCTTTACCTTTAGGATGTGTCATACGCTTCCTCTTTTTATTCTCCTTTTGCACCATCATCACATGAGTGGCATTTTTCTTAATGCTTTCTTCGGCTATTTTAAGCATCCCATGCAATTCAGCCAAAGTTTTCTCCATGCCATTCATTTTAAAATTCAATATGAATGGCTCGTAGCTCGGTGGGAGCGAATGGAGAACAACGTCAATAGCCAGATCATCCTTGAGTTCAGAACCAAGTTTGCTCAAAGTTTCAATGTAACCAATCATCTTGATTACATGAGGGCTGACCGGGCTACCCTCCGCCAGCTTGCATGAGAACAAGGACTTTGAGATATTGTATCTCTCAGCCCTTGCCTGATTCTCAAACATTCCATGCAATCCCTCAATCATAGAATAAGCATCTGTATGCTCATACTATTTTTGCAGACCAGGGGACATAGTGGCGAGCATGAGGCAGCTTACATTAAGCGCATCATCGCAGTGCTTCATATAAGCTCTACGTGCTACATTAGTTGCATCAGCTGGGAGGTCATCAGGGTAAGGCTGCAGAAGAACATACTCGGTTTTCTCTTGCCTAAGAACGATTCTCAGGTTGCGGTACCAATCGATAAAGTTAGCTCCATTGAGCTTTTCTTTTTCAAGCACAGATCGCAAATTGAAACCGGAATTGTTACTAGCAGACATTATCTACCATAGAAAATAAATATGCAAGGTTTAGCACTATGTTATGTACCAATCTTCCATTAACAGTTTAATAAAAGATATCACCACTATATGATCATTGTCTTCCCTCTAACGACATATAGTGATTCAAGATCCATATTCACTAATTCCTAGTGAGCTTTGGCTTCACTGCTAGGAAATTAGTGACATAGGTAAACAACCATTGTTAATCATATCTCTATATGAATCTTGTTTGTTGGGTGACATCCAATGCCCCGGCTCCCAACTCTATGCCATAAAGCCCAAAACCGTTTTGATAGCTTTGTTGAGTAAACCAACACTATGCATGTGAATGTCCAACATTCACCCTATGAATTATGATAGATGATGGTACTTTGCTTTGGCAAATCTACCACACAACGATCAAAATAACATAGGTGCAACTATTGGTAAATGACATCAAATGCTCAACTTTTGTGAGGGGAGCTATTCTATCATGACAAAACATCCACCATATGAAAAGCATGAAAAGAATAGTAATAAGAATCACAAGCATATGATCATATCACATTGTGAATAGTATGGCCTTTAGAATCATAATGGTCTCCATCGCCATGATTCCATCAAGATCTGAGCTGCCATGCCTCCCTTCTTGTGGTGATCTCCATATCCACCATGCTTGAAGACATCTCCATGATAATAAAAGAAACTAATACAACTAATAGCTACCAAATAAATTACATGAGAGATCAAGCATCACAGGTCGACACGCAGGTCGTTATACAATTATGTGACAACCTCAACCCGGTTGTGTTAAATTTGCAACACACAGGTTGCATGAATTTACACACAGATCATCACATCACAGTAAGGCCATACCATTCACATCATTCCCTGCAAAAACAAGTTAAGCGTAGAACAAATTCTAGCGCGAAACTATGTTATGTAATCGCTATAGTAGACAGCAAAACGGCGGTCCCGCTAGTCGGTTAGCGGGCGGGGGGTCGAGGGGGGAGCCGGGCCCCGCGGGTTTCAGGGCAGCGCCCTGGACACCAAACGGAATTACATAGATCACATCTATGAAATCACTATGAAAATCTCATCGAATTGATCAAATCAACCCGAATCCGAGCCATTCAGATTGCCTCAATTTTCAAGGTGACCGGTTATTCATGAGTAGATCGCGACTCATGACCGTGGTCTGTTGGCTCAATCTGTTAGCTATGTACGCGATTAGTCCCGATGGTGATTCCAGTCGGTAGGGACAGGTTGCGCACACAGCAAAGAAGGAGCACGAATTGACCTTTTAGTCATATACGATCGCAATCTACTCTAACCAATTCCAAACGCCAAAACCGTGCGATAAAATTCATCGTATGAATATGTCTGTAGTAGATCCCATCTACTAACAAGATCCAGACCAAAAACTATGCAAATCGGCTCTGATACCACTGTAGGAAAATCGGCGGTACGCTACTCTAGCAACTCTACCGCATCACCCAGAAAACATGCGAGTACAGAGGTCATGGATTGTTACCACTAGACGCGCAGCGCAGAGGAACGTAGACGTGCGTCGGTGTTGGGAAGTAGACGATCCCGTTCGTCTCCTCCTCGCCCTCTTCTCAGCAGCAGTAGACGAACATGTTCGTCATAGCCGATCAGCGCAGTAGTAGCAGCAGCGCCTCCACGGAGTCCACACGTACGGAGAGGAACGTCGTGCACCGATGTGCTAGCACCGCGCGCGCGGCAAGGGTCTCGGCGTGAGGCCTTCGAGGGGTGGCGGCTAGGGCTGTCACGTGATGGGATGATTAGCCCCTAACCCTACCCCTCATATTTATAGACGTACTAATGAGCTTTTAGGTCGCAGGCCTATTAGTACCCTAATTGCTTATGGATCAAATATCCAATAGACCTTAAACCGAATTGTTATGATTGCCTCTTAGGCACATCACCAACCGTGTGGAGGCCGTTGCTGAAGACCCGGTGCTGAGGACGTGCATGCTGACGAGCTGTTGAGATAGGGTCGTTAAAAAAACTAATAACACTGGTTAATTATCCAATGGATCCCATAAAATCCAACTGATCCATACCCTCTAGCCATTTCACACACATCCATGTTGCAATGTATCTTTGTGCAAAGTTTCTATTTCATGTAAGGAGATAAAAAAGTTGGAAACATCACTTTTCCCTGCTTTAATTATTGTGTTGCAGACAAGCGTTAAGAACTTGCGATGTGGTACAAAAAAATTACAAGTTGCGGTGTGCTATAACCAAAGCCACAATGTTAAGTGTGCCATACCTTGCCGGGGTGCATTGGCTTGTGTACATGCGCCACTAATATAATGTTAACCGAAATCTAGATGAAACCATGGAATCAACATCGGGGCTGTTGTGTTGTCGCGTCTTTACATCCTCGAGGACCCCATCACATATATCCCTATTCGTTGATGAGATACCTCCTAGGGCGTAGCGTAGGCGCCTGCCTGTAGCGCTATACATGAAGGTACGGTACCATTCTGCTGATGCCTGACCATTCACATAGCACGCCTCATGGCAGACAAGGAGCAGCTGGTCGGGCGACGAGAGGGGCTGGTGCCCAGGGAGCTTTGGCGTCCGCTCGATCTCCCCAGCCACGGTGATCTCGCTCGGCTATCAAAATCATTTGCGAGAATCATCGCCTACCGTGTCACTACTGTAGCTGAGAGGCGCCGCTCGGGGATCGACCGGCCGGCGCCAGCCAGCCAGCCACTACTGCTGCTTCTTCGCGCGCGCTGTCTGGAAAGGATGACGCGTCGTACAAGCGGCGACGGCGACCTCCGGATCCATGACGTGAGTACGTACGCGTACGTGCAGAGCTGATATGTGCACCGCTAGCTTTTCCATGGCCGCCATGTGTACGCGTGTGTGGACCACCTGAGCCCTGAGGGTTAGCACAGGCAGGCAGGGCAGCAAAGGCGAGGTGATCGAAGCTGCAAGCAGCCTGTGGTGGTCAGCAGCAGCTGGCGGTGCTGCGCGCGCCGCTAGGGTTTAGGGGGGCTGTGTCGAGTCGTTGAGCCAGGTTTCCCAAAGGCGCTGGCAACCGGGGCAACCAGGTTGGCTGGCCGAGCGGGGCGAAGGCCATGCCTGGAGCTGGCCAGGTCGAGCCTGAAGGGACCCACCCCCGGTCTACCGGTGGAACGTTGGTGATAAGGACTATCTGGGCGCACGGAAGGACGAAGGCCGGCCACTGTTCGACGCTCACCAGATGCTCTGCGTGATGCCCACCAGTCCACCACATGTTGCTGATTGCTGAAGGGGTAAAATATCTTTCCTCTAGTACTACTAAGCCAGGTGATTTGGGCGCACCGCGCACGCATCATATTAAGACATTCGATTATTGCGACAAAAAAGAAACTTGAAATATCATTATTTTCAGGTATATATGCGTACTTTTTGCGTTTACCCAATCGACCCGGTTTGTTTATGGACCCATGAAAAATGGACCATTTGCCTTCCTCTCGGGGCGCACACCTTGTAGAACTTCAATCACAAAGTTGAATGTCATAATGACAGGGATAGAGAGGGAGAGACAGAGCAGCTTTAGAGCAAGGATAATGGAGTAGCCGGTTGCAGGCTGTAACTCAATGCCATGTCACTTTAGAGTCAACAGTTTAGCCTTCTTATATAATAGACTAGCTATTAGATTGACTGTAAAGTGATTGGAATAAATGCCCTGTTTTGCCTACCCCCAATCGCATGCAGCCACATAGGTAGAGTCACCTCGTAAATGCCGCTGCGCCTGGCTACTATTCTGGAGCCAGCAACTCTCTCTCTCTTCTTTACTCCCTCGTCCACGTAAGCAATATGCTGATGTGGATTCTTTTGAGCCAGCTGACTAGGCTCTATTATACTTGCTCTTAGATCGATGGAGAAAACGCCGAGAGCCCGAGAGTGGGTAGCTAGGTAGTATGGGCACCGTGTCGCCCTGCCGCTGCCGCTGCCGCTGCCTCCGCATACGTACATATGTAGCCTGCATATAGACGAGGGGGCAACATGCATGCATGGCATGCGCGCCTTTGCGACACACACATGCATGCATGGCGCGGCACGCCGCAACAAACCAGGCCAAGCAGCACTCGATCGATAATTTAGTTGGCGCGCGGGGCGCGCGTGTATACACGCGTGCATGCAAGCCCCCAAGCAGGGCAGGCCATGCGTCCAAGGTCCAACAAAAACTTCTGTGCCGGAATAGTAAAGCAGATCGAGCAAGAAGGGTCTTTTTTATGCTTGCAGCATGCAATGTCGTCCAGCTGCTTCCTTTTTCTCATCAGGTTCCATCAGTCCACCTGAGGATATCTTTTTTTTTTTTTGCAACTGGAGGGTATCATGACGATGATCCTCATTTCTACATGGACTACTACATGTGTTTATATATAAATCTGCATAATGGAATTTATATGTAAAGTTGTAATATAATTCGGTCATTGTTTTTTTCTGTGATTGAGGAAGGTAATTTATTAGTACTTGAAAACTAATAGATATATCCTTCAGAAAAAAAACACCATAGTTTTCACACGCATGTATTAGCCTCATTAATTGTCCTCAAGTTATTGAGGAATCCTGAGCAAACAAGTTGAACATTCAAAGCATAACCTGATAAGAAAAGCTGGAGGATTGATTATTATCTCAACGCAAACCAAAAGAGCATTAATTTGACAATGATCAATTTTATCTATAGCATGATAGGTTCGATACCAGCAGCGTATTAATTGTAAATACCAATACTACCTACTCCATACGTACTTTGACCAAAGCACCATCACTTACGTTGATGACTAATATAATATGCAAAAACATATACAAAATGAAAGTTCATTGTAGGACACTCTTTATAGTTAGTTTTAGCTATAGAACACTGTAAAATTAGCTTTAGCTCTAGGACACTGAAAATCCATGATTTTAGCACATAGAATACTATAGGAGGATAGAAGGGTAGTTATTAACTTTTTTATATTAATGGACAAAATAAATAATGACTCAATTTTTTGCACAAAGATTTATCGTTGCAATCTATATCTACGTTTTATTCACAACTTCTTAAAATTGTTTACATAACTTTTCAACAGAAAAATATAATATTTTGGGGATCATGCTATACATATAGTTAATTTTTATAAAGAGTAAAGTGTATCAATGGTCCTTGAACTTGTCAGTGTGTGTCATTTAGGTTCATAAACTATTAAAGTCTATATTTGAATCCATAAACTTGTTAAAATGTGTCATTTAGGTCCGAAGTTCTGAAAATACCCCTATATCTATTTATATAACTGTTTTTGAGCATTATTTTTCAAATTTTTTTGCTCTATAATCAGTGTTGTTAGCCTTCAATATGAATTATGATAACAACACGTCGATTTAGGGAGAGATCATATATGAAAAATAAATCTCAAAAAACAGATATATCAATAGTCATAGGGATATTTTTGGTACTTTGAATCCAAATGACACATTTTATCAAGTGTATGGACCCAAATATACACTTTAAAAGTTCATGAACCTAAATGACACACCCAGACAAATTCAAAGACCATTAATGCACATTACTTTTTTTAAAATAAAACACATAGATATAGAATGTAGTGATGAATCTTTGCAAAAATTTATGTTGCCGTGTATCTTTCATTAAGATAAAAAATAATAACTATTCTTCCTTCCGGCCCCGGCTAGGGCCTAGAGAGAGAAGCGTGCTCTGTTTATCTGCGTTTACTGAGTACTGAAGCGTTTGTGTTCAAAAATAATGCTGTGGACCCTAGCTTAGGAAGATTATTATTAAATACATGTGCAGACGGAGGGGGGCAGAGAAGGGCATGAAGAAATGAAAAACAAAGGTGCCATTCACTTTTTGTGATTTGACCTCACCATGCAGTCAGTAGCAACAGAAGGCCAGCATGCAGCTGCAGAGCGCGGTGGCAGGGATCCACCATCTTCGCTCTGCCAACCCACCCCCTCCCCATGCGATACTGGACTACACCATCTCTCTCTTTGCAACTCATTCAGTCAGATTCACGGATACACGCTCCAATCTTGGAAATCACCACGCCGAAAATTCTGCTCAAATTTGCACAAGAATGTAACGCATGCTTACGGTGTACGTACACTACAGTAATTTGCAGTGACAATTGCTGTGTCTGACTTGAGATGTTTGCTAATTTTCATCTCTTCATTAGTACCTCAATGGCGCCCTATGTTAAGTTCAACATTAGCATTACATGTTCATAGCAATTTTATATCTTATTATCGACATAGATTATGGTAGTGTTATCCTTTTAGAAAATTGACGCAAATGAACCAGTATATGTCCAAAATTATCATGAACTACTTTGCTAGCTACATTTGTACGCTGAGTAGTTCCTGTACACACACATGAAAGCAAAATAGTAGAACCATACATTTTCAATGCAAAACAGTAAGACGCCACATAAAGCTGCACTTGTCATGCAATAATATCTGCAACTTGAACGGAGGTAATTCTCCCCTTAGTCCATCCAAGTGGTGAGCATACATAGCAGATTTGCCGTCACCTCTCGATCTCTCTCACGCTACTACACAGCTCTGCTTTCTCTCTCTCCTCTCTCATGCACGCTCTCCCTCTCCCATTCTTCATGTCCTGCAAGGCTGCAAATACAGTGGGGTTAGATTACTTGAGGCCAGGCCTGGTCTCTCAGGCGGCCCTTCTCTGCCTGCATCATATCCCAGCACCTTGTTGCCAGAGCCGTTTCGATTTCACTCCACAGCAACTGACCTTAGATTCTAAGGCACGCGTTCAACCGTGAATGGCTCAGGCATGGGCATCATTTTGATGGCCCATGGTGTGGCCTGGTACAGGCTGTGTTTTTCGTGCCTTTTTGCGTGGAAACTAAAACAGTGTTCCCTAGCCGCATGAATGCATCTACGAGTGTAGAATACTTCATTGCCAATTATAGTGTTTAGGATTCGCTTGGCGCGCGTGTAATAAATTGAGGATCATGCACTACTACAAAAAACATTTTTACAGGCGCTTCTCTATTTTTTTTACAGACGGTCTATTAAAAGTGCCGTCTGTGATGTCAGATGAGTTAATAACCGTCTGTGATAATAGAATATCACAGGCGGTTCATAACAAACAACCGCCTGTGAAAATGTATTGATTTTCACAGGCGGTCCGTAACAAAAAACGTCTGTGATAATAGTCATTATCACAGGCGGTCCGTAACAAACAACCGCCTGTGAAAATATAATGATTTTCACAGGCGGTCTGTAACATAAAAACCGCCTGTGATAATAATGGCTTCTCATTGGTCCGCTGCTTCATCTCACGGATCACTCTTGGACTTCGTATCTCCGCTGTCCGCTGCTTATCAATCCAACGACTCAGTTTAGAAGCCGCACGATAGATGTGTCTATAACAGCAGCAGCCACGGTTCAGTCCGTGATCCTCCGTCAGCCTCCCAAGGTACGGCTTCCGGCGACATCTCCCAAGGCGCGGCTGCCGGCGGCCTCTCTCAAGGCGCGACTAAGGCGCGACTTCGGTTGCTCCAGACCTCAGCGGCTCCGGCGCGGCCTCCCGACGAGTGCGAGCCTTGCCGACGCGAGCATGGGCGTGGATGTGGCACAGTCTACCTCGGGGCTCCTGGCGGCGCGGCTGCCGGCGGCCTCTCTCAAGGCGCGACTAAGGCGCGACTTCGGTTGCTCCGGACCTCGGCGGCTCCGGCGTGCCGACGCGAGCACGGACGCGGATCTGGCACAGTCTACCTCGGGCTTCCGACGGCGCGGCTCCGGCGCGCCTCCCAGCGAGCGTGCGCCCTGCCGGTGTGAGCGCGGGCACAGATCCGGCGCGGTCTACCTCGGGCACCCGGTGGCACGGTCTACCTCAGGCTCTCGACGGTGCGGCTCCTCCGGCTCCAAGCGGCACGGCCTCGTCGGGCTTCGGGCGGCACGGCTCCTCCGGCTCTCGGCGGTGCGACCTCCTTCGACACTTGGCGGCGCTCTTCCGGCTCCCGGCAACGCGGCGGCCTCCAGGCGGCGCGACCTCTTCTGACTCCCAGCGGCACATGTGAAATTTTTTTTGTTTCACTAGCCATTTTCACAGGCGGTTTTTAATAAAAAACCGCCTGTAAAAATGCATTTTTACAGGCGGTTGGTAATTAAAAACCGCCTGTGAAAATGTATTTTCACAGGCGGTTTTTTATTACCGACCGCCTGTGAAAATGCATTTTCATAGGCGGTTTTTATTAAAAACCGCCTGTGAAAATGTAGTTTCACAGGCGGATTATGCCACCGCCTGTGTTAATCGATCATTTTCACAGGCTCTTCGTTACAGGCGGTTTTTAAAACCGTATGCGATAATATGTTTAGAACCGCCTGCGATGAAGCATTTTGTAGTAGTGATGCATGTCAGAACGGTTCTTTCATTTCTAGAGTGATCCATCCTCGGATACATACAGTGTGGTCGGTCGGGTTGGAAAGATTGTGGTAATGTAAGGTTACTGTTATATATGCCATGCCAATTTATTGGCGACAGAGTTCCGTAACAATGTAGGTTATTAGTCTCTAGAAGGCCGACAAGAAAGTCTATGCTAGGTTTATTTGGAACACTAGTTGAAAGTGCATCTAGGCTAATCCTCATAGGTTTTGATGATTAATGACAACACTTAAGGGACTAATGAGCTTTGCAAGTGTAAGCACAGGTAATTGAAAGTTGGATGTAACACCCTCATTTTCATGCATCATGCCCTACTTACATTCATATACATGTTTAACATTAACTCACATCAAGAGGAACGAGTTTAAAATTGATTTGGAGCATTTAAAATTGATTTGGAACAAAACCACACTTAAAATGCTGAAAAGTCCGGACTAGGCCGATTTTGGTGAGGACTAGTCCGATTTCTCTCTGACTAAAAACGGACTTGTCCGTTTTTGCTGCGGACTAGTCCGATTTTGCCTCTGGAAACTTTCGGACTTGTCCGATTTTGTGCGGACTAGTCTGATATTCCAAGAATCCTTGAAAATTTGCTATGTCCCTGGACTTTTCCGGACTAGTCCGGTGTTCCAGCGGACTTGTCCAATTTCCTCTCTGACTAAAGTCGGACTTGTCCAATTTTAGGCCAGACTTGTCCGATTTTCTATCTGGACATTTTCGGACTAGTCCGGTCCTTTTTGGACTTGTCCGATATTTCGCGACTCTGAGTTGATCTTTTGTTTTATAACTTGTTTCTTGGGTTTCACGTTAAGTGGGCGTAGGGACGTCGTGCCTAACTCTTTTAGAGCCCATGTGGGACTCTAAACCGGCCTCTACTCCTCTCAAACTCGAAATTCATCTAACCCTAGCCTCCACCTCTATATAAACAATCCCACCTCTTGGCTTGACATCTATTTGCCACTTTTCCACCCCATCCAAACCCTAGTTCGTGGAGAGTCACCATCAAGGAGGGAGGAGAAGATCTCAAGCAAGAAGAAGAAGAGGAGGAAACGAAAGAGGATCAAGATCTCCATCAAGTTTCGTTCTTCATCACCAATTCATCTCCAAGTTCATCATCAACCCTAGATCATCAAGATCCAAGTGTTGCCTCCAAGTTTCTTGATTCATTGGAGTTCTAAACACCTCACTACAGGAAATGCTATCACTTACGTCGGCCAACTTTATTTACGTCGGCCGGCTGATGTAAATTAAATAACTTACGTCAGCCAGGAAAAACCGACATAAGTTAACTAACTTACGTCGGCGGCCGACGTGAGTTAGATGACCGACAGCAATAAATGTAAACTTACGTCGGCCTGGACAACTAGCCGACGTGAATAAAGATGTCGATGTAAGTAAGGATTAACTTACATCGGCCGGAAGAGTAGCCGACGTAAGTTACAAAGGCCGACGTAAGTTAAGTATTTTAACCTACCCCGCGGCACTTCTCTTTTCCCTTTCTTCTTACCCGCGCACGCCGCTTTCCAACCCGTCACCGCCGCCCGCGCTCCCGCCGCCGGCCCGCCACGCCCACGCCGCCCCTGGCCTCGCCGCCCCCGGTCCGCCACGCCCCCGGCCTCGCCGCCCCCGGTCTGCCGCGCCCCCGGCCTCACCGCCCCCATTCCGCCGCGCCCCCGGCCTCGCCGCCCCAGGCCTCAGCCCGCCGCGCCCCCGACGCCCCGGCCCGTCGTGCCTCCGGCCTCGCCGGCCCCGGACTGCCGCGCCCCCGACGCCTCCGGCACTGAGGTGAGGCCCCCGACGCCTCCTAGCTCGGCTTTTTTTTTGCTTTCATTTTTATGCTTATTTGTTATGCTTAGAATTATGGTTAGAATTGAATTGCTTATGTTTAGGTTTAATTTAATTGAATTGAATTGCTTATGTTAGAATTGAGTTGATAAATTGATGAATTACAATTGATGAATTTTTATGCTTATTTGTTATGCTTAGAATTATGGTTAGAATTGAATTGCTTATGTTTAGGTTTAATTTAATTGAATTGAATTGCTTATGTTAGAATTGAGTTGATAAATTGATGAATTACAATTGATGAATTTTTATGCTTATTTGTTATGATTGTAATTATGGTTAGAATTGAATTGCTTATGTTTAGGTTTAATTTAATTGAATTGAATTGCTTATGTTAGAATTGAGTTGATAAATTGATGAATTACAATGGATAATTGTTATGTTTAGGTTTATTTGAATTGCTTAGTTTTTCAAATTATGGTTACAATTTTAATTTTGATTGCTTGAGTGTTTAAGTACTATATATATATAAATGGTCTTCGGACCGGCTTGACAAGGCCCGACAAGGCCCATTTAGTGGTAAGGTAAAGTATGCGTGTAGACAGGCACGAAGGCGAACGACGACGGTGAGGATGGCAAGCACCTGCGCGTGGATGGCGTACCCCGACAAAGTGGTTTCATCTCTGATCTATTTACAGTAACTAACCCTCAAGCCGTCGTAAGATAAAGGCGGGTCCAGACTGGGCATAATGTGAGACGAGCTAACACTAAAGTCGTCTTAAGTTAACGGCGGGCTTCGATGGGGCATAACTTACTCTCTAAGACCAACTGGATGTGGAGCGTAATACCCTACTCCACATGGATGTGGAATTGTCATCTAAGACCAACTTTCCTCTCACTCTTTCTCTAGTTCTTTCCTCTCTCTTAAATGACCTCAAAATGAAAATGAGCAACGTAACTGGACGTGGCCTAGAGGGGGGGTGAATAGGCCTTTTGAATTTCCTGCACACTTAATAAATTCGTCAAAAACTTGACTGACCGGACTAGTCTGGTTATGTGGACGGACTAGTCCGATGTGCTGAAACTTGTGAGTTGATTAAGTGTTATTTGGGAAACTAGGTTCTTCTAGTAGCGGAAAGGAGAACAACAGATTCTTTGATTTAAGATTATTTTATGAATGCACGTGGAAACTTATAAGCAACTTAATTGATGTTTAGTAATCAAGTGATCTAGTGAACAAAAAGTAAAGTAAATGCGGCACAAGAGACATGCGAATTTTTATCGAGGTTCGATCTCACCAAGAGATCTACGTCCTCGTTGAGGAAGCTCACACAGAGCCGGGTCTCCAACCCTTTCCCTCTTCAAGTCACCACGAAGGCCGACTTGATTCCACTATCACGGGTAATCACCAAGTTTGTGGGGCAACCTCACACGTTGAGGGCTCCCACGAGAATTACAACGAAGAGGCGATCAAATACACTTGAAAGTATTACAATGCCGAGTAAAAGTGTAGAAAGATCAAACCCCAAGAGCTCGCAACGAAGGAACGACGATCTCCCAATCCCGAATCCAAGTGTTCTAATGATTTGACTCCTTTTTGCACCTTAGATGTGTGGGGAGATGTGTTTTAGGCTCTTGGGACGAAGTGGCGGCACTAGGGTTTGTGTTTGCAGCAATATTCGACGTGTATATTCTTTGAAAGGCCGTGGATTCTCTATTTATATGGTTTCCAAAAAGTTACCGTTGAAAAACCCTAACACCGGACTAGTCCGGTGCAAGTCCGGACTTGTCCGGTCACAGTGTACTTCGAAGTCCAGAAAGTCTGCCGGACTAGTCTGGTCCAAGCTCGGACTAGTCCGGTGCTGTGTGAGGGTGGACTCTAGAAAGTTCAACGGACTAGTCCGATCTCCACAGATGGGAGACTCCAGAAAGTTCAACGGACTAGTCCGGTGGACACACGGACTAGTCCGACCTCCCACTATGAGAGATTCCAGAAAGTTCAACGGACTAGTCCGGTCTCCCACTATGAGAGATTCCAGGAAGTTCAACGGACTAGTTCGGTGGACACACGAACTAGTGCGGTCTCCCAATATGAGAGACTCCAGAAAGTGAAACAGACTAGTCTGGTCCATGATCGGACTAATTCGGTGCATTATGAAAGTTAGGTTGATTTTAAAGCCCTTACCCCTGCGCAAAGTTGTGAGCTCTTGGAGTGTGTCTTTCATACACTTCCTATACATTTAAAATCTAATTTGATCTTCCAAGCTCCATCAAAGTATCCCTCTTTGGACACCACTCCATTTTTCACCTTTTTGTGTGCACCGAGCTGTTTCACTTGTTTGTCCTGCAATCATCTCAATAGTTTCATTAGTATCTCATATGTTTGTCATCAATTAGCCAAAACCCACAAGGGATATCCTAGATGCACTTACAATCTCTCCCTTTTTGGTGATTGATGACAACCGTTTGAGATATCACAAATGAGAGTAAAATTTTGATTTTCATAAGGTGTGCACATATGAGAATAACGATAAATCCACAAAAAGCTTCTCACATATGCACACACCTTATGATGGGGTGCCTAACAGGTGTGTGATCAACAACGTGTGATGAAATAAAGATAATCAACAATAAGCATAGAGATGATCATTCAAGCAACAATAAGCATCACACATAAGAAAAGAAATAGTGCATTACAAGGTTTTAAAAATAAGTACATGTCCTCGATCACAAAAGCATAAAGACACCAACTAGAGATAGTCTCAAACTACTAGTCTCAATATTTCCCCCTTTGGCATCAAGGCACCAAAAAGGGAAAAATTGAGTGGAATCACTCATCGCCGCTCTCTTCTTCAGTTTCGGTCCGGTCTTCATCTTCACCACCATCATCATTCGCCGGAGCAGGCTCTTCCTCAGAGTCCTCGAAGGCGGGCGGGGATCCAACCGGCTCAATCTCCAGCTTGTCACAGATAGCTTTGATGTTGGCATTGACATATTGTTGATGTTTCTTCTGCCTGACTTCAATCTTGCGGCAGCAGGCAAAGATAGAGGTGAGCATTTTGAGAACACCACCAGAGGGTTCATGGACAGGTGCAGAGCTAGGAGGAGCAGTTGCAGATCTTGTGGCATTCACATCCCGAGTTTGTTTGGACCTCCTCTCAGCTTCGGGGGAGGAAGGTGCAGTAGGAGCTGAGGGTAGAGTGTACTCGGTGGGCTTTTGCGGCTTCAACCCCGTATGAGAGACATCCTTGACAAACTCAAGTCCCGTCACTTTCTCAATCATGAACATGATGTACGGGGCATACCCGCAAGATCTATTGGGAGTGATTGAGATGTTCACAATGTCATTGTAGATGTACTCAAAGACATTGAATGGTCTCCTTCCACTAATGACCTTCATTAGGGTCCTCAAGGTTCCTTGTATAGTCCCCTCATCTCCATCTTTCGGGGCTATTGTCTTCCTCAAGATTCTGTTGAGGACCACAAAGAAGGGCTTCAGATATTTGCTGTTGGGAGGAACATAGGGCATCCTTGTGTCATAGAGGAACTTGAGCTCATCCTTCTCCAAGGGTTGCAAATTGTGGATGACAAGATCATGATCTAGAGTATGTTCAAGGTGAAGAATCCTTGCAAACTCATCATAAGTAACACTATACTTGGAACCATGGGTCATCCAAGTAAGATTGTCTCCATCACCCCGAGCAAAGTAGAGCGTAGAGTAGAATTGGGTGATGATATCATTGTTCCAGTCATTCTCAAAAGAAAACAGTTCCTTCAGTTCGTGCCTCTCCAGGGCCTCAACCACTTGACGGAAGGCAATATATTTCTTCGACTGCATGCACCCAATGTTCACCCATTGACTCTTCACAACGGGCTTCTTCATCTTTATGTACACATGCTCGTAGTAGTCGGAATGGAAGTTGCTCCAGAATCTTGGGTCTGAGCATTACCGAGGTTGATTATACACATTAATCTTCCTGAAGCTATCGGTAAGCTCACCCCCTTTCCCGGTGAAATCCTAACTAGAGCGCTGCCTGTTGCGGTGACTTGGGTTCTTCATCTTCAGGGGCCCAATGGGACCACTAGCAAGCCCCTTCCCTTTGTTGAGAGCCCTCTTTGGCCCGGGGGAGCTCTCGACAGCTTTTCCTTGGGCCTTCTTAACAACCACCCTCCTCTTCTTGGGCAAATTGTCGTCGGAGGGTGGAGAGAGGTTTGAAATTTTGATTTGGGCCGCCCAGCCGCTTATATACGCGGCCGACCGGACTAGTTCGGTCAGGGGACAGACTAGTCCGGTGCCCCTGGAAAACCTAGGAAAGAGAGACTGATCGGACTAGTCCAGTGGCAAACCTGACTAGTCCGGTGCCTTGGAAAACCTAAGTATTTTGAGATAATTAATCGTGATCCAAGGACAAGTTTTGCAAATAATCTTGGTACTTATGACCAGAAGGCAATCAACAATGAAAAGTGGTCATAAACTGCAAGATTTCTTCATTAAAAATAGTTTTCTTAGAAGAAAAAGAGGTGAGGAGCAGTTTTTAACAATAAAATGCGATGTTTGAAGTTTCAACCAGGTATGCAACGTTTCAAGCCACATTTCGAGAGTCAAGAATATTAAGTTCATTTCTAAGCTCACAAAACCTTTTCTCATCTAATGGTTTGGTGAAAATATCTGCAAGTTGTTTTTCAGTCCTAACATGTGAAATAGCAATGTCACCTTTTAATGAATGATCTCTAAGAAAATGATGATGGATATCTATGTGCTTAGTTCTTGAGTGCTCTAGAGGGTTGTGTGCAATTTTTATAGCACTTTCATTATCACATAGAAGCGGGATATGGCTAAGATTGTAGTCGTAGTCCCTAAGAGTCTGCCGCATCCAAAGTAGTTGTGCGCAACAACTACCGGCTGCAACATACTCTGCTTCCGCTGTGGAAAGAGAAATGGAGTTTTGCTTTTTAGATGACCAAGAAACTAGGGACCTACCAAGAAACTGACAAGTCCCTGACGTGCTCTTTCTATCGACTTTGCATCCTGCATAGTCGGCGTCGGAATACCCTATCAAGTTAAACTTGGATCCTTTGGGATACCAAAGGCCCAAGTTGGGTGTGTGCACAAGATACCTTAGGATTCTTTTTACAGTAATTAAGTGACACTCTTTAGGTGCGGCTTGAAACTTTGCACACAAGCAAACACTAAGCATAATATCTGGCCTAGATGCACATGAATAAAGTAAGGAACCGATCACGGACCGATATACCTTCTGGTCCACATTTGGACCGTCTTCATTGAGGTTGAGATGTCCATTAATGGCGATGGGTGTCTTGATGGGCTTGGCTTTATCCATATTGAATTTCTTGAGAATGTCCTGTGTATATTTGGTTTGGCTTATAAATGTACCTTCTCTTAGTTGCTTCACTTGGAATCCCAAGAAGAACTTCAATTCGCCCATCATTGACATCTCGAACCTATCTGTCATAATTTTGCTAAATTCTTCACATAAAGATTTGTTAGTGGACCCGAAGATAATGTCATCAACATAAGTTTGACATACGAATAGCATTATATACCCGAAGACTATTTTTATGACTACCCAGTTACGGAGTAGCATTTGGTAGTCTCAAAGTACACAACTACGCATAGTAAGAAACAATGGCAATCTCAGGTCTAAGAATCTAGCAGGTGCATCACTCAAGACCAACTGATGGCACATATGGAAATAACAACCCCAGTAGTGTCTTGGAGTGGGTCAATCCAACACCATGTTCACTAACATGTGTTCACATTATTAATTTGATATCTCCATATCTATGATCCGTGAAATGTGATCATAAATTAATACATGTGCTAGTCTGTATGCAATCATTATCTCATATAATGATATAGACTAGGGATCATCTAGAGTAACATTACTTTTAACAAAGAGTTTCACGAACAAGTCACATACTTGATGATCAATGTAAATAATGATTACTCATATAAAAATTTATTTAATAGTACATAAACATAGCTATGACACAAGTCTCCCACTACACACTATGGTTACTGATGTAAGTATCTAATACCCATAGATCTCGTGTGTGCCTCATGCTTTGATTGTGGAAGAGGCTTTGTCAACGGATCTGCAACATTCAAATCCATGTGCACCTTGCATATCTTCACATCACCTCGGTCGATGATCTCTCGAATGAGGTGATAGCGTCGTAGTATGTGTTTGGACCGTTTGTGTGATCTAGGATCCTTTGCCTGTGCGATGGCTCCACTGTTGTCACAGTAGAGATCCACGTGACTGGACGCGCTAGGAACAACACCCAACTCAAAAACAAATTTTCTGATCCAAACAGCTTCCTTTGCAGCTTCAGAAGCTTCAATATACTCCGCCTCTGTGGTTGAATCTACTACTATATCTTGCTTGAAACTTTTCCAGCTCACTGCCCCTCCATTGAGGTAGAACACAAATCCAGATTGCGATCTACAATCATCCTTATCAGTTTGGAAGCTGGCATCGGTGTAACCTTTTACAACGTGCTCTTCTTCACCTCCAAATACTAAGAATGCATCCTTAGTTCTTCTCAAGCACTTAAGGATGTTTTTGACAACGGTCCAATGAGCCTCACCATAATCTGATTGATACCTGCTCGTGATACTTAGAGCATAAGATACATCTGGGCGTGTACATAGAATGGCATACATGATGGATCCAATAGCCGAAGCATAAGGAATCGCTCTCATCCTCTTTTGCTCATCAGGTGTCGAAGGACACTCACTCTTGCTTAGAGTAATGCCGTGTGACATTGGCAAGAAACCTTTCTTGGAATCTTGCATATTGAACCGATTCAATATCTGTCAATATATGTATCTTGGCTTAATCCAATTAGCCTTTTAGATCTATCTCTATAGATCTTTATGCCCAAAATATAAGTTGCCTCTCCTAAATCCTTCATTGAGAAACTTTTTCTTAATGAGGATTTAACATCATCAAGCATTGGAATGTCATTTCCGATCAATAATATGTCATCTACATATAGGACCATAAATACATGTGCGCTCCCTTAAACTTCTTATAAATACGAGGTTCTTCTACGTTCTTCATGAAACCAGACCTTTTGATTACTTCATTGAAACGTAGATTCCAACTCCGAGATGCTTGCTTCAACCCATAAATGGACTTTTGAAGCTTGCATATTTTACTAGCATTTTTAGGATCGACAAAACCCTCAGGTTGTGTCATGTACGCATCCTCAGTCAGACTTCCATTAAGAAAGGCTGTTTTGACATCCATCTGCCATATTTCATAATCAAAATATGCAGCAATTGCTAGAAGAATCCGAACAGACTTAAACATTGCAACGGGTGAGAAAGTTTCATTATAATCAACACCTTGAATTTGTTTGAAACCTTTCGCCACCAATCGTGCTTTATAGATGTGAACATTTCCATCCATATCAGTCTTTTTCTTGAAAATCCATCTACAATCGATAGGTCTCACACCTTCGATTGGATCAACCAAGTTCCAAACTTGATTTTCATGCATGGATTCAATTTTGGATTCCATGGCTCCAAGCCACTTCTTAGAGTCGGGTCCTATCATTGCTTCAGTATAGGTCGTGGGCTCATTATTGTCCAACAATACCATGTCATGCTGCTCCGTGGTTAGAAGTGTTAACTTTTCAGTCGCACTACGTACCCTCGTAGACCTTCGTGGGGCTGGTGTTTCATCAACTGGTTGCACAACATCTTTGACATCCTGTATAGAATTAGTGGATGCCAAAACATTTTCAGGTGTTTCTTGAATTTCTTCAAGACGCACCTTGCTCCTACTAACTCCTTTTGAGAGAAACTCTTTCTCTAAGAAGACACCATTGCGAGCAGTAAACACTTTACCCTCTGTTTTATTACAAAAATAATATCCTTTGGTTTCCCTAGGATATCCCACAAAGAAGCATTTGTTTGATTTTGGAGTGAGTTTGTCTGACGTCAAACGTTTGACATAAACATCACATCCCCAAACTTTGAGGAAAGACAATCCGGGACGTTTCCCGGTCCACATCTCATATGGTGTCTTCTCAATAGACTTAGTTGGGACTCTGTTTAGTGTAAATGCAGCAGTTTCAAGAGCATAACCCCAAAAAGATTGTGGAAGATCTGCTTGGCTCATCATCGACCTAACCATGTCCAATAAGGTTCAGT
Organism: Tuctoria greenei; assembly: GCA_036927565.1. Classification (NCBI taxonomy): domain Eukaryota; kingdom Viridiplantae; phylum Streptophyta; class Magnoliopsida; order Poales; family Poaceae; genus Tuctoria; species Tuctoria greenei. The sequence continues at coordinate 273,087,266 of JAYESD010000002.1, read as the reverse complement.
TCCTCCGCTCAGACACCCCATTCCATTGAGGTGTTCCAGGTGGAGTCAACTGTGGAACAATTCCACATTGTTTTAAATGATCATAAAATTCATGGCTCAAATATTCACCCCCACGATCAGATCGTAGAAGTTTAATTGTCTTGCCCAATTGATTCCGTACTTCATTCTGAAACTCTTTGAACTTTCAAAGGATTCAAACTTGTGCCTCATTAGGTAGACATAACCATATCTACTAAAGTCATCAGTAAATGTGATGAAGTACTGAAAACCACCTCTGGCAATTGAACTCATTGGTCCACATACATCTGTATGTATAAGTCCCAACAAGTCAGTCGCCCTCTCACTTTGACCAGTGAAGGGTGCTTTGGTCATCTTCCCAAGCAAACAAGATTCGCATGTGTCAAGTGATTCAAAATTAAATGAGCTTAGTAATACATCTTTATGGAGTTTTTCAATGCGTTTCTCATTTATATGACCTAAGCGACAATGCCAAATAAAAGTGGGATATAGATCATTTCGTCGAGCCCTTTTGGTATTAATGTTACAGACAGTTTTATCCTCAAGATCAAGAACATATAATCCATTCACCAATGGACATTGAGCATAGAAAATATTATTGTAATAAATAGAACAGCATTTGTTCTTTATTACAATCTCATAACCATCAACTTCTTCTAAACACGAAAAAGAGATAATATTCTTGCTCAAAGTAGGAACGCGATAACAATTATTCAATTCCAAAACTAATTCTGAGGGTAATGACAAGTGGTAGGTTCCGACAGCTATGACTGCAACCATTGCTCCATTGCCGACACGAACATCCAACTCACCTTTTGTAAATCTTCTAGTCTCACTTAGACCCTGCAATGATTTGCAAGTGTGAATCATCGATCCGGTATCAAATACCCATGATTCACTAGAAGATAATGCAATGCTAATTTCTATAACATTTATACCTGAAGTGGAAGTCTCACTTCCCTTCTTGTTCTTCATATCCTCCAAGTACTTCTTGCAGTTCCTAGACCAGTGTCCCTTACCATGACAGTGGAAGCATTCATCATCAGGAGAAGGGCCCGATTTGCCCTTTGGTTTAGACTTTGAGCTTGAAGGCTCATCGGGAACCTTTCCCTTGCCTTTACCTTTAGGATGTGTCATACGCTTCCTCTTTTTATTCTCCTTTTGCACCATCATCACATGAGTGGCATTTTTCTTAATGCTTTCTTCGGCTATTTTAAGCATCCCATGCAATTCAGCCAAAGTTTTCTCCATGCCATTCATTTTAAAATTCAATATGAATGGCTCGTAGCTCGGTGGGAGCGAATGGAGAACAACGTCAATAGCCAGATCATCCTTGAGTTCAGAACCAAGTTTGCTCAAAGTTTCAATGTAACCAATCATCTTGATTACATGAGGGCTGACCGGGCTACCCTCCGCCAGCTTGCATGAGAACAAGGACTTTGAGATATTGTATCTCTCAGCCCTTGCCTGATTCTCAAACATTCCATGCAATCCCTCAATCATAGAATAAGCATCTGTATGCTCATACTATTTTTGCAGACCAGGGGACATAGTGGCGAGCATGAGGCAGCTTACATTAAGCGCATCATCGCAGTGCTTCATATAAGCTCTACGTGCTACATTAGTTGCATCAGCTGGGAGGTCATCAGGGTAAGGCTGCAGAAGAACATACTCGGTTTTCTCTTGCCTAAGAACGATTCTCAGGTTGCGGTACCAATCGATAAAGTTAGCTCCATTGAGCTTTTCTTTTTCAAGCACAGATCGCAAATTGAAACCGGAATTGTTACTAGCAGACATTATCTACCATAGAAAATAAATATGCAAGGTTTAGCACTATGTTATGTACCAATCTTCCATTAACAGTTTAATAAAAGATATCACCACTATATGATCATTGTCTTCCCTCTAACGACATATAGTGATTCAAGATCCATATTCACTAATTCCTAGTGAGCTTTGGCTTCACTGCTAGGAAATTAGTGACATAGGTAAACAACCATTGTTAATCATATCTCTATATGAATCTTGTTTGTTGGGTGACATCCAATGCCCCGGCTCCCAACTCTATGCCATAAAGCCCAAAACCGTTTTGATAGCTTTGTTGAGTAAACCAACACTATGCATGTGAATGTCCAACATTCACCCTATGAATTATGATAGATGATGGTACTTTGCTTTGGCAAATCTACCACACAACGATCAAAATAACATAGGTGCAACTATTGGTAAATGACATCAAATGCTCAACTTTTGTGAGGGGAGCTATTCTATCATGACAAAACATCCACCATATGAAAAGCATGAAAAGAATAGTAATAAGAATCACAAGCATATGATCATATCACATTGTGAATAGTATGGCCTTTAGAATCATAATGGTCTCCATCGCCATGATTCCATCAAGATCTGAGCTGCCATGCCTCCCTTCTTGTGGTGATCTCCATATCCACCATGCTTGAAGACATCTCCATGATAATAAAAGAAACTAATACAACTAATAGCTACCAAATAAATTACATGAGAGATCAAGCATCACAGGTCGACACGCAGGTCGTTATACAATTATGTGACAACCTCAACCCGGTTGTGTTAAATTTGCAACACACAGGTTGCATGAATTTACACACAGATCATCACATCACAGTAAGGCCATACCATTCACATCATTCCCTGCAAAAACAAGTTAAGCGTAGAACAAATTCTAGCGCGAAACTATGTTATGTAATCGCTATAGTAGACAGCAAAACGGCGGTCCCGCTAGTCGGTTAGCGGGCGGGGGGTCGAGGGGGGAGCCGGGCCCCGCGGGTTTCAGGGCAGCGCCCTGGACACCAAACGGAATTACATAGATCACATCTATGAAATCACTATGAAAATCTCATCGAATTGATCAAATCAACCCGAATCCGAGCCATTCAGATTGCCTCAATTTTCAAGGTGACCGGTTATTCATGAGTAGATCGCGACTCATGACCGTGGTCTGTTGGCTCAATCTGTTAGCTATGTACGCGATTAGTCCCGATGGTGATTCCAGTCGGTAGGGACAGGTTGCGCACACAGCAAAGAAGGAGCACGAATTGACCTTTTAGTCATATACGATCGCAATCTACTCTAACCAATTCCAAACGCCAAAACCGTGCGATAAAATTCATCGTATGAATATGTCTGTAGTAGATCCCATCTACTAACAAGATCCAGACCAAAAACTATGCAAATCGGCTCTGATACCACTGTAGGAAAATCGGCGGTACGCTACTCTAGCAACTCTACCGCATCACCCAGAAAACATGCGAGTACAGAGGTCATGGATTGTTACCACTAGACGCGCAGCGCAGAGGAACGTAGACGTGCGTCGGTGTTGGGAAGTAGACGATCCCGTTCGTCTCCTCCTCGCCCTCTTCTCAGCAGCAGTAGACGAACATGTTCGTCATAGCCGATCAGCGCAGTAGTAGCAGCAGCGCCTCCACGGAGTCCACACGTACGGAGAGGAACGTCGTGCACCGATGTGCTAGCACCGCGCGCGCGGCAAGGGTCTCGGCGTGAGGCCTTCGAGGGGTGGCGGCTAGGGCTGTCACGTGATGGGATGATTAGCCCCTAACCCTACCCCTCATATTTATAGACGTACTAATGAGCTTTTAGGTCGCAGGCCTATTAGTACCCTAATTGCTTATGGATCAAATATCCAATAGACCTTAAACCGAATTGTTATGATTGCCTCTTAGGCACATCACCAACCGTGTGGAGGCCGTTGCTGAAGACCCGGTGCTGAGGACGTGCATGCTGACGAGCTGTTGAGATAGGGTCGTTAAAAAAACTAATAACACTGGTTAATTATCCAATGGATCCCATAAAATCCAACTGATCCATACCCTCTAGCCATTTCACACACATCCATGTTGCAATGTATCTTTGTGCAAAGTTTCTATTTCATGTAAGGAGATAAAAAAGTTGGAAACATCACTTTTCCCTGCTTTAATTATTGTGTTGCAGACAAGCGTTAAGAACTTGCGATGTGGTACAAAAAAATTACAAGTTGCGGTGTGCTATAACCAAAGCCACAATGTTAAGTGTGCCATACCTTGCCGGGGTGCATTGGCTTGTGTACATGCGCCACTAATATAATGTTAACCGAAATCTAGATGAAACCATGGAATCAACATCGGGGCTGTTGTGTTGTCGCGTCTTTACATCCTCGAGGACCCCATCACATATATCCCTATTCGTTGATGAGATACCTCCTAGGGCGTAGCGTAGGCGCCTGCCTGTAGCGCTATACATGAAGGTACGGTACCATTCTGCTGATGCCTGACCATTCACATAGCACGCCTCATGGCAGACAAGGAGCAGCTGGTCGGGCGACGAGAGGGGCTGGTGCCCAGGGAGCTTTGGCGTCCGCTCGATCTCCCCAGCCACGGTGATCTCGCTCGGCTATCAAAATCATTTGCGAGAATCATCGCCTACCGTGTCACTACTGTAGCTGAGAGGCGCCGCTCGGGGATCGACCGGCCGGCGCCAGCCAGCCAGCCACTACTGCTGCTTCTTCGCGCGCGCTGTCTGGAAAGGATGACGCGTCGTACAAGCGGCGACGGCGACCTCCGGATCCATGACGTGAGTACGTACGCGTACGTGCAGAGCTGATATGTGCACCGCTAGCTTTTCCATGGCCGCCATGTGTACGCGTGTGTGGACCACCTGAGCCCTGAGGGTTAGCACAGGCAGGCAGGGCAGCAAAGGCGAGGTGATCGAAGCTGCAAGCAGCCTGTGGTGGTCAGCAGCAGCTGGCGGTGCTGCGCGCGCCGCTAGGGTTTAGGGGGGCTGTGTCGAGTCGTTGAGCCAGGTTTCCCAAAGGCGCTGGCAACCGGGGCAACCAGGTTGGCTGGCCGAGCGGGGCGAAGGCCATGCCTGGAGCTGGCCAGGTCGAGCCTGAAGGGACCCACCCCCGGTCTACCGGTGGAACGTTGGTGATAAGGACTATCTGGGCGCACGGAAGGACGAAGGCCGGCCACTGTTCGACGCTCACCAGATGCTCTGCGTGATGCCCACCAGTCCACCACATGTTGCTGATTGCTGAAGGGGTAAAATATCTTTCCTCTAGTACTACTAAGCCAGGTGATTTGGGCGCACCGCGCACGCATCATATTAAGACATTCGATTATTGCGACAAAAAAGAAACTTGAAATATCATTATTTTCAGGTATATATGCGTACTTTTTGCGTTTACCCAATCGACCCGGTTTGTTTATGGACCCATGAAAAATGGACCATTTGCCTTCCTCTCGGGGCGCACACCTTGTAGAACTTCAATCACAAAGTTGAATGTCATAATGACAGGGATAGAGAGGGAGAGACAGAGCAGCTTTAGAGCAAGGATAATGGAGTAGCCGGTTGCAGGCTGTAACTCAATGCCATGTCACTTTAGAGTCAACAGTTTAGCCTTCTTATATAATAGACTAGCTATTAGATTGACTGTAAAGTGATTGGAATAAATGCCCTGTTTTGCCTACCCCCAATCGCATGCAGCCACATAGGTAGAGTCACCTCGTAAATGCCGCTGCGCCTGGCTACTATTCTGGAGCCAGCAACTCTCTCTCTCTTCTTTACTCCCTCGTCCACGTAAGCAATATGCTGATGTGGATTCTTTTGAGCCAGCTGACTAGGCTCTATTATACTTGCTCTTAGATCGATGGAGAAAACGCCGAGAGCCCGAGAGTGGGTAGCTAGGTAGTATGGGCACCGTGTCGCCCTGCCGCTGCCGCTGCCGCTGCCTCCGCATACGTACATATGTAGCCTGCATATAGACGAGGGGGCAACATGCATGCATGGCATGCGCGCCTTTGCGACACACACATGCATGCATGGCGCGGCACGCCGCAACAAACCAGGCCAAGCAGCACTCGATCGATAATTTAGTTGGCGCGCGGGGCGCGCGTGTATACACGCGTGCATGCAAGCCCCCAAGCAGGGCAGGCCATGCGTCCAAGGTCCAACAAAAACTTCTGTGCCGGAATAGTAAAGCAGATCGAGCAAGAAGGGTCTTTTTTATGCTTGCAGCATGCAATGTCGTCCAGCTGCTTCCTTTTTCTCATCAGGTTCCATCAGTCCACCTGAGGATATCTTTTTTTTTTTTTGCAACTGGAGGGTATCATGACGATGATCCTCATTTCTACATGGACTACTACATGTGTTTATATATAAATCTGCATAATGGAATTTATATGTAAAGTTGTAATATAATTCGGTCATTGTTTTTTTCTGTGATTGAGGAAGGTAATTTATTAGTACTTGAAAACTAATAGATATATCCTTCAGAAAAAAAACACCATAGTTTTCACACGCATGTATTAGCCTCATTAATTGTCCTCAAGTTATTGAGGAATCCTGAGCAAACAAGTTGAACATTCAAAGCATAACCTGATAAGAAAAGCTGGAGGATTGATTATTATCTCAACGCAAACCAAAAGAGCATTAATTTGACAATGATCAATTTTATCTATAGCATGATAGGTTCGATACCAGCAGCGTATTAATTGTAAATACCAATACTACCTACTCCATACGTACTTTGACCAAAGCACCATCACTTACGTTGATGACTAATATAATATGCAAAAACATATACAAAATGAAAGTTCATTGTAGGACACTCTTTATAGTTAGTTTTAGCTATAGAACACTGTAAAATTAGCTTTAGCTCTAGGACACTGAAAATCCATGATTTTAGCACATAGAATACTATAGGAGGATAGAAGGGTAGTTATTAACTTTTTTATATTAATGGACAAAATAAATAATGACTCAATTTTTTGCACAAAGATTTATCGTTGCAATCTATATCTACGTTTTATTCACAACTTCTTAAAATTGTTTACATAACTTTTCAACAGAAAAATATAATATTTTGGGGATCATGCTATACATATAGTTAATTTTTATAAAGAGTAAAGTGTATCAATGGTCCTTGAACTTGTCAGTGTGTGTCATTTAGGTTCATAAACTATTAAAGTCTATATTTGAATCCATAAACTTGTTAAAATGTGTCATTTAGGTCCGAAGTTCTGAAAATACCCCTATATCTATTTATATAACTGTTTTTGAGCATTATTTTTCAAATTTTTTTGCTCTATAATCAGTGTTGTTAGCCTTCAATATGAATTATGATAACAACACGTCGATTTAGGGAGAGATCATATATGAAAAATAAATCTCAAAAAACAGATATATCAATAGTCATAGGGATATTTTTGGTACTTTGAATCCAAATGACACATTTTATCAAGTGTATGGACCCAAATATACACTTTAAAAGTTCATGAACCTAAATGACACACCCAGACAAATTCAAAGACCATTAATGCACATTACTTTTTTTAAAATAAAACACATAGATATAGAATGTAGTGATGAATCTTTGCAAAAATTTATGTTGCCGTGTATCTTTCATTAAGATAAAAAATAATAACTATTCTTCCTTCCGGCCCCGGCTAGGGCCTAGAGAGAGAAGCGTGCTCTGTTTATCTGCGTTTACTGAGTACTGAAGCGTTTGTGTTCAAAAATAATGCTGTGGACCCTAGCTTAGGAAGATTATTATTAAATACATGTGCAGACGGAGGGGGGCAGAGAAGGGCATGAAGAAATGAAAAACAAAGGTGCCATTCACTTTTTGTGATTTGACCTCACCATGCAGTCAGTAGCAACAGAAGGCCAGCATGCAGCTGCAGAGCGCGGTGGCAGGGATCCACCATCTTCGCTCTGCCAACCCACCCCCTCCCCATGCGATACTGGACTACACCATCTCTCTCTTTGCAACTCATTCAGTCAGATTCACGGATACACGCTCCAATCTTGGAAATCACCACGCCGAAAATTCTGCTCAAATTTGCACAAGAATGTAACGCATGCTTACGGTGTACGTACACTACAGTAATTTGCAGTGACAATTGCTGTGTCTGACTTGAGATGTTTGCTAATTTTCATCTCTTCATTAGTACCTCAATGGCGCCCTATGTTAAGTTCAACATTAGCATTACATGTTCATAGCAATTTTATATCTTATTATCGACATAGATTATGGTAGTGTTATCCTTTTAGAAAATTGACGCAAATGAACCAGTATATGTCCAAAATTATCATGAACTACTTTGCTAGCTACATTTGTACGCTGAGTAGTTCCTGTACACACACATGAAAGCAAAATAGTAGAACCATACATTTTCAATGCAAAACAGTAAGACGCCACATAAAGCTGCACTTGTCATGCAATAATATCTGCAACTTGAACGGAGGTAATTCTCCCCTTAGTCCATCCAAGTGGTGAGCATACATAGCAGATTTGCCGTCACCTCTCGATCTCTCTCACGCTACTACACAGCTCTGCTTTCTCTCTCTCCTCTCTCATGCACGCTCTCCCTCTCCCATTCTTCATGTCCTGCAAGGCTGCAAATACAGTGGGGTTAGATTACTTGAGGCCAGGCCTGGTCTCTCAGGCGGCCCTTCTCTGCCTGCATCATATCCCAGCACCTTGTTGCCAGAGCCGTTTCGATTTCACTCCACAGCAACTGACCTTAGATTCTAAGGCACGCGTTCAACCGTGAATGGCTCAGGCATGGGCATCATTTTGATGGCCCATGGTGTGGCCTGGTACAGGCTGTGTTTTTCGTGCCTTTTTGCGTGGAAACTAAAACAGTGTTCCCTAGCCGCATGAATGCATCTACGAGTGTAGAATACTTCATTGCCAATTATAGTGTTTAGGATTCGCTTGGCGCGCGTGTAATAAATTGAGGATCATGCACTACTACAAAAAACATTTTTACAGGCGCTTCTCTATTTTTTTTACAGACGGTCTATTAAAAGTGCCGTCTGTGATGTCAGATGAGTTAATAACCGTCTGTGATAATAGAATATCACAGGCGGTTCATAACAAACAACCGCCTGTGAAAATGTATTGATTTTCACAGGCGGTCCGTAACAAAAAACGTCTGTGATAATAGTCATTATCACAGGCGGTCCGTAACAAACAACCGCCTGTGAAAATATAATGATTTTCACAGGCGGTCTGTAACATAAAAACCGCCTGTGATAATAATGGCTTCTCATTGGTCCGCTGCTTCATCCCACGGATCACTCTTGGACTTCGTATCTCCGCTGTCCGCTGCTTATCAATCCAACGACTCAGTTTAGAAGCCGCACGATAGATGTGTCTATAACAGCAGCAGCCACGGTTCAGTCCGTGATCCTCCGTCAGCCTCCCAAGGTACGGCTTCCGGCGACATCTCCCAAGGCGCGGCTGCCGGCGGCCTCTCTCAAGGCGCGACTAAGGCGCGACTTCGGTTGCTCCAGACCTCAGCGGCTCCGGCGCGGCCTCCCGACGAGTGCGAGCCTTGCCGACGCGAGCATGGGCGTGGATGTGGCACAGTCTACCTCGGGGCTCCTGGCGGCGCGGCTGCCGGCGGCCTCTCTCAAGGCGCGACTAAGGCGCGACTTCGGTTGCTCCGGACCTCGGCGGCTCCGGCGTGCCGACGCGAGCACGGACGCGGATCTGGCACAGTCTACCTCGGGCTTCCGACGGCGCGGCTCCGGCGCGCCTCCCAGCGAGCGTGCGCCCTGCCGGTGTGAGCGCGGGCACAGATCCGGCGCGGTCTACCTCGGGCACCCGGTGGCACGGTCTACCTCAGGCTCTCGACGGTGCGGCTCCTCCGGCTCCAAGCGGCACGGCCTCGTCGGGCTTCGGGCGGCACGGCTCCTCCGGCTCTCGGCGGTGCGACCTCCTTCGACACTTGGCGGCGCTCTTCCGGCTCCCGGCAACGCGGCGGCCTCCAGGCGGCGCGACCTCTTCTGACTCCCAGCGGCACATGTGAAATTTTTTTTTGTTTCACTAGCCATTTTCACAGGCGGTTTTTAATAAAAAACCGCCTGTAAAAATGCATTTTTACAGGCGGTTGGTAATTAAAAACCGCCTGTGAAAATGTATTTTCACAGGCGGTTTTTTATTACCGACCGCCTGTGAAAATGCATTTTCATAGGCGGTTTTTATTAAAAACCGCCTGTGAAAATGTAGTTTCACAGGCGGATTATGCCACCGCCTGTGTTAATCGATCATTTTCACAGGCTCTTCGTTACAGGCGGTTTTTAAAACCGTATGCGATAATATGTTTAGAACCGCCTGCGATGAAGCATTTTGTAGTAGTGATGCATGTCAGAACGGTTCTTTCATTTCTAGAGTGATCCATCCTCGGATACATACAGTGTGGTCGGTCGGGTTGGAAAGATTGTGGTAATGTAAGGTTACTGTTATATATGCCATGCCAATTTATTGGCGACAGAGTTCCGTAACAATGTAGGTTATTAGTCTCTAGAAGGCCGACAAGAAAGTCTATGCTAGGTTTATTTGGAACACTAGTTGAAAGTGCATCTAGGCTAATCCTCATAGGTTTTGATGATTAATGACAACACTTAAGGGACTAATGAGCTTTGCAAGTGTAAGCACAGGTAATTGAAAGTTGGATGTAACACCCTCATTTTCATGCATCATGCCCTACTTACATTCATATACATGTTTAACATTAACTCACATCAAGAGGAACGAGTTTAAAATTGATTTGGAGCATTTAAAATTGATTTGGAACAAAACCACACTTAAAATGCTGAAAAGTCCGGACTAGTCCGATTTTGGTGAGGACTAGTCCGATTTCTCTCTGACTAAAAACGGACTTGTCCGTTTTTGCTGCGGACTAGTCCGATTTTGCCTCTGGAAACTTTCGGACTTGTCCGATTTTGTGCGGACTAGTCTGATATTCCAAGAATCCTTGAAAATTTGCTATGTCCCTGGACTTTTCCGGACTAGTCCGGTGTTCCAGCGGACTTGTCCAATTTCCTCTCTGACTAAAGTCGGACTTGTCCAATTTTAGGCCAGACTTGTCCGATTTTCTATCTGGACATTTTCGGACTAGTCCGGTCCTTTTTGGACTTGTCCGATATTTCGCGACTCTGAGTTGATCTTTTGTTTTATAACTTGTTTCTTGGGTTTCACGTTAAGTGGGCGTAGGGACGTCGTGCCTAACTCTTTTAGAGCCCATGTGGGACTCTAAACCGGCCTCTACTCCTCTCAAACTCGAAATTCATCTAACCCTAGCCTCCACCTCTATATAAACAATCCCACCTCTTGGCTTGACATCTATTTGCCACTTTTCCACCCCATCCAAACCCTAGTTCGTGGAGAGTCACCATCAAGGAGGGAGGAGAAGATCTCAAGCAAGAAGAAGAAGAGGAGGAAACGAAAGAGGATCAAGATCTCCATCAAGTTTCGTTCTTCATCACCAATTCATCTCCAAGTTCATCATCAACCCTAGATCATCAAGATCCAAGTGTTGCCTCCAAGTTTCTTGATTCATTGGAGTTCTAAACACCTCACTACAGGAAATGCTATCACTTACGTCGGCCAACTTTATTTACGTCGGCCGGCTGATGTAAATTAAATAACTTACGTCAGCCAGGAAAAACCGACATAAGTTAACTAACTTACGTCGGCGGCCGACGTGAGTTAGATGACCGACAGCAATAAATGTAAACTTACGTCGGCCTGGACAACTAGCCGACGTGAATAAAGATGTCGATGTAAGTAAGGATTAACTTACATCGGCCGGAAGAGTAGCCGACGTAAGTTACAAAGGCCGACGTAAGTTAAGTATTTTAACCTACCCCGCGGCACTTCTCTTTTCCCTTTCTTCTTACCCGCGCACGCCGCTTTCCAACCCGTCACCGCCGCCCGCGCTCCCGCCGCCGGCCCGCCACGCCCACGCCGCCCCTGGCCTCGCCGCCCCCGGTCCGCCACGCCCCCGGCCTCGCCGCCCCCGGTCTGCCGCGCCCCCGGCCTCACCGCCCCCATTCCGCCGCGCCCCCGGCCTCGCCGCCCCAGGCCTCAGCCCGCCGCGCCCCCGACGCCCCGGCCCGTCGTGCCTCCGGCCTCGCCGGCCCCGGACTGCCGCGCCCCCGACGCCTCCGGCACTGAGGTGAGGCCCCCGACGCCTCCTAGCTCGGCTTTTTTTTTGCTTTCATTTTTATGCTTATTTGTTATGCTTAGAATTATGGTTAGAATTGAATTGCTTATGTTTAGGTTTAATTTAATTGAATTGAATTGCTTATGTTAGAATTGAGTTGATAAATTGATGAATTACAATTGATGAATTTTTATGCTTATTTGTTATGCTTAGAATTATGGTTAGAATTGAATTGCTTATGTTTAGGTTTAATTTAATTGAATTGAATTGCTTATGTTAGAATTGAGTTGATAAATTGATGAATTACAATTGATGAATTTTTATGCTTATTTGTTATGATTGTAATTATGGTTAGAATTGAATTGCTTATGTTTAGGTTTAATTTAATTGAATTGAATTGCTTATGTTAGAATTGAGTTGATAAATTGATGAATTACAATGGATAATTGTTATGTTTAGGTTTATTTGAATTGCTTAGTTTTTCAAATTATGGTTACAATTTTAATTTTGATTGCTTGAGTGTTTAAGTACTATATATATATAAATGGTCTTCGGACCGGCTTGACAAGGCCCGACAAGGCCCATTTAGTGGTAAGGTAAAGTATGCGTGTAGACAGGCACGAAGGCGAACGACGACGGTGAGGATGGCAAGCACCTGCGCGTGGATGGCGTACCCCGACAAAGTGGTTTCATCTCTGATCTATTTACAGTAACTAACCCTCAAGCCGTCGTAAGATAAAGGCGGGTCCAGACTGGGCATAATGTGAGACGAGCTAACACTAAAGTCGTCTTAAGTTAACGGCGGGCTTCGATGGGGCATAACTTACTCTCTAAGACCAACTGGATGTGGAGCGTAATACCCTACTCCACATGGATGTGGAATTGTCATCTAAGACCAACTTTCCTCTCACTCTTTCTCTAGTTCTTTCCTCTCTCTTAAATGACCTCAAAATGAAAATGAGCAACGTAACTGGACGTGGCCTAGAGGGGGGGTGAATAGGCCTTTTGAATTTCCTGCACACTTAATAAATTCGTCAAAAACTTGACTGACCGGACTAGTCTGGTTATGTGGACGGACTAGTCCGATGTGCTGAAACTTGTGAGTTGATTAAGTGTTATTTGGGAAACTAGGTTCTTCTAGTAGCGGAAAGGAGAACAACAGATTCTTTGATTTAAGATTATTTTATGAATGCACGTGGAAACTTATAAGCAACTTAATTGATGTTTAGTAATCAAGTGATCTAGTGAACAAAAAGTAAAGTAAATGCGGCACAAGAGACATGCGAATTTTTATCGAGGTTCGATCTCACCAAGAGATCTACGTCCTCGTTGAGGAAGCTCACACAGAGCCGGGTCTCCAACCCTTTCCCTCTTCAAGTCACCACGAAGGCCGACTTGATTCCACTATCACGGGTAATCACCAAGTTTGTGGGGCAACCTCACACGTTGAGGGCTCCCACGAGAATTACAACGAAGAGGCGATCAAATACACTTGAAAGTATTACAATGCCGAGTAAAAGTGTAGAAAGATCAAACCCCAAGAGCTCGCAACGAAGGAACGACGATCTCCCAATCCCGAATCCAAGTGTTCTAATGATTTGACTCCTTTTTGCACCTTAGATGTGTGGGGAGATGTGTTTTAGGCTCTTGGGACGAAGTGGCGGCACTAGGGTTTGTGTTTGCAGCAATATTCGACGTGTATATTCTTTGAAAGGCCGTGGATTCTCTATTTATATGGTTTCCAAAAAGTTACCGTTGAAAAACCCTAACACCGGACTAGTCCGGTGCAAGTCCGGACTTGTCCGGTCACAGTGTACTTCGAAGTCCAGAAAGTCTGCCGGACTAGTCTGGTCCAAGCTCGGACTAGTCCGGTGCTGTGTGAGGGTGGACTCTAGAAAGTTCAACGGACTAGTCCGATCTCCACAGATGGGAGACTCCAGAAAGTTCAACGGACTAGTCCGGTGGACACACGGACTAGTCCGACCTCCCACTATGAGAGATTCCAGAAAGTTCAACGGACTAGTCCGGTCTCCCACTATGAGAGATTCCAGGAAGTTCAACGGACTAGTCCGGTGGACACACGAACTAGTGCGGTCTCCCAATATGAGAGACTCCAGAAAGTGAAACAGACTAGTCTGGTCCATGATCGGACTAATTCGGTGCATTATGAAAGTTAGGTTGATTTTAAAGCCCTTACCCCTGCGCAAAGTTGTGAGCTCTTGGAGTGTGTCTTTCATACACTTCCTATACATTTAAAATCTAATTTGATCTTCCAAGCTCCATCAAAGTATCCCTCTTTGGACACCACTCCATTTTTCACCTTTTTGTGTGCACCGAGCTGTTTCACTTGTTTGTCCTGCAATCATCTCAATAGTTTCATTAGTATCTCATATGTTTGTCATCAATTAGCCAAAACCCACAAGGGATATCCTAGATGCACTCACAATCTCTCCCTTTTTGGTGATTGATGACAACCGTTTGAGATATCACAAATGAGAGTAAAATTTTGATTTTCATAAGGTGTGCACATATGAGAATAACGATAAATCCACAAAAAGCTTCTCACATATGCACACACCTTATGATGGGGTGCCTAACAGGTGTGTGATCAACAACGTGTGATGAAATAAAGATAATCAACAATAAGCATAGAGATGATCATTCAAGCAACAATAAGCATCACACATAAGAAAAGAAATAGTGCATTACAAGGTTTTAAAAATAAGTACATGTCCTCGATCACAAAAGCATAAAGACACCAACTAGAGATAGTCTCAAACTACTAGTCTCAATATTTCCCCCTTTGGCATCAAGGCACCAAAAAGGGAAAAATTGAGTGGAATCACTCATCGCCGCTCTCTTCTTCAGTTTCGGTCCGGTCTTCATCTTCACCACCATCATCATTCGCCGGAGCAGGCTCTTCCTCAGAGTCCTCGAAGGCGGGCGGGGATCCAACCGGCTCAATCTCCAGCTTGTCACAGATAGCTTTGATGTTGGCATTGACATATTGTTGATGTTTCTTCTGCCTGACTTCAATCTTGCGGCAGCAGGCAAAGATAGAGGTGAGCATTTTGAGAACACCACCAGAGGGTTCATGGACAGGTGCAGAGCTAGGAGGAGCAGTTGCAGATCTTGTGGCATTCACATCCCGAGTTTGTTTGGACCTCCTCTCAGCTTCGGGGGAGGAAGGTGCAGTAGGAGCTGAGGGTAGAGTGTACTCGGTGGGCTTTTGCGGCTTCAACCCCGTATGAGAGACATCCTTGACAAACTCAAGTCCCGTCACTTTCTCAATCATGAACATGATGTACGGGGCATACCCGCAAGATCTATTGGGAGTGATTGAGATGTTCACAATGTCATTGTAGATGTACTCAAAGACATTGAATGGTCTCCTTCCACTAATGACCTTCATTAGGGTCCTCAAGGTTCCTTGTATAGTCCCCTCATCTCCATCTTTCGGGGCTATTGTCTTCCTCAAGATTCTGTTGAGGACCACAAAGAAGGGCTTCAGATATTTGCTGTTGGGAGGAACATAGGGCATCCTTGTGTCATAGAGGAACTTGAGCTCATCCTTCTCCAAGGGTTGCAAATTGTGGATGACAAGATCATGATCTAGAGTATGTTCAAGGTGAAGAATCCTTGCAAACTCATCATAAGTAACACTATACTTGGAACCATGGGTCATCCAAGTAAGATTGTCTCCATCACCCCGAGCAAAGTAGAGCGTAGAGTAGAATTGGGTGATGATATCATTGTTCCAGTCATTCTCAAAAGAAAACAGTTCCTTCAGTTCGTGCCTCTCCAGGGCCTCAACCACTTGACGGAAGGCAATATATTTCTTCGACTGCATGCACCCAATGTTCACCCATTGACTCTTCACAACGGGCTTCTTCATCTTTATGTACACATGCTCGTAGTAGTCGGAATGGAAGTTGCTCCAGAATCTTGGGTCTGAGCATTACCGAGGTTGATTATACACATTAATCTTCCTGAAGCTATCGGTAAGCTCACCCCCTTTCCCGGTGAAATCCTAACTAGAGCGCTGCCTGTTGCGGTGACTTGGGTTCTTCATCTTCAGGGGCCCAATGGGACCACTAGCAAGCCCCTTCCCTTTGTTGAGAGCCCTCTTTGGCCCGGGGGAGCTCTCGACAGCTTTTCCTTGGGCCTTCTTAACAACCACCCTCCTCTTCTTGGGCAAATTGTCGTCGGAGGGTGGAGAGAGGTTTGAAATTTTGATTTGGGCCGCCCAGCCGCTTATATACGCGGCCGACCGGACTAGTTCGGTCAGGGGACAGACTAGTCCGGTGCCCCTGGAAAACCTAGGAAAGAGAGACTGATCGGACTAGTCCAGTGGCAAACCTGACTAGTCCGGTGCCTTGGAAAACCTAAGTATTTTGAGATAATTAATCGTGATCCAAGGACAAGTTTTGCAAATAATCTTGGTACTTATGACCAGAAGGCAATCAACAATGAAAAGTGGTCATAAACTGCAAGATTTCTTCATTAAAAATAGTTTTCTTAGAAGAAAAAGAGGTGAGGAGCAGTTTTTAACAATAAAATGCGATGTTTGAAGTTTCAACCAGGTATGCAACGTTTCAAGCCACATTTCGAGAGTCAAGAATATTAAGTTCATTTCTAAGCTCACAAAACCTTTTCTCATCTAATGGTTTGGTGAAAATATCTGCAAGTTGTTTTTCAGTCCTAACATGTGAAATAGCAATGTCACCTTTTAATGAATGATCTCTAAGAAAATGATGATGGATATCTATGTGCTTAGTTCTTGAGTGCTCTAGAGGGTTGTGTGCAATTTTTATAGCACTTTCATTATCACATAGAAGCGGGATATGGCTAAGATTGTAGTCGTAGTCCCTAAGAGTCTGCCGCATCCAAAGTAGTTGTGCGCAACAACTACCGGCTGCAACATACTCTGCTTCCGCTGTGGAAAGAGAAATGGAGTTTTGCTTTTTAGATGACCAAGAAACTAGGGACCTACCAAGAAACTGACAAGTCCCTGACGTGCTCTTTCTATCGACTTTGCATCCTGCATAGTCGGCGTCGGAATACCCTATCAAGTTAAACTTGGATCCTTTGGGATACCAAAGGCCCAAGTTGGGTGTGTGCACAAGATACCTTAGGATTCTTTTTACAGTAATTAAGTGACACTCTTTAGGTGCGGCTTGAAACTTTGCACACAAGCAAACACTAAGCATAATATCTGGCCTAGATGCACATGAATAAAGTAAGGAACCGATCACGGACCGATATACCTTCTGGTCCACATTTGGACCGTCTTCATTGAGGTTGAGATGTCCATTAATGGCGATGGGTGTCTTGATGGGCTTGGCTTTATCCATATTGAATTTCTTGAGAATGTCCTGTGTATATTTGGTTTGGCTTATAAATGTACCTTCTCTTAGTTGCTTCACTTGGAATCCCAAGAAGAACTTCAATTCGCCCATCATTGACATCTCGAACCTATCTGTCATAATTTTGCTAAATTCTTCACATAAAGATTTGTTAGTGGACCCGAAGATAATGTCATCAACATAAGTTTGACATACGAATAGATGATCATCACAATGTTCAGTGAAAAGTGTATAGTCAGCTTTACCAATTTCGAACCCATTTTGAGTCAGAAAATCTCTAAGGCGCTCGTACCAAGCTCGAGGAGCTTGTTTGAGGCCATAGAGAGCCTTACGCAGTTTGTAGACATGATCGGGATACTCTTGGTCTTCGAATCCTGGTGGCTGCTCCACATACACTTCCTCCTTGATTGGACCATTTAAGAAAGCGCTTTTGACGTCCATTTGATACAGCTTAAAATTGTGGTGAGTAGCATATGCCAATAAAATACGAATGGACTCAAGTCTAGCTACAGAAGCAAAAGTTTCATCGAAGTCCAAACCTTCGACATGAGAATAACCTTTGGCCACCAATCTCGCTTTATTTCTTGTTACTACTCCATGTTCATCTTGCTTGTTCCGAAAGACCCATTTTGTTCCAATGATGTTCGCCTTTGGTCTCTCCACCAGCTCCCACACTTCATTTCTCTTGAAGTTGTTTAACTCCTCTTGCATTGCCATCACCCAGTCTGGATCCCTTAAGGCTTCTTCTACCATATATGGTTCCAGAAAAGACACAAAAGAATAGTATTCACAGAAATTTGCAACTCGAGATCTAGTAGTTACTCCCTTAGCAATATCTCCAATGATATTACTGACATGATGGTCTCTTTGCACGCTCTGATGTACTCTTGGGTGTGGAACTTGTGTAGTTGCTTGTTCTTCATTATCTTCATGTTCATTGTCTCCCCCTAGATCATTGCTCCCATGATTATCTTGATATTCTTGATTTTCCTCATCTTGATCTTGTAAAAGTGCTCCCCCTTGATCATTGCCTCAGTGTTGAGGTTCATCTTGTGCATTTGAGTCGAATGTTCGCTCTTGTGGTAAGATATCACCAAGTCCCATTTTCTTCAGTGCTTCATATGGAGCTTCCTCTTTATCTAGCACACACTTATCAACTTGCTCCACTTGTGAGCCGTTAGATTCACCGAACACTACATCACATGCTACTTCAACAAGGCCGGACACCTTGTTGAAGACACGATAGGCGTAGGCATTCGATTCATAACCGAGCAAGAACCCTTCATCGGACTTCGAAGCGAACTTTGAGGCCCTCGGTTTCTTGTTCAGAATAAAACATTTACAACCAAATACTTTGCAATAAGAAACATTAGGCTTTTTACCGGTAAGGAGCTCATATGGAGTTTTCTTCAGTAGTCGGTGGAGATATAGCCGATTCGTAGCATGACAAGCGGTGTTCATCGCTTCTGCCCAAAATTGATCTGATGTCTTGTTTTCATCCAACATAGTTCTCGACATTTCGATCAATGTTCTGTTCTTCCTTTCGGCCACTCCATTTTGTTGAGGGGAGTAGGGTGTCGAGAACTCATGCTTTATCCCTTCTTCATCGAGAAACTCTTCAACTTGGAGGTTCTTGAATTCTGTCCCGTTGTCACTCCTGATGTTCTTTATGGTTGATGAGAATTCGTTCTGAGCTCTCTTTAAGAACTTCTTGAGGATCCCCTGAGTTTCTGATTTATCATACAAGAAAAATACCCAGGTAAATCTTGAAAAATCATCAACAATTACTAAACCGTATTTGTTACCGCCGATGCTGATGTACGAAATTGGACCAAAGAGATCCATGTGGAGGAGTTCCAACGGTCTTTCGGTAGTCATCACATTCTTGGTGGGGTGTGGTGCTCCGACTTGTTTTCTTGCTTGACAAGCGCTGCACGACCTGTCTTTTTCAAAAACCACATCGTTAAGACCACAGATGTGACCACCTTTTAGAAGTTTTTGCAGATTTCTCATCCCAACATGGGCTAGACGTCTATGCCACAACCATCCCATGTTGGTCTTGGCAACCAAGCAAGTGTTGAGTTTGGCTTTATCTTTGTTGAAGTCAACAAGATAAATCTTGCCCTTTAACATTCCCTTGAATGCAATCGAGCCATCGCTTCTTCTAAAAACGGTCACACCCTCATTAGTGAATAAACAGTTATAACCTTTGTCGCATAGTTGAGATATTGACAAAAGGTTATAATCTAGAGAATCTACATGTAAAACATTAGATAAGGTATGTTGAGAGGATATTTCAATGTTACCGCTACCAAGGACCTTTCCTTGGCTGTTGTCTCCGAAGTATATGCCTTCACTTGGATCCTTGTTATACTCGTACTCCACAAACATACCTCTCTCTCCGGTCATGTGATTTGTGCATCCGCTATCTAGCACCCATTTAGATCCACCGGAGGAGTAAGCCTGCAAAAAAGAATTATTCTTTGGTTTTAGGTACCCAAGCTTGCTTGGGTCCTCTCCGGTTAGTCACAAGAGTCTTGGGCACCCACACACAAGTTTTCAAGTTCTTGTGGCGTGGCCCTGTATATTTAGAAATGACTTCTCCATGTTTGGCTTTCATAAGAACATAGGAAGCATCAAATGTAAGAAACAATATTTGTAAATCAGATTCATGGGATTCTTCTTTAACAAAGACAATTCTATTCTTAGCATGATTACGAGTGGACATGTGTTTGTTTCTGTCAAAACCAAGGCCATCTTTGACATTAGGAGGTCTAGTGACCATATATGCACTGCGTGCATATTTGATCTTCTCCTTATCAAAGATGCCGCTTGGAGAGGTATGCATATTATGAGAAGTTGGAGTATTAGAAATAACATTCTTCTTACTAGAGCAAGTGCAAGTTCCGATTGTTGTCGAACTCATATCTTTGGAGGAAGAGCTCTTGGAAGAAGAGGAGTCACTTTGCTTGAGCGACTCAACTTGCACCTCAAGGATCTTGTTAACTTTTGACAAGTTAGCAAGTTCTTCCTTGATTGCAATATGCGAGTCTTCTAGCTTTGAGTAAGTTTCCTTACTCAAGGCTAGCTCAACCTCAAGCGACTCGTTCTTCTCTCTTTCAAGCTCAAGAAGCTTTTCAACTTCTTGATATCTCTTCCTTTCACGGATGAGCATATCTTCTTGTTGGTTAAGAAGTTCCTCCTTTTCAAAGATTTTGTTCGACAACATTTCCATTTTCTTTAGAGCAATTTTACTTAGTCCTCTAAACATTTCTTCATTATCACTAGAGCTATCAAAGTCATCAATAGAGGAATTTAGTGTAGGAGGAGTGATTTGTACCTTTTTCTTGCCTTCCTTAGCCATAAGGCAAGTGTGGTTGTTCATATCTCGTCCTCCCATGTTTGGGAAGAGTGTGGCTTTCATAGTAGGTTTCTTGACTGCGATAGTGGCTATCTCTTCTTCTTCATCGGAGGAGGACTCATCGTTTGAGTCCCACTCCTTGCCAATATGAGCTTGATGGGCTTGTCTTCTTTTTTTCTGAAATTTTTCTTTTCTTGAGGTCTTGTTTCCCTCTTCTTTTTATTTTCTTCATAGGGGCAGTCTACCATGAAGTGACCATACTCTCCGCAGTTGTAGCAAGTGCATCGAGCCTTGGAATTTCCTTTATCCTTGCTTTTGCCTTCATTTGAATTGTTGCCGTGTCTTCTTTTCGTCATGCGTTTGAACTTCTTGATAAATAGTACCATTTCTTCATCATCAAGATCAGTGCTCTCATCACTTGTATGCCCATCGTCTTGGTCTTCACGAGTTTCCTTAAGTTTGGGTATGCACGTTGCCTTGAGAGCAACTTCTTTCTTCTTGGAAGAGGTGAGTTCGGCTAAGTCTTTGACGTATTGAGCCTCTTTCTCCATCATTTCATGATTTATGATCTTCCCCAATAACTCATCCGGAGTCATTATGTGAAATCCGGGGCTTTCTATAATCATCGAGCAAAGTGTAACATTTCTCGGCATGAAGGCTCTAATCATTCTCTTGACCACCTCGTGATCTGTCCATTTCTTACTTCCATAGGCACGAATTTTGTTGATGAGTGCCTTCATCCAGTTGTACATGTCTTGAGGTGATTCGCCTTCTTCAATAGCAAATCTCTCCAACTCTCCTTCAAGCATCTCGATTCTAGCTTCACGAATCGACCTATTTCCTTCGTGAGCTGTCTTGAGTGTATCCCATATTTCTTTTGCACTTTCTAAGCCATCGATCTTGGTGAGTTCCTCTCTGCTTAGTGATGACGTGATCACGGCGACGGCTTGTGCATTTCTGTGAATCTCTTGTTCTTGTTCTGGGGTGAGTTCCTCATCCGTGTCTGGGATATCTATGCCAATGCAAATAATGTGCCACAGACTAGGATTTAGGGATATTAGATGCATCTTCATGTTGTACTTCCACATGGTGTAATCACTTCTGTCATGTAACACCCTCATTTTCATGCATCATGCCCTGCATACACTCATATACATGTTTAACATTAACCCACAACAAGAGGATAAAGTTTAAAATTGATTTGGAACAAAACCGCACTTAAAATGCAGGAAAGTGCAGACTAGTCCGATGCTGAGGACTAGTCCGATTTCTCTCTGACTAAAAACAGACTTGTCCGTTTTTGCTTTGGACTAGTCCGATTTTTGGCACTGGAAACTTTTGGACTTGTCCGATTTTGTGCGTACTAGTCCGATATTCCATGAATCCTTGAAAAATTGCTAAGTCCTTGGACTTTTCCGGACTAGTCTGGTGTTCCAGTGGACTTGTCCGTTTTCCTCTCTGTTTAAAGTCGAACTTGTCCGATCTTTGGCCAGACTTGTCCAATTTTCTCTCTGGACGACTTTGGACTAGTCCGGTCCTTTTCGGACTTGTCCGATATTTCGGAACTCCGAGTTGATCTTTGTTTTACGACTTGAATCTTGGGTTTCACGTTAAGTGGGCCTAGGTACGTCGTACCTAACTCTTTTAGAGCCCATGTGGGACTCTATACCGGACTCTACTCATCCCAAAACTCGAAATCCATCTAACCCTAGCCTCCACCTCTATATAAACAGCCCCACCCCTTGGATTGACATCTATTTGCCACTTTTCCACCCACCCAAACCCTAGTTTGTGGAGAGCCACCATCAAGGAGGGAGGAGAAGATCCCAAGCAAGAAGAAGAAGAGGAGGAAACGAAAGAGGATCAAGATCTCCACCAAGTTTCGTTCTTCATCACCAATTCATCCCCAAGTTCATCACCAACCCTAGATCACCAAGATCCAAGTGCTACCTCCATGTTTCTTGATTCATTGGAGTTCTAAACACCTGGTATACCTTCTATTATCTTTTCCTTACGAGAATTCAACCCCTAATCTCCAAATTCACATCGATCTAGGAAACCCTAATCTACTGATCTCGTAAAGTGCGGACTTGTCCGGTCCCTAGCGGACTAGTTCGATCTTCCTGGTTAAATTGGGTTGAATATATTCTAAAATTTGATCTAATCGAATCCAAACCTGTATAAACTTGTTAATAGCTATTAGAACTAGTTAGTTATCATTAAAAGCAATCTATTAACATGTTCTACCTTGCATTTGCATTAATCATGCATGTCATGACATATTGAGTAATATTTGTGCACTCTTTGATTGTGTTTCTTGTCTTGTATGTTTATTGTGTGGATTAGACGGATTTGCGCTAGAGGGTGCCGCGGAGGATCTACAGCACCAAGAGTTTGAAGGCTTTGACCCTAATCAATAGCAAGAGCAAGGCAAGTGTCCTTGAAGCATATTGATCCTGTTTTTTAAAATAAATGTTTTGTTTGCAAAACTGCATGCTATGTCAAATTGATGGGAATCCTATGGTAGGAAGTTTACTAGTTTTGTTGACCACCCTTGTCACCTGGATTATATGGTAGAGAGTCGGGAAGGGCTGTTACCTTTTTGCTTTGCTTGATTAATTGGGATGGGAAAACAACACTACACATTTAATTATGTATTAATGATATTCTGGTTAATGTGAACTGGTCAATACAGTATGGTAATGGGTGGTCTAAGCAAGCCTGGTATGTGGATGGGTTGGATGTTATGGTGGTTTGCTTGCTTTAGATCTAAGGACCGGTTCAAGCGAGAATAAGCCAGGACTACAGTGCCACCACGAGGCCAAGTATGGGTGCGGCGTAGTTGATTAATTAGGGCTTTGCTAGTGCTGTTTGGACCGTTGTGGATGCTCGAGGAAGGGGTAGTCGGATTGGGTTTGTTGATGATTGGTGGGACTACCCTGGGATCCGAATGGCTCAAGAGGGGGCCCTTGGTTGAAGATGTGCTCTGCGGGAGACATCGCCACCGGTGAAACCTCAGTGGGGTCTAAATAGGCTAGCAATCCCTTTGTAAAGGCTATTTTGTGATCTCTTGGCCACACACCAACAGAAGTGTGTAATATGACCGACGGGTCACGGGCATAAGGGAGATTCTTAGTCATCGAAAGGTGATGAAATCACGAACACGTGGGTAAAGAGGTACAAACTCTGCAGAGTTAAATAAAACTATCATGATAGTCGTGCTCCCGGTTATGAGCACCTGGACAACTTCCATGATTAGAGGGTACTTAGTATTGGGATGGTATTTGGGATGATTATGGTTTGGTAATGGTTATGGCTAGTTATGGATTTATTTCTGGTATTGAATATGGTTATTGGCAATTGTGAAATCTGGAATTATTGACGATGGTAATGAATTCAGACTGGTATTATGATATTACTTATGATTATGATGGGTTTGATTCATATAAATATAATATATTGCTTTTCAAATGTTTTAATGTACTTTTTAGCACTTTGCCATTATTATTGACGTCAATTGAAGAAGCCACATGTCATACTTTCCACACTTGCTGAGTACGACATGTACTCACTCTTGCAATTCCCCCCAATAGTTGCAGGTCAGAATTGGGAGTTTAATGGTGATAATGCGGAGTTTTAGGCCGTGTCTACCGTCAGCTTTGCCTGTGGTGTTATTGGAGCTGCTCTATCCCTTATGCTTAGTTTGCTTAGTTGCTTAATTAGTTTATTTCCGCTGCATTAGTTGAACTTGTCATAAATTTTCATTAGAGGTTGTATTCGAGGATAATATGGTTTGTGTAATAAAATTTGGTTAATTAATTTTGTTCTGTGGTAATTTTCTGTATACTCTTTTGTGATTGCACTCGTGTATGTGTGATGAACATCCTGGGCACAACATATGCGTTAGCTTGGTTCATTTTTCAGAACCGGGCGTCATAGATTGGCATCAGAGCCACATGTTGACCGTAGGATGCAGCCTAGATAGAATGGACACTTTAGAGCACATAGGAGCACTCAGGAATCGATGTGTTTTTGCTTGAAGTGTTGTTTGCTATATATATTGCTTGCTTGTGTGCTTAATAGAGGATTTTGGGGTGCCTTAGCATTGCCATGTCCACCTAGGCTAGTGTAGCTAGCTGTTTAGTTTCATATCCCTTGATGCATATAGTTGGGGACGTTCTCTAATTCTTACCTATTGCTTTTCTTCAGATGGTGAGGACTCGCAACTAGAGGGATGTCAATGATGAGGAGGAGAACAATGGAGTGCCTCAAAACAACATCGGACAAGGATCTACTCAGGGAGCTATCAACATTGAGCAGCTATTGGCTATGCAAAACCAGCTCATGCAGACCATGATACAAACAATGGGACAGCTGCAGGCTGGCAACATCAACAATCATCCCCACATGCCTCCACCGCCACCCCCGCCTCCTCATAACCGGTTGGGAGAGTTTATGAGGACTAGGCCGCCGACCTTTGCTTAAGCTACCGACCCTATGGATGCGGATGATTGACTCAAGTCCGTGGAGAAGAAGCTAGCCATTGTCCAATGCGGTGACCGGGAGAAGGTCTTGTTTGCTTCTCATCAACTAGTTGGAGCAGCTGCGGATTGGTGAGATGATTATTGCAATGCTCATGAGAACCAAGAGAGAATTACTTGGGCCGAATTCAAGGAGAATTTTCGTTCTCATTATGTGCCCGAGGGTGTTATGATCTTGAAGAGGCAAGAATTTGAGAATTTGAGGCAAGGAAGATCGAACGTGAGTGAATATCTCAATAAATTCACTCAACTCTCAAGGTATGCGCCTGCGGATGTTAGTCGGGACAGCCGAAAGCAATACTTGTTCATGAGGGGCTTGAACAATGAGATCCAAGTGCAACTACTCAACTGCGATTATGCCAGTTTTCAGAAGCTTGTGGACAAAGCAATTGTGGTTGAGCACAAGATCCGTGAGATGGAGCAAGAAATCAAGAGGAAGGCGCCATATCAAGGACAGCAACAAGGAAGTAATGTGCGCCCTCGCCTTGCACCACCCAATGCGCCATATTACAGCTCTTCTATTCCTGCTCAACGCCCTGGTTATGCACCGCGCCCAACTCAGTTTGTGCAGCAGCGCCCTGTCATGCAAGCACCTAGGCCTCCAATGCCTTATGCACCTCGCGCTAATTTTCCTGGTGCAAATGTTCTAAACCAAGCTCGTCCCAATAATTCTTGTGGAGTTAAGAAGTGCTATACTTGTGGAGAAGCTGGACACTTTGCGCATCAATGTCCTAAGTCAGGCCTTGCTCAAGGAAGCAATGCGTTGAGGCAAAACCCAAGACCCAATGGAGGACAACCACAAGGGAACCGTGGACAACACAATTTTGCTCGTGGCAACGTGAACCATGTCTCTACGGAGGATGCTCAACAAGCGGATGACGTGGTCATTGGTATGTTTATCGCCAACTCCAACCCCGCGACTATGTTATTTGATTCTGGAGCATCGCATTCATTCATTGCATCAAAGTATGTTGCCGAGTATAGTTTGCCTATCTCTCATATGAAGTTTACTCTATTGGTTAAGTCTACTAGAGGAGAGATGAGGACAAATATAGTATGTCCAAAAGTAAGCCTTAGAATAAGGGGGGTAGACTTCTCCGCCAACCTCATTATTTTGGATTCTCAAGGATTGGACATTATACTTGGTATGGACTGGTTGAGAAAGCACAATGGAGTTATTGAGTGTGCCACAAAGACAGTGAAGTTGACCAATGAAGAAGGGATCACCGTAGAATTTGAAGCATCTCAAACCGCACCGAAGCAATTGGAGCTGAATCATATGGACGGTGCCGCCATTGAGGAGATTCCGGTGGTGTGTGAATTTTTGGATGTTTTTCCAGACGAGTTGCTAGGTATGCCACCCGATCGAGACATTGAGTTTGTTATTGATTAATACCTGGAAGTGCACCTATAGCTAAGAGGCCGTATAGGATGCCTCCTATGGAATTAGCGGAGCTCAATAAGCAAATTCAAGAGCAACTAGAGAAGAGTTTTATTCGCCCTAGCTCTTCACCTTGGAGAGCTCCTGTGCTGTTCGTGGACAAGAAGGATGAATCCCCAAGGATGTGCGTAGATTACCGAGCTCTCAACGAGGTAACAATCAAGAACAAGTATACCTTGCCACGTATAGAAGACTTGTTTGATCAGATGAAGGGTGCTTGTGTCTTCTAAGATTGATTTGAGGTCGGGATACTTTCAAATGAAGATTAGACCATCAGACATACCCAAGACAGCTTTTAGGACACGATATGGATCTTATGAGTACACCGTGATGTCCTTTGGATTGACAAATGCACCTGCCTACTTTATGTACCTCATGAATAAAGTCTTCATGGAGTACTTGGACAAGTTCGTTGTGGTGTTTATTGATGACATTATGATCTACTCGAAGGATGAGAAAGAACATGAGGAACACTTGAGGCTCACATTGTAGAAATTGAGGGAGCATCGATTGTATGCCAAGTTCAACAAGTGTCAGTTTTGGTTGAAGGAGGTGTCCTTTTTGGGTCATATAATTTCAGGAGGGGGAGTATCGGTTGACCTCGGAAAAGTGAGAGACGTGTTGAAGTGGGAGCCCCCGCAAAATGTAAAGGAGATCAGGAGTTTTCTTGGGATGGCTGGATATTACCGTCGGTTCATCAAGGACTTTTCCAAGATAGCTAAGCCTATGACGGAGTTGCTAATGAAGGGAAAGGCTTTCCAATGGACTCAAGCTTGTCAAAATAGTTTTGAGGAGTTAAAGAAGAGGTTGACAACAGCCCTAGTTTTGGTACTGCCGGATGTGAGCAAGAGTTTTGATATTTATTGCGACGCATCAAGACAAGGACTTGGATGTGTATTGATGCAAGAAGGTCAAGTGGTCGCCTATGCATCAAGACAATTGAAGAAACATGAGCAGAATTACCCAACACATGATTTAGAACTTGCAGCCGTGGTACATGCATTGAAG
Source organism: Tuctoria greenei (assembly GCA_036927565.1). Classification (NCBI taxonomy): domain Eukaryota; kingdom Viridiplantae; phylum Streptophyta; class Magnoliopsida; order Poales; family Poaceae; genus Tuctoria; species Tuctoria greenei. Next base: position 273,059,541 of record JAYESD010000002.1, on the reverse strand, counting down.
ATTTGGAGACACTATATTCTTGGACATAGGTGTGAAATTTATACAGATCATAAGAGTTTGAAGTATATTTTCACACAAACGGATCTGAACTTGAGGCAACGAAGATGGTTGGAGCTCATCAAAGATTATGATTTGGGGATCAACTATCATCCGGGAAAGGCCAATGTAGTTGCCGATGCGTTGAGTAGAAAGGGAGTAAGTCACCAACTCACAGTTCGAGAATTACCATCCGTGTTATGCAAGGAGTTTGAACGGTTGAACCTCGGGTTTGTAAATAAGATGGAGATGATGGAGTTAAATCCAAACTTGGAGCAAGAAATTCGAGAGGCACAAACTGCAGATGAAGAGATCAAGGAAATCAAGGACAGGGCCGAAGAAGGGAGAGAATTCAAATTTGATGAAGACGAACATGGTACCTTATGGCTTGGAAGGAGAATCGTTGTTCCTAATGTGAAACATATTTGGGAGACGATATTAAAAGAGGCACATGACTCGCCTTACTCAATTCACCCTGGTTGTACAAAGATGTACAAAGACTTGAAGACTTGCTATTGGTGGGATAGCATGAAGAAGGACATAGCTGAATACGTAGCATTGTGTAATGTGTGCCAATGGGTCAAGTCGGAACATCAAAGGCTAGCTGGATTACTGCAGCCGTTGAAGATTCCAGAATGGAAGTGAGAAGAAATTGGAATGGACTTCATAGTTGGGTTATCACGTACTCAGTCCGGGTATGACTCAATTTGGATAATTGTGGATCTCTTAACCAAGTCAGCTCATTTTGTCCCTGTGAAGACCAAATATACAGCTGCACAATTGGCCGAAATATACATGGAGCATATTGTGTGTCGACACGGAGTACCGAAGAAGACAGTCTCGGATAGAGATTCTCAATTTACCTCCAGATTTTGGCAAAAATTGCATGAAGCTTTGGGAACGAGGTTGAATTTTAGTTCAGCATATCATCCTCAAACGGATGGACAAACCGAGAGGACCAATCAGATTTTGGAGGACATGTTAAGAGCTTGTGCTTTGAAGCATGGGAAAAGTTGGGACAAAAGCTTGCTGTAAGCGAAATTTTCATACAACAATAGTTACCAAGCAAGTTTGAAGATGTCACCATATGAAGCACTTTATGGAAGGAAGTGTAGGACACCTTTATTCTGGAATGAGGCAGGAGAAACTCAAGTATTTGGTCCGTATGTGTTACAAGAAGCCGAAAAGCAAGTCCGAATAATTCGTGAAAACTTGAGGGCTGCTCAATCAAGGCAAAAAGGCTATGCGGACAATAGGAGAAGAAAACTAGCCTTTGAAGTGGGAGATTTTTTTTACCTCAAGGTGTCACCAATGATGGGTCATAAGAGGTTTAACATAAGAGGAAAGCTAGCACCTCGCTATATTGGACCATTCAAGATTTTGGACAAAAGAGGAGAAGTAGCATATCAGTTGGAGATGCCAGCTCATCTTTCATACGTACATGATGTCTTTCATGTTTCCCAGCTCAAGAAGTGCTTGAGAGTACCAGAAGAACAAGTGCCAATAGAAGAATTGGAACTAGAGGAAGACTTGACTTATGCCGAGCAACCGGTCAAGATTTTGGAAACCAAGGAGAGAGTCACAAGGAACAAGGTTATTAGATGGTGTAAAGTTCAATGGAAGCACCACACAGAAAAAGAAGCAACTTGGGAGCTAGAAGATGATCTCAAGAAGGACTTTCCCTATCTCTTCTCTTCCACGTCGAATCTCGAGGGCGAGATTCATTTTAAGGGGGGTAGGTTTGTAACACCCTCATTTTCATGGATCATGCCCTGCATACACTCATATACATGTTTAACATTAACCCACAACAAGAGGAACAAATTTAAAATTGATTTGGAACAAAACCGCACTTAAAATGCAGGAAAGTGCGGACTAGTCCGATTTTGCTGAGGACTAGTCTGATTTCTCTCTGACTAAAAACAGACTTGTCCATTTTTGCTGCGGACTAGTCTGATTTTTGGCACTGGAAACTTTCGGACTTGTCCGATTTTGTGCGGACTAGTTCGATATTCCATGAATCCTTGAAAAATTGCTAAGTCCTTGGACTTTTCCGGACTAGTCCGGTGTTCCAGCGGACTTGTCCGTTTTCCTCTCTGTTTAAAGTCGGACTTGTCCGATCTTTGGCCAGACTTGTCCGATTTTCTCTCTTGACGACTTTGGACTAGTCCGGTCCTTTTCGGACTTGTCCGATATTTCACGACTCCGAGTTGATCTTTTGTTTTACGACTTGAATCTTGGGTTTCACGTTAAGTGGGCCTAGGGACGTCGTGCCTAACTCTTTTAGAGCCCATGTGGGACTCTAAACCGGCCTCTACTCATCCCAAAACTCAAAATCCATCTAACCCTAGCCTCCACCTCTATATAAACAGTCCCACCCCTTGGATTGACATCTATTTGCCACTTTTCTACCCACCCAAACCCTAGTTCGTGGGGAGCCACCATCAAGGAGGGAGGAGAAGATCCCAAGCAAGAAGAAGAAGAGGAGGAAACGAAAGAGGATCAAGATCTCCACCAAGTTTCGTTCTTCATCACCAATTCATCCCCAAGTTCATCACCAACCCTAGATCACCAAGATCCAAGTGCTACCTCCAAGTTTCTTGATTCATTGGAGTTCTAAACACCTAGTATACTTTCTATTATCTTTTCCTTACGAGAATTCAACCCTTAATCTCCAAATTCACGTCGATCTAGGAAACCCTAATCTGCTGATCTCGTAAAGTGCGGACTTGTCCGGTCCCTAGCGGACTAGTCTGATCTTCCTCGTTAAATTGGGTTGAATTAATTCTAAAATTTGATCTAATCGAATCCAAACCTGTATAAACTTGTTAAAAGCTATTAGAACTAGTTAGTTATCATTAAAAGCAATCTATTAACAAGTTCTACCTTGCATTTGCATTAATCATGCATGTCATGACATATTGAGTAATATTTGTGCACTCTTTGATTGTGTTTCTTGTCTTGTATGTTTATTGTGTGGATTAGACGGATTTGCGCTAGAGGGTGCCGCGGAGGATCTACAACACCAAGAGTTTGAAGGCTTTGACCCTAATCAACAGCAAGAGCAAGGCAAGTGTCCTTGAAGCATATTGATCCTGTTTTTTAAAATAAATGTTTTGTTTGCAAAACTGCATGCTGTGTCAAATTGATGGGAATCCTATGGTAGGAAGTTTACTAGTTTTGTTGACCACCCTTGTCACCTAGATTATATGGTAGAGAGTCGGGAAGGGCTGTTTCCTTTTTGCTTCACTTGATTAATTGGGATGGGAAAACAACATTACACATTTAATTATGTATTAATGATATTCTGGTTAATGTGAACTGGTCGATACGGTATGGTAATGGGTGATCTAAGCAAGCCTGGTATGTGGATGGGTTGGATGTTATGGTGGTTTGCTTGTTTTAGATCTAAGGATCGGTTCATGCGAGAATAAGCCAGGACTACAGTGCCACCACGAGGCCAAGTATGGGTGCGGCGTAGCTGATTAATTAGGGCTTTGCTAGTGCTATTTGGACCATTGTGGATGCTCGGGGAAGGGGTAGTCGGATTGGGTTTGTTGATGATTAGTGGGACTACCTTGGGATCCGAATGGCTCAAGAGGGGGCCCTTGGTTGAAGATGTGCTCTGCGGGAGACATCACCACCGGTGAAACCTCAGTGGGTCTAAATAGGCTAGTAATCCCTTTGTAAAGGCTATTTTGTGATCTCTTGGCCACACACCAACGAAAGTGTGTAATATGACCGACGGGTCATGGGCATAAGGGATATTCTTAGTCATCGAAAGGTGATGAAATCACGAACACGTGGGTAAAGAGGTACAAACTCTGCAGAGTTAAATAAAACTATCATGATAGTCGTGCTCCCGGTTATGAGCACCTGGACAACTTCCATGATTAGAGGGTACTTAGTATTGGGATGGTATTTGGGATGGTTATGGTTTGGTAATGGTTATGGCTGGTTATGGATTTATTTCTGGTATTGAATATGGTTATTGGCAATGGTGAAATCTGGAATTATTGATGATGATAATGAATTCAGACTGGTATTATGATATTATTTATGATTATGATGGGTTTGATTCATATAAATATAATATATTGCTTTTCAAATGTTTTAATGTACTTTTCAGCACTTTGCCATTATTATTGACGTCAATTGAATAAGCCACATGTCATACTTTCCACACTTGCTGAGTACGACATGTACTCACTCTTGCAATTCCCCCCAACAGTTGCAAGTCAGGATTGGGAGTTTATTGGTGATAATGCTTAGTTCTAGGCCGTGTCTACTGTCAACTTTGCCTGTGCTGTTATTGGAGCTGCGCTATGCCTTATACTTAGTTTGCTTAGTTGCTTAATTAGTTTATTTCCGCTGCATTAGTTGAACTTGTCATAAATTTTCATTAGAGGTTGTATTCGAGGATAATATGGTTTGTGTAATAAAATTTGGTTAATTAATTTTGTTCTATGGTAATTTTCTGTATACTCTTTTGTTATTGCACTCGTGTATGTGTGATGAACATCCTGGGCACACATATGCGTTAGCTTGGTTCACTTTTCGGAACCGGGCATCACACGTCAAACTGTGGAGGCTTTCCCATAGGAATGGAGAGATAGTGATTGTTTGAATTGAGGCGGTTGTAGTTGTAAGGATGTCGGGAGTAGTCGCGATGACCACTCCCCGTCGTCTTCTCTTCTTCTTTTCCTTTTTGTCCTAGCAGTTTATTTCTCAGGAGTGCTTTTAGTTGTCACACTTCTTCATCATCATGTGGGCTTTCTTTCAGCACATCGAAGGCTTGTGCTTCTTGTTCCTCCTCATTGATGTTCATCTTCGGGATATTGTTGTTCTTCTCAGAGGCCATTGATCTCTTTGAGATGTGAGTCTCGTTGGTGGAGAACCTTGCTCTGATACCAATTGAACGTGACCTAGAGCGGGGTGAATAGGCCTTTTGAATTTCCTGCACACTTAATAAATTTGTCAAAAACTTGATTGACCGGACTAGTCCGGTTATGTGGACGGACTAGTCCGGTGTGCTGAAACTTGTGAGTTGATTAAGTGTTATTTGGAAAACTAGGTTCTTCTAGCAGCGGAAAGGAGAACAACATATTCTTTGATTTTGGATTATTGTATGAATGCACGTGGAAACTTATAAGCAACTTAATTGATGTTTAGTAATCAAGTGATCTAGTGAACGAAAAGTAAAGTAAATACGGCACAAGAGACAAGCGAATTTTTACCGATGTTCGATCTCACCACGAGATCTACGTCCTCGTTGAGGAAGCTCACATAGAGCCGGGTCTCCAACCCTTTCCCTCTTCAAGTCACCATGAAGGCCGACTTGATTCCACTATCACGGGTAATCACCAAGTTTGTGGGGCAACCTCACACGTTAAGGGCTCCCAAGAGAATTACAACGAAGAGGCGATCAAATACACTTGAAAGTATTACAATGCAGAGTAAAAGTGTAGAATGATCAAACCCCAAGAGCTCGCAACGAAGGAACGATGATCTCCCAATCCCGAATCCAAGTGTTCTAATGATTTGACTCCTATTTGCACCTTAGATGTGTGGGAAGATGTGTTTTAGGCTCTTGGTACAAAGTGGTGGCACTAGGGCTTGTGTTTGCAGCAATATTCGACGTGTATATTCTTTGGAAGGCTGTGGATTCTCTATTTATATGGTTTCCAAAAAGTTACCATTGAAAAACCCTAACACCGGACTAGTCCGGTGCAAGTCCGGACTTGTCCGGTCACAGTGTACTTCGAAGTCCAGAAAGTCTACCAGACTAGTCCGGTCCAAGCTTGGACTAGTCCGGTGCTATGGGACAGTGGACTCCAGAAAGTTCAACGGACTAGTCCGCGGACTAGTCCGATCTCCACAGATGGGAGACTCCAGAAAGTTCAACGGACTAGTCCGGTAGACACACTGACTAGTCTGATCTCCCACTATGAGAGATTCCAGAAAGTTCAATGGACTAGTCTGGTGGACACACAGACTAGTCCGGTCTCCCACTATGAGAGATTCTAGAAAGTTCAATGGACTAGTATGGTGGACACACGGACTAGTCCGGTCTCCCAATATGAGAGACTCCAGAAAGTGAAACGGACTAGTCCGGTCCATGATCGGACTAGTCCGGTGCATTGTGAAAGTTAGGTTGATTTTAAAGCCCTTACCGCTGCGCAAAGTTGTGAGCTCTTGGAGTGTGTCTTTCATACACTCCCTATACATTTAAAATCTAATTTGATCTTCCAAGCTCCATCAAAGTATCCCTCTTTGGACACCACCCCATTTTTCACCTTTTTGTGTGCACCGAGCTGTTTCACTTGTTTGTCCTGCAATCATCTTAATAGTTTCATTAGGATCTCATATGTTTGTCATCAATTAGCCAAAACCCACAAGGGATATCATAGATGCACTTACAATCTCCCCCTTTTTGGTGATTGATGACAACCGTTTGAGATATCACAAATGAGAGTAAAATTTTGATTTTCATAAGGTGTGCACATATGAGAATAACGATAAATCCACAAAAGGCTTCTCACATATGCACACACCTTATGGTGGGGTGCCTAGCAGGTGTGTGATCAACGACTTGTGATGAAATAAAGATAATCAACAATAAGCATAGAGATGATCATTCAAGCAACAATAAGCATCACACATAAGAAAAGAAATAGTGCATTACAAGGTTTTAAAAATAAGTACATGTCCTCGATCACAAAAGCATAAAGACACCAACTAGAGATAGTATCAAACTACTAGTCTCAATCTCTCCCCCTTTGGCATCAAGGCACCAAAAAGGGAAAAATTGAGGGGAATCACTCATCGCCGCTCTCTTCTTCAGTTTCGGTCCGGTCTTCATCTTCACCACCATCATCATTCGCCGGAGCATGCTCTTCCTCGGAGTCCTCGAAGGCGGGCGGGGATCCAACCGGCTCAATCTCCAGCTTGTCACAGATAGCTTTGATGTTGGCATTGACATATTGTTGATGTTTCTTCTGCCTGACTTCAATCTTGCGGCAATAGGCAAAGATAGAGGTGAGCATTTTGAGAACACCACCGGAGGGTTCATGGACAGGTGCAGAGCCAGGAGGAGCAGCTGCAGATCTTGTGGCATTCACATCCCGAGTTTGTTTGGACCTCCTCTCATCTTCGGGGGAGGAAGGTGCAGTAGGAGCTGAGGGTAGAGTGTACTCGGTGGGCTTTTGCGGCTTCAACCCTGTATGAGCGACATCCTTGACAAAGTCAAGTCCCGTCACTTTCTCAATCATGAACATGATGTACGGGGCATACCTGCAAGATCTATTGGGAGTGATTGAGATGTTCACAATGTCATTGTAGATGTACTCAAAGTCATTGAATGGTCTCCTTCCACTAATGACCTTCATTAGGGTCCTCAAGGTTCCTTGTATAGTCCCCGCATCTCCATCTTTCGGGGCTACTATCTTCCTCAAGATTCTGTTGAGGACCACAAAAAGGGCTTCAGATATTTGCTGTTGGGAGGAACATAGGGCATCCTTGTGTCATAGAGGAACTTGAGCTCATCCTTCTCCAAGGGTTGCAAATTGTGGATGACAAGATCATGATCCAGAGTATGTTCAAGGTGAGGAATCCTTGCAAACTCATCGTAAGTAACACTATACTTGGAACCATGGGTCATCCAAGTAAGATTGTCTCCATCACCCCGAGCAAAGTAGAGCGTAGAGTAGAATTGGGTGATGATATCATTGTTCCAGTCATTCTTAAAAGAAAACAGTTCCTTCAGTCCGTGCCTCTCCAGGGCCTCAACCACTTGACGGAAGGCAGGATATTTCTTCGACTGCATGTACCCAATGTTCACCCATTGACTCTTCACAACGGGATTCTTCATCTTCATATACACATGCTCGTAGTAGTCAGCATGAAAGTTGCTCCAGAATCTTGGGTCTAAGCATTGCCGAGGTTGATTATACACATTAATCTTCGTGAAGCTATCGGCAAGCTCACCCCCTTTCCTGGTGAAATCCTAACTAGAGCGCTGCCTGTTGCGGTGACTTGGGTTCTTCATCTTCAGGGGCCCAATGGGACCACTAGCAAGCCCCTTCCCTTTGTACCTCTTTGGCCCGGAGGAGCTCTCAGCAGCTTTTCCTTGGGCCTTCTTAACAACCACCCTCCTCTTCTTGGGCAAATTGTCGTCGAAGGGTGGAGAGAGGTTTGAAATTTTGATTTGGGCCGCCCAGCCGCTTATATACGCGGCCAACCGGACTAGTTCAGTCAGGGGACGGACTAGTCCGGTGCCCCTGGAAAACCTAGGAAAGGGAGACTGTCCGGACTAGTCCGGTGGCAAACCTGACTAGTCCGGTGCCCCTGGAAAACCTAAGTATTTTGAGATAATTAATAGTGATCCAAGGACAAGTTTTGCAAATAATCTTGGTACTTATGACCAGAAGGCAATCAACAATGAAAAGTGGTCATAAACTCCAAGATTTCTTCATTAAAATTAGTTTTCTTAGAAGAAAAAGAGGTGAGGAGCAGTTTTTAACAATAAAATGCGATGTTTGAAGTTTCAACCAGGTATGCAACGTTTCAAGCCACATTTCGAGAGTCAAGAATATTAAGTTCATTTCTAAGCTCACAAAACCTTTTCTCATCTAATGGTTTGGTGAAAATATCTGCAAGTTGTTTTTCAGTCCTAACATGTGAAATAGCAATGTCACCTTTTAATAAATGATTTCTAAGAAAATGATGACGGATATCTATGTGCTTAGTTCTTGAGTGCTCTACAGGGTTGTACAAGAAGTGGAAGCGGAAAATGATGATGCCAGAGAGGTTGATATGATGAATGAGATGCTGGAATCTATACGACCAGAGCTTACAGAAGATCCTCAAACAACAGAGGTTAAAGAGTTCTTCAAACGTCTCAAAGATTCAGAAGAGGCACACATGGACACACTAAAATGTCAATCCTCAATTTTGTGACTAGACTTGTGGCAATTAAGTCTAAGTTCTTCTTTTCTAACAATTGTTACAACATGCTCATCAATTTGTTCAAAGATGCCCTTCCACAACCCAACAAAGTGCCTAAGGATATGTACACCTCGAAGAAAATTCTTTCCGGTCTCGGTATGAAGCACGAAAAGATTGATGTGTGTCCGGACAACTGCATGCTTTTCTAGAGAGAGCATGCCAATGAGAACAAATGTTTGAAATGTGGTCAACCGAGGTTTGTCGAAGTTGTTAATAACGATGGTAATAATGTGACGACGGAAGTCGCACGTAAGCAGCTTTGTTACTTACCTGTGACACCGAGTTTGAAGCGGATGTTCCTTTCAAAAAAAAACGGCCAAACACATGAGATGGCACAAAGAAGGTGAGCGTGAGAACAATGGAGTCATGACGCACCTGTCCGATGGTGAGGCATGGAAGGCGCTGGACCGGTTCGACCCAGAATTCGCTCGTGAAGCGAGAAATGTTCGCATCGGGTTGGCGACAGATGGGTTCACGCCGTTCAGCACAAACGCTGCACCATACTCCTGTTGGCCCGTCTTTGTCATTCCGTACAATCTTCCACCGACTTTTTGCATGAAGAATGAGTTTATGTTTCTTAGCCTCATTGTACCTGAGCTAGATCATCCTGGGTCACGTCTCAACGTGATGTTGAAACCGTTGATCGAAGAGTTGAAAATGTTGTGGACAGGAGTCGAAGCGTACGACTGTTACAAGAAATAGAAATTCAACCTCCGAGCTGCTTATTTGTGGTCCGTTCATGATTTTCTGGCATACGACATGTTTTCTGGATGGAGCACTCATGGTCGGTTGACGTGTCCGATATGTGCTTCGGATACCGATTGCTTTCGACTTACCCATGGAGGCAAGATATCTTACTTCGATTGTCATAGACGTTGGCTGCCTCCGAATCACTTGTTTAGACAACAGAGGAATGTCTTTAGAAAGAACACCGGTGTCACTAAAGGACCACTGAAACGTCTTAAAGGGTCAGAAATATCTGATATGTTGGACAAATTGGTGCCAGATGAAGGTCGTCCTGGATATTTCAAAGGTTATGGAGACAAACACAATTGGACTCACATATGTGGACTTTGGGAGTTACCGTATGTCAAGTCGTTGATTCTAAGGCACAACATTGATGTTATGCATCAAGAGCGTAATATGGCCGAATGTATCATAAGCACATGCATGGACATGATGGGCAAAACAAAAGACAATTTAAAGGCTCGAAAGGATCTTGCCGAGCTTTGTAACCGTCAAACTCTTGAGCTCTCCGAAAATGGTGGTAAACCACACGCTCCTTTCTGTCTCCGACCTAAAGAAAAAAAAAGAAGTTCTCGAATGGTTGAAAAGGTTGAAATTCCCAGATGGTTATGCAGCTAGTCTGAGACGAGACGTGAATGTGAAAATGGGAAAGCTAATTGGGTTGAAGACTCATGATTATCACATAATCATGGAAAGACTTCTGCCTGTTATGTTTCGAGGCTATTTTGACGATGCAGTGTGGAAGGTGTTAGCCGAGCTTAGCCACTTCTATAGGCAACTCTGTGCTAAAGAAATCACGCTAGAGATGATGACTAAATTGGAAAAGGAGGTTCTGGTACTTTTGTGTAAGATGGAAAAAAATTTTCCTCCAGGATTTTTCAATCCAATGCAACATCTCTTAATTCATCTTCCATTTGAAGCAAAAGTGGGCAGTCTCGTGCAATATAGGTGGATGTATCATATTGAAAGATCATTAGATATCTGAAACCAATGGTTGGTAACAGGGCAAGGGTTGAAGGTTGCATCGCCGAAGCTTTTACTCTTAAGGAAGTAGGATACTTCTCAAGTGTTTACTTTGCAGAGGAAAACAATGTTAATACTTCGGTAATGCGGTACAATATAGATGAGCAACCTCCTTGTAGCGATCTCTCCATTTTTGCAACAAGAGGCACTACTGTTGGTAGTTACACTTTGTACGATGTTAGCGAAAAAGAAAGGTGTGTTGCATTCTTCTACATGTATGCTAATATGGAAGAAATGAATGAATATTTCAAGTAAGTGTTTCTTACACTTATGCTTTTCACCATCTTTTCTGACACATGTATTCTAAAAGGTTCTCTTTGTCGTGTAGTATGTTCGACAAGCAAAATTGGAGACATAGACATCAACCCACGAGCAAGCAAATAGAACATATTCGACGTAAAGGAATAAACGGGGGATCTAATTTTCTCTCCTGGTTTCGAGATCATGTAATGTTTTCTCGATAACTAATCAATGTTAACAACGTTTTCTTATAACTTAAGAATGCTTACGTTTTCTAATAACTCCATATCTTGGACAGTGCCAAAAATATGCCAACGTCCATGAAAATTTGCGACAACTATCCCGTGGAGTGGTTAATGTTAGAAGCTATGGTCGATATGAAGTCAATGGCTTTCGATTCCGTACAACTCAATTTGAATCTCTTCGTCCTCTCGCGACAACATGTATTGCCGGAGTTGTGATGAGGGCAATTGATTCACAAGATCATGAAACGCAGTACTACGGGATTATTAAAAAAAATCCTTGAATTCACTTTTGTCGCAAACAAGCCAATTCGAGCGGTATTCTTTGATTGCGAATGGTTTGATTCCATTCGTTGAATTCAAGTAAATGAATTTGGCATGGTCGAAGTAAAACACAAGGAACGGTTGAAAGGATTCGATTCATTAGTTCTTGCACACCAAGTAGAGCAAGTGTACTATCTACCTTATCCATGCAATAAATTCAAATCTTGGTGGGTGGTACATAAGGTGAATCCTCGTGAGCGGTTATACGCTCTAGGAGATGATGATTACCACGACGAAGCTGAGGTTGATTGTGTCTACCAAGAGGAAGAGTTTTCAGACTCCTTCTTAGTCAAGCCCGGTGTAGGACTCGATGACTTAGTTGGAGACGCTCAAGATATCGAGGCTAGCATGGAAGCGGAAACAAAATCAGAATCGAAAACTGAAGATATCGATGACATAGTCGAACCTGCTGATTTGCGCAAACAAAAACGATATGCGGAAGAAGAAGATCAATGGGCTGGTTTAAGGAGTAGGGTGCATGATCGTGATTTTGATGAATTTTGAAGTAACGTTTTATTCACTAATTTAACATTAATTTTGTATATTATCTTTTCATATTAATCATTTATTTCTTGCAACAGGATGTCATCAAAGGGGAAGGGAAAGGGGAAGGGGAAGCCAGTGAGAGGGTTTGAGCCACCACGAGACCCTTGCTCATGGAGATTGTTCCTTTCTAGCCGACATTCCCTCTTTCTGGCACAAGCTCCACCCTCAGCTGCCGTGTGCTTTCAGCGGACTGAGGTAAATTTTAGTTACAATAAAGTTATTTTTAAAATTGCAGTTGTTATTAATTATTTATTTTCAATCTTTGCCTTTTTGTGCAGTCTCAGTCAGAGACTTCTGAGTCAGAGTCAGACGCTAGGGGGCCGCTACAAGAGCCCGACTCAGAGGCTAGGGGGGCACTACAGGAGCCCTCTAGCGCTAGCCTCCCTTCGGAGCCAGCTAGCGCTAGCCTCCCTGTGCAGCCGGCTACCACTAGCCTTCCTGGAGACTCTGGTGGTTCTGCAGAGCCTTCAGGGTCACAGGACGCTGCAGCATCGCAGCAGAGGCGACGGACGAGGAGGACCCACTTTGCGGCTCCTCCTCCGGTTACTACTCAGTGGACCACGATCCGTCCTGTTAGAGATAGGTAAATACTGTATATAGTATATTAAATATTAGACGTTGTTTTCCTTTACTTAATGATTTAATATATTTTTAGATGTTGGTACGATCATTCACAGGGCCGAGAAGTACCACAGGCAGGTTAACAGTGTCCTGGGTGCTATCGTGAAGTTGCACTACCCCGGTGTCATTGACGGTTTTCCTGCCCTATCGTGGGATGACTATGCTTGTGTCTCTCACCCGGTCCACGGCACGGTTCAGGGAGCCGTGTGGCACGATTTTATGGTAAGTTTAACTATTTCATTTTTTCAACTCGTTTGAATTGTTAATGCATATCACTTAAATATTTGTTTGCTTAAAGCTGATGTACCAAGTAGAGGAATTGGACATGGAGGACCACGCGAGACGCGTGTTCCATTACAACGATCGGAAGCTCACGACGGCGATGTTGTCGTACGCCCGGATTTAGGCCGTCAACGCGTACTACAAGCGGCACCCCCGGGAGCAGGAGCAGGAGCAGCAAAGGGGTGTATTTAGGAAGGACTCCGACTCGTACTTGACAGAGGAGCAGTACGCGGAGGTAAGTATTTAATATTATTTAATATTTACAATATCTACGTATGTAACTGCGTTGATTAAAAATGAAATATGTGCAGGTTAGTATTTCCTGGTTACAAGGTAACATCGAGCCGTACTTAGCTCTCTGTCGGTACTGGGCTAGTGACGCTTTCATCAATAAGTCCACAAAGGCTAGACATTGCCGCATGGAGTCCGAGGGCAAGCACAACTATGGCAGCGACGGCTACTTGCGTTTGGCTAAACGCATGGTAAATACCTTTTCATTTTATTTATATGTTCCTAATATATTATTTATCTCACTAACACGACTGTACAGGAGCGAGAGATGGGTCATGAGCCGACCCCGACCCAGGTTTGGGAGAGAGGTCACAAGGGAAGTGACCCTTCTCAGCCAGGGCAGTGTAGTCAGGTCGCAGCCGACCGACTGGTAAGTTTTCGAAATTCATCAATTTCATTATAACTAATACTATTATTGACATACTTACAAGATTTATTTGTTTTGTATGCAAAGTACGCGCAGGAGGTCGCGAAGATACACGGTGCGGATTACGATTGGGAAAGCGCATCGATCGACCCCCAAGCCGCGTACGCAAGCGGAGGCGGGAAGGCCCACGGACGGTGAGTTCTTCGTGTGTTTCATTTCTTTTTCAATTAATCTTCTTCTACTTAGTGTTCTCATTCTTTGCAGGTTTGCCATTTTTGATGGAGTTGTCGACTCGAGGTCGACGCGACCTTTGAGAGGCGCTTCATCATCGCAGGCTTCGTCCGTTGGGACCAGTGGTCGTCTCTCGTAGACCCAGCTGGAGCTCCAAGTCATGAGGGAGACGCTGACGCAAACCCAGGCAGAGCTGGAGAGGACGAGAGCGGAGGCAACGGAGGAGCAGCAGAGGACGGCCTTAATGATGGCCCAGATGCAAGCAACGGTGGCGGTAAGTAATCTAAAGTATCGTAGTTAAATTTCACAGCACTTCAATAACATATATCTTCTAATATTTTGCAATGGCAGGATCTTGCTCGACACAGCGGTCAGGATATCGAGATTCCTACGCTTCCGCCGCAGCAGACACCGGAGCAGGTAATATATGTCTATCCCTCTTTTTGTTTTCTGTACACCCTGTTATTGTGAGTTTTAGCCTTAGTGTCGTCGAATAGAAACTTGTTAGAGGAGGACATCCGTATCGTCCCCGAAATGCAACTTCCACCGCTTTCATTATGTTGAATGCATGATTCCTTTTGATCCACCACCAACACAGGGTTGGCTCTAGGATTTTGAGGGCCCTAGGCCAACTCAGGGTGATAGGCCCTTAAAGATAAATATTATTTAATTTGTAATACTAATACATACTTATAAACTATGCAATATATATTACTAATATGAATAATTTCAGCAGGAGATGAACAATATCTATTACATCTCATAAAAAGATTTTTCGAGCATTTCTTGAAGCAAAATTAGTTAAGAGAATCTGATAGGCAATATAGGCATTTGGATAACAGTCTGCAGTTGTAATGAATTGAAGTATCTTATGTGCTTTTATTATTTGAAAAATAAGTTACTTGCATCACATTTAATTTAGCAAATGTGTTACTTGCACTATTGACTATGATTCTTTTGTAGGGTTCGGGAACGCGCCGAGAAGATCCCGGAGGCAGTGGAGGGGCTAGCGTGTAGCCCGGTGGAACTTAATTTGCAATTTTTTTTGTTATCGATGTTTTGGATATTATTTTATAATTGTTGTTGTGTATCTGTTCTGAATAGTAATATGTATGTGATTTGTGTTCTCGCCATCGAGCGAGGTAGTCAATTTCTGTTTTTAAAAAAATTTGAAAACATAACTTACGTCGGCTATGGCCTGGCTGACGTAAGTTAGCCCAGTTTAACTTACGTCGATCAGACCATACCGATGTAAGTTAAACCACTTAACTTACGTCGGTTTGGAGCAACCGACGTAAGTTAGAGCACATAACTTACGTCGGCATGCTGTGGCCAACGTAAGTACTCCGGCCCAGCCCGCGGCCCATCTCGACACGTTACTTACGTGGTCTGCAGCAGCCGACATAATTAAGGTAACTTACGTTGGTGGCTGACGTAAGTTATCCAAACCGCTACGTCGGCCAATCGCCGACGTAATTAAGGAAAAACCGACGTAATTAACTTACTTACGTCGGTTTAGGCCTTAATTACGTCGGCTTTGGCCGACGTAATTGATGGATATTCCTGCAGTGCCTGGTATACCTTCTATTCTTTTTTTCTTACATGAATTCAACCCCAAATCTCCAAATTCACGTCGATCAAGAAAACCCTAATCTGCTGATCTTGCAGAGTGCGGACTTGTCCGGTCTCTAGCGGACTGGTCCGATCTTCCTGGTTAAATTGTGTTGAATTGATTCTAAAAGTAGATCTAATCAAATCCCAACCTGTATAAACTTGTTAAAATCTATTAGAACTAGTTAGTGATCATTAAAAGCAATCTATTAACAAGTTTTACCTTGCATTTGCATCAATCATGCATGTCATGTCATATTGAGTAATATTTGTGCACTCTTTGATTGTATTTCTTGTCTTGTATGTTTATTGTGTGGATTAGACAGATTTGCGCTAGAGAGTGTCGCGGAGGATCTCCAGCACCAAGAGTTTGAAGGCTTTGACCCTAATCAACAGCAAGAGCAAGGCAAGTGTCCTTGAAGCATATTAATCCTGTTTTGAAATAAATTTTTTGTTTACAAATTACATGCTTGTGTCAATTTGATGGGAAATCCTATGATAGGAAGTTTACAAGCTTTGTTGACCACCCTTGTCACCTGGAATATATGGTAGAGAGTTGGGAATGGCTTTTTACTTTTTGCTTCGCTTAGTCAACTGGGATGGAAAAACAACTATACCACTCAATTTAATTATGCATGGATGAGATTAGGTTAACTTGAACTGGTTAATATGATATGGTAATGGGTGATCTAAGCAAGCCTGATATGTGGATGGGTTGGATGTATGGTGGTTTCGCTTGCTTTGGATCTAAGGACCGGTTCGTGGAGCAACCATCCAGGATTTACAGTGCCACCACGAGGCCAAGTATGGGTGCGGCGTAGATGATTAATTAGGGCTTTGTCAGTGCTATTTGGACCATTAAGGATGCTTGGGGAAGGGGTAGTCGGATCGGGTTTGTTGATGATCGGTGGGACTACCCTCGGATCCGAATGGCTCAAGAGGGGGCCCTTGGTTGAAGATGTGCTCAGTGGGAGACATCGCCACTGGTGAAACCTCAGTGGGGTCTAAATAGGCTAGTAATCCTTTTGTAAAGGCTATTTTGTGATCTCTTAGCCACACACCTAAGGAAGTGTGAGATGGCATAACAGAGGTTCTAGTCATCGAAAGGTGATGAAATCACAAACATGTGGGTAAAGCGGTACAACCTCTGCAGAGTGTGTCTAAAACTATCATGATAGCCGTGCTCCCGGTTATGAGCAACCTGGACCCTCACATGATTAGAAGGAACTTGGTATTGGGATGATTTTTGGGATGGTTATGGTTTGGTAATGATTATGGCTCATTATGGATTAATTTCTTGTATTGAATATGGTTATTGGCAAATGGTGAAATCTAGAATTATTGATGATGGTAATAAATTCAGACTGGTATTATGATATTACTTCTAATTATGATGGGTTTACTTCACATAAATATAATATAGTGCTTTTTTCAAATACTTTAATGTACTTTCCAGCACTTAGCCATTATTATTGTCCTTATTTGAATCAGCCACATGTCATACTTTCCACAGTTGCTGAGTACGAGATGTACTCACTCTTGCAACCCCCCCCCCCCCCAATAGTTGTAGCTCAGGATTGGGAGTTTAATGGCGATAATACGGAGTTCTAGGCTGTGTCTACCGTCAGCTTTGCCTATGGTTGGATTGGAGCTGCGCTATACCCTATTGTTTATGCTGCCTAGCTGTTTAGTTTGCTTATTTAGTTTATTTCCGCTGCATTAGTTGAACTTGTCATTAATATTCATTAGAGCTTGTATTCGAGGATAATATGGTTTGTTTAATAAAATTTGGTTAATTAATCTTGTGCTGTGGTAATTTTTTGTATACTCTTTTGTGATGCACTCGTGTATGTGTGTTGAACATCCTGGGCACAAATATGCGTTAGCTTGGTTCATTTTTTCGGAACCGGGCATCACATTGGACAGCGTTGAATGCACTCAAAAAGGAAAAAGAGCAAGAAAAGGCGAAGAACTAAAAAGATAGAATTTAGGCTTTTAAATTCTTTGTGTTGAGTTCAGCTACTTAGCTTGAGTGTGTTCAATGAGTCAAGTATTGAGAATCTCCTAAGAGCTCATAGTACAAGCTAGACTAGATTGAGAAATGAGTTTAAGCAACTCTAATGACAGGGCCGGACTTGTCCGGGCAGGAAGGTCGGACTAGTCCGGCCACCACTACATGAAATGCTAACACTTACGTCGGCCAACTTAATTTACGTCGGCCAGACCTCTAGCGCTAGCGTCCCTTCGGAGCTGGCTAGCGCTAGCCTCCCTGTGCAGCCGGCTACCACTAGCCTTCCTTTGAACTCCGGTGGTTCCGCAGAGCCTTCATGGTCACAGGACGCGGTAGCGTCGCAGCAGAGGCGACGGACGAGGAGGACCCACTTTGCGGCTCCTCCTCTGGTTACTACTCAGTGGACCACGATCTGTCCTATTGGAGACAGGTAAAAACTATATATAGTATATTAAATATTAAATGTTGTTTTCCTTTACTTAATGATTTAATATATTTTGTAGATGTTGGTACGACTTTTCGTTCACGGGGGCCGAGAAGCACCACATGCAGGTTAACAATGTCCTGGGTGCTATCGTAAAGTTGCACTACCCCTGTTTCATTGATGGTTTCCCTGCCCTGTCGTGGGATGACTACGCTCGTGTCTCTCACCCGGTCCACAGCACGGTTTAGGGAGCCGTGTGGCATGATTTTATGGTAAGTTTAACTGTTTCATTTTTTCAACTCGTTTGAATTGTTAATGCATATCACTTAATAATTGTTTGCTTAAAGTTGAGGTACCAAGTAGAGGAACCGGGCATGGAGGACCACGCGAGATGCGTGTTCCATTACAACACTCGAAAGCTCACGATAGTGGCGTTGTCGTATGCCTGGATTCAGGCCGTCAACACGTATTATAAGCGGCACCCCCGGGAGCCGGAGCAGGAGCAGGAGCAGCAAAGGGGTCTATTTAGGAAGGACTCCGACTTGTACTTGACAGAGGAGCAATACGCGGAGGTAAGTTTTTAATATTATTAAATATTTACAATATCTACGTATGTTAATTGCGTTGATGAAAAATGAAATATGTGCAGGTTAGTATTTCCTGGTTACAGGGTAACATCGAGGCGTACTTAGCTCTCTGTCAGTACTGGGCTAGCGACGCTTTCATCAATAAGTCCACAAAGGCTAGACAGTGCTGCATGGGGTCCGAGGGCAAGCACAACTATGGCGGCGACGACTACTTGTGTTTGGCTAAACGCATGGTAAGTACCTTTTCAATTTATTTATGTGTTCCTAATATATTTATCTCACTAACACGGCTGTATAGGAGCGAGAGATGGGTCAGGAGCCGACCCCGACCCAGGTTTGGAAGAGAGGTCACAAGGAAAGTGGCCCTTCTCAGCCAGGGCAGTGTAGTCAGGTCGCAACCGACCGACTGGTAAGTTTTTGAAATTCATCAATTTCATTATAACTAATACAATTATTGACATGCTTACAAGATTTATTTGTTTTGTAGGCAAAGTATGCGTAGGAGGTCGCGAAGATACACGGTGCGGATTACGATTGGGAAAGTGCGCCGATCGACCCCCAAGCCGCGTACGCAAGCGGAGGCGGGAAGGCCCACAGACGGTGAGTTGTTCATGTGTTTCATTTCTTTTTCAATTAATATTCTTCTACTTAGTGTTTTCATTATTTTGCAGGTTTGCCATTTTTGATGGAGTTGTCGACTCGAGGTCGATGCGACCTTTGAGAGGCGCTTCATCATTGCAGATTTCGACCATTGGGACCAGTGGTCGTCTCTCACAAACCCAGCTAGAGCTTCAGGCCATGAAGGAGACGCTGACGCAAACCCAGGCAGAGCTGGAGAGGACGAGGGCGGAGGCAAGGGAGGAGTAGCAGAGGACAACCTTAATGATGGCCCAAATGCAAGCAGCGGTGGCGGTAAGTAATTTAAAGTATCGTAGTTAAGTTTCACAACACTTCAATAACATATATCTTCTAATATTTTGCAATGGCAGGCTCTTGCTCGACACAGCGATCAGTATATCGAGATTCCTACGCTTCCGCCGCAGCAGACACCGGAGCAGGTGATAAACTCTCTCTTTAATATTGTTGTATCCATTTTAGTATTTTACATAGAGAGATAAGGAGGTAGAACATAGAGGTAGATCTTGATGACTTGTCAGATATTGATTCCTATAGTGGTGAGGAAGTTAAGTGTAATCAAGCTTTAGTAGTTTTTGACCATGGCAGAAATGATTAATATATAGTTAATAAGTTGTCAGTGCTTACAGTTAACAAAGGGCTAGTTGTTCATAAGCTTGACCTATTACCTAAAGTCTCCAACTCTGATACCTGCTAGTTTGCTATTTATATATGCAACATTACTTCATTTGAAACTACAACATGCTTCCTTCTTTTGTTTGCAATACCAAAGACCACTTAATGTGAAGTAATCCAACTCTAACAATTATCACTGATGTTCTTGGACTCTGATGTTATCACTGAGTTGACATTGATGCTTACTAGTGATTATGTTTCTTTTGCAGGGTTCGGGAACGCGCCGAGAAGATCCCGGAGGCAGTGGAGGGGCTAACGTGTAGCCCAGTGGATGTTTTGTTGTTGTTGATGTTTTGGAACTTAATTTGCAACTGTTTTGCTGTGTATATGTTCTGTATATTATTTGTGTATCTATTCTATGTTCTTGCCATCAAGCGAGGTAGTCAGTTTCTGTTTTTTAAAAAAATTTTGAAAACTTAACTTACGTCTGCTATGGTCGTGCCGACGTAAGTTAGCCCAGTTTAACTTACGTCGGTGTGTCCTGACCAACGTAAGTTAAATCACTTAACTTACATCGGTTAGGTTCAACCGACGTAAGTTATACCACTTAACTTACATCAGCTCGCTGCGGCCGATGTAAGTACTCCGACCCAACCCGCAGCCCATCCCTGTACGTAACTTACGTCGGTTGCCACAGACCAACGTAATTAAGTAACTTACGTCGGCGGCCGACGTAAGTTACCTTAATTACGTCCAATCCGCTTTGTCGGTCGGCCACTGACGTAATTAAGGTAAAATCGACATAATTAAGTAACTTACGTCAGTTTAAGCCTTAATTACATCGACCCTGGCCGAGGTAATTGATCAATATTCCTGTAGTGCACATTGGAATGGTCCGATGTTAGGCGGACCAAAGTGTCCTGTGTGAGTTCGGACTTGTCCGTTCGACTAGTCCGTGATGAGTGTGTTTGTGTCCTTCTGGGACAAAGTCCTGAAAGACCAGACTAGTCCGTCCTAGGGGGTCAGACTAGTCCGCTCAGACAGAGTAGTCAGTTACAGCCCAAAAAAGTAGTTCCTGACTGAGAGCAGACTAGTTTGTTCCTTGACGGACTAGTCCGTAGTGCACTTGGAGGGAGCTGCTGGGACTAAGTCCTGGACGGTCGGACTTGTCCGCCCTTGGGGGCCGAACTAGTCTGGTGTGCCAGACTGGTCTGTTCTCAATCGGAACAAACTGTTCCATGTGAGAATGAACTAGTCTGTTGTGAGATGGACTAGTGTGTGGTTTTGATGACCGTTTGAATTCAAAAGGTGGCAGGAGGGCTTTTTGGTTGGTCAAGGATGACATCACTGGTCCTCACAGGGCTTTGTGGTTGGTCAAGGATGACATCACTGGTCCCCACAGGTCGGACTAATCTGGGGTCAAAGGCCAGACTGGTCCACACTTTTTCTAGTGGCAAAGGCTACTTGTTGGGACCCCTATAAAAAGGTATCACCCGACCTCCAAAGGCCCACTCTCGAATCCTAGCGCCTCCATAGACTTCCTAGGGCCATTCTAGCCCTCTCTCAACCATTCTTGGAGTCCTAAGAGCGATTCTTGAAGATTTGTGAGGTATGGAAGGATAGAGAGAAGGATTTGTTTGATCTTGAGCTCTTGGTTGATTCTCTCAGTTTGACTAATTGATTTGAGTTTGTGTGGGTGTTGATCTTTGATATTTTCGAGTTGTAAACTTTTGGGAGCCTCAGGTTGTGAGTTGCCCCACAGATTTGGTGATTACTCTTGTGATTTAGCGGAAGAATAATCGGCCTTCGTGGTGGCTAAGTGAGGAAAGGGTTGAGTGAAAGCCTGCCTTTCGTGGGCATCCTCAGCGTGGATGTAGGCTCCTTTGTGGGGTTGAACCACGGGTTAAATCCTGCATCTTGTGTCTTTGATTTGACTTTCTCGTTCTTCGCTAGATCAAGTTAGGGCTACTTATGTTCTTCGTATCAATCTTGTGATCCGCTTTGATCTAGTTACTTTTACTTCGTGCACATCATCTACTAGATTGCTAGGTTCATACTATTTACGTTTCATCAAGTTAAGTTCGCTAGATCGCATAAAAATCTCACCTTTGGTCAAGTTTGTCATCCTGACCATACTAGTCCGCCCATAGATCAGACTAGTCTGCACTCTGTAATTTGATTAGTCTTTATTGAGTTAAATTTCAGGTTATCCGCCTATTCACCTCCCTCTAGGCATCTTTCAATTGGTGCAGAGCCTAACTCTCCTGAAATCTTAACCGCTTTGAGAGGAGATGGGGGAAAATAGTGAGAAGGAGATGTCGATCGTCGACACCACCGACACCAGCAAGAACAGCCACACCGGAGGACAAGGATCCAATTCGTTGCATGACAAGACTGGCAACACCTCCAAGGACAAGCCAAAGCCTCCTCCCTTCAATGGTGAAACCGAAGATGAAGATGAAGATGAAGAAGTAAAGTGCCTTGCGGACCTTCTTCGAAAAGCAAGAGATGAGGCCAAGAGGAGGAGAAAGCTTGAGAAGGAGAAGAAACTCAAGAAGCTCGAGGAGGATTACACGCGATATACTTTTAACTACGAGTGTCTCAATTCACATTATAACTACCTCTCTATTCCAATGGGCAAAGCTCCACATTTTGATGGGACTAGCTACACTATGTGGAAGCACAACATGAAGTTGCATCTTATTTCTTAATCTCACACTTTGGCATGTTGTTTGCACAGGTGTAGATATCCCCGTGGACGACGAAGAGTTGACCCCGGAGCAAGAACAACTCATCCACCACAATGCTCAAGCAACAACCGTGCTCAACTCAACCTTGAACCAAGAAGAATTCAACAAAGTAGATGGGTTGGAGAAAGCCAAGGAAACTTGGGACCCTCTCAAGATTGCTCAAGAAGGCAACTGGTTCGTGAGGGAAGCCAAGATTCAGATGGTCGAGGGGGAGTTTGGAAGATTCGCCATGGAAGAAGGTGAGACCCCTCATGAGATGTACAATCGATCAAGACTCTTATCAATAGGAGTCGGGCATACGGATGCAAGAAGTGGACCGAACATGAAGTGGTCAAGAGGATGATAAGAGCCTTCATGTCTCGCGATGTGATGCTTTGCACTCTCATCCGCGAGAGTCCCAACTTCCACAAGATAACTCCGGATGAGGTGCTTGGCAAGATCATCAACCACGAGATGATGGAGATGGAAGCACGCCATGTCAACGACCTTGCCAAGATCACATCCTCCAAGAATAAAGGTGTAAGACCTATGTGTGTTGAATACATTGGCTTGTAGTGAATACACTTGGCTTTGATGATAAAAGTTTTGAATATCACCAAAACACCTTTTTATCAAGGTCCGACTCTAGCTCTGAGCTACTGCAAGGTCCGACGGTAGGTACGGCTTGGTTTGGGTAGCTCCGGTTACTTTCGATGCTAGGTTCGACTTCTTGGTAAGGTCCGACCAGCTTTGGTTAGCTCCGGTGAGCTTTATCTTTAGCTCCGGCATGTCTTTGATAGCTCCGGCATATATTTGATAGCTCCGGCATGCCTTTGCTAAGCTCCGACATACTTTGTCTAGCTCTAGTTTTGGATTGACTAGTTTTGACTAGTTTTTGGTAAGCTCCGGTGCTAGGATCTACTAGTTTTGGTAAGCTCCGGCAGGTTCTTCATTGTACTAGTAAGCTCCGGGGTCAAGCTCCGGCTTGCTGTGGGATGGTCCGGAACTTGACCGCAATACTTCTGCTTTTCATTCGCAAAGTTTTGAACTTGCTTTATATTCTTGGAAAGATTGCTTAGTATTAATTTGCTAAGTTTTTGGTGTGTTTTAGTTGATATAGATGATTTCGTTTTGATATGCTTTGCAACATGTTTATGTGAGGTGCTCACGTAAGGTGTTGTGTTCGGAACTAACTTGAGTCAAGTCAAGGACTTGGACTCGTATGGATTGGTTGTTTATTCATGTGCAGGTGTTGCTTGAGTTCAAGACATGGCTGGTGACGGGATCCATTGGACTAGTCTCAGGGAGGATATGAGGTTCCAACAACCAAATTCAGGAGGAATTGTGGTTGAGCTGATCAGGAGGTTGCGCAGCATGATTGAATCAAGAACAATGCATATGAAGGTATCATAGACGTCATTGGAAGATGTTTGCACATGTGCAAGGAGTGCATGGACGTGGCTGCATGGTTCTGAGGCGTGATGAAGAGATGTGGACGTAAAAAATTGGTCGGAAAGGTCCAACCGACTAGGTTATGGACTCAGGCTGCGGATGAGTCGGGTTTGACTCAAATATGGAAAGATTTGATTTGGTTATGATAGGATTTCGTGTGGGTCACGAATTTGAGTTGTTTAGGAATGTGGGATACGTTCCTAAGGTGTTTGGAAGTCTTAAGATTGCTTCTATCTGCGTATAGAAGAATCTTGAGTAGTTATGGAAAGTTACGATTTATGATCTAAGTAGGATTGGAGTCCTAGTTGATATTGGGTTGGCCTAAGGGCTGGTTATATAAGCAAGGGAGCCCAGAGCTCGTGGTGCACGACTTTGGGGCTGTTCCTCTTGTGTTCTATTGAATAAAATTCGTAGTTTGAAGGAACTTTTGTGCCTTGTTCGTCCGACTTGTTCCAGACAAGTTTTACTCGTCGAGTTTCTGGACAACACTACCTTTTGTTGGTGGTTTTATCATAACTCGAGTTTTACAGATCCAATTGACATGATTATTTTTGGGATGTCTTCACAACTTGATTATCTATCATATATCAAAATTTCACGTTCATTGGATTTGTGGTCTATGATCTACACGAGTTTCTTTGCAGCGTTCCAGAACTGTTTTTCTCGGGTAGGGCAGATTGACCTTTGTTTAATCTTTCGATCATAACTTGAGTTTTCCTCAACGGATTTGAGTGATTCTTTTTGTGTTGTATTCGTGACTTGATTATCTCTGATATATATCACTTTTTTTATGGTGAAACACCTTTAGATTAGTCTCACATACGATTTCTTTAACAGATCGTTTTTCTGCCAAAAGGGTTTGGGGTTTAATTGTTTCCGCTGCGTAAGATTTTTAAATCTACCATTCACCCCCCCTCTGGTAGCTTTTCACGTGCTTTTAGATCCTATAAAAGGCATTGCTCCCAAAGCCTCACCAAAGTCCTAGAGCAAAGAGGTGCAAGTGTCAAGCAATGATGAAGAAAGTGAAGAAGAGGAAAGCACCGACATGGATGAAGAGGAAATGACCTTCTTCATCAAAAGATTCAAGAGGATGATGAGGAAGAGAAGAGTGTTAAACTATGAGAGCAAGGGCAAGGACAAGAGCAAGTCAAGATCAAGGAGAGAGTGCTACAACTGTGGTGAGTATGGGCACTTCATTGTGAATTGCCCATACGAAAAGGAAGAAGACAAGAAGAAGATAAAGGATGGGAATCCTCAAGAGAGGAAGATGTTCAAGAAGAAGAAAGCACATGGGCACGCTCATGTTGGCAAGGAGAGGGACTCCAACGATGTGTCCTCCTCTGATGATGAAGCAGGAGTGGCAACAGTCACCATCAAGAAGCTAACAATGAAGAAAACTCTCCTACCACACAAAGGAGAGTGGAAAAGCTCAATCCACACTTGCCTTATGGCCAAAAAAAGGAAAACGAAAGGTTAAATCCAAACTTTCCTTGCGTTCCATTAAAGATGAGGATTTTGATAGTGATAGTGAGAATGAGTATATGTTTGAAGGTTTGAGTAAAAGTGGTATTATTAAAATGAAAAATCGTTCCGATGAAATTTTAGACAAGGAAGAACTTCTCGAGGAACAAGATGAATTGCTTGTCAATGAAAGGCAAAGGAATCTTAACCTTGAGAAGCTTCTTGAGCTTGAGAACAAAAAGAACAAGGCACTTGAACTTGAACTTGCGAAATGCAAGGAGGATTCTTCAATCCTCAAGAGTTCGAATGTTGTGCTCCAAGATGAACTTGTGAACTTGAACAAACTTCACAAGAGTCTTGAGGCATAATTTTGCAACTCTCAAGTCAAGCATCTCTTCTTCTCCCTCAACAAGTTCAAACTTGCCTAAAATGGATTCGGACACTAAGGCTTGCAAATGTGCTATTCTTGTGCTTGATCTAAAGAATTAGCTCAACTTGGCAAAGAGCAAGAGCACACCTAAGGGTGGCATCTTTGACAAGGAGAAGATCAAGTATGAACGTGATGCATACTCGATCACAAGATCTCCTTTGGTCAAAGACGGTATTGGTTATTCAAGAGGAGGAAAGAAAAATGCTAGAATTCCCAAGAATAACAAGATACAAATTGAATTTGTCAAGGAGGGTTCATTTCAAGTCAAGAAAGAACATCATGTATCTATCTCTAATCAAATTGTGAAACTTGACAAAAATGCCCAAAGTGCTAAAAATATCAACTTAACCCTGTTTCATGACTTTGATGCATCCTATGTACTAATGAGAAACAAATTTGGTTATACTTATGCTAATTATGTTGGGCCACACCGCAAGAGCCCAAAGCCTTGTGTGTAGGTGCCTAAATGCCTTGTGACTAACCCCAAAGGACCCAAGCAATCTTAGGTACCTAAAACCAAAGCCTAAACTTTTCTTGTAGGATTACTCCTCCAGCGGTTCAAAAATGGGTGCTAGATAGTGGTTGCACCAATCACATGACCGGAGCAAGAATAATTTTTGTGGAGTATGAAGAAATGAAGACCCAAGTCAAGGTATTTACTTTGGCAACAATAGTCAAGGCAAAGTACTAGGTATGGGAAAAATCTCTATTTCTCCACAGCATACTATTTCCCAAGTCATGCATGTTGAGTCTTTATATTATAATCTCTTATCCATTTCTCAATTATGCGATAAGGGATATAATTGCTTGTTCTATAATGAGGGTGTGGTTATCACTAGAAGAGTTGATAACTTGATTGTCTTCAAAGGTGTGCTCAAGGGAAAGCTTTATCTCGTGGAGTTCACCATGGATAAAACTCAACTTGACACATGCTTGATTGCAAATACCAACATGGGGTGGTTGTGGCAACGTAGGCTAGCCCATGTTGGTATGAGGAATCTTCACAAACTTCTAAAGGGCAATCACGTCTGAGGTCTTAAGAATGTTGTTTTTGAGAAAGATAGGCCTCATAGCACGTGTCAAGTAGGGAAACAAGTCGGAGCAGCTCACCCCACCAAGAATGTGATGACGACAACAAGAGCGCTAGAGATGTTGCACATGGACCTTTTCGGTACCATTGCTTACATAAGCATTGGCGGTAACAAATATGGTTTAGTTATTGTTGATGACTTTTCCTGCTTCACTTGGGTGTTTTTCATGCATGACAAAGGTGAAACACAAGGTGCCCTCAAGAGTTTCTTGGGGAGATCTCAAAATGAGTTCTTCTTGAGAATCAAGAAGATAAGAAGCAACAATGGCACCGAGTTCAAGAACACTCAAGTTGAAGAGTACTTGGACGAGAAGGGCATCAAGCATGCATTTTCGGCACCCTACTCACCCGAACAAAATGGGGTGGCCGAGAGGAACAACTGAACTGTAATAGAGATGTCAAGGACCATGCTTGATGAGTACAAGACTTTCAATAGGTTTTGAGCGAAAGCGGTCAACACCGCTTACCATGCCACAAACCGTCTCTACCTCCATCTCCTATTGAAGAAGACTCCATATGAACTTCTAACAGGTAAAAAACCAAACATCTCCTACTTTAGAGTCTTTGGTAGTAAATGTTATATTCTCAACAAGAAGCCTAGAATTTTGAAGTTTGCATCGAAATCCGATGAAGGTTTCTTGCCTGATTATGACTCAAACACCTACGCCTTCGTGTTTTCAACAAAACCTCTGGTTGTGTTGAAATCGCACGTGTGTGGTGTTTGATGAGACTAATGGCTCCGAAGTGGAGCAAGTTGATCAATGTGTGCTAGACGAAGAAGAGGAACCATGTGTTGCGTTGAGAAGGATGGCGCTTGGTGATATAAGAACTCAAGAGCAACAAGGCCCAAGTGACCCAACTCCATCACAATAGGTGCCCCAAGCACAAGATCAAGTCCAAGATCAACAACTTGCTAAAGATCACCATGATCAAGGAATGGAAGATCAAGATGGTGGCAATGGTCAAGGGGGAGACTATGAACATGAGGGAGATGAAGAAGTTGACTCGAGACCAAGTGTACCACACCCAAGAGTTCATCAATGTGTTCAACGGATCATCCCGTTAACAACATACTAGAGACATCTCCAAGGGGGTAATTACTCGTTCTCGTATGGATAATTTTTGTGCTCACTATTCTTTTGTGTCTTCTTTGGAGACGTTTAAGGTTGAAGATGACCTACGAGATCTGGATTGGGTGATAGCCATGCAAGAGGAGATCAACAACTTCAAGAGGAACAAAGTATGAGAGCTCATGAAAAGACCTAACGCGAATGTAGTAGGCACCAAGTGGGTCTTCTGCAACAAGAAAGATGAGCATGGTGTGGTAACAAGAAACAAAGCTAAACTCGTAGCAAAAGGATACTATCAAGTCGAAGGTTTGGATTTTGATGAAACTTTTGCTCCCGTAGCTAGGCTTGAATCTATTTGCATATTATTGGCCTATGCTACTCACAATGATTTCAAGTTGTATCAAATGGACATGAAAAGCGTCTTCCTCAATGGAACGATCAAGGAGGAGGCGTATGTGGAGCAACCGCCTGACTTCAAGGACGATAAGTATCCTAACCATGTCTTTAAGCTTCATAAAGCTCTCTACGGCCTCAAACAAGCTCCTAGAGCTTGGTATGAGTGCCTTAGAGACTTTCTCATTGATAATAGTTCTAAGATAGGAAAGGCCGATTACACACTCTTCACAAAGAACATGGATGATGATTTATTCGTATACCAAATTATGTTGACGACCTAATATTTGGTTCTACTAATCAATCTTTTTGTGAAGAGTTTAGCAAAATCATGACGGAGAGATTTGAGATGTCGATGATGGGAGAGTTGAAGTTCTTTTTAGGGTTCCAACTAAAACAAATCAAGGAAGGCACCTTCATATGTCAAACAAAGTATACTCAAGACATCCTCAAGAAGTTTGACATGGAGAAGGCCAAGCCCATCAAGACGCTAATGACGACGAATGGTCATCTCGATCTCAACCAAGAAAACTGTTGACGGATGTTATATACCAATTTCATCCATCAATTTAACTCAATTATGTGAAGGATTTGTCATTTCTTGCACACATCACCTTTCTATCTAACCCAATTCCACTTGGACTTGGAGAAATATGTGTATGCAACATTTTATGCAGGAAATAAGGAAATGTAGAGGGACCAATCCTATAAAATATCATCCCAGCCAATCAGGCGACGACATGTGGTATCCCATGGATCAAATGGCCCACAAACAGAAGTATCCGAGGAGATCCAATGGTGTATGACCCATATAAATCAATGGGACCCACCTGGTAGCCACCTGGAGAAAACACACGAGAATTGGTGCAAAGACCAAATCCGCCGAACCAGGGGGTCGGCCGACCTGGTCTCTGCACCAAACTCGGTCAGCCTCCACGTGTTGGCTCCTCTCGGCTTCCTGGAGTCAATGGTGACTGATTCGCGCACTTTTGGTGGCGGGAACCGACCTCAACACTAGTATAAATAGGACCCCCTACCCCTCACTTCAACACACACCACTTGAGCTTCATCTCTATTGTATACACTATCATCCATAGTCTTAGAGGAGTTAGGTTGTAGAGAGGAGAGTCTCTAGTCCCAAGTCCAAATTGGGAAAGGAGTAAGGATTCTCTCTCTTCCCATTCCTACATTGGGAAAGGTATGGCTCATGTATTCTTTCTTGTATTTGTGACTTTATGTATAATAAAGATAGTATCTTTAGTCTCTACTTATACATATACTTGGGCAAAGCGTTTCTTGTTTGATTGTGGAGTCCATGTATGTGGAAGGTATAGCTTCTATGACTATTTCATCATGAACATATCTCATTATCATAGAACATATAGACCCCACTATAGTCTAGTTAATTATCACATAACTAGGTTAGTATGGATAATTATGTTGTGTATCAACATTGGTTCAATGATGATTCAATTCATTGCCTTAGGATGGATTGTGTCTAGGCTCTTAAGGTAATTACTTAATATGCTAGCATGGTGCTAGGATAGCTAAGTAGCATTGGATGTCTCATAGACCCACGGATTGAAGAGGTAGGCAGTAGGTGGTGACAACCCTATCTATCCTTTGTAATCCTCCACGTTCGGCTATGCCACAGGCTCTTGGCCGGAGTCGCCCTAGTATTGCTAGGGGTAAGCCCGTGCCCGATGTGTTCAACCACATAGCATAAGTATTCACTATTGATCTAGATTATGAATAATTAGTTTAGACTATGTATATGTACAATAGAGCATAGTAGGAGTACCTCCATAACTCTCAACCTTAACTAACCTCTAGGATCCTTTTATCCCCCTTAGACTTCAAAGCTTTTGTGTGTGTCACACTACCTCCACTATTATTTTATCCAACCTTACTAGATTCTTACCTAGACCCTTCTACCCTTTCCACCTGATGATTGTTATATCTCTACCCCGCCTTCCTTTGGGATCAAATAAATGACACCCTTGGGAATACTCTTAAGGGGAAATGCTACAATGATACCTCCGAGCGCTTGCGAAATTCACTCTGTGATCCAATAGAACCGTTAACAAGCATTTCTGACACATCAGTTAGAAATGTTTAGTTAATGGTGCATAAGAAATACCAACAAGCATTTCTGGCACTATTGCCAGGGATGATTTGTTAGTATATCTTAGGAGCCGTCAACAAGCATTTCTGGCGTCATTGCCGGGAAAGGCAAATAGATATATAACATGACTAAGTGAATAGGATAGAACCCTGGGTAGGATTTTAGTAGGATAACCATTCTTTGTTTTCATATTTATTTTAAATGTGAAAACACGGTAGTGTATGTCTGGTTTCCGCCTACCGAAAAACTTTGTTGAAGATCCCGAATCTCTTCTGAGAGACCGACCCCGTGTCGTTACTCCTCAAACGATTCGAGCGGCAAGGCAAGCCAACATTTCTGCACCAACAATCCAAACGCCAATGGCTCAGAAGACCCTTCGTGAGTTCTAAGCTTCCTCTGCTAACAATGTGCCTATTGGGCCCACTGTTAACACTGGAGATGTGAACTTTGAGATCAAAACTGGCCTTATCACTATGGTGCAAGCCAACCCATTCTGTGGGAAGGCTAACGAGGATGCAAGTGCTCACCTGCAACAATTCCTCGAGATCTGCAACACTTTTAAGATCAAGGACATGTCTCTAGATGCAGTCCGTCTGAGATTGTTCCTGTTCTCTCTCCTTGGGAGAGCAAAACAGTGGTTCTACGTGAACCGAAGTGCTGTAGACACTTGGGAGAAGTGTTCTACGGCATTCCTTGCCAAATTCTTTCCATTGGGCAAAACCAATGCCCTACGTGGAAGGATTTCCAGCTTTTAGTAAGAGCCCAAGGAATCTATTCCCGAGGCATGGGAAAGGCTTCAGGAATACATCCTAGCTTGTCCCCACTACGGGATGGATGAGTGGCTCCTAATTCAAAATTTCTATAACAGGCTGATCCCATCAGCTCGTGACCATTTGGATGCTGCTGCTGGAGGAGCCTTCTTCTCATTCACGGTGCCAAAAGCTAAAGATCTTATTGAGAAGATTGTGTCCAACATGGGATGGAACGATGAGCGTCTCCATACCCGACAGCGAGGCATGCACACCTTGAAGGAGGTGGACATGATCGCTGCAAAATTGGACCTCCTAATAAAGAAAGTTGATGGACAAGCCAGTGGTGAAGTGTATGGCAATGCCTATGCCGTAGACTCTCACATCACGTGTGAAGTCTGTGGCAACACGGGTCATATGGGCAATGATTGCCCAGAAACTCGTGAGGATGCCTTATACCTCGCCAACAACAGAAATTTCAACAACAACAATGGCTATCGTCCATGAGGTCAAGGGTGGGGTCAACAACGCCCATTCTTTCAAGGAGGGTACAACAACAATGGCAACCCTGAAAATCAGCCCAACTTGAGAGAACTTGCCATTAGCCAGCTCAAGATCAATGAGGCCCTATCCAAGAAGCTGTCAGCTAGTGACAAGACCCTAGAGAATATCAATGCAAAAATTGAAGGACTATCCTCAGCCTTCAAGAATCAACTGAGCTTCAACAAGATGCTCGAGACTCAGTTGGCTCAGCTGGCAGCTGCTATTCCTCCGATGAAGAATGGCAAGATGCCAGGCCAGCCAGAACCTCCGACGGAAAATGTCAACATTATTTCCGTACGAGAGAGCAACTGGCAGAAGGACCCTGGATGTCCTACCATTTCATGCTAAATTGGGGCTCCCCACTTTGACAAGGCACTTTGTGATTTGGGAGCAAGTGTTAGTGTGATGCCCAAGGTTGTGTTCGACCAGCTGAACTTCACAGAGCTGACTCCAACACCAATGCAGCTACAACTGGCTGACTCTTTAGTCGGTTATCCAGCGGGTATTGTTGAAGACGTCCCAGTGAAGATCCGGAACTGCTTCATACCCGTGGATTTTGTGGTGCTAGACATGGACACTGAGAAAGATACACCACTCATTCTTGGGCGTCCACTCCTAAGCACTGCAAAAGCTCGCATAGACGTGGGAGTTGGAGAAATCCACTTCCATATCAATGGCAAGGAGGAAAAGTTTAACTTTTAGCCTAGACCAGAACAATGCTCCACGATTCAAATCAAGTATGGGCCGAATGATAAACACATTAGAGAGGTCGAAAGTCACCCCTCCAAAGGTGGACTCACTCATTGCATTCATGAGAAGATTAATCTACGAGGAGGATCCGTCATTTCGACCACGCCGATATCCAAAGGCGACGGAATCGTCTGGACCTTTCCGAAGGCCCAAGTCCACCAAGCCGCCAAAGAAGGAATGGCAGAAGAAGCAAGACAAGCCGTCCAAGCCCATCCCCCCGGGCCCGGAGGTGAAATGAAGACGGAGGAATGTCCATCTCATTGGACGGTGGTGAGACCTACGCCAATAGGTTAAATTGGTAGTTATCCCACTTTATTTTTCTTTCTTTCTTTTTCCACCCCATTTGGATTTTTCCCATTGCATATTTGACTTTCCCTAGCAAGTTGAGAATCTTATATTTTCAACTATCATTTTTCCTTCTTTCTTTCCAAAAGAATTTTTTTGGATTTAAAAAAGGGTTTTTATTTGAAAAACAATTTTTTCCAAGCTGCACATGTGGCATTTCACCAACGTGCTAACTTTATAGCCGTTGGTGAGCCACTTGCCAAAAGGGGAACCAGGGGGTGGCCACCTGTCACGGCAGCCAAACCCCCTGGTCGGCCGAACAGGGAGTGGAGCCAATTTGGCTCCCCTTCCTCCAACGGCAACATTTTGAACCCTAAGTGACCGTTGGAAGGTGCACCCTATAAATTGTGGTCGTGAGGAGCACCTCTCTTCACACATCACATCATTTTACATCTCCCCAAGTCACTCTCTAGCTCACCTTGTTTTTCTTGCTCTTCATTGCAACACTCTTGCTCAAATCCATCCCCAAAAAGATTTTCTTTTGTTTGCATTTGCATTTTACACTCAAGCTTTAAAGAGGAGAAATTTTTTTGAGAGTTTTGTTTTCCAAACATCGCTTCTTTTCGGATTTTTCTCGCCTTGTTTTGTTCTTGCTTGTTAAACTCAAAAGACATGAAGAGGTTGTTTGGAAAGAGGAAGGAGGCTGCAAGCTCAAGCCATGGTGAAGGTTCTAGTGCACACCTCTCTTCCATGGGTACAAGCCCAAGGAGGAGAAGTGTGTGTGAGGACACTCCCATGGAAGAGAGAAGCAACCCGCACCAACTTCTTCATGACAACGACCTCGACATACGAAGCAAAGTTAAAGATCAAGCACACAGACTTCTCCAAGATCGTGAGTTTCGCCACACAAAGGCTTACAATCCACATTTGATCTCTAAGATAGGTATGGACTCCAAATTTCTTTCCATTTGGCATGCAATTGGATTTGATGACTTTGCTCACATAGAGGAGAAAGGTTCATGCCTTCTCACTATCCAATTCCTTTGCACGCTAAGAATAGGATTTAATGGTATTTCTTTTAGATTATTTCAAAAAGAATACAACATCCTATGGGAAGAATTAGGTAGCATCCTAGGCTTCCATAAACGGTGTTTGCTAGATTTACACACTTTGCCTAAGGTTAACAAACAAAGTTTTTGGCATGAGCTAACTAGTGAGGTCACATGTAGGGCTCCTAGGAATAGCCACATCCAAAACCCTACCTTACGCTTCATGCATATATGGGTGGCTATGACTATGTTCCCTAGGGGAGATGTTAGGGTTGTGCGAGATGATGAATTGAAAATTTTGTTTGCTATGACTAAAAAGATAAAAGTTGCTCCTGTCAAAGCCATGATGACACAATAGTTAGATTGCATTTCAAAATCAGGACCAATTGAATGCACTTCATTGATTACTCATATTGCTAATAGGGTAGGAGCACTTAAATACTCTTCATTTGAATACATTAAAACTGAAAGAGAATTAATTGATGAAGACTATTTAGTGCAAGGACACACCCTTAAGCATAATCAAGATGGGTCCTTGATATTTTTCTATCCCGGCTTTGTCAATGAAATTCGGTTACCTAACTCAGATTTTCATTTGTACAAATGCCGGAAGCTAACCATTAATCTTCTTCCCCTTGAGGAAGCAAGAAGAAGTAATGTCTCTGGAAGGGTAACAAGGAATCGTGCGAGGGCTGCAGCCACAGGCATGCCACCGATAATCTCTCCGGTCCATGAATACCAAGAGGAAGAGAACCCAACGGGTTATGCGCGCGAATGGACTCAACCTCCGACGTATGAGACTGGGGGATCATCTTGGCAATAATGGCAAAGGGATCAACCCTTATCCTCTTCAAGCTCTAGCAGCTTGCCCCCAACGTCCATGAGAGGACGTCGTTCCTTTTCAGCCAGAAGTCATCATGACTATAGCTAAGGAATGACGGACCTCACTAGATGTATGGGAGAACTTGATGTGAGAATGGGTGACATCTACAACACACTCCAGGAGCATGTTCAAGGTACCCAGGATTGGCAACAACACATTAATGATCAATTCACCAACTTCAACACGGTGCTACAACAACACACCGTCGATCTTGCAGCGTACTTCCGTCATCAAGGGTTCAACCCTTATCACAGAGGTAGTTGTAAGAACAAGCTTGGGGGAGGACCCCCACTTGAGGTAACATGTATCACATTCCTTGCATATTTATTTTCCATCCATCCATCATCCATGCTGCATCTAAAAAAATAATATACAGGTTAGATTTGCTTTCATCAAATAAAGATGTGCGGTAAGAATGATTTAGAATTCACATAGATGAAATGATGAATAGTTGCTCTGTTTTATTTTCCAAAGTCTCTGGTTTACAACTTGCTACTCTTCGAATATTGCTTTCATTGGTTTGCATTACCTTTACCTTAATTTGGAAGTTGTGGGTAGCAAAAGCTTGATCTAATTCTAGGTTGTTGCAAGATTAGAATTGGTAATAGGGCTGCTAGTCCTAGTTTGAAAGTAAAACTTAGATTTCCGGAGAAATTCTAAAAAGATTTAAGTTTCCCTCAATTGATTGGAAATACCTTCCAAAGCCATATGATGTTTATACATAGACAAAACCTTATGCATATGCTATTTGCTTTCACATTGAGCCTAGTCAAACTAGTATAGACCTATGTGTGAAATCATTCAACTCTTTTTGAATTCAAGACTTCACTTGCACATGCTATACTTCTACACTAGAAGTAAGCAAAACGTTCATCATATCCACCATACCACAATAAAAAGAAAAACTCCATGTTATTCATGTTTAGCACTCTCTTCAAAATTCATTGCAAAGAAAGGGAGTAGAAGACATGGCTACAAAAAGAAAATGAAAAAAAAGAGGCATGCTTACATCATAAGCATGAGAAAAAAGTAGCCATGTTTCATCCCTGCAAAAGAAAGAGAGATTACACCAAAAAGGAGTTATCTCAAGTATCCACATCCACTTCCACTCCATCACACATGCACTAGTATTGAATTCAAAAAGTTTTGATTTGAATTCTCCTAAGGCTTACTCTTTTGACTTAGCAATATTATGTGTTGCAAATATACCTACTTACTTTCCCTACCAAGCTCCACATACAAGCCATATCCAATGAGTAGTAATAGTAGAGGCACAATATTTTGGTGAGGAAATATTTCCACTATCCACAAAGGAGTGACTGAGAGAATTAAATTGAGGTACTTAATATCTAAACTGAATTCTCCGGGATTTAAGTGGAACTTGATTTCTAGGCTATGTTGCTCCATTTTCTATTCTACCTTTCAACTACTCATTAATATGAGAAAGCATAAGCCCCATGATAACTTAGGAAGGGTAGAGTATCATAGCCAATTTCTGCAATACTAGGTAGAGTATCTTGTTGTGCATTAGATACTTTTGAAAATAAGACATTGTAGCAACTCTTGATCAACAACCTAAAGTCTACTTTGCTCAGGACGAGCAAAGGATAAGCTTGGGGGAGTTTGTTGACGGCTGTTATATACCAATTTGATTCGTCAATTTAACTCAATTATGTGAAGGATTTGTCATTTCTTGCACACATCACCTTTCTATATAACCCAATTCCACTTGGACTTGGAGAAATATGTGTATGCAGCATTTTATGCAGGAAATAAGGAAATGTAGAGGGACCAATCCTATAAAATATCATCCCAGCCAATCAGGCGACGACATGTGGCATCCCATGGATCAAATGGCCCACAAACAGAAGTATCCGAGGAGATCCAATGGTGTATCACCTATATATATCAACGGGACCCACCTGGCAGCCACCTGGAGAAAGCACACGAGAATTGGTGCAAAGACTAGGTCGGCCGAACCAAAGGGTCGGCCGACCTGGTCTCTGCACCAAACTCGATCAGCCTCCACGTGTTGGCTCCTCCCGGCTTCCTAGAGTCAATGGTGATTGATTCACACGCTTTTGGTGGCGGGAAACGACCTCAGCACTAGTATAAATAGGACCCCCTACCCCTCACTTCAACACACACCACTTGAGCTTCATCTCTATTGTATACACTATCATCTATAGTCTTAGAGGAGTTAGGTTCTAGAGAGGAGAGTCTCTAGTCCCAAGTACAAATTGGGAAAGGAGTAAGGAGTCTCTCTCTTCCCAATCCTACATTGGGAAAGGTATAGCTCATGTATTCTTTCTTGTATTTGTGACTTTATGCATAATAAAGATAGTATCTTTAGTCTCTACTTATACATATACTTGGGCAAAGCGTTTCTTATTTGATTGTGGAGTCCATGTATGTGGAAGGTATATCTTCTATGACTATTTCATCATGAACATATCTCATTATCATGGAACCTATAGACCCCCACTATAGTCTAGTTAATTATAACATAACTAGGTTAGTATGGATAATTATGTTGTGTATCAACATTGGTTCAATGATGATTCAATTCATTGCCTTAGGATGGATTGCGCCAAGGCTCTTAAGGTAATTACTTAATATGCTAGCATGGCGCTAGGATAGCTAAGTAGCATTGGATGTCTCGTAGACCCACGGATTGAAGAGGTAGGCAGTAGGTGGTGACAGTCCTATCTGTCCTTTGTAATCCTCCACGTTCGGCTACGACACAGGCTTTTGGCGGGAGTCACCCTAGTATTGCTAGGGGTAAGCCCGTGCCCAATGTGTTGAACCACATAGCATAAGTATTCACTATTGATCTATCTTATGAATAATTAGTTTAGACTATGTATACGTACAATAGAGCATAGTAGGAGTACCTCCGTAACCCTCAACCTTAACTAACATCTAGGGTTCAAGACTGAGAATACTCATTTTCACACTCTTGTAACCCTTTCACACCTCAAGATATAGGCTAGTTCCTCTTAGAGTTAAGCT
Organism: Tuctoria greenei; assembly: GCA_036927565.1. NCBI lineage: Eukaryota > Viridiplantae > Streptophyta > Magnoliopsida > Poales > Poaceae > Tuctoria > Tuctoria greenei. The sequence goes on along the minus strand of JAYESD010000002.1, from coordinate 273,021,680 downwards.
TGTGTGCGTCCTCTCTGGGTGAGTGGAGACTCTAGAATAGGGAGAGCCGTGAGAAAGTGCATTCTTGGTGATTGCACTCACCTTGTATCAAGAGGAGAGTGAAGAGATCGCTCCGGAGCTTGCCGAGACCATTGTGGAAGCCCGGAGGATCGAAGTTGTACAAGGCTTGAGCTCCACCTTGCCAAGGATGGCGAACGGAGGAAGTTAGTGGATTCCCTCGTCTCGGTGACTTGGGAGTGGCGATACCCTTAGGTGGGTGCCACAACGTGGACGTAGGTGGATCCTAGTGATCTCACCGAACCACGGGAAAAATCGACGTGTCCCCGTGTCTTCGAGCGTTTGCATTCCTCCTCCCTACTCCTTTACGATTACGCAATTCTCAATTCCGCACTTAATTCTCTTAATTGCACTGTTGGCTTGCTTAGAGAATTAGATTTCACTTAAGCTTTAAATTGACTTAAAATTTGAAGTAGCCCAATTCACCCCCCCCCCCTCTTGGGCATTCGATCCCTACAATTGGTATCAAAGCAAGGTTGCTCATTGGATCATTCTAGCTTCACCGCTAGAGAGCAAAAATGGCCAAGAATGGGGGTTCGGTTCCTACCTTCGAGGGCAAGAATTTTGCTTATTGGAAAGCACGCATGCGCGCTTACCTTGAGGCAATTTCTCCCGAAGTGTGGGAAGCGACCCATGCGGGGTTTGGCAACCATGAATATATTGGTGATCAACTAAAATGGGATGCTAAGGCTAGGAATGCTATTTATGAGTGCATTAGTCAAGATGTATTTGCTAGAATTGCTAGTAAGGAGAAAGCTTGTGAAATTTGGGCTTGCTTGATTGAGATCCATGAGGGTTCCTCTCGTGTCAAAGAGCTCAAATATCACTTGCTTAAATCCAAGTATGATGATTTTAAAATGCTTCCTCATGAGAATGTTAATCAAATGTTTTCTCGCTTAAATGTACTCATTGAGGAAATTAATGCTCTTGACATTGCTTCTCTTGGCAAGGGACTCATCAACCGCAAGATCCTCATGCTACTTCCCAAGCCCAAGTACAACATCATCAACTCAATGCTCCAAAAGGAGTCACTTGACAACATTGAGGTTTCGGAGCTCATTGGAGAGATACATGCTCATGAGATGAGTGTGCTTGGAATGATGGAGGAGTCATCATCATCAAAGACCATTGCTCTCAAGGCCTCAACCAAGAAGACATATACCAAGAAGAAGAAAGTGGTTGAGCCTAGCTCAAGTGAGGAAGAACAAGCTACAAGTGAAGATGATGATGAGCTTGCATTGATGATGAGGAAGTTTTCACGTCTCAACTCAAAGATTGCCAAGAAGGGATACTCGTTTGATCCCAAGATGAAAGCCTTCTTGCCAAGGAGAGATGAAAACAAGACGTGCTACAATTGTGGCGATCAAGGCCACATATCATATGATTGTCCAAGACCGGACAAGAGGAAGGACAAGGGCAAGCATCGCAAGCTAGAAGAGAGTGATGATGATGAAGATGCAAAGCCCAAACGCACCTTTGGAAAGAAGAAACTTGACAAAGGCAAGAAGACCAAGCTCTTTCCAAAGAAGAGAAGAGGACCTCAAAAGGTCTTCATGTGCGAAGCAAATGAGTGGGTCACCGATGAAGAAACAAGTGATGATAGTGAAGATGAGGAAGAAAACTTGGCAAGCCTCGCTATCGTCAACAAGGATGACTCACCCCTTCCTCCACCGCCTATGTGCCTCATGGCGAAAGGTAACACAAAGGTATGTGATGACTCAAGTGATGATGAACTTTCTCCCGATGAACTAGCATCTATGATTAATGAATATCATGCCATTATCAAAAGGGAAAAGGCTAAGGTTAAGGCACTTGAGCTAACTCGCGCTAAGCTAGAGGGTGCCAACCTCGATTTGCAAGACAAGTATGTCACCATACTTAATGAGCATGAAACGCTCAAGTCACATGTCAAGCAAATCGAGGAGGAGAAGGCTCAAATCAAGCTTGAGTTCCATGAGCTTGACTTAGCTAACTCGGCACTATTGGCTAAGCATAACGAGTTAGTTCAAGAGCATGAGACACTTAGTCTTTCCTATGAAGCAATGGAACTAAAATTGAATAACTTGAAGAAAGAAACTCTTGATGGCAAAACACCCGCTAGTTCACATGCCACTAACAATTTGCATGAGTCTTTGCCATTGAAAGCTAATAGGGAGAAGGAGCTAATGGACGAGATCGAAAGTCTCCGCACTAGTGTGGCTAGAATTTCCAAGGGAGAGGACAAGCACAAGGAGATCCTCTTCCAACAAGCTAAAGGCTTCAACAAGAGGGGACTTGGGACCTTCCCTACGCCCAACAAATGGAAGGTGCCCTCACCGGAGCTTAGGACAAGCTTCATCAAGGAAGTGGGATCCTATTGCCAACATTGTGAGGTCACCGGACATCACACTAGGAAGTGCCCTCTTCCCACTCGTCCTTCTCCAAAATTACCTCCTAACTATTCATCTACTTTCAATGATTGTCACTATCTATTGAGCAAAGTAGGTGGAAAGGTGAAGGCGAAGTTCATTGGCAAAAACATCAAGGGCATGAAGGGGAAGCTCCCCAAGCAACTTTGGGTCCCAAAATCACTTGTATCACACATACAAGGACCTAAGTTGGCTTGGGTTCCTAAACTCAAAAACTAACTTCATGTGTGTAGGTGAACTACAAAGCCGGAGGAAAACATTGGGTACTCGATAGTGGGTGCACTCAACACATGACCGGCAATGATGGTATGTTCACCTCCATAGAAGACCCCGGCAATCATGAACAAGTCACCTTTGGTGACAACTCAAAGGGGAAGGTAATTGGTTTAGGTAAAATTGCAATTTCTAATGACTTGTCCATTTCGAATGTGCTTTACGTTAAGTCTCTTAGCTTTAATTTGCTCTCTATTGCTCAACTTTGTGATCTTGGACTAACGTGCACATTTGACAAAGATGGTGTTGTGGTGTCTAGTGTAGCTAGCAAAGAACTAATATTCAAGGGCTTTAGGCATGGTCATCTATATTTGGTGGACTTCTCCAACAAGAGCGCAAGCCTAACCACTTGTCTTTTCACCAAGACAAGTTTGGGGTGGCTATGGCATCGGAGGATTGCTCACATAGGAATGAGCAAGCTCAAGAAGTCCTTCAAGCTAGGGATGGTGACCGGCGTAAAGGACGTGACGTTTGAAAAGAACAAGCTATGTAGCGCATGTCAAGCTGGGAAGCAAGTGGCTTCGCACCATCCGATGAAGACAATGGTGTCTACCTCCAAGCCGCTCGAACTACTTCACATGGACCTCTTCGGACCGTCCACCTACCAAAGCCTTGGCGGTAATCTCTATTGTCTCGTTATTGTTGATGATTACTCTCGCTATGCTTGGACCTTGTTTTTAGGTGACAAGGGTGAAACCCCGGAAGTCTTCAAGACCTTTGCAAAACGAGCTCAACGGGAATTCCAACTTCCCATCATCAAGGTCCGGAGTGACAACGGCACCGAGTTCAAGAACTACAATATTGGGGAGTGGTGTGACCGTGAAGGAGTCAAGCACGAATTTTCGGCTACATACACCCCTCAACAAAACGGTGTTGTTGAGAGAAAGAACAAGACACTAATCACCCTCGCGAGAGCCATGCTTGATGATTATGGGACGTCGGAGAAGTTTTGGGCGGAAGCGATCAACACGGCATGCCATGCCGCAAATAGAGTCTACCTTCATCGACTTCTCCAAAAGACTCCCTACGAGCTCCTCATTGGGAGAAAGCCCAACATCTCCTACTTCCGGGTCTTCGGATGCAAGTGCTACATCTACCGCAAGAAAAGACTTGGTAAGTTTGAAAGAAGGTGCGATGTTGGTATTTTCCTTGGTTATGCGTCAAACTCAAAGGCATATCGAGTATTCAACCAAACCTCCGGGTTAGTTGAAGAAAGTTGTGACGTTGAGTTTGATGAGACTAATGGCTCCCAAGAGGAGAGTTTTGGTCATGATGATATAGATGATGAGCCTCTACGAGAAGCTATGAAGAACATGACCATAGGAGACATCAAGCCCGAAGTTGAGGAGAGCCATGATCAAGGGGGAGCTTCAAGTCCGAACATCAACACCTCCATGGCGCCTCAAGTGAATGAAGAAGAAGACAAAGATGATCCATTGCCTATGCAAGACCAACAAGCCACACAACACCAAGAAGAAGATGAAGTCCAAGATGAAGTCCAACCACAAGACGAGCAAGATGCTTCACCACCACCAAGTGACTCACAACCGTTGATGAGACATGGGCGCATCTCCAAGGCACATCCAATGGATCAAATCATTGGAAGTCCTTCACGGGGAGTAATTACTCGTTCACGTCATGTTGCATCTTTTTGTGAGCACTACTCTTTTGTGTCGTGTGTAGAACCCAAAAGCATTGAGGAAGCTCTCCAAGACTCCAATTGGGTGATGGCTATGCAAGAGGAACTCAACAACTTCACCCGCAATGAAGTTTGGGTGTTGGAGGAGCGACCCAAGGACAAGAATGTGATTGGAACGAAGTGGGTCTACCGCAACAAGCAAGATGAGAATGGCGTGGTGGTCCGCAACAAAGCTAGGCTTGTGGCGAAGGGATTTGCTCAAGTTGAAGGTTTGGATTTTGGGGAGACATTCGCCCCGGTAGCACGGTTAGAAGCTATCCGCATACTCCTTGCTTTTGCTTCTCATCATAATATCATGCTTTATCAAATGGATGTTAAGAGTGCATTTCTCAATGGCTATATTAATGAACTTGTGTTTGTTGAGCAACCTCCCGGGTTTGAGGACCCAAGAAACCCTAACCATGTTTATAGGCTAAACAAAGCACTCTATGGACTCAAGCAAGCTCCAAGGGCATGGTACGAGCGCTTAAGGGACTTCCTCGTCATGCAAGGTTTCAAGATTGGGAGGGTGGACACTACACTCTTCACCAAGGACATCGACGGAGACTTATTTCTTTGTCAAATTTATGTCGATGATATTATTTTTGGCTCAACTAACAAAGCTCTTAGCCATGAGTTTGGCAAAATGATGTCTAGGGAATTCGAGATGTCAATGATTGGAGAGCTCAACTTCTTCCTAGGATTTCAAATCAAGCAACTTCAAGAGGGGACCTTCATCCATCAAGAGAAGTACACTAAGGACCTCTTGAAGAAATTTGAGATGGGAGATTGTAGCTCAAGAAGCACTCCAATGGCGACAAATTGTCATCTCGACGCGGACATAGACGGTAAATCTATTGATCAATCTCATTACCGTTCCATGATTGGTTCATTGCTATATCTTACCGCATCTAGGCCCGATATTATGTTTAGTGTGTGCTTGTGTGCTCGCTTTCAAGCGGCACCTAAAGAATCGCACAAGAAGGCGGTCTTTAGGATACTTCGGTATCTCAAGCATACCCCAAGTGTAGGTTTGTGGTACCCCAAGAACGCTAGTTTTCATCTCTTAGGTTACTCGGATTCGGACTTTGCCGGATGCCGTGTAGACCGCAAGAGTACCTCCGGGGGTTGCCACTTACTTGGGCGTTCCCTAGTTTCTTGGTCGAGCAAGAAGCAAAATTCCGTGGCTTTGTCCACCGCGGAGGCGGAGTATATAGCGGCCGGTGCATGTTGTGCCCAAATCCTATATATGAAGCAAACCCTCTTGGACTTTGGAATTAAGTTTGGTTGTGTGCCTCTCCTTTGTGACAATGAAAGTGCAGTTAAGATAGCTAGAAACCCCGTTCAACACTCCCGCACTAAGCACATTGATATTCGCCATCACTTCTTGCGGGATCATGAGGCTAAGGGAGAAATCTCTTTGCAAGGTGTTAGGTCCGAAGAACAATTGGCGGATATCTTCACCAAACCACTTGATGAGAAAACTTTTTCTAGGCTTAGAAGTGAGTTAAATGTGCTAGATGCATCTAACGTCATGTAAATTGCCATGTTCATGTAAGGTTGCATGTCATATAGGTCTTGCCTAACTCCCAAAGGATAGGGGCGAGCTAGAAATAGTTTTCCCTGAGTAAGCCTTTGGCAGGTTTAAACTTGGCAAGATAGATTTATTTTATGCCTTGCATGATTCCTGTCATATAGACTTGCATTCATCTAATATTTTGCATTATCTTGTTTGACATTGCATACGGTAGATTGTCACAAAGGGGAACCCACATCATGAGAAGGAGACTTGTTTGAAATGCAATATCTCAACTCATATGATGTGGAAAGAGCAAAATTCTAAAGGAACATGCCTTAATGAGATAGAAGTTTCCATACTCTACCTCACAAAGCATGGGCCTTACATTTTATTTGGACATTTTTCCTCCATTTTTCTTGGTGTTCCGTTTTTGTTAAGGTCTAGCCAAGCTATTGGCATATTAGCCTCTTGAGGGGTAAGGAGTTGCCCAAAAAGTCCTAAGACATGTGTTTCTCCTAAATTGTTTGTTCGGTCGAAGGACATATATGGGATATTTTCGTTCTGTTGTCATCGGATTATCCGATGCCCCTGTCAATCCCTCATCGGTCAAATAGGTGTTCAATCCTCAAAGCCCAACTCTGTCAGAACCTCAAATGATCCGACGCGTTCATCCTGGAAAACATCGGTCCATCCGATGTTCACTCTTCTGGAGCTGTGATCCATTCAACCGATGTCTACCTCCCTCTAACGTCGGATCATCCGGTGTCAATATCACTCGGTTGAACACCCTTACTGTGCTATTCGACCGATGTTCAAAACCCTAATCATCGGTTCATCCGATGTCAACAGCAATTCTTGAATATCCTTACTGTTGCAATTGACCGATGTTCACTGCACATATCATCGGTCCATCCGGTGTTTGAAAAACGGCTAGGGTTTGGGCCCCACTATTTAAACCCGCGCGCCGGCCCGACCCTTTCTCTCCCCGACACCCCGTGCTCGCGCCGCCGCCTCTCCCTCGCCTGCAGCGCCGCCGCCGGCCGCCGCCGCCGTCCCCTGCTCGCGCCACCGCCGCCGGCTACCTCTCCCGCGCGCCGCCGCCCTTCCCTCGCGCCGCCGCCGCCGTGCTCCACCCGCAGCACCGCCGCCGCTGCCTCCCCACGCGCCGCCGTCGCCCGTGCCCGCTCACCGCACCACTTCCGCAGCAGCCGCCGCCGCCGCAGCAGTAGGCACCGCCGCCGTGCTCCACCCGCGCCCACGCACCATCGCCACCGCACCTCTCCCTCCGTCGAAGCATCTCCACGTCTTCTCCGGCCACCGTCGCTAGGTTTTCCCGAGCTCCATCGTCGCTAAGGTGAGCTCCGTGCCGTGCGACGTCTCTCGTTGATTATCTCGTCATCGTTCGTTTTCAACGTTGCTAACCCTTCCTCTCCGTCGCCTAGATGGGTCGTGATCGCAAAGGAAAGGGAAAAGCGATCGCGGAGCCCGCCGCGAAAAAGCGGAAACTTTCGAAGGATGAGAAGAAGGCCTTGATGGCCGCTCGCGCCGCCGAGGAGCGTGAGCGCGGCCATGGGTGTTCGTTGAGGATTCGCGAGGCCCGTCCAAGGCCGCCTCCCGTGGTCGACGACTCCGACGCCGAAGAGGAGCCAGTTGCGCCTCTCGTCCGCCGGCGCTCAGCCCGGACTCGAGGAGGTCACGTCGAGGCTGCTCCTCGTCCGAGACCGACGGCTGCCGACCGTCGTGAGGACAGGGAGGCTGAGAGAGACATCCATGAGGTGGACACGGCCGTCCGCGTCAGTGAAGGAGTCCGCCTTGTGGACTACCGGAATATGAAGGCGAAGCAACTCCGGAAGCTCAGATGGAGTGTTCTTCTTGAGGAGTGGTTCCCACAGCCCCGAGAGCTGCTTGTTGACAGTCGCTTCTGGACTGTCACCCAGGCGTCTCTCTATGAGACCTACAAGCGCCGGGGGCACAAGCTCTTTCAGCACAACCACCTGGACTGGAGGCAGCTTGCAGTGGCTGCGGAAACTGATGTCCGCCCCTTCTTTGAGCGATACAGAGGCTTGGTGGAGCTATTGGACTATGAGAGAAGTGCGTATGTGGAAGAATGGGTCCGTGTCTTCTACGCGACCCTGTACATCTCAGAGGGCAGAAGATCAATTGCCTTCATGTTCAATGGTCAGCACTACCATCTCACGAGGCAGACTTTGGGGCACATCCTTGGCTTGGACCTGCACGTCACTAGCATACACGAGAAGGTCTATGGGCAGGCAGATCCACCGAGGAGGCCACTTACTGGAGGGGTAGCACCTCAGCTGGACGAGATCCGCTCCTTGTTTGGCCCCACATTCTCTCCAGATCAGCCGAGAGTCCCAGCACTCCTGACCCCAGCTGCGCGCATTGTGCACCTCGCCTTGCGCCGCACGCTCCTGCCGAGGTCAGGTTACTTAGAGGGGTTCACGAGTCTCCAGCAGACCCTCCTGTTCTACATCATGAACGGGATGGACTTTGATATAGTGGATATCATTATCTGCGAGATGGAGGACGTTATTACAGATGGAGTGGGCATGATGAGGCAGATGGTCTATGGGCACTGGATCAGCTTTATCTGCTCTATGGTGGTGCCAGAGGGACATTCAGCACAGACCCGGCTTGCTGACGAGAGCGTGACCCGCTTCGGTCACTACCGTGCGTCCGCTCCTGGAGACCGCCGTCTTGGTCGTCCAGTTGAGCGCCAGGTCAGGGCCCGCTTGTCTGAGGAGGATTGGTCTGACCTCGAGAAGGAGGACGAGAGACTTGCTGAGGCCGAGGCTCAGGGGGAGGACTTACAGCACGTCTGGTCCGAGAGCGACACAGACGACAGTGTCGAGGAGTACTTCCCTCCTCCTCCACCTTCACCGAGGCAGCACGACGCCGAGGCCGGAGGATCAGCTGCTCCGCCACCGACACCACCTCCTGTGTCCGAGGCGCAGGTGACGCAGCCGTCTGAGCTGACGTCGCTTCTTCAGCAGATGATCGAGCAGCAGCGCCAGGACAGGCTCGCTGCTGAGCAGGCCAGGGCAGAGCAGGCTGCGCGGCTCGCAGAGCTTCAGAAGCAGCAGACAGAGATGCAGCTAGAGATGGCCCGCCAGAGGCGCGAGGACACGGACCGGTTCACGAGTCTGGTGGACCAGATGCACCGGAGGACACTGGACCAGCAGCAGCAGACCCAGCAGGCGATGATGGGTATCCTGGGGTTGATCACCAACCTCTACCAGCAGACCGGGATAGCCCTTCCGCCACAGCACACCGGTCTCAGTCAGCCTCCAGCAGCACCTCCTCTGGCTCCAGCTTCAGTTCCAGCACCGGCGTCGCCGATCCCGAGCTACAGCATGTCTCCACTGCTGGCTTCGATGGTGCCGTTCCAGTTCTCGCCTCTCCCGGCCGTGCTTTCTCCACCAGCAGCTCCAGCTCCAGCGGACCCTCCAGCAGCTCCAGCTCCAGCGGACCCTCCAGCAGCTCCAGCTCCAGCCACGTCAGCACCTCCGGCTCCTCCCGCTCCAGCACCAGCTCCGGCGACGTCTACCTCGAGCAGCTCCGACACCGCCGACGTCGACCGCTTCACCGTCGCCCCGAGAGCTTCGGAGTCCTAGGTACTCCTCTTCCCTTTTTGGTGTCTTGATGCCAAAGGGGGAGAAGAGTTAGAGTTAGGGGGAGTGTCTTGGGCTTAGGGGGAGTGCTAGTTATCTATTTGCTTTCAGTCTTGTTATTTGCTTCTTTTTGAGACTTGATTGTTATCATTTGCTACCTTTTGTAACTCAGTATGCTACTTTATATTTGATCACTGTTTGAGCCTTCGAGCTCCTTGTGTTGCATGTTGTTCCGATTACATTTCTTTATGAGCATTGCGTTTGCGTTTCAAATTCCATTACTTTTATGCTCTACTCGTTGTGTTGTCATCAATCACCAAAAAGGGGGAGATTGAAAGCATCTAGGCCCCCACGAGGTACGGTTTCGGTGATTAATGACAACCGTTAATTACCACTAATGAGTTTGTGGATGCGAGGTTTCATGTACAATGAATCAAACGTCGATCAATCACTCATAAATGTCATCTACTGCTCATTGGATGCAAAAGGAGACCCCTCAACGAACTAACCTAAGGGGTTAATCGGAAACAAATGAGGAACTCGTACAACGACGCAACCTTATCAAAATTGGCAACACAAGAAGCTTCATATCCATCAGAAGAGCCATACAAACAAGTGTTCAAGAGGTCACAAGTCCAAAATCCAAAAGATCAGTCCAACTCAACTCGAAGGAAACAAATTGTACACACCGGATCATCCGGTGATCTGAAGAATGACTGCATCAGTCGATTTGGACTCAACAGAAGAAGAAGACCTCAGAATGAAGTACACACCGGATCATCCGATGTGTATCAAGTGAACATCGGATGAATACAACAGTAAGCAAATTTTCTGAAGTGTTCTGAAGGACTGAACACCGGATCATCCGATGTTGAAGGCAGATGCACATCGGTCGATTACAACAGAAGCAAATTATCAACTCAACCAGACTGAAGATCTATTCATCGGATCCTCCGATGATGAAGGAGGTGAAGCATCGGTCTAATAACGGTCATTTCTGACAGAATGACGTCAGCCAATCTAATTAGACCGATGCTCATAAAAGGGGGTCATCGGATCATCCGATGTACACAGAAAAAGTAATCAGCCCACTTTTCCAACGGCTAATTCGGTTGGGCTGAGTATTTAACCCCCTCCCACCAGTCATTTCGAAGAGGCTGGACAACAAGAGCACCACTACACATTCCCCAAGTGTCCAAGACTGAGAATACTCATTTTCACACTCTTGTAACCCTTTCACACCTCAAGATATAGGCTAGTTCCTCTTAGAGTTAAGCTTGTGTGCGTCCTCTCTGGGTGAGTGGAGACTCTAGAATAGGGAGAGCCGTGAGAAAGTGCATTCTTGGTGATTGCACTCACCTTGTATCAAGAGGAGAGTGAAGAGATCGCTCCGGAGCTTGCCGAGACCATTGTGGAAGCCCGGAGGATCGAAGTTGTACAAGGCTTGAGCTCCACCTTGCCAAGGATGGCGAACGGAGGAAGTTAGTGGATTCCCTCGTCTCGGTGACTTGGGAGTGGCGATACCCTTAGGTGGGTGCCACAACGTGGACGTAGGTGGATCCTAGTGATCTCACCGAACCACGGGAAAAATCGACGTGTCCCCGTGTCTTCGAGCGTTTGCATTCCTCCTCCCTACTCCTTTACGATTACGCAATTCTCAATTCCGCACTTAATTCTCTTAATTGAACTGTTGGCTTGCTTAGAGAATTAGATTTCACTTAAGCTTTAAATTGACTTAAAATTTGAAGTAGCCCAATTCACCCCCCCCTCTTGGGCATTCGATCCCTACAAGTATGTCGCAGCCAGAAGTTGTTGTGCACAACTTCTTTGGATTCGACAAACTCTAAGGGATTATGGTCTCAATATGAACCATATTCCACTCCTACGCGACAATGAGAGTGCCATCAGGATTGCCCATAACCCCGTTGAATACTCTAGAACCAAACACATTTGCATCCAACACCATTTCTTGAGACACCATTTAATAAAAGGGGATATTGTCATTTCACATGTGAGAACGGAAAAACAACTAGCTAATATCTTCACCAAGCAACTAGATGAAAAACGCTTTTGCGAACATAGGAATGAACTAAATATCCTTGATTCTCGAAATGTGGCTTGAAATGTTGCATATCTAATTGTTAGTTTTCTCTTCAAAATTATGCATGCTTTCAAAAACTTGCCTTCCTTAATTTTTTATCAAATTACTTTCAATTATTGTCTCCTTGAATCATGGTCATTGTATGAATGTTTGTGTGCTTTACTGGCCATATTCATTGAGAATATTTGTGGAAACTTAGTCCAAATGGAACATTCGTTGCAAATCTCTCAATATATAGGAGAATTTGCTGTTTAGGACCGGACTAGTCTGCCCATGGGGATGAACACGTACGACATCCTGGACTTTTCTGGGCTGGCTCAGATAAGTCCACAACAGACTAGTCTGGCCTGTCACCGGACTTGTCCGGACTTCCAACTTAGTCAGGACCTGGTTCGCCGCCCGAACCTGTTCGGTACCCAATGGACTAGTCCGGACCTCTAAGGACTTAACCCCCAGCGTCGGGCCCGAACCTTCCACTCTCTCTCCTACGTTCAAATGTGCACCTCTCTCCCAAAAACCGCCCCCATTGGCGATTTTTTATTCCAACCCTCAAAATTTTTGAGGAATCAATGTGGAAGCTTCTTCGGAGTGTCAGGAAGGCGAACCTCGGATTACTTCGCCCTTCCATCCGTGGATTTGTCCGTTTTTTCTCATCTCAAGGTGTGTTATTGATCTAACTCACACTTTATCGATTTCGTTGATTCTAGGTTGTTTCTCTTGCAACTTAGGGTCTCCTTTGCATAACTGTCACCTTATGACTCTTTACTTGCAATATTGTGCCTTGGCATTGAGTTTTGTAGGAAAATCACATAGTTAGGGTTTAACACTGGGTGGTCCGGACTAGTCTAGACACAGGGCGGACAAGTCCGTTCTTGATCGGACTAGTCCGGCCAAGGACCGGAGAAGTCCGGCCTAACCCAGGGTTAACTCCTAACTTAGTGAGTATTCTACTCTACCGCAATATTTTGCTTGATGTCACCTCATATCCTTCATTTATCTGTGTTTCAACATGTCTCAGTGGAACAACTCTCCTCTTTCCAATCTAGAAAGGGAGGAGCCCATCAAGAATTATATCATCATAAAGAAGTAGAGGAAGCAGCTATCGCAGCGGAGCTTGAGCGCATGCGTGAAGCTCGGCTTCAGAAGAAATGTGATCAAGAAGCAGCCCAAGCTCAAGTGGCCGAAGATCAAGCAAGCAGAAGGAAAAGGATTGCCACCATGGGTGAAAAGCAAAAGGCCCAAGCAGCCGATGAGGACAAAGCACCCATGGGTGAGAGCAACCAAGCTAAGGGCAAAGGAAAGGAGCCCTCAAAGAAGGTGGCTCTCTGAAAAGCTCTTCCTAGGAAGAAAGCCCTTGCAGGGAGAGGCTTGGTTATTCGTGACCAACCCGCAGAGCCTCGTGGTCCTCCACAAGGCCACATTGGTCCTTTGGTCATGACTCCTCTTGTGCATGATCGCAACCAGCAACCTGAGCTAGAAAGCAATGTTTTCAAAGGACAAGGGTTTGAGAAGGCAAAAAGGCAAGGTTGAAGGAACCCTACAAGTATGAGAAAGCAACGGCAGATCCTCATTTTTGGTGTGACTTTCACTGCGATTACTATCGCCTAGTCTACCTGTCCAAGAAGACTCCTAGGTAGATTGGGCCTACATGGAAAAGTAGGATCACCTAGCCTTCAATGCAGTAATTCGAACTGTTGAGCACCATGGATTTAAGAGTTGCTTGAATTCAAGTACAACTCGAACATGGAAGTGGTGGCTCAATTCTATACCACATGCTACTTCTCCACCTTTGGGGATAGAAAAGTCACCTGGTTGACCAATGGAGTTCAATACTTTGTGCTCTATGATGAGTTCTCTAGGATCCTTGGACTTGAGGAGTACCTAAACAATGAGTTGATTATTCACAACCTCAAGGCTCTAGATTTGGGGGAAATGGAACTCATGTACGAGGCTGGCTTCTACAATCCCCCAACAACCAAGATTCTTCGCCCCTTCTTTAGTGTGCTCAATCGGATATTGAGAAAAACTCTAGCACCTAAGGATGGGGACGTAGGCATGATCCAAGGAAATCTGAGGCACTTGATGAAGCTGATAGTTGAAGATGAGAAGTTCAATTTCTTTGACTACATATACAATGACATCTTCAACATATCCCACACTCCAAACCACTCATGTGGATATGCTCCTCTCATGTGCCTAATTGAGAAGGTCTCAGGCTTGGAGTTTGTGAAGGATGTGAAGCATAGAGCTCTCCACCCTCAGATTCATCCTCCCCCACCAAAGATTCGTGGAGCCTCGAGGAGAGGTACCTCTTTTGTGCCTTATTCTCCTCCTCCGGCGACCTTGCGAGTGCTACATTGATGTTTCTCAAGTCAATCTTCACCTCGTGTCAGAAAGCGGAAGTGAAGGCTCACAAGACCGTAAAGAAGCACGACAAGTACCTTCACAATATTTGCGAAAAGGAAGCCATTCCTATGTCCCCAGAGGCCTTTGAGGATGAAGACATCACTCCTTTTCCGGAGCTCTCAGAGACGGAAGCTGTACTCTTTGGTGGCAGGGGTGGTTCCTCTAGCGCCGCTCCTACCGCTGAGGAGGTTGGTGATGAAGATGATGAGGACGAAGACGACGGTCAAAGTGATGACGAGGAGATGGAGAGCGGCCAAAACCATGGAGAGGCGAGCGAGAGCGACGATGAGTAGTTTTAGGCTCTCTCTTCTCTATTACTTTTATTTTTTCCTTTTTGTTGTCTTGATGCCAAAAGGGGGAGATATTGAGGTGGAGTATGTGACGCCCGGTTCTGAAAATGAACCAAGCTAACGCATATGTGTGCCCAGGATGTTCATCACACATACACGAGTGAAATCACAAAAGGATATACAGAAAATTACCACAGCTCAAATTATTAAATAAGTACTCTTATTACACAATTCATTAAATCCTCGAATACAAGCTCTAATGAATATTAATGACAAGTTCAACTAATGCAGCGGAAATAAACTAATTAAACAACTAAGCAAACTAAGCAACTATGCAGCATAAGCGACAGGGTATGTATGCGCAGCTCCAATCAACACCACAGGCAAAGCTGACGGTAGACACGGCCTAGAACTCCGCATTATCGCCATTAAAATCCCAGTCCTGACCTGCAACTGTTGGGGTGGGGGATGGCAAGAGTGAGTACATGTCGTACTCAGCAAGTGTGGAAAGTATGACATGTGGCTGATTCAAATGACGACAATAATAATGGTAAAGTGCTGAAAAGTACATTAAAACATTTGAAAAGCAATATAGTATAAGTATGTGAAGTAATCCCAACATAATCACGAGTAATACCATAATACCAAACTGAATTCATTACCATCATCAATAAGTCCAGATTTCACCATTGCCAATAACCATATTCAATACCAGAGATTAATCCATAACCATCCATACCATTACCAAACCATAACCATCCCAAATTCCAATTTGCCTCTAATCATGGAAGTTGTCCAGGTGCTCATAACCGGGAGCACGGCTATCATGATAGTTTTAGTTAACATTCTGCAGAGTTTGTACCTCTTTACCCACGTGTTCGTGATTTCATCACCCTTCGGCGACTAAGAACCTCCCTTATGCCCATGACCCGTCGGTCACATTACACACTTCCGTTGGTGTGTGGCCAAGAGATCACAAAATAGCCTTTACAAAGGGATTACTAACCTATTTAGACCCCACTAAGGTTTCACCGGTGGCGATGCCTCCAACTGAGCACATCTTCAACCAAGGGCCCCCTCTTGAGCCATTCGGATCCCAGGGTAGTCCCACCAATCATCAACAAACCCAATCCGACTACCCCTTCCCCGAGCATCCACAATGGTCCAAACAGCACTAGCAAGGCCCTAATTAATCAGCTACGCCGCACCCATACTTGGCCTCGTGGTGGCACTGTAGTCCTGGCTTATTCTCGCATGAACCGGTCCTTAGATCTAAAGCAAGCAACCC
Source organism: Tuctoria greenei (assembly GCA_036927565.1). Taxonomy (NCBI): domain Eukaryota; kingdom Viridiplantae; phylum Streptophyta; class Magnoliopsida; order Poales; family Poaceae; genus Tuctoria; species Tuctoria greenei. The sequence continues at coordinate 273,006,031 of JAYESD010000002.1, read as the reverse complement.
ACCATAACATCCAACCCATCCACATACCAGGCTTGCTTAGATCATCCATTACCATACCATGTTTAACCAGTTCATGTTAACCATAATCTCATCCATGCATAATTAAATTGAGTGATATAGTTGTTTCCCATCCCAGTTGATTAAGCGAAGCAAAAAGGTAAAAACCCTTCCCGACTCTCTACCATAAATTCCAGGTGACAAGGGTGGATTAGCAAATCTAGTAAACTTCCTACCATAGGATTTCCCATCAATTTGACACAAGCATGCAGTTTTGCAAACAAAACATTTATTTTAAAAACAGGATCAATATGCTTCAAGGACACTTGCCTTGCTCTTGCTGTTGATTAGGGTCAAAGCCTTCAAACTCTTGGTGCTGTAAATCCGTCTAATCCACACAATAAACATACAAGACAAGAAACACAATCAAAGAGTGCACAAATATTACTCAATATGACATGACATGCATGATTAATGCAAATGCAAGGTAGAACTTGTTACTAGATTGCTTTTAATGATCACTAACTAGCTCTAACAGCTTTTAACAAGTTTATACAGGTTTGGATTCGATTAGATCAAATTTTAGAACCAATTCAACACAATGTAACCAGGAAGATCGGACTAGTCCGCTAGGGACCGGACAAGTCCGCACTTGACGAGATCAGCAGATTAGGGTTTTCTAGATCGACGTGAATTTGGAGATTAGGGGTTAAATTCTTGTAAGGAAAAGAGAATAGAAGGTATACCAGGTGTTTAGAACTCCAATGAACCAAGAAACTTGGAGGTAACACTTGGATCTTGATGATCTAGGGTTGGTGATGAACTTGGAGATGAATTGGTGGTGAAGGACGAAACTTGGTGGAGATCTTGATCCTCCTTCGTTTCCTCCTCTTCTTCTTCTTGTTTGGGATCTTCTCCTCCCTCCTTGATGGTGGCTCCCCACGAAATAGGGTTTGGGTGGGTGGAAAAGTGGCAAATAGATGTCAAACCAAGGGGTGGGGTTGTTTATATAGACGTGGAGGCTAGGGTTAGATGGATTTCGAGTTTAGGATGAGTAGAGGCCGGTTTAGAGTCCCACATGGGCTCTAAAAGAGTTGGGCATGACGTCCCTAGGCCCACTTGACGTGAAACCCAAGAAACAAGTCGTAAAACAAAAGGTCAATCTCGGAGTCACGAAATATCGGACAAATCCGGACAGGACCGGACTAGTCCGAAGTCGTCCAGAGAGAAAATCGGACAAGTCTGGCCAAAAATCGGACAAGTCCGATCTTAGTCAGAAAGGAAAACAGACAAGTCCGCTGGAACACCGGACTAGTCCGGAAAAGTCCAGGGACTTAGCAAATTTTCAAGGATTCATGGAATACCGGACTAGTCCGCACAAAATCGGACAAGTCCGAAGTTGTCCAGAGGCAAATATCGGACTAGTCCGCAGCAAAAACGGACAAGTCCGTTTTTAAACAGAGAGAAATCGGACTAGTCCTCAGCAAAACCGGACTAGTCCGCACTTTCCTACATTTTTAAGTGCGGTTTTGTTCCAAATCAATTTTAAACTTGTTCCTCTTGTTATGGGTTAATGTTAAACATGTATATGAGTGCATGTAGGGCATGCTGCATGAAAATGAGGGTGTTACAAACCTACCCCCCTTAAAATGAATCTCGCCCTCGAGATTCGACGCGGAAGAGAAGAGATAGGGAAATTCCTTCTTGAGATCATCTTCTAGCTCCCAAGTTGCTTCTTTTTCGGTATGGTGCTTCCATTGGACTTTACACCATCGAATCACCTTGTTCCTTGTGACCCTCTCCTTGGTTTCCAAGATTTTGACCGGTTGCTCGGCATACGTCAAATCTTCCTCTAGTTCCAATTCTTCCATTGGCACTTGATCTTCCGGTACCCTGAGACACTTCTTGAGTTGGGAAACATGAAACACATCATGTACGTCTGAAAGATGAGCTGGCATCTCCAACTTATATGCTACTTCTCCTCTTTTGTCCAAAATCTTGAATGGTCCAATATATCGAGGTGCGAGCTTGCCTCTTATGTTAAACCTCTTATGACCTCTCATTGGTGACACCTTGAGGTAAACAAAATCTCCTATTTCAAAGGCTAATTTCCTTCTCCTATTATCCGCATAGCCTTTTTGCCTTGATTGGGCAGCCCTCAAGTTTTCATGAATTATTTGGACTTGCTTTTCGGCTTCTTGCAACACGTCCGGACCAAATACTTGAGTTTCTCCTGCCTCATTCAAAAATAAAGGTGTCCTACACTTCCTCCCATAAAGCGCTTCATATGGTGACATTTTCAAGCTTGCTTGGTAACTATTGTTGTATGAAAATTCTGCGTATGGCAAGCTTTTGTCCCAACTTTTCCCATGCTTTAAAGCACAAGCTCTTAACATGTCCTCCAAAATCTGATTGGTCCTCTCGGTTTGTCCATCCGTTTGAGGATGATATGCTGAACTAAAATTCAACCTCGTTCCCAAAGCTTCATGCAATTTTTGCCAAAATCTGGAGGTAAATTGAGAACCTCTATCCGAGACTATCTTCTTAGAGACTCCATGTCGACACACAATATGCTCCATGTATATTTCGGCCAATCGTGCAGCTGTATATTTGGTCTTCACAGGGACAAAATGAGCTGACTTGGTTAAGCGATCCACAATTACCTAAATTGAGTCATACCCGGACTGAGTACGTGGTAACCCAACTATGAAGTCCATACCAATTTCTTCCCACTTCCATTCCGGAATCTTCAACGGTTGCAATAGTCCGGCTGGCCTTTGATGTTCCGCCTTGACTCGTTGGCACACATCACATAATGCTACATATTCAGCTATGTCCTTTTTCATGCTATCCCACCAATAGCAAGTCTTCAAGTCCTTGTACATCTTCGTACAACCGGGGTGAATCGAGTAAGGCGAGTCATGTGCCTCCTTTAATATTGTCTCCTGAATATGCTTTACATTAGGCACAACGATCCTCTTTCCAAGCCATAAGGTACCATGTTCATCCTTGTCAAATCTGAATTCTCTCCCTTCTTCTGTTCTTTCCTTGATTTCTTTGATCTCTTCATCTGCGGTTTGGGCCTCTCGAATTTCTTGCTCCAAGGTTGGGTTTAACTCCATTATCTCCATCTCATTTACAAACCCGAGGTTCAACCGTTCAAACTCCTTACATAACTCGAATGGTAACTCTCGAACCGTGAGTTGATGACTTACTCCCTTTCTACTCAAAGCATCGGCCACTACATTGGCTTTTCCCGGGTGATAGTTGATCCCCAAATCATAATCTTTGATGAGCTCCAACCATCTTCGTTGCCTCAAGTTCAGATCCGTTTGTGTGAAAATATACTTCAAACTCTTATGATCCGTATAAATTTCACACCTATGTCCAAGAATATAGTGTCTCCAAATCTTCAATGCATGTACCTCGGCTGCTAGTTCAAGATCATGCGTGGGGTAATTCTGCTCATGTTTCTTCAATTGTCTCGACGCATAGGCGACCACTTGACCTCCTTGCATCAATACACATCCAAGCCCTTGTCTTGATGCATCGCAATAAATGTCAAAACTCTTGCTTACATCCGGCAATACCAAAACTGGGGCTGTTGTCAACCGCTTCTTCAACTCCTCAAAACTCTCTTGACAAGCTTGAGTCCATTGGAATGCCTTTCCCTTCATTAGAAACTCCGTCATAGGCTTGGCTATCTTGGAAAAATCCTTGATGAATCTACGGTAATATCCAGCCATCCCAAGAAAACTCCTTATTTCCTTGACGTTTTGCGGTGGTTCCCACTTCAGCACGTCTCTCACTTTTCCGGGGTCAACCGATACTCCTCCTCCTGAGATTATATGACCCAAAAATGGCACCTCTTTCAACCAAAACTGGCACTTGTTGAACTTGGCATACAATTGATGCTCCCTCAATTTCTACAGCGTAAGCCTCAAGTGTTCCTCATGTTCCTTCTCATCCTTCGAGTAGATCATAATATCATCAATAAATACCACAACGAACTTATCTAAGTACTCCATGAAGACCTTATTCATGAGGTACATAAAGTAGGAAGGTGCATTTGTCAATCCAAAAGACATCACAGTGTACTCATAAGATCCATACCGTGTCCTAAAAGCTGTCTTGGGTATGTCCGATGGTCTAATCTTCATTTGAAAGTAACCTGACCTCAAATCAATCTTGGAAAACACATAGGCACCTTTCATCTGATCAAACAAATCCTCTATACGGGGCAAGGTATACTTGTTCTTGATTGTTACCTTGTTGAGAGCTCGGTAATCCACACACATCCTTTGGGATCCATCCTTCTTGTCCACGAATAGAACGGGCGCTCCCCAAGGTGAAGATCTAGGGCGAATAAAACCCTTCTCTAGTTGCTCTTGAATTTGCTTCTTGAGCTCTGCTAATTCCATAGGAGGCATCCTATACGGCCTTTTAGCTATAGGTGCAGTTCCAGGTATTAAATCAATAACAAACTCAATGTCTCGATCGGGTGGCATACCTGGCAACTCATCCGGAAACACATCCAAAAATTCACACACCACCGGAATCTCCTCAATTGCGACACCGTCCATATGATTTAGCTCTAATTGCTTCGGTGCATGTTGGGTTGCTTCAAATTCTACGGTGATCCCTTCTTCATTAGTCAACTTCACCGTCTTTGTGGCACATTCAATAACTCCATTGTGCTTCCTCAACCAGTCCATACCAAGTATAATATCCAACCCTTGAGAATCTAAAACAATGAGGTTGGCGGAGAAATCTACCCCCCTTATTCTAAGGCTTACTTTTGGACATACTATATTTGTCCTCATCTCTCCTCCAGGAGACTTAACCAACAGAGTAAACTTCATATGAGAGATAGGCAAACTATACTTGGCAACATACTTCGATGCAATGAATGAATGCGATGCTCCAGAATCAAATAACATAGTCGCGGGGTTGGAGTTGGCGAGAAACATACCAATGACCACGTCATACGCTTGTTGAGCATCCTCCGTAGAGACATGGTTCACGTTACCACGAGCAAAATTCTGCTGTCCACGGCTTCCGTGTGGCTGTCCTCCATTGGGTCTTGGGTTTTGGCTCGTCGCATTGCTTCCTTGACCAAGGCCTGACTTAGGACATTGATTCGCAAAGTGTCCAGCTTCTCCACAAGTATAGCACTTCTTAACTCCACCAGAATTATTGGGACGATCTTGGTTTTGAACATTGGCTCCAGGAAAGTCAGCACGAGGTGCATAAGGCATCGAAGGCCTAGGTGCTTGCATGGCAGGGCGCTGCTGCACAAACTGAGTTGGGCGCGGTGCATAACCAGGGCGCTGAGCAGGAATAGAGGAGCTGTAATGAGGCGCATTGGGTGGCGCAAAGCGAGGGCGCACATTACTTCCTTGTTGTTGTCCTTGATATGACGCCTTCCTCTTGATTTCTTGCTCCATCTCACGGATCTTGTTCTCAACCACAATTGCTTTGTCCACAAGCTTCTGGAAATTGACATAATCACAGTTGAGCAATTGCACTTGGATCGTATTGTTCAATCCCCTCATGAACAAGTATTGCTTCCGGCTGTCCCAGCTAACATCCTCAGGCGCATATCTTGAGCGTTGAGTGAACTTATTGAGATATTCACTCACGCTTGATTTTCCTTGTCTCAAGTTCTCAAATTCTTGCCTCTTCAAGATCATAACACCTTCTGGCACATAATGAGAACGGAAACTCTCCTTGAATTCCGCCCAGGTAATTCTCTCTTGGTTCTCATGAGCATTGCAATAGGCATCCCACCAATCTGCAGCTGCTCCAACGAGTTGATGAGAAGCAAATAGCACCTTCTCCCGGTCACTGCATTGGACAATGGCTAGCTTCTTCTCCACGGACTTGAGCCAATCATCAACATCCATAGGGTCAGCAGCTTGAGCAAAGGTTGGTGGCCTAGTCCTCATAAGCTCTCCCAATCGGTTATGAGGAGGGGGGGGTGGCGGTGGAGGCATGTGGGGCTGATTGTTGATATTGCCAGCCTGCAGCTGTCCCATAGTCTGTATCATGGTCTGCATGAGCTGGTTTTGCATGACCAATAGCTGCTCGATGTTGATAGCTCCCTGAGTAGATCCTTGCCCATTGTTGTTCTGAGGTACTCCATTGTTCTCCTCCTCATCATTGCCATCCCTCTGGTTGCGAGTCCTCACCATCTGAAGAAAAGCAGTGGGTAAGAATTAGAAAACGTCCCCAACTATATGCATCAAGGGATATGAAACTAAACAACTAGCTACACTAGCCTAGGTGGACATGGAAATGCTAAAGCATCCCAAAATCCTCTATTAAGCACACAAGCAACCAATATATATAGCAAGCAGCACTCCAAGCAAAAACACATTGATTCCTGAGTGCTCCTATGTGCTCTAAAGTGTCCATTCTATCTAGGCTGCATCCTACGGTCAACCTGTGGCTCTGATACCAATCTGTGACGCCCGGTTCCGAAAATGAACCAAGCTAACGCATATGTGTGCCCAGGATGTTCATCACACATACACGAGTGAAATCACAAAAGGATATACAGAAAATTACCACAGCTCAAATTATTAAATAAGTACTCTTATTACACAATTCATTAAATCCTCGAATACAAGCTCTAATGAATATTAATGACGTGAATTTGGAGATTAGGGGTTGAATTCTTGTAAGGAAAAGAGAATAGAAGGTATACCAGGTGTTTAGAACTCCAATGAACCAAGAAACTTGGAGGTAACTCTTGGATCTTGATGATCTAGGGTTGGTGATGAACTTGGAGATGAATTGGTGGTGAAGGACGAAACTTGGTGGAGATCTTGATCCTCCTTCGTTTCCTCCTCTTCTTCTTCTTGTTTGGGATCTTCTCCTCCCTCCTTGATGGTGGCTCCCCACGAACTAGGGTTTGGGTGGGTGGAAAAGTGGCAAATAGATGTCAAACCAAGGGGTGGGGTTGTTTATATAGACGTGGAGGCTAGGGTTAGATGGATTTCGAGTTTAGGATGAGTAGAGGCCGGTTTAGAGTCCAACATGGGCTCTAAAAGAGTTGGGCATGACGTCCCTAGGCCCACTTGACGTGAAATCCAAGAAACAAGTCGTAAAACAAAAGGTCAATCTCGGAGTCACGAAATATCGGACAAATCCGGACAGGACCGAACTAGTCCGAAGTCGTCCAGAGAGAAAATCGGACAAGTCTGGCCAAAAATCGGACAAGTCCGATCTTAGTCAGAAAGGAAAACGGACAAGTCCGCTGGAACACCGGACTAGTCCGGAAAAGTCCAGGGACTTAGCAAATTTTCAAGGATTCATGGAATACCGGACTAGTCCGCACAAAATCGGACAAGTCCGAAGTTGTCCAGAGGCAAATATCGGACTAGTCCGCAGCAAAAACGGACAAGTCCGTTTTTAGACAGAGAGAAATCGGACTAGTCCTCAGCAAAACCGGACTAGTCCGCACTTTCCTACATTTTTAAGTGCGGTTTTGTTCCAAATCAATTTTAAACTTGTTCCTCTTGTTATGGGTTAATGTTAAACATGTATATGAGTGCATGTAGGGCATGATGCATGAAAATGAGGGTGTTACAGAGTATTATAGATCCATGGACGCTACGTTTTTTTAAAAATTTGGGTTGTAATGTTGACTTTTGCTACTCATTCTCATTTTGGTTTATAATGATATTATAAATGTGCTATATCACTCTATGTTATGTGAATCTTAGTGCCTATTTTTTCATGTTGGTTCCATTGAAGATCATTCTAGTCAAATATGTGTGATGATGCTAAATTAAAATTTGAGATGCATACTTCACTCCACCTTTCACATCTCAACACTTGCATCACACGTAGGCACCCCACCACAACGCACAAATGTATAAGTCTCCCATAGACTTCATTCTTGTGCATTTAACTTATTGCAAATCTTCCATGCACAGATTTAGGGGGAGCTCCTTACACGTGTGTGTTATGAAAATCAACTCAATTATATCTTTCGTCAAAAACCTCAATGTGTTGTCATCAAATCACCAAAAAGGGGGAGATTGAAAGTGAATCTAGGCTAATCTCCATGGGTTTTGATTATTAATGACAACACTTAAGGGACTAATGATCTTTGCAAGTGTAGGCATAGGTGATTGAAAGTTGGACAACGTTGAATGCACTCAAAAAGGAAAAAGAGCAGAAAAAGGCAAAGAACTCAAAGGATATAATTTAGGTTTTTAAATTACTTGTGTTGAGTTCAGCTACTTAGCTTGAGTGTGTTCAATAAGTCAAGTGTTGATAATCTCCTAAGAGCTCATAGTCCAAGCAAGACTACATTGAGAGATGAGTTAAAACAGCCCTAAGGACAGTGTCAGACTTGTCCGGGCAGGAAGGCCAGACTAGTCCGGCCACATCGGACCGATCCGATGTTAGGATGACCAAAGTGTTCTGTGTGAGTTCAGACTTATCCGTTTTGGGGACGAACTAGTCCGTAGTGAGTGTGTATGTATCCTTCTGGGAGTAAGTCCTGATAGACCGGACTAGTCCGCCCTGGGGGTCTAACTAGTCCGCTCAGACAGACCAGTCCATTTTAGCCTATAAAAGTAGTTCCTGATTGAGATCGGACTAGTCCGTTGCTTGACAGACTAGTCCGCAGTGGACTTGGAGGGAGCTGCTAGGACTAAGTCTTGGATGGCCGAACTTGTCCGCCCTTGGGGGTCGGACTAGTCCGGTGTGCTAGAGTGGTCTGTTCTCAACTGAAATAAATAGTTCTGTGTGAGATCGAACTAGTCCATGGTTTGATTATAGTTTGAATTCAAAAGGTGGCAGTGGACTTTGTAGTTGGTCAGGGATGACATCACTAGTCCCCACAGGTCAGACTAGTCTGGTGTCAAAGGCCGGACTAGTCCACACTTTTCCTGGTGGCAATGACTACTTGTAGGGACCCCTATAAAAAGGGATCCACTGGCCTCCAAAGGCCCACTCTCGAACCCTAGCGCCGTCATAGCCTTCCTAGATCCATTCTAGCCCTCTATCGACCATTCTTGGAGTCCTAATAGCCATTCTTGAGGATTTGTGAGGTGTGGAAGGAGAGAGAGAAGGATTTGCTTGATCTTGAGCTCTTGGTTGATTCTCTCGGTTTGACATATTAATTTGATTTTGTATGAGTATTGATCTTCGATCTTTTTGAGTTGTAAACTTGTGGGAGCCTCAGGTTGTGAGTTGCCCCACGGATCTGGTGATTACCCTTGTGATTTAGTGGAATAATACCCGGCCTTCGTGGTGGCTAAGTGAGGAAAGGGTTGAGTGAAACCCTGCCTTTTGTGGGCATCCTCAATGTGGATGTAGGCTCCTTTGTGGGGTTGAACCAAGGGATAAATCTCGCGTCTTGTGTCTTTGATTTGACTTCCTCGTTCTTCGCTAGATCAAGTTAGGGCTACTTACATTCTTCGTCTCAATCTTATGATCCGCTTCGATGTAGTTATTGTTACTTCGTGCACATCATCTACTAGATTGCTAGGTTCATACTCTTTACGTTTTATCAAGTTAAGTTCGTTAGATTGCATAAAAATCTCACTTTTGGTCAAGTTTTTCATCCTGACCGGACTAGTCCGCCCCTCGACTGGACTAGTCCACACTCTGTAATTTGATTAGTTTTTATTGAGTTAAATTTCAGGTTATCTGCCTATTCACCCTCCCTCTAGGCAACTTTCACTAGTCCATTGACCCGCGCGTGCAATACTTACATGGCTAGATTTTCTATTTTTAGTTGTCAGGATGGAATTTGTTTTTATGTTACAATCATATATGTGTATATATTTAGTTACATATATTTGAATATTCAGATTTAACTATCATATTTCTTTATATGTTGAGATTTTTCTTACAATTTTATGTATATTGTATTATAGTGTCATATATAATATTGTAATGTTAAAATCTCTGTGTTTATTCATCAATAGTTTTACGTTGTTTCCCTCTTTAGTTAAGATATATATGTATTATCTATTTACGTAATCAAAATAAATACATTCAACAAAAACATGTGTTTTAGCAAAAGCATTATGGCAATACATACTTAGAAACCATTTTATTTCTACTAAATTCGTCTGGACTGAACATACTTCATTGGGTGTGTAGCTTAACTTAATTCAGTTATCGTATCTTGCTAGAATTTTTTGCTACTTAAAAATGATTTGTAAGTTCTTTTTTGCTAGAGGAACTAGTTTAGTAATTTATGAAAAATACCCTAAGTAATATATCAGTTATGACATTTTAAATGTAAATAATAATTCATTTTATTAGTTTAATAGTAATCATATGCACCTAATTTTATTTTTATTCTCAGTTGTGGTTCTTTATTTTTATCTGATTAAAAACATATATTGCATAGATTTCCCATATATATATATATATATATATATATATATATATATATATATATATATGTGTGTGTGTGTGTGTGTGTGTGTGTGTGTGTGTGTGTGTGTGTGTGTGTGTGTGTGTGTGTGTGGGAAATCTATGCAATATATGTTTTTAATCAGTTCATGTTTAAACGATAAAGGAACCTCTATACGAATATATTAGAATAAGTAACTTTGCTAGATCAGATATATTGTAACTTGTGAATTCCATGCAAATATATATCCGGCACCCCACAGCAGCAATGGCTGACTAATTTGTACTAAAGAACTGCACATACCTTTTCTCCTCTCTTAAAGAAACGGCAGATCACCTACCATCGTTCTGCCTTAAATAATTTTTTAATGATAGGTAAAGACCTGATTTTTTCCGCCAAAAAGATTATGGTCAACTTATTACAAGAGAATACTGTTAGGAGTAATCTTGAGTTAATTATGTCTTTGTGTGTTTTGATGCGTACGTGTGTTAAACTGTACGTGTGTGTGTTAGCTGGAGTTGTTAGCGCATGCAGGTTAGGTGCAGTCTGTTGCAGGCGTGAATGGCTTGCATGGCTCAAGATTAGAAGTTTGTCTTTTGATGTTTAGTTAGACGCATGACATTTAGTGGAGCTATCCACATCAGGCCGTTTGTTTCACGTTCACTACATAAGAAACTTAAATAGGAGATAAAGATGGGCTACACACTCAAAAGCGAACGTCTTTGATAAGATTAATCGAGACGAGCCCGCTTCAGTGGGATCTGACATGGCTCGGCTGAACATACAAACATATGTGTCACAATAAAGCCTGTCTCAGATAAGTAGGTATTCGATACATGCCATCATCTCTGACAAACGGGAGACGCGCATCAAACAAAGAGCGTCTCTAATATGCACGTCTCATTTGTCTTCGCTTAAAGACTCTCGTCGCCGAACGTTTAATTCACTCATTCATTCACAGTTGAACACATATAACACAGATGAACACACAAAATATTAATCACATAGATGAACACAAATAACATTCATTAACAAATATATTACAAAACACAAGAAAAAAGTACAAGACACAAGAAAATAAAAACAACATCAACTAAAAACAACAAAAGAAAACCTAAATTCTACTCCTCCTCCCCTTCCTCCTCCTCCGGCTGCTCCAGCTGCTCCGCCGGTTGCTCCGGCTGGTCCGGATCCGGCAGTGCAACCTCGTGACCGAGGTTCCTCGCCATCGCCACCACCAGGATATTGCGGCTCTAGGCGCCGAGCACCACGTCCATCATCTCGTGCAGCCTCTGAACCGGTCGAACAGAGTGTCGATGTCGAACAGCATCTCAAGCATCTCTTTGCTCAGCCTCTCGGGGGAGCGGCAACACTGTTTCTTGCAGGGTGGCTCCTTCGGCGGGTTTGGCGGCGGAACGTTGGCTATGGTGGGTTGTCTGCGCGGAGAAGACAAACAAAGAGAAGAGACTGATGGCGCCTTATATAATGTCTATGCGGAGAAGCAAAATGGAGACGCGCTTTTAAAAAGAGTGTGTCTCCGATTCCGCACGACACCTTTAGCTTCATAATTTTCTCCATTTTGCTTCGGTTCACTATTGATATCACACATATCACTTAACTTAGAGAACATTCACTTGATAACTAAATCATTCACTTATCCAAAAAATAATCAAATCCTTCCTTATGATTCTTGAGGAACAAAGATAATATTCAATCACACCACACATTCATTCATTCACACAGTTGTTGAACACACAAGATAATATTCAATCACGTAGATGAACAAAGATAGATTTCATTCATTAACACATTATATATTACAAAACACAAGCAACTAAAAACAAATGAGAAAAACTAAATCCTACTCCTACTCCTCCTCCTACTACTACTCCTCCTCCTCCTCCTCCTACTCCTCCTCCGGATCCTCCTCCTCCTCCGGCGGCAACTCCAGCGCCGGTGCAACAGGAGCCTGGGCCGGCTGCGCCGGCGGTGCAACCCCGAGAACGAGGTGGTGGACTGGTTTTACAATCAAAACTATACTACTTGAAGTTCAGTGTTTGTTGCATCAGCCAAATGCGCCCGATATTGAAAATGATTGCTATAATCTACTTATCAAGGTTAGACACTTTGTGTTAGTGACCAACGTAGGTTATTCATTCCTCTTTTGACATTTGTTAATTTAAAGAATGTCAATGTTTTCAGGATCGAGGAGAGTATAAGAGACATGTTCGGGAGCAAGCTAGACGATACAGTTTAGATTGATCAATGGGAGCTTTAGGAATAAGTTTAGATTCGAAATTAGTTTAGAGGGCATGCAATGTATGAACCATGAAATTCATTGAGTTGCAAATTATCTCTGAATTGCACTGTCATTGCGTTTTCTTATCCCTGAATTCCAATTATATCCATTAATTTGCAATGTCATTGTGTTTGTTTATCCCTGCAACAGATGCTAACGATAATGTGCGAGTGGCAACGGACGCTCACGATGTCGTGCGAGTGGCAATAGGGTGAAGAGTGCATGAGAGACACACTTTAGAAAGGCACATCTCAGATTCGTGCACGTTTTCGGGCACGTTTCTGATTCATGCCGAAGATCTTTTGTCTCACCTCAGAAATCTGAGCGCATTGCAACGACCATAGAAGGCATGGCTGGAAGTGAAACTAGGCATCCCTTGTGGGTTTTGGTTGATTTATGACAAACAAATGAGATCCTAACAAATTGTTGAGATGAGTTCATGTTTTAATGAAATTATGAAGAAAGCGCAAAAAGAAAGGAGTATGAGGATCAATATGGAAAAGAGCTCAAGAGCTGAATAGATTAGATGATTATGTATGGAGTGTGTTGGAGAAACACACCTCAAGAGCTCAAGCAAAAGAAATCTCACTCACTGCACAACTCATAGGAAAACCGGACTAGTCTAATATCACACCGGACTAGTCCGATATGTCTCTGACTAGAAACGGACAAGTCTTCCCAGTGCAGATTTGTCCGCTAGTACACCTGTTTCACAGCACCGGACTAGTACGATAACACCACAGACTAGTCCGATATCTTTCTGACTAAAAACGGACAAGTCTGCCCCAGTGCAGACTTGTCCTCAGAACCTCACACTTTACACAAAAATGTACAAGTCCGATATCATCACAGACTAGTCCGAAAACTCTTTGACTAAAATCGGACAAGTCCTCCAACTGTGGACTTGTCCTCAATCCTACATGAGGTTGACCACACCGGACTAGTCCTATATGAGCCGAACTAGTCCGAACACTTCTAGAGACCAAATCGGACTAGTCCGCATATTTCCGCACAAGTCCGATATATCAGAACACTTAGGGTTTCCCACACGTTGCACACCGGACTAGTCCGGAGTCCACCACGGACTAGTCCGAACATCGCAAACCCTAACGGTAACTTTTGGAAACCCTAGTATAAATAGAGGTGTACGGCCCTACAACCATCTCTCTCGACTCCCTGCGCCGTCACACCTTCCAAGAACCTAGAATACACGTCTCTCCACACAACCTAACCCTAGAAAGATCAAATCTTCGAGGATTGGTCATTGATCAAAGGAGAGACTCGTTCTACACGTCTTGAGCTCTTGGGTTTGAATCTCTCACACACTCTCGTTATTTTATTGCATATCTTTCGAGTGTGTTTGGTGGTGTTTTCAATTGTAAATCTTAGGGAGCCCTCAACTTGTGAGAAGGCCCCTTGAACACGGTGATTTGCCCCCTTTGTGATTAGTGGAAGAGAATCAGCCTCTGTGACGATTCGACGAGGGTAGGGTTGGTGAAGACCCGGTCCTCCATGGACTCCTCAACGTGGACGTAAATTTCCTCTGTGGAATCGAACCACGGGATAAAGATCTTGTGTCATACTTGTTCTTACTTTTCATCATATTCTAGGGTTTACTCGATCTTATACAACTTACATTAAAACATTGAAACCAAAGTTAGTTTATGCCATACCTAGTTTCATTGATGTAATACATTCAAGTTACAACTTAATTTCTGCTGCATAGAGTACTTGAATTGAAATCATTGATCAAACTTGATCAATCTAGTCCGCACACACCGGACTAGTCCGCACCCTACCATACTAGTCCGATTTTCTGTATTTGATAAAGTTGCTAAGTGTCTCAGGATCTGACGAAAGTTCAAAAAGCCTATTCACCCCCCCCCTCCAGGCTACATTCAATTGGTATCAGAGCAGGACTCTTCAAAAGAGACTCATCGCTCGAAGAGAAGATGTCAGACATTAAGGATGTGCACAAGAACTTCAACCAAGAGAAGGTTGACAATGAAAAGACTCACAAGTTGGAGAAGCTCCTCGACGCCATCCAAGACTGCGAGGATGATGAGGAGACGCTTGACCTCAAGGCACTCCTAAGGAAGAAGGCACTCTCCAAAGGGAAGATTAAGATCGAGGATGAAAAGAAGAAGAAGGGGAGTAGTCATACCGACTACTCCCGATATCCTTTTAACTATGATCGGTTAAATTCAAACATTAATCATTACTTGTCTATTCCTCTAGGAAAAGCACCTTTCTTCAATGGCAATGATTATTCTATGTGGAGACAAAATATGAAGATGCATCTCATATCACTTAACCTCAGCTTGTGGCATATAGTGTGCACAGGGATATATATCCAGGATGACGATGAAGAGCTCACACCAAGCCAAGAACAAGCTATTCATCAGAATGCTCAAGCTGTAGCTATCATAACATCATCATTGAGCCGAGACGAGTTCACCAAGGTGGATGGACTCGAAATTGCTAAGGAGATATGGGATACTCTACAAACCGCACATGAAGGTGATCGTCATGTGCGAGAAGCCAAGATTGAAATGATCGAAGGCGAATTGGGAAGATTCACCATAGAAGAAGATAAGTCATCACAAGATATGTACAATCGGTTGAAGAATCTCATAAACAAATTTCGAGCATATGAAAGCAAGAAGTAGAATGATCATGAGGTGGTGAAGCTAATTCTCAGAGCCTTCATGTCTCGCAACGTAACCCTATGCTCGATGATTAGAGAAAGTCCTGGGTATCAAAAAATGACCCCGAATGAACTGCTTGTTATGATTATCAATTTTGAGATAATGGAGAAACAAGCAAAACATGTCAAAGAGATTGCCGACCTTACCTCGGCAAATAAGAAAGGAGTCGCTTTGAAGTCCACTTGTAAGCCTATGACAAAAGAAGCTCAATAAGAAGATGACAAAGACAATGAAAGCAGTGACATTGATGAAGAAGATATGATCCTATTCATGAAGAAATTCAAGAAAATGATGAAAAGAAGACAAGGTGGTAGATCAAATGAAGGAAGACATAGAGACAAACCAAGACCGAAGATGAGGCGCGCTTGCTATAACTGTGGCGATTATGACAACTTCATAGTTGATTGTCCTCATGAAGAAAACAAGCGAAAGACCAAGGACAACAAGCCTCAAACCAAGAAGATGTTCAAGAAGAAGAAACAATTCAGGCAGGTGCATCTAGGGAAGGAGTGGGACTCAAATGATGAGTCTTCATCTGAAGAGGAAGAGGAGATGGATACCATAGCCATCAAGAAGACAACCGAGAAATCCACCCTCTTCCCCAACCATTGGCACATGGAAGGACACCGATCGTACGTGTCTAATGGCGAAGGAAGGTAAAAGAAAGGTAACAACTAAATCTTCCTTCTCACATTCTTTTAGTAGTGATAGTGATAACTCTAGTGATGATGAAGATATGCTTGTTGGTTTATATAAGAAAATTTCGTCTAAAATGAAAATTTTAATGGATAAGCTTGTTGATAAGGAGGAGCTAGTTGATCGTCAAAAAGATATGATCATCCTCCAAAAGGAAGAATATCTTAAGATCAAAAAGCTCCTAGAGCTTGAAAAGGAGCGAAGCAATTCACAGGAACTTGAGTTAGCTTCAAGCAAGGAAGCTTGTTTGATGCTAGAAGACTCAAACATGGCTATCAAGGATGAACTTGCTAACTTGACAAAAGTTAACAA
This sequence comes from Tuctoria greenei, assembly GCA_036927565.1. Classification (NCBI taxonomy): domain Eukaryota; kingdom Viridiplantae; phylum Streptophyta; class Magnoliopsida; order Poales; family Poaceae; genus Tuctoria; species Tuctoria greenei. The sequence continues at coordinate 272,989,632 of JAYESD010000002.1, read as the reverse complement.
GATCCTTGAGGTACAAGTTGAGTAACTCAAGTTAAGTAGTTCTTCATCCTCTTCAAGCTCACCTTCTGAAAATATAGAATCTAAAACTACTATTGCTTGTGTATGTGCTAAAATGGACACTAAGTTGAAGGAGAAGTCAATCTTGACAAAGGACAAGCATTCTTCCCGAAGTGGCATATTTGACAAGGAGAATGTCAAGTATGCACGCGGTGCATACTTGATCACAAGACCTCCTAATGTCAAATATGGCATTGGGTATTCTTATGGTGAAAAGAAAAATGCTGGAAGCCACAAGGATAACAAGGAACGTATTGCCTTTGTCAAGGAAACTCCTCTCAAGTTAGAAAACCTAATAATGTTAATAAATTTAACATTGTTAACACATATGAACAACAACTCTTGTTTAGAACTTTTGATGCATCATATGTTTGATCTTGGTAGAGTTTATGCTAAACATGTTGGGCCACGCCATGGGAACACCAAGTCTCATGTGTAGGTGCCCAAATCACTTGTGACTAACCTCAAAGGACCGAAGCAAGCTTGGGTACCTAAGACCAAGGCATAATTTGTGTTTTGCAGGCCTATTCATCCAGTGGAGCTAAATGGGTGCTAGATAGTGGATGCACCAATCACATGACCGAAGAAAGAAGGATGTTCGTTGAATATGAAAAAAATGAAGATCCAAGCGAAGGCATTTATTTTGGCGATAACAGTCAAGGAATGGTGCTCGGTACCGGTAAAATAGCAATTTCATCACAACATACCCTTTGTCATTTTTTACACATTGATTCCTTGGATTATAACCTTTTGTCCATATATCAATTATGTGACAAAGGTTACAATTTTTTGTTCACTAATAAGGGTGTGACCGTCTTTAGAGGGAATGTTAACTCGGTTGCATTCAAGGGTGTGTTAAAGGGAAAACTATATCTAGTTGACTTCAACAAAGATAAAGCCGAACTTGACGCATGCTTGATTGCAAAGACCAACATGGGTTGGCTGTGGTATAGATGGCTAGCACATGTTGGTATGAGGAATCTTAAAAAACTTCTAAAAGGCGATCACATATGTGGTTTAAAGGATGTTGTTTTTGAGAAAGACAAGCCTTGTAGTGCGTGCCAAGCCGGGAAGCGAGTAGGAGAACCCTATCCCGCAAAGAATGTCATGAAAACAACGAGACCGCTCAAGCTACTTCACTTGGACATATTTGGTCCAATTGCTTACATAAGCATCGGCGGTAATAAATACAGTTTGATAATTGTTGATGATTTCTCGTGCTTCACATGGGTTTTCTTTTTGCTTGATAAGATAGAAACTCAAGGAACCCTCAAGAAGTTTTTCAAGCATGCCCAAAATGAATTTTTGTTGACGATCAAGAACATACGAAGTGGCAATGGAACGGAGTTCAAGAATACCCAAGTTGAGGAGTATCTAGACGAAGAAGGGTAAAACACGATTTTTCAGCACCTTATTCTCCTCAACGAAATGGAGTAGCCAAAAGGAAGAATCGAACACTCATTGAGATGGCGAGGACAACGCTCAATGAATACAAGACTTCAGATCAATTTTGGGTTGAAGCGATCAACACCGCGTGTCACGCCATAAACCGACTCTATCTTCATCGCCTACTCAAGAAAACATTGTATGAACTACTCATGGGTAACAAGCCAAATATTTCATACTTTCGAGTTTTTTGTTCTAAATTTTATATTTCGAACAAGAATCCTAGGACTTCAAAGTTCGCTTCGAAGTCCGATGAAGGTTTCTTACTTGGCTATGATTCGAACTCCTACACCTATCGTGTCTTCAATAAGGCCTCCGGGCTTGTTGAAGTAGCACGTGATGTAGTGTTCGATGAAGCTAACGGCTCTCAAGGAGAGCAAGTTGATTAATGTGTGCTAGATAGAGAAGAAGCTCCATGTCAAGCGTTGAGAAGAACGGCGTTGGGTAATGTTCAACCACAAGCACCACATCCAAATGCGGATGAGGAAGATGAACCACAAGTGGGGGAAAATGATCAAGGGGGAGCTTCCACACAAGATCAACCTCATGAAGATCAAGGTGATCAACACATCAATGAGGGTAAACATCCATGGGGAGAAGAAGATGAGTACAATAAAGACTCAAGACCACAAGTGCCACACCCAAGAGTACATCAATGCATATATCAGCCCGTCGACAACATAATCGGTGACATCCAAAAGGGAGTAACAACTCGATCTCGTATAGCAAATTTTTGTGAACGTTACTCGTTTGTATCCTCTTTGGAACCACACAAGGTTGATGCTGCTTTAAAGGATCCGGATTGGGTGGTGGCGATGCAAGAAGAATTGAACAACTTCAGAAGGAACGAGGTGTGGGAACTTGTTGAAAGACCCAAGTTCAATGTCGTCGGCACAAATGGGTCTTCCGCAACAAGCAAGACGAACACGAGGTGGTGACAAGGAACATGGCGCAACTTGTGGTCAAAGGGTATTCACAAGTTGAAGGTTTGGATTTCAACGTGACTTTTGCTCCTGTAGCTAGGCTTGAATCGATTCGAATAGCACTTGCATATGCTACTCACCATGATTTCAAGCTTTATCAAATGGATGTGAAAAGCGCCTTCCTCAACGGACTGATCAAGGAGGAGGTGTACATGGAGCAACCCCCCGGTTTCGAAGATCAAGAGTTCCCCGACCATGTGTTCAAACTGCGTAAGGCTCTCTATGGCCTCAAACAAGCTCCTAGAGCTTCGTATGAGTGTCTTAGAGATTTTTTGATTGAAAATGGATTTGAGATTGGTAAAGCTGATTACACTTTGTTTACTGAGCATATTCATAATGATCTATTTATCTGTAAAATTTATGTTGATGATATTATATTTGGTTCAACTAACAAATCTTTTTGTCAAGAGTTTAGTAAGATTATGACAGATAGATTCAAGATGTTGATGATGGGAGAGTTGAGATATTTCTTGGGATTCCAAGTGAGGCAACAAAAGGAAGGAACGTTCATAAGCCAAACAAAGTACACTCAGGACATACATAAGAAGTTTGGAATGGACAAAGCAAAGCCTATAAAGACTCCCATGGTGACAAATGGACACTTGGATCTCAATGAAGACGGATCAAACGTGGATCAAAAGGTATATCGCTCCATGATTGGCTCCCTACTTTATTGAGGTGCATCTAGGCCTGATATTATGTTGAGTGTGTGTTTGTGTGCAAGATTTCAAGCCAATCCTAAGGAATGTCATTTGACAGCCGTAAAAAGGATCTTGCGATATTTAGTTCATACACCCAACCTAGGCCTTTGGTATCCTAAAGGTTCGAGTTCAATCTCATTGGATACTTCGATGCAGATTATGTCAGATGCAAAGTAGATAGAAAAAGTACCTCCGGTACTTGCCAATTCCTAGGTAGATCCCTAGTTTCTTGGTCCTTCGAGAAACAAAACTCCATTGCCTTATCCACGGCCGAAGCGTAGTATGTTGTAGCCGGGAGTTGTTGTGCACAACTCCTTTGGATGCGACAAACTCTAAGGGATTACAGTTACAATATGAGTCGTATTCCAATCCATTGTGACAATGAGAATGCAATTAAGATTGCCCATAATCCCGTTGAGCACTCTAGAACTAAACACATAGACATCCGGCATCACTTTTTGAGAGATCATTCAATGAAAGGCGACATAACCATTTCCCATATCAATACCAAAAAACAACTAGCTGACATCTTTACAAAGCCACTTGATGAGAAACATTTTTATGAGCTCTGAAATGAACTAAATATCCTTGATGCTTGGAATGTGGCTTGAAAGCTTGCATACCTGTATGGCATCTTCAAAATCTATTGATTGTGTTATAAAAATCATCTCTCTCTATTTTTCTCCGAAAACTATGTTAATTACTTGATCTTGGTGAATTATGGTCATAGCTTGATTGTTGTATGTTTACTGATCATATTCATCAAGATTATTTGTGTGTTTTGACCCCTATTTTCTTTGTAAGCACCTTCGAATATATACAAATGGTCTAACTGCTTCTGTTTTGGTGACCACGGACTAGTTTGTGGTTACTCGGACTAGTCCGCACAATGCAGACTAGTTCGCAGAGTTTTGGTAATCTGGACTAGTCCGGTCCGACCACGGACTAGTCCGATTTTTTGACTCCATAACCCTAGGGCCACCAAAACCTAATCTTCTTCATACTCACAACTCACCTCACGTTCTCTCTCCTCACCCAAGTGCCCCCAAGTTGATTTGGCGATTTCTCCACCAAATCTTCTCAAATCTCCGTGGGAAACAATCTTAATTGCAAGGAGATTGAGGACCCCAAACTTGTCCGCATCAAAAACTCCTCCAACTCCACGAACTGAAGAATTTGGTAGGTTTTCTCCCAAACCCTAGAACCTTTGATTTCTTTTGTTTTGGACCAAGTAGCTTAGCTCCTCTAGTCTATACATGATTCCTTGGTGTATTTCAACTATCCCTAGTCACTTTTGCATTGAGAAACTCCATTGCCTTGTAAGTTAGGGTTTGAGCAATTGAATATCGGACTAGTCTGTTCTCAGTGCGGACAAGTCCGGTACTCCGGACTAGTCTGCACTTGAGCATTGGACAAGTCCGGTTTTTGACTGGACACAACCCTAATTTCCTTCTACTCAATGCATTCCCTTGCCATCAATACTTATCCATGTCATGTATAACCTCCTTGTCAGGACAATGTCGAATGAAAACATCTCCGACTTTGAATACGAGATGGATCAAGATGTGTTGTCACGTGCCTCGGTGTCTCAAGCTAACAAAAGGCAAGAGCGTGTTGCCGAGCCTTCGCCTACTCCACCTAGGATGCGGCGGAAGGTTGAAACAAAGAAGCCATCTTCGAAAGCTCAAGATATGGTTGGTTCTAGCTCAGCGGCTCATCGCCAATCCAAAGGGAAAGGCAAAGGGATTGCCTCTGGCCCGATTGGCCCTCTCAAGATGAGTGCTCCAAGGCAGGGGAATAGAGACCCCTCAGAAGAAAAATTCAATGGAAAGGGGAGTGATGTGGCTTGGAAGCTAAGGAAAGTTGATGCTTATGGTAGTGCTAAGAAGGCAGTTGATCCGATGTTTTGGAGCAACTTCCACGCGGACTACTAAAGTTCTATGTACCTGCAGATGAAGACTCCAGTAGTCCGCAGTCAATGGATTGACTGGAGCCACTTTGAAAGAAAAAGCTATGGTGCCTTTGATGAAGTGGTACAGGCTGCAGAGAGGCATGGCCTCAAGGACTTGTTTGCTTTCAGGTACAACTGGAATGATGAGGTCATAGCATAGTTCTTTGCAATCTGCTTCTTTGCCAGTGATGAAGAAGAGCGAGTGACTTGGATGACTCATGGATCCAAGTACACTGTGACGTATGATGAGTTTGCTAGGCTACTGCACCTTGGCGACATCGGCAGCAATGAAGTGATTATTCACAACATTGGGATTTTAGAGAAGGACAAGATGGACTTTCTCTGTGATACTCGTCTCAAGTACAATCCTCCCTCAACCAATGTAACACCCTCATTTTCATGCATCGTGCCCTACATACATTCATATACATGTTTAATATTAATCCACATAAAGAAGAATAAGTTTAAAATTGATTTGGAACAAAACCGTACTTATAATTCTGGAAAGTGCGGACTAATCCGATTTTGGTGCGGACTAGTCCGATTTCTCTCTGACCTCGGTCGAACTTGTCCGTTTTTGCTGCGGGCTAGTCCGTTTTTTCCTCTGGACACTTTCGGACTTGTCTGGACTTATGCGGACTAGTTCGATGTTCCAAGAATCCTTGAAAATTTGTTAAGTCTGTGGACTTGTCCGGACTAGTCCGGTGTTCCAGCAGACTTGTCCGTTTTCCTCTCTGACTAAAGTCGGACTTGTCCAATTTTTGGCTAGAGTTGTCCAATTTCTCTCTGGACAACTTCGGATTAGCCCGGTCCTTTTTGGACTTGTCCGATATTTCGCGACTCTGAGTTGATCTTTTGTTTCACGACTTGTTTCTTGGGTTTTACGTTAAGTGGGCCTAGGGACATCGTGCCTAACTCTTTTAGAGCCCACGTGGGACTCTAAACCGGCCTCTACTCATCTCAAACTCAAAATCCATCTAACCCTAGACTCCACCTCTATATAAACAACCCCACCCCTTGGCTTCACATCTATTTGCCACTTTTTCACCCCGCCCAAACCCTAGTTCGTGGAGAGACACCATCAAGGAGGGAGGAGGAGATGCCAAACAAAAAGAAGAAGAGGAGGAAACGAAAGAGGATCAAGATCTCCATCAAGTTTTGTTCTTCATCACCAAATCATCTCCAAGTTCATCAGCAACCCTAGATCATAAAGATCTAAGTGTTACCTCCAAGTTTCTTGATTCATTGGAGTTCTAAGCACCTGGTATACCTTCTATGTTCTTTTCCTTACGTGAATTCGACCCCTAATCTCCAAATTCATGTCGATCTAGAAAACCCTAATCTGCTGATCTCGCAAAGTGGGGACTTGTCCGGTCCCTAGCAGACTAGTCCGATTTTCCTGGTTAAATTGTGTTGAGTTGATTCTAAAAGTAGATCTAATTAACTCCGAACCTGTATAAACTTGTTAAAAACTATTAGAACTAGATAGTGATCATTTAAAAGCAACTCATTAACAAGTTCTACCTTGCATTTGCATTAATCATGCATGTCATGTCATATTGAGTAGTATTTGTGCACTCTTTGATTGTATTCTTGTCTTGTAGGCTTATTGTGCGGATTAGATGGATTTGCGCTAGAGAGTGCTGCGGGGATCTTCATCACCAAGAGTTTGAAGTCTTTGATCCTAATCAATCACAGGACCAAGGCAAGTGTCCTTGAAGCATATTGATCCCGTTTTAAAATAAATGTTTTGTTTACAAAACTGCATGCTTGTGTCAATTTGATAGTAACCGTATGGTAGCAAGTTTACTAGATTTGTTTAACCACCCTTGTCACCTGGAATTATGGTAGAGAGTCGGAATGGCCTTTTTACCTTTTTGCTTTGCTTAATTAATTGGGATGGGAAAACAACTATACTATTTAATTATGCATTAATGAGATTATGATTAACATGAACTGGTTAATATGATATGGTAATGGGTGATCTAAGCAAGCTTTGTATGTGGATGGGTTGGATGTCATGGTGGATTGCTTGCTTTAGATCTAAGGACCGATTCATGCAAGAATAAGCGAGGATTATAGTGCCACCACGAGGCCAAGTATGGGTGCAGCATAGTTGATTAATTAGGGCTTTGCTAGTGCTATTTGGACCATTAAGGATGCTCGGGGAATGGGTAGTCGGATTGGTTTTGTTGATGATTGGTGGGACTACCCTGGGATCCGAATGGCTCAAGAGGGGGCCCTTGGTTGAAGATGTGCTCAGTTGGAGGCATCACCGCCGGTGAAACCTCAGTGGAGTCCAAATATGCTAGTAATCCCTTTGTAAAGGCTATTTTGTGATCTCTTAGCCATACACCAAAGGAAGTGTAATTAGCATAAGGGAGGTTCTTTAGTCGCCGACGGGTGATGAAATCACAAACACGTGGATAAAGCGATACAAACTCTGAAGAGTCTAATAAAACTATCATGATAGCCGTGCTCCCGGTTATGAGCACCTGGACAACTTCCACGATTAGAGGGAACCTGGTATTGGGATGGTTATGGTTGGTATTATGGTTATGGATGGTTGTTGACGGTTGTTATATACCAATTTCATCCGTCAATTTAACTCAGTTATGTGAAGGATTTGTCATTTCTTGCACACATCACCTTTCTATCTAACCCAATTCCACTTGGACTTGGAGAAATATGTGTATGCAACATTTTATGCAGGAAATGAGGAAATGTAGAGGGACCAATCCTATAAAATATCATCCCAGCCAATCAGGCAATGACATGTAGCCTCCCATGGATCAAATGGCTCACAAACAGAAGTATACGAGGAGATCCAACGGTGTATCACCCATATACATCAACGGGACCCACCTGGCAGCCACTTGGAAAAGAATACGAGAAACGGTGCAATGACCAGGTCGGCCGAACCAGGGGGTCGGCCGACCTGGTCTTTGCATCAAACTCGGTCAGCCTCCACGTGTTGGCTCCTCCCGGCATCCTGGAGTCAATGGTGACTTATTCGCGCGCTTTTGGTGGCGGGAACCGACCTCAACACTAGTATAAATAGGACCCCTTACCCCTCACTTCAACACACACCACTTGAGTTTTATCTCTATTGTATACACTATCATCCATAGTCTTAGAGGAGTTAGGTTGTAGATAGGAGAGTCTCTAGTCCCAAGTCCAAATTAGGAAAGGAGTAAGGAGTCTCTCTCTTCCCAATCCTACATTGGGAAAGGTATGGCTCATATATTCTTTCTTGTATTTGTGACTTTATGCATAATAAAGATAGTATCTTTAGTCTCTACTTATACATATACTTGGGCAAAGTGTTTATTGTTTGATTATGGAGTCCATGTATGTGGAAGGTATAGCTTCTATGACCGTTTCATCATGAACATATCTCATTATCATAGAACCTATAGACCCCACTATAGTCTAGTTAATTATAACATAACTAGGTTAGTATGGATAATTATGTGTGTATCAACATTACTTCAATGATGATTCAATTGATTGCCTTAGGATGGATTGTGCCTAGGCTCTTAAGGTAATTACTTAATATGCTAGCATGGTGCTAGGATAGCTAAGTAGCATTGGATGTCTCGTAGACCCATGGATTGAAGAGGTAGGCAGTAGGTGGTGACAGCCCTATCTGTCCTTTGTAATCCTCCACGTTCGGCTATGCCACAGGCTCTTGGCGGGAGTCGCCCTAGTATTGCTAGGGGTAAGCCTGTGCCCGATGTGTTGAACCACATAGCATAAGTATTCACTATTGATATAGCTTATGAATAATTAGTTTAGACTATGTATATGTACAATAGAGCATAGTAGGAGTACCTCCATAACTCTCAACCTTAACTAACCTCTAGGATCCTCTTACCCCCCTTAGACTTGAAAGCTTTTGTGTGTGTCACACTACCTCCACTATTATTTTATCCATCCTTACTAGATTCTTACCTAGATCTTTCTACCCTTTCCACTTGATGATTGTTATATCTCTACCCCGCCTTCCTTTGGGATCAAATAAATGACACCCATGGGAATACTCAAAGGGGAAATGCTACAATGATATCTTTGTACGCTTGCGGAATTCATTCTGTGATCCAATAGAACCATTGACAAGCATTTCTGACACATCAGTTGGATATGTTTAGTTAATGGTGCGTAAGTAATACCAACAAGCATTTCTGGCACCTTTGCTAGGGATGATTTGTTAGTATACCTTAGGAGCCGTCAATAAGCATTTCTGGCGCTGTTGCCGGGAAGGCAAATAGATATATAACATGACTAAATGAATAGGATAGAACCCTAGGTAGGATTTTAGTAGGATAACCATTCTTTGTTTTCGCATTTTAAATGTGAAAGCAAGGTAGTGTATGTTTGGTTTCCGCCTGTCGGAAAACTTTGTTGAAGATCCCGAATCTCTTCTAAGAGGCCGACCCCGTGTCGTTACTCCTCAGAAGATTTGAGCGGAAAGGAAAGCCAACATTTTTGCACCAATAATCCAAACGCCAATGGCCCAGAAGACCCTTCGTGAGTTCTCAGCTCCCTCTGCTAACAATGTGCCTATTGGGCCCACTGTTAACACGGGAGATGTGAGCTTCAAGATCAAAACTGGCCTTATCACTATGGTGCAAGCCAACCCATTCTGTGGGAAGGCCAACAAGGATGCAAGTGCTCACCTGCAACAATTCCTCGAGATCTGCAACACTTTTAAGATCAAGGACGTGTCTCCGGATGTGGTCCGTCAGAGACTGTTCCCGTTCTCTCTCCTTGGGAGAGCGAAACAGTGGTTCTACGCAAACCGAAGTGTTGTAGACACTTGGGAGAAGTGTTCTACGGCATTCCTTGCCAAATTCTTCCTGTTGGGAAAAACCAATGCCCTACGTGGAAGGATTTCCAGCTTTCAGCAAGAGCCCAATGAATCTATTCTCGAGGCATGGGAAAGGATTCAGGAGTACATCCTAGCCTGTCCCCACCATGGGATGGATAACTAGCTCCTTATTCAAAACTTCTATATCGGGCTGATCCCATCAGCTCGTGACCATTTGGATGCTGCTGTTGGAAGAGCTTTCTTCTCATTGACGGTGCCAAAAGCTAAAGATCTTATTGAGAAGATAATGTCCAACATGGGATGGAACGATGAGCGTCTCCATACCCGTCAGCGAGGCATGCACACCTTGAAGGAGGTGGACATGATCGCTGCAAAATTGGACCTCCTAATGAAGAAAATAGATGGACAAGCAAGTGGTGAAGTGTCTAGCAATGCCTATGCCCAAGACTCTCAAATCACGTGTGAAGTCTGTGGCAACACGGGTCATATGGGCAATGATTGCCCAGAAACTCGTGAGGATGTCCTATACCTCGCCCACAATGGAAATTTCAACAACAACAATGGCTATCGTCTAGGAGGTCAAGGGTGGGGTCAACAACGCCCATTCTTTCAAGGAGGGTACAACAACAATGGCAACCCTGGAAATCAGCCCAACTTGAGAGAACTTGCCATTAGCCAGCTCAAGATCAACGAGGCCCTATCCAAGAAGCTGTCAGCTAATGACAAGACCCTAGAGAATATCAATGCAAAGATTGAAGGGCTATCCTCAGCATTCAAGAATCAATTGAGCTTCAACAAGATGTTGGAGAATCAGTTGGCACAACTTGCTGTAGTTGTCCCCCCATTAGAAAACAACAAAATTTTGGGGCAGCCAGAAACCCCAGTGGAGAACGTCAATGCAGTGGTTACGAGAGGAGGAAAGATCACTCGTGACCCTCCATATCCCACACAAGAATAGAGGACAACTAAACCTGAGAAGGAGGATGTCCCAAGTGAATTACTTGGTGAAAGAATGGCCAAACACTTTGAAGACACCAACTTATTGCCATTCCCTCACAGACAAAGGAAGCCAACAGTGGATGAGCAATTCAACCGTTTTGTTGAGATCATCCAAAAGATCCACATCAATGTGCCCTTGATTGATGCGATGCAAGTACCCACTTATGCTCGCTATCTCAAAGACATATTGAACAACAAACGGCCATTGCCCACCACTGAGGTCGTCAAGCTTACAGAAGACTGCAGTGCAGCCATTCTCAATAGGCTTCCTAAAAAGAAGAAGGACCTCGGATGTCCTACCATTTCATGCTCAATTGGGGCTCACCACTTTGACAAGGCACTTTGTGATTTGGGAGCAAGTGTTAGTGTGATGCCCAATGTTGTGTTCGACAAGCTGAACTTCACAGAGCTGACTCCAACATCAATGCAGCTACAACTGGCTGACTCTTCAGTCCGTTATCCAGCGGGTATTGCTGAAGACATTCCGGTGAAGATCCGTAACGGCTTCATACCCGCGGATTTTATGGTGCTAGTCATGGACACTGAGAAAGATGCACCACTCATTCTTGGACGCCCATTCCTCAGCACTGCAAAAGCTCGCATAGATGTGGGAGTTGGAGAAATCCACTTCCATATCAATGGCAAGGAGGAAAAGTTTAACTTTCGGCCTAGACCAGAACAATGCTCCATGATTTGAATCAAGTATGGGCTGAATGATAAACACATCAGAGAGGTCCAAGTCACACCTCCAAAGGTGGACTCACTCATTGCATTCATGAGAAGATTAATCTACGAGGAGAATCCGTCGTTTCAACCACACCGATATCCAAAGGCGACGGAATCATCTGGACCTTCTCGAAGGCCCAAGTCCACCAAGCCGCCAAAGAAGGAATGGAAGAAGAAGCAAGACAAGCCGTCCGATCCCATGCCTCTGGGCCTGGATGTGAAATGAAGACAGAGGAATGTCCATCTCATCGGACGGTGGTGAGACCTATGCCAATAGGTTAAATTGGTAGTTATCCCACTTTATTTTTTCTTTCATTCTTTTTCCACCCAATTTGGATTTTTCCCATTGCATATTTGATTTTTCTTAGCAAGTTGAGAATCTTATATTCTCAACTATCATTTTCCTTTCTTTCTTTTCAAAAAAATTTTTTTATTGGATTTGAAAAAAGGTTTTTATTGGAAAAACAATTTTTTCTGAGCTGCACATGTGGCATTTCACCAACGTGCTAACTTTATAGTCGTTGGGGAGCCACTTGCCAAAAGGGGGACCAGGGGGCCACCTGTCAGGTCGGCCGAACCCCCTAGTCACCCGAACAGGGAGTGGAGCCAAATTGGCTCCCCTTCCTCCAACGGCTACATTTTTAACCCTAAGTGACTGTTGGAAGGTGCACCCTATAAATTGTGGCCGTGAGGAGCACTTCTCTTCACACACCACATCATCTTACACCTCCTCAAGTCACTCTCTAGCTCACCTTGTTTTTCTTGCTCTTCATTACAACACTCTTGCTCAAATCCATCCCCAAAAAGATTTTCTTTTGTTTGCATTTGCATTTTACACTCAAGCCTTCAAGAGGAGGAAATTCGTCGAGAATTCTGTTTTCCAAACATCGCTTCTTTTCAGATTTTTCTCACCTTGTTTTGCTCTTGCTTGTTGAACTCAAAAAGACATGAAGAGGTTGTTTGGAAAGAGGAAGGAGGCTGCAAGCTCAAGCCACGGTGAAGGTTCTAGTGCACGCCTCTCTTCCATGGGTACAAGCCCAAGGAGGAGAAGTGTGTGTGAGGACACTCCCATAGAAGAGAGAAGCAACCCACACCAACTTCTTCATGACAACGACCTCGACATACGAAGCGAAGTTGAAGATCAAGCACGCAGGCTTCTCCAAGATCGTGAGTTCCGCCACACCAAGGCTTACGATCCACATTTGATCTCCAAAATAGGTATGGACTCCAAATTTCTTTCCATTTGGCATGCAATTGGATTTGATGACTTTGCTCACATATAGGAGAAAGGTTCACTCCTTCTCACTATCCAATTCCTTTGCATGCTAAGAATAGGATTTGATGGTATTTCTTTTAGATTATTTCAAAAAGAATACAACATCCTATGGAAAGAATTAGGTAGCATCCTAGTCTTCCATAAACGGTGTTTGCTAGATTTAGACAAATTGCCTAAGTTTAACAAACAAAGTTTTTGGCATGAGCTAACTAGTGAGGTCACATGTAGGGCTCCTAGGAATAGCCACATCCAAAACCCTACCTTACACTTCATGCATAGATGGGTGGCTATGACTATGTTCCCTAGGGGAGATGTTAGGGTTGTGCGAGATGATGAATTGAAAAAAAAAATTGCTATGATTAAAAAGATAAAAGTTGCTCCAGTCAAGGCCATGATGACACAATGGTTAGATTGCATTTCAAAATCAGGACCAATTGAATACACTTCATTGATTACTCATATTGCTGATAGGGTAGGAGCACACATCACCTTTCTATCTAACCCAATTCCACTTGGACTTGGAGAAATATGTGTATGCAGCATTTTATGCAGGAAATGAGGAAATGTAGAGGGACCAATCCTATAAAATATCATCCCAGTCAATCAATCGATGACATGTGGCATCCCATGGATCAAATGGCCCACAAACAGAAGTATCCCAGGAGATCCAACAGTGTATCACCCATATACATCAATGGGACCCACCTGGCAGCCACTTGAAGAAAGCACACGAGAAACGGTGCAATGATCAGGTCGGTCGAACCAGGGGGTCGGCTGACCTGGTCTTTGCACCAAACTCGGTCAGCCTCCACGTGTTGGCTCCTCCCGGCTTCCTGGAGTCAATGGTGACTGATTCGCGCGCTTTTGGTGGCGGGAATCGACCTCAACACGAGTATAAATAGGACCCCTACCCCTCACTTCAACACACACCACTTGAGCTTCACCTCTATTGTATACACTATCATCCATTGTCTTAGAAGATTTAGGTTGTAGAGAGGAGAGTCTCTAGTCCCAAGTCCAAATTAAGAAAGGAGTAAGGAGTCTCTCTCTTCCCAATCCTACATTGGGAAAGGTATGGCTCATATATTCTTTCTTGTATTTGTGACTTTATGCATAATAAAGATCGTATCTTTAGTCTCTACTTATACATATACTTGGGCAAAACATTTCTTGTTTGATTGTGGAGTCCATATATGTGGAAGGTATAGCTTCTATGACTGTTTCATCATGAACATATCTCATTATCATAGAACCTGTAGACCCCCACTGTAGTCTAGTTAATTATAACATAACTAGGTTAGTATGGATAATTATGTTGTGTATCAACATTGGTCCAATGATAATTCAATTCATTGCCTTAGGATGGATTGTGCCTAGGCTCTTAAGATAATTACTTAATATGCTAGCATGGTGCTAGGATAGCTAAGTAGCATTGGATGTCTCGTAGACCCACAGATTGAATAGGTAGGCAGTAGGTGGTGACAGCCCAACTGTCCTTTGTAATCCTCCACGTTCGGCTACGCCACAGGCTCTTGGTGGGAGTCGCCCTAGTATTGCTAGGGATAAGCCCGGGCCCGATGTGTTGAACCACATAGCATAAGTATTCACTATTGATATAGCTTATGAATAATTAGTTTAGACTATGTATATGTACAATAGAGCATAGTAGGAGTACCTCTATAACTCACAACCTTAACTAACCTCTAGGATCCTCTTACCCCCCTTAGACTTGGAAGCTTTTATGTGTGTCACACTACCTCCACTATTATTTTATCCATCCTTACTAGATTCTTACCTAGACCTTTCTACCCTTTCCACTTGATGATTGTTATATCTCTACCCCGCCTTCCTTTGGGATCAAATAAATGACACCCTTGGGAATACTCTTAAGGGGAAATGCTACAATGATATCTCCATGCGCTTGCAGAATTCACTCTATGATCCAATAGAACCGTTAACAAGCATTTCTGACACATCAGTTGGATATGTTTAGTTAATGGTGCGTAAGTAATACCAACAAGCATTTTTGGCACCTTTGCCAGGGATGATTTGTTAGTATACCTTAGGAGCCATCAACAATGGTTATGAATTAAATTCTGGTATTGAATATGGATATTGGTATATGATGATGGATATGGAATATGGACTGGTATTATGATAACTGCATGGCTTATGATGGGATTATCTCATATACATATAATATATTGCTTTTCAAATGTTTTAATGTACTTTTCAGTACTTAGCCATTATTATTGTCGTCATTTGTATCAGCTACATGTCATACTTTCCACACTTGTTGAGTACGACATGTACTCACTCTTGCAATCTCCCCCCCCCCCCCAAATAGTTACAGGTCAGGATTGGGAGTTTAACGATGATAATGCGGAGTTCTAGGCCGTGTCTGTCGTCAGCTTTACCTGTGGTATTGCATGGAGCTGCGCTATACCCCATTGCTTAGTTGCTTAGTTTGTTTAATTAGTTTATTTCCGCTGCATTAGTTGAACTTGCCATTAATATTCATTAGAGCTTGTATTCGAGGATAATATGGTTGGTGTAATAAATTTGGTTAATTAATCTTGTTTTGTTGTAATTTTCTATATACTCGTTTGTGAATGCACTCGTGTATGTGTGTTGAATGTCCTGGGCACACATATGCATTCACTTGGTTCATTTTCGAAATCGGGTGTCACAACCAAGAACATGAAGCCCTTCTTCATGGTTCTCAACAGGGTGCTTAGGAAGACAACTGCCCCGAAGGATGGAGATGCAGGGAGTGTCCAAGGCTACCTGAGGACATTGATGAAGGTGATTAGCAAGAGCAGGAAATTTGACATCTTTGACTACATCTGGAGTGACATGGTGAATATTTCCTACACCCCTAACTGTTCTTGTGGCTATGCGCCTTATATCATGTTTATGATAGAGAAGGGCACAGGGATTGAGTCTGTGAAAGATGTTGAGGACACAGCCTTGGGGACCCAGAAGCCTCCCCAAGCCTCTCTCCCAGCTGCTCCATCTCCTGTGTCAAGTGAAGAGGCTCCGAGGAGAGCTCAAGGAGACGTAAGGCATGAATCTAACACTAGGGCCCCTCCTCACAAAGGGTCTCCTAGTGGCATTATGAAGTACCTGGCTGCTATTTTTGGCTCTTGCTGCAAGACTGAGGTGATAGTTCATAAGTTGGACAAGGCAAGGAAAGAGGATATGAGATACATGAAGCAAAATGTCAAAGCCATATACCAGAAGCTGGAGATTGAGCCTATTGGGCCTCCTGTTATCTTTTAGGACTCTCCTTCTGACTTCTCGGAGCTTCCACCTCTATCTCCTTTCGAGCTTGCATACTTCGGCATTGGGGGCAAGACAAGTGGTTATCCTCCTCCTCCTCCTCCTCCTCCTCCTCAGCCTGATGATGAAGACGACGAGAGGACCGACATCGAGGAATGAGTTGACGGCAACTTCTAGATCCCTTCTCTCCTTCTTTTTGGTGCCTTGATGCCAAAGGGGGAGAGATTGAGGGGGAGTCACTAGGTCCTAGCATTAGGTTGAGAGATGAGAGCTCCATTTGTGTTTCTTTTGGTTTGTGTGAGACCTATGTGTGCTGAATACATTGGCTTTGACAATAAAAGTTCTGAATGCTGCCATAACATCTTTTTAGCAAGGTCCGACTTATGTTGGTTAGCTCCGACATGTTTTTCTAGCTCCGACTTTTGGGATTACTAGTTCTGACTAGTTTTGGTTAGCTCCGGTGCTAGGCCCGACTAGCTTTGGTAAGCTCCGGCGTTAGGTTGTACTAGCTTTGGTAAGCTCCGGTGCTAGGTTGTACTAGCTTTGGTAAGCTTCAGCTCAAGCTCCGGTTAGCTTTGGCAAGGTTCGGAGCTTGATCGCAATGTTCCTGCTTTTACTATGAAATGTTTAGAACTTGCTTTACATTGATGGAAAGATTGCTTAGTATTCTTTTACTAAGTTTTTGGTGTGTTTTGGTGCTTATGATTGATATCATTTTACTATGGTTTGCAACATGCTTATGTGAGGTGCTCACGTAAGGTGTTGTGTTCGGAACTAACTTGAGTCAAGTCGCGGACTTGGGCTCATACGGATTGGTTGTTTATTCATGTGCAGGTGTTGCTTGAGTTCAAGTCATGGCTGGTGACAGGATCCTTTGGACTAGTCTCAGGGAGGAGATGAGGTTCCAACAACCAAGTTCAGGAGGAATTGTGGTTGAGCGGGTCAGGAGGTCGCGCAGGATGATTGAATCAAGGGCAGTGCATATGAAGGTTACTGGACATTGAAGGAAGGTGTTTGCACATATGCATGCGGTGCATGATGTGGCAACATGGTTCCGAAGATGGGCTAAGGAAAGAAAGATCTGGTTGGAAGGATCGGATCGTTTTGGTTGATGACTTTGGCTGCGACGGAGTCGGTTATGACTCGGTATGGAAAGTATCAAGTTGGTTATGATAGGATTTCGTGTGGGTCATGAATTTGAGTTGTTTTAGGAATGTGGTATACGTTCCTAAGGTGTTTGGAAGTCTTAAGATTGCTTCTATCTGCGTATAGAAGAGTACTAAGCAGTTATGGAAAGTTTCCATTCGTGATCGGAGTAGGATTGGAGTCCTAGTTGAGATTGGGTTGGCCTAAGGGCTGGTTATATAAGCAAGGGAGGCCAGAGCTCGTGGTGCACGACTTTGGGGCTGTTCCTCTTGTGTTCTATTGAATAAAATTCGTAGTTTGAAGGAACTTTTGTGCCTTGTTCGTCCGACTTGTTCCAGACAAGTTTTACTCGTCGAGTTTCTGGACAGCACTACCTTTCGTTGGTGGTTTTATCATAACTCGAGTTTTACAGATCTAATTGACGTGATTCTTTTTGGGTTGTCTTCACAAATTGATTATATATCATATTTAAAATTTTTACGGTCATTGGATTTGTGTTTTATGATCTACACGAGTTTCTTTGCAGCGTTCCACAACTGTTTTTCTCGGGTAGGACAGATTGACCTTTGTTCGATCTTTCGATCATAACTTGAGTTTATCTCGATGGATTTGAGTGATTCTTCTTTTCTTCGTGACTCGATTCTCACTGATATATATAAATTTTGTCACGGTGAAAAACGTTTATATTAAGTTTCACACATGATTTCTCTAACAGATCATTTTTCTGCCGAAGGAGTTGGGATTTAATTATTTCCGCTGTGTAAGATTTTTAAATCTACCATTCACCCCCCCCCTATGGTAGCTTTTCACGTGCTCTTTGATCCTACAATTGGTATCAGAGCCACGGTGCTCTAATCATTGTGATATTTACGTGTTTTTGAGTAATCATCATGGAGAAATACTCCGCCAAACCTTGTATGTTTGCTAGTATTGATTTTCAGGTTTGGAAGGCACGCATGGAGGCTTTCATCCAGGCCCAAGGCTTCGCCATATGGGAAAAGGTGTACAAGCCTTATGATGTGCCATCAAACGATCAAGTTACGGCTACGAACCTACGACACGTCGACAACAACAACAAAGCCAAGAACTTGATCATCCAAGGACTCACTCAAAGCGACTTCGATCGCGTTGCACACCTTCGATCGGCATATGATGTGTGGAGAGGCTTTGTGACTATCACGAAGGATCCAACACGATCAAGGAGGTGAGACAAGATATGTTCAAAAAGGAATATATGCATTTTGAGATGCAACCCGGTGAGTCTATCGATGACCTTTTCGCTCGCTTCAATAAAATTCTCAGCAATCTGCGTAGTGTCAATGTTAACTTTTCTGATGCTGAAAATGCTAGGCAACTTCTTAGTGCATTAGACATGTCAATCTGGGAGATGAAAGTTACATCTATTCGTGAACCAACAGTCATAAACTAAAGACTCATGAAATTGACATCTTATCACGTAAGAATCCAAACAAGTCTATTGCTTTTGTTTCACAACATGACATGCCTAGCTCCTGTCAATCTTCACCTTGTGGTACACTTGCTTTGTTGTCCTCTCTAACACTTGAACAGATTGAGGAGTTTCCAGAGGAGGAGCTAGCACTTCTCTCTACTAGGTTCTCAAAAGCATTGCAAAATGTGAGAACTAGAAGGAGAGGAAGCTCCTGACCTCAACGATGCTTAGAATGTGGTAAGACAGGACACTTTCGTAAAGATTGTCCTAACCTTTCAGGATCTACTTCCCGAGAAGAAAAACAATCAAGGACGAAGCACCCCTCAACAAATGATAAGAAGAAGAAGAAGAAGGGCTTTTCAGGTCGTCAACTGGTGAATATTTTTATCTCTACACTCCAGGAACTTGGCTCAAGCGACGTGGACATTGGAAGTGACGAAGATGAAGATGATTTGGCAAACTTGTGCTTTATGGCGGGCAAGTCAAGATCAAGTATGGAGGAGACAGAACACAACAACGACAATGAAGAGGTAGTACTTGCGAAGAAATGTGTGATGCTATTTCTCATGCCACTATTATTGTTAAGAAAAAGGACAAAAAGCTTGGTGATAGTGCTACTAAAATTGAATCACTAGAATCTGAACAACCATTTAAAAACATTTCCTAGTGATGATGGATGTCCCTCATGTGATTTAATATATGAACAATTGTCCTCATTAAGAAGTGCGCACACCTCCACACTTGATAAACTTGAGTTAGAAATTGAAAAGAACAAAGAGCTTGCTGCACTTAATGAAAAAAACTTGAAAGATGCTAGCTGTTCTACAATTTATTTGCGTTGTTCTACTTGTGATGATCTTGATAAGAAACTACAAGATGCTATGAATGAAATTTCTATATTGAACAATGCTTTACGTTCTCATGAAGTTAAATTTTGTTCCAATTGCAAATTAAAAGGAAAAACTTCATGTCAAACATTTCCTAAACAAAAAGAAGTGGTTTTCAAATCTGCAGGGGTGTTGTCTCATTCGGTTTCAAATAAAAATGTTGTTTGCTCATCTAGACATGAACACAAAGTTAAATTTCGTTGTACCTACTGTGGTAGAGATGGTCATGTGATAGATTTTTGTTATAGACTAGCTCAACAACAGAAAAGGGAAAGAATGATTGCTAGATCTCATAACTTTCATGCAAAATTTGCTGCACATATTAAACCAAATGCCAGGAATATGTAACCTGCTGTTATGAGTCAAAAACATTCAAAGTTTACCTCCGGACCTTCTGTTTTTGCCTCCGGAACTACTGATTATTGTGCTACTCAAGTAACATCTTATAGGTCAGTAGTTAAGAGTAAAAAAACCTCAAACTTTGACTCGTAAACCTACTGTTTTATCTCAGCTTTCGCGTGTTTTTCCTGCTACACGTCGTGTGACTCAGTGCTGGATTCCTAAATGCCTTTTGACTAACCCCAGTATTGAGTCATCGACGTATTGTGCTTCTATGTAGGTTACATGCTTAAGGAAGGAGAACATTTGGATTGTGGATTCAGGTTGCTCACGCCACATGACCGGTAACAAAGAATGGTTCTCCTCCCTCTCTTTTGTGTCACGTGTAGAGAATGTTACTTTTACCGATAATTCTTCAACTCCTATAATTGCTAAGGGTTCGGTTAGAGTAAATGATCACTACACTTTGAAGGATGTGGCACTTGTCAAAAATTTGAAATACAACTTGCTTTCTGATTCACAATTGCTAGATGAAAATCTGGAAATTATTTTCAATAAAAACTGCTGCAAAGTTGTAGGTTCAAATAGTGAGCTTATTTTTAACATGTCTCGGTTTGGAAGAGTTTTTAAAGCTGATTTTGATATGTCTTCGTCTAAGCATAGGTGTCTAGTTGCTAATGATTCAAAGGACTTATATTTTTGGCATCGTAGACTTGGTCACGTAGGCTTTGATCACCTAACGCATGTTAGTTCCCTTGATCGCGTACGTGGGTTGTCTAAGCTTAAAGGGGACAAATAAATTGTGTGCTCTTCTTGTAGACATGCTAAGATGGTTGCAGGTTCACATACTCCTCTCACAATGATCATGACAACTAAACCGGGTCAACTTTTGCACCTTGACACCGTAGGACCTTCACGTGTTCAATCCTTCGGAGGTAAATGGTATGTTCTTGTGATGGTTGATGATTATTCTAGATACTCTTGGGTTTACTTTATGGCATCTAAGAATGAAGCTTTTAGTCACTTTAGAACTTTATTTCTTAGATTATCAATTGATCACCCAGGATCTTTAAAAGCAATTAGAAGTGATAACGGAACTGAATTTAAAAATCAATCTTTTGATCACTTTTATGCTGAAAATGGAATAGATCATCAATTTTTTTCACCATATGTATCTCAACAAAACAGTGTTGTAGAAAGAAAGAACAGAACCTTAGTTGAGATGGCTAGGACTATGCTTGATGAATATCAAACTCCTAGGAAATTTTGGGCTGATGCGATTGCAACCGCTTGTTATGTCTCAAATCGTGTTTTCTTGCGCGCTAAGCTAGGTAAAACACCATATGAGCTCCGGTTTGGACATAGGCCTAGTGTTAGGCACTTTCGAGTCTTTGGTTGCAAATGCTTTGTTAAGAAACATGGTAATCTTGATAAATTTGAACCTAGATCCATTGATGGCATGTTTCTTGGTTATCCATCTCATACTAGAGGCTACCGTGTGCTTTTACTTGACACTAACAAAATTGTGGAGACTTGTGAAGTGTCTTTTGATGAATCTAGCCCAGGTACTAGCTCAAACATTGCAGGTCCAGATCCATATCCGCAGGGGGAGAGCATTTTCATTGAAGATGAGGAAGAAGTGGAGCTGCTGCCTGAAAATTCAGCAGCTAATGACATTGTTCGAGCTCCTGATTTTGATTCACAGCCAGCACCGTCGACCACCATTGCTGGTCCAAATCCTCCTCAAGTCACAAGATCATCGATTTGTGATGAACATGAAGAAGAAGAAGCTTGTGAAGTGTCCACTCCCCTCCGGGTTCTCAAAATTCATCCTCAACAACAGGTTATTGGAAGCTTGCACGAATGAGTTACACGGTCCAGGTTTTGCGATCGAAACTCTCATGCTCATTCTGCTTTTGTTGCTTCTTTTGAACCCAAAGATATATCACACGCACTCACGGATGAATCTTGGATTATTGCCATGCAAGAAGAGTTAGAAAATTTTGAAAGAAATAATGTTTGGAAACTTGTACCTCCTCCTCAAGGTCACACTTTAATTGGAACTAAATGGGTGTTTAAAAATAAACAAAGTGAGGATGGGGTTGTGGTTAGGAATAAGGCTAGGTTGGTTGCTCAAGGTTTCACTCAAGTTGAAGATCTAGATTTTGATGAAACTTTTGCTCCTGTTGCTAGATTAGAAGCCATAAGAATTTTGTTAGCTTTTGCTGCATCTAAAGGTTTTAAGCTATATCAAATGGATGTTAAAAGTGCTTTTCTCAATGGCTACATAGATGAGGAGGTTTATGTGAAACAACCACCGGGTTTTGAAAATTCAGATTGTCCTAATCATGTTTACAAACTGTCCAAAGCCTTGTACGGTCTCAAACAAGCCCCTAGAGCATGGTATGATAGGTTAAAAACATTCTTACTTGAAAAGGGGTTTATTATGGGCAAGGTTGATAAAACTCTTTTTGTGCTTAAGCATGGTAATGACTCATTATTCGTTCAAGTGTATGTGGATGATATTATCTTTGGTTGTGCTTATCATGATCTTGTGTCCAAGTTTTCAGCTATGATGAGTTTAGAATTTGAGATGAGTATGATGGGAGAACTCACATACTTTTTGGGGCTGCAAATTAAGCAAACCAAGGAGGGTACCTTTGTGCATCAAACGAAGTATACAAAAGACCTCCTAAGGCGCTTCAACATGGACAAAAGAAAGCCTCTTCGGACACCAATGGGAACAACAACACCTGAACTTGATGAAAATGGTGAACCCGTGGATCAAAAAGAATATAGAAGCATGATCGGATCACTTTTGTACCTCACGGCATCAAGACCGGACATACAATTCAGCGTATGTCTTGGTGCACGATTTCAAGCCTCCCCACGTGCTTCACATCGTCAAGCCGTCAAAAGGATTTTCAGGTACTTACATGGAACTCAAGAATTTGGCACTTTTCTTCCTTCTTCCTCAACTGTTACTTTGAAAGCTTTTTCCGATGCTGATTTTGGAGGTTGTAGGATTGATAGGAAAAGTACTTCCGGTGCTTGTTATTTTCTTGGTAATTCACTTGTTTCTTGGTCCTCTAGAAAACAAAATTCAGTTGCACAATCCACAGCCGAATCTGAATATGTAGCTGCTACTAGTGCTTGCTCACAAATTCTTTGGATTGTTCAAACACTTAAGGACTATGGGGTTGATCTAGATAGTGTTCCACTATTTTGTGATAACACTAGTGCCATTTGCATTGCTAAAAACCCTGTGCAACATTCTAGAACTAAGCACATTGATATTAGGTATCACTTTCTCCGTGATAATGTTGAAAAAGAAAACATTGTGCTTCACCATGTAGATACCGAACAACAATTGGCTGACATTTTTACAAAACCTTTAAAATTCACTCGTTTTTGTTTCATTCGTAGTGAAATAGGGGTTATGCATCTTCATGGCTTACATTGAGGGGGAGTTTTCAAACCCTAGAAGTCTATGTGTGAATCTGAAATTAAAATAATATGAGCATAGTATTTCATACATATATGACTTTGTGATTCCTTTTACATGCTGAAAGTTCTTACTACATTACTCGTGTTATATATTTTGTAGTTTTTGCCATGTCTAGTAATTGGAATAATTACTTACATTAAATTCTGTCATGGTCAAACTTTCTTGCTGTTTTGAACTCGTTGCATTCTCACAAGTGCTTTTAATCATAAAGAATTAATCAAGTAATCAACTCACTTCTTGAGTTTTTATGAACAAATATAAGTTGAAAAAAGATCACGAGAATATGCATGCATCACTCTTCTTCTTTTGAGATGGCTTATCATTGCACTTAGATATGAACTTGGAAGAAGTTGTGTATGACTAGAACCATGTCCTTAAGCTTCTAATTGTCAAATGCATAGGCTTGGCTTGGTTGGTTAGAATAAGGCAGATGCGCATATAATCTCTTGCAAATATCATATGATCTAAATTTGTGCCTTGAAAAATAATAAAATGCATCAACAAGTGTCATGCTTTCAGGTATTGAAATAGTTAAGTTTGTGAGATCATGACTTGCTTAAATTGAAAATTACATTTGATCTCTAGCATGGCTTACACTACTTTATGTATCTCATTGTTGTGATAGTGTAAGTTACTCGATAGTATTACTTGGATGAGCTTTGTTTTATATGTATATGTTATAATATGCTCATAACAATTAAAATTTCTCTTATGAACCTTGCTGAATACATTCTCAAAGGGGGAGAGATAATATGTGAATTTTAATTTTCAAAGATAAGTATGCAAGGGGGAGAAATTGATTACACATTGCACGATTCTTCTCAGGGGGAGAATTTGAATTTTCTTCTCATTTTATTTATGTATTACAAAGGGGGGGAATTGTTTTCAAAACTTTTAATGTGAATAAGCCAATGTGTTGGATTTTAAGTGGTGTTGCCAATGCATTCATCAAGGGGGAGATTGTGAGACCTATGTGTGCTGAATACATTGGCTTTGACAATAAAAGTTTTGAATGCTGCCATAAAATCTTTTGAGCAAGGTCCGACTTATGTTGGTTAGCTCCGACATGTTTTTCTAGCTCCGACTTTTGGGATGACTAGTTCCGACTAGTTTTGCTTAGCTCCGGCGCTAGGTCCGACTAGCTTTGGTAAGCTCCGGCACTAGGTTGTACTAGCTTTGGTAAGCTCCGGCGCTAGGTTGTACTAGCTTTGGTAAGCTCCGGCTCAAGCTCCGGTTAGCTTTGGCAAGGTTCGGAGCTTGATCGCAATGTTCCTGCTTTTACTATGAAATGTTCTGAACTTGCTTTACATTGATGGAAAGATTGCTTAGTATTATTTTACTATGTTTTTGGTGTGTTTTGGTGGTTATGGTTGATATCATTTTACTATGGTTTGCAACATGCTTATGTGAGGTGCTCACATAAGGTGTTGTGTTTGGAACTAACTTGAGTCAAGTCGCGGACTTGGGCTCGTACGGATTGGTTGTTTATTCATGTGCATGTGTTGCTTGAGTTCAAGTCATGGCTGGTGACGGGATCCTTTGGACTAGTCTCAGGGAGGAGATGAGGTTCCAACAACCAAGTTCATGATGAATTGTGGTTGAGCGGGTCAGGAGGTCGCGCAGGATGATTGAATCAAGGGCAGTGCATATGAAGGTTACTGGACGTTGAAGGAAAGTGTTCGCACGTATGCATGCGGTGCATGACGTGGCAACATGGTTCTGAAGATGGGTTAAGGAAGGAAAGATCAGGTTGGAAGGATCGGATCGTTTCGGTTGATGACTTTGGCTGCGGCGGAGTCGGTTATGGCTCGGTATGGAAAGTACCGAGTTGGTTATGATAGGATTTCGTGTGGGTCACGAATTGAGTTGTTTTAGGAATGTGGGATACGTTCCTAAGGTGTTTGGAAGTCTTAAGATTGCTTCTATCTACGTATAGAAGAGTCCTAAGCAGTTATGGAAAATTTCGATTCGTAATCGGAGTAGGATTGGAGTCCTAGTTGAGATTGGGTTGGCCTAAGGGCTGGTTATATAAGCAAGGGAGGCCAGAGCTCGTGTTGCAAGACTTTGGGGCTGTTCCTCTTGTGTTCTATTGAATAAAATTCATAGTTTTAAGGAACTTTTATGCCTTGTTTGTCCGACTTGTTCCAGACAAGTTTTACTCATCGAGTTTCTGGACAGCACTACCTTTCGTTGGTGGTTTTATCATAACTCTAGTTTTAAAGATACAATTGACGTGATTCTTTTTGGGTTGTCTTCACAACTTGATTATCTATCATTTTTCAAAATTTCACGGTCATTGTATTTGTGTTTTATGATGTACATGAGTTTCTTTGCAGCGTTCCAGAACTGTTTTTCTCGGGTAGGACAGATTGACCTTTGTTCGATCTTTCGATCATAACTTGAGTTTCTCTCGATGGATTTGAGTGATTCTTCTTGTGTTTTCTTCGTGACTTTATTCTCAATGATATATATCACTTTTGTCATGGTGAAACACATTTAGATTAAGTTTCACACACGATTTCTCTAACAGATCGTTTTTTTGCCGAAGGGCTTGGGATTTAATTGTTTCCGCTGCGTAAGATTTTTAAATCTACCATTCACCCCCCTCTGGTAGCTTTTCACGTGCTCTTCGATCCTACAGGTTCTAAAACTTTTATTATACTCTCTTATGCTTTTGGACATGTGCTGTGAAACGTGACTATGTTATGCTTATGATCTATGTCTTATGCTCTGAATTTGATATTCACGCCTAAAAATCTTGATGCTGTTATGATTATGCCATTTACCTCATTCACATCACGATTATTGCCTAGACACACTTAGTTTTGCACCCCACCATAAAGAGTGCACATATGTCCTACGACTGCATATTGCCTATTTTCTTCCAAGTTCATATGTGCACACTTCATGAAAATCTGAATTTTTATCATATTTGTGAAATCTCAATTGATTGTCATCAATCACCAAAAAGGAGGAGATTGGAAGTGCATCGAGGCATCCCTTATGGGTTTTGGTTGATTTATGACAAACAAATGAGATCCTAACAAATTGTTGAGATGAGTGCGGGTTTTAATTAAATTATGAAGAAAGCACAAAAAGAAAGGAGTATGAGGATCAATATGCAAAAGAGCTCAAGAGCTGAATAGATTAGATCATTGTGTATGGAGCGTGTTGGAGAAACACACCCCAAGAGCTCAAGCAAAAGAAATCTCACTCACTGCACAATTCACAGGAAAACGGGACTAGTCTGATATCACATCGGACTAGTCTGATATGTCTCTGACTAGAAACGGACAAGTCTTCCCAGTGCAGACTTGTCCGCTAGTACACCTGTTTTCACAGCACCGGACTAGTCCGATAACACCACGGACTAGTCCGATATCTTTCTGATTAGAAACGGACAAGTCTGCCCCAGTGCAGACTTGTCCTCAGAACCTCACACTTTACACAAAAATGGACAAGTTCGATATCATCACGGACTAGTCCAAAAACTCTCTGACTAAAATGGGACAAGTCCTCCAACTGCGGACTTGTACTCAATCCTACATGAGGTTCACCACACCGGACTAGTCTGATATGAGCCGGACTTGCCCGAACACTTCTAGAGACCAAATCAGACTAGTCCGCATATTTGTGGACAAGTCTAATATATCAGAACACTTAGGTTTTCCCACACGCAGCACACCGGACTAGTCTGGACATCGCAAACCCTAACGGTAACTTTTGGAAACCCTAGTATAAATAGAGGTGTACGGCCCTACAACCATCTCTCTCGACCCCCTGCGCCGTCACACCTTCCAAGAGCCTAGAATACACGTCTCTCCACACAATCTAACCCTAGAAAGATCAAATCTTCGAGGATTGGTCATTGATCAAAGGAGAGACTCGTTCTACACGTCTTGAGCTCTTGGGTTTGAATCTCTCACACACTCTTGTTGTTTTATTGCATATCTTTCGAGTGTGTTTGGTTGTGTTGTCAATTGTAAATCTTGGGGAGCCCTCAACTTGTGAGAAGGCCCCTTGAACATGGTGATTAGCCCCCTTTATGATTAGTGGAAGAGAATCAGCCTCCGCGGCGATTCGACGAGGGTAGTATTGGTGAAGACTCGGTCCTCCGTGGACTCCTCAAAATGGACGTAGATTTCCTCTATGGAATCGAACAACGGGATAAAGATCTAGTCTCATACTTGTTCTTACTTTTCATCATATTCTAGGGTTTACTCGATCTTATACAATTATGTTAAAACGTTGATACCAAATTTTGTTTGTGCCATACCTAGTTTCATTGATGTAATGCATTCAAGTTACAACTTAATTTCCAATGCATAGAGTACTTGAATTGAAATCATTGATCAAACTTGATCAATCTAGTGCGCACACACCGGACTAGTCCGCACCCTACCGGACTAGTTCAGTTTTTCTGTATTTGAGCAAGTTGCTAAGTGTTTCAGGATCCGACGAAAGTTCAATAACCCTATTCACCCCCCCTCCCTCTAGGCTACATTCAATGGCGCACAGTTTCCATTCGACGTGTCAGCATGCAAAAGTTGTTGGTCGCGGGAACAACAACTTTCGCATGTTGTGTGTCCATTCAGCAAATAATAATGAGAGACGCACCTTACCTGGGTGCATCTCTGATTTACGCTAAGATCTTCTTTCCCACCTCGGAAAGCTGAGCACAATGCAACGATCATATACGGCATTGCACACATTTGCCAGGTACATCCCTGCATGCGAAATATGTTCCCGGCTTCAGCACACCGTGGCTCGTCTTTTGCATGCGGGAAAATGACCTGATGCAAAAGATGACAATGCGAGACGTGCGTTATATATGTGTGTCTCTGAGTTTTATTTTAAGCTCTCGCACGTTCTATTTTTATCCATCGCTCGCTCTGTTCTATCATTTGGCGAAAAATTTTAGCTCTCGTGCGCTCTCTCGACCTAGAAACCGCAACTCCTAAGCACGCCGCCGCCGTCCCATCATCGTCAACGTCGCGCTGCCACCGTCGACTCTGACCTTCACGTCATCAGAGAGTTGAGCACGTTGGAGCATGCCGGCTCGTCCCCTGTCCCCGGAGCACGCCGCCGCCGTCCGTAACACCCTCATTTTCATCCATCATGCATTGCATACATCCTAATACATGTTTAACATTGAGCAACATAAAAAGGAAGAAGTTTAAAATGAATTAGAAACAAAACCGCACTTAAATTCTGGGAAGTGCGGACTAGTCCGATTTTGGTGCGGACTAGTCCGATTTCTTTCTAAACTTGTTTGTTTTCCTGCGGACTAGTCTATTTTTTCCTCTGGACACTTTCAGACTTGTACGGCCCTGTGCGGACTAGTCCGGTCTTCCAAAACCCTTGGAAAATTTTCTAAGTCCCTGGACTTGTCTGGACTAGTCCGGTGTTCCAGTGGACTTGTCCGTTTTTCCCTCTGACTAAAGTCGGACTTGTCCGATTTTTGGCCAGACTTGTCTGTTTTTCCTCTCTGGATAAGTTCGGACTTGTCCGATGTCCTGTCCGAACTTGTCTGATATCTCTCTGACCAACTTCGGACTAGTCCATTCCTTTTCAGACTTGTTCGATAAATCGCGAATCCGAGTTGATCTTTTGTTTCACGACTTCTTCTTGGGTTTTACGTCAAGTGGGCCTAGGGACGTCGTGCCTAACTCTTTTAGAGCCCATGTGGGACTCTAAACTGGCCCCTACTCACCCCCAAACTCGATATCCATCTAACTCTAGTCTCCACCTCTATATAAACAACCCCACCCCTTGCCTTGACATCTATTTGCCACTTTTCCACCACACCCAAACCCTAGCTCGTGATTATCCGCCACCAAGGAGGGAGAAGGAGATCTAGAGCAAGAAGAAGAAGAGGAGGAAACGAAAGAGGATCAAGATCTCCATCAACTTCGCGTTCTTCATCAACAAATCACCATCAAGTTCTTCATCAACCCTAGATCGTCAAGATCCAAGTGTTGCCTCCAAGATCCTTGATTCTTTAGAGTCCTAGACACTTGGTATACCTTCTATTCTCTTTTCTTTATGTGAATTCAAACCCAAATCTCCAAATTCACGTCGATCTAGAAAACCCTAATCTGTTGTTCTCGTGCAGTGCGGACTTGTCCGGTCCCTAGCGGACTAGTCCGATTTTCCTGGTTATATTGTGTTGAATTAATTCTAAAATTAGATCTAATCAACTCCAAACCTGTATAAACCTGTTAAAAGCTATTAGAACTAGCTATCGATCATTAAACCAACTCATTAACAAGTTCCACCTTGCATTTGCATTAATCATGCATGTCATGTCATATTGAGTAATATTTGTGCACTCTTTGATTGTATTTATTGTCTTGTATGATTATTGTGCGGATGAGACAGATTTGCGCTAGAGAGTGCGACGAAGGATCTCCAGCACCAAGAGTTTGAAGGCTTTGACCCAAACCAATCCCAAGAGCAAGGCAAGTGTCCTTGAAGCTTATTGATCCTGTTTTAAAATAAATATTTTGTTTGCAAAACTGCATGCTTGTGTCAAATTGATGGGAATCCTATGATAGGAAGTTTACTAGATTTGTTGACCATCCTTGTCACATGGAATTCATGGAAGAGAGTCAGGATGGACTTTTTACCCTTTTTGCTTCGCGTAATTAACTGGGATGGGAAAACAACACTACACATTTAATTATGCATTTATGAGTTTATGGTTAACATGAACTGGTTAATATGGTGTGGTAATGGGTCATCTAAGCAAGCTTGGTATGCGGATGGGTTGGATGTTATGGTGGTTTGCTTGCTTTAGATCTAAGGACCGGTTCATGCGAGAATAAGCTAGGATTACAGTGCCACGACGAGGCCAAGTATAGGTGCGGCAGCTGATTAATTAGGGCTTTGCCAGTGATATTTGGACCATTAGGGATGTTCGGGGAAGGGGTAGTCGGATTGGGTTTGTTGATGATTGGTGGGACTACCATGGGATCTGAATGGCTCAAGAGGGGCCCTTGGTTGAAGATGTGCTCTGTAGGAGACATCGCAACCGGTGAAACCTCAGTGGGGTCCAAATAGGCTAGTAATCCCTTTGTAAAGGTTATTTTGTGATCTCTTGGCCATACACAAAAGGAAGTGTAATTGGCGTAAGGGAGGTTCTTTAGTCGCTGACGGGTGATGAAATCACAAACACGTTGGTAAAGTGGTACGACCTCTGCAGAGTGTCTATTAAAACTATCATGATAGTCGTGCTCCCGGTTATGAGTGTCTGGATGACCTACATGATTAGAGGGAACTTGGTATTGGGATGATTTTTGGGATGTTCATGGTTTGGTAATGATTATGGATGGTTATGAATTAAACTCTGGTATTGAATATGGTTAATGGTAATGGTGAAATCTAGAATATGGATGATGGTAATGAATATGGACCGGTATTATGATGATTACATGGATTATGATGGGTTTAATTCACATACATATAGTATATTTCTTTTCAAATGTTTTAATGTACTTTTCTGCACTTAGCCTTATTATTGTCGTCATTTGAATAAGCTACATGTCATACTTTCCACACCTGCTGAGTACGACATGTACTCACCATTGAAATCCCCCCCCCCCCCCCCCCCCCCCGCCAACAGTTGCAGGTCACGATTGGGAGTATAACGATGATACTGCAGAGTTCTAGGCCGTGTCTGCCGTCAGCTTTTCCTGTGGAGTGTTGGAGCTACGTGTATATATATATATATATATCCATTTTGCTTAATTGCTTATTTAGTTATTTCCGCTGCATTAGTTGAAACTTGTCATTAATATCCGTTAGTGCTTGTATTCAAGGATAATATGGTTGTGTAATAAAAGTGCTTAATTAATCTTGTGCACACATATGCGTTCACTTGGTTCATTCTCGGAACCGGGTGTCATAAGTTGGTATCAGAGCCACAGGTTGACCGTAGGACGCAGCCTAGATAGAATGGACACTCAGTGGGGTCTAAATAGGCTAGTAATCCCTTTGTAAAGGTAATTTTGTGATCTCTTGGTCATACACCAAAGGAAGTGTAATTGGCGTAAGGGAGGTTCTTTAGTCGCCGACGGGTGATGAAATCACAAACACGTTGGTAAAGTGGTACAACCTCTGTAGAGTGTCTATTAAAACTATCATGATAGCCGTGCTCCCGGTTATGAGCGCTTGGATGACTTACATGATTAGAGGGAACTTGGTATTGGGATGGTTTTGGGGATGGTCATGGTTTGTAACGATTATGGATGGTTATGAATTAAACTCTGGTATTGAATATGGTTAATGGTAATGGTGAAATCTGGAATATGGATGATGGTAATGAATATGGACTGGTATTATGATGATTACATGGATTATGATGGGTTTAATTCACATACATATAGTATATTTCTTTTCAAATGTTTTAATGTACTTTTCTGCACTTAACCTTATTATTGTCGTCATTTGAATCAGATACATGTCATACTTTCCACACCTGCTGAGTACGACATGTACTCACCCTTGCAATTCCCCCCGCCAACAGTTGCAGGTCAGGATTGGGAGTATAACGATGATACTGCGGAGTTCTAGGCCGTGTCTACCGTCAGCTTTGCCTGTGGAGTGTTGGAGCTACGTGTGTGTGTGTGTGTGTCTATATATATATATATATATATATATATATATATATATATATATATATATATATATATATATATATATATATATATATATATATATATATATATATATATATATATATATATCCCTTTTGCTTAGTTGCTTATTTAGTTATTTCCGCTGCATTAGTTGAAACTTGTCATTAATATCCGTTAGTGCTTGTATTCAAGGATAATATGGTTGTGTAATAAAAGTGCTTAATTAATCTTGCGCACACATATGCGTTCACTTGGTTCATTCTCGGAACCGGGTGTCACAAGTTGGTATCAGAGCCATAGGTTGACCGTAGGACGCAGCCTAGATAGAATGGACACTCAGTGGGGTCTAAATAGGCTAGTAATCCCTTTGTAAAAGTTATTTTGTGATCTCTTGGCCATACACCAAAGGAAGTGTAATTGGCGTAAGGAAGGTTCTTTAGTCGCTGACGGGTGATGAAATCACAAACACGTTGGTAAAGTGGTACAACCTTTGCAGAGTGTCTATTAAAACTATCATGATAGCCGTGCTCCCGGTTATGAGCGCCTGGATGACCTACATGATTAGAGGGAACTTGGTATTGGGATGGTTTTTGGGATGATCATGGTTTGGTAATGATTATGGATGGTTATGAATTAAACTCTGGTATTGAATATGGTTAATAGTAATGGTGAAATCTGGAATATGGATGATGGTAATGAATATGGACTGGTATTATGATGATTACATGGATTATGATGGGTTTAATTCACATATATATAGTATATTTCTTTTCAAATGTTTTAATGTACTTTTCTGCACTTAGCCTTATTATTGTCGTCATTTGAATCAACTACATCTCATACTTTCCACACCTACTGAGTATGACATGTACTCACCCTTGCAATTCCCCCCCCCCCCCCCCCCCCCCCCGCCAACAGTTGCAGGTCAAGATTGGAAGTATAACGATGATACTGCGGAGTTCTAGGCCGTGTCTGCCGTCAGCTTTGCCTGTGGAGTGTTGGAGCTACGTATATATATATATATATATATATATATATATATATATATATATATATATATATATATATATCCCTTTTGCTTAGTTGCTTATTTAGTTATTTCTGCTGCATTAGTTGAAACTTGTCATTAATATCTGTTAGTACTTGTATTCAAAGATAATATGGTTGTGTAATAAAAGTGCTTAATTAATCTTGCGCACACATATGCGTTCACTTGGTTCATTCTCGGATTCGGATGTCACAAGTTGGTATCAGAGCCACAGGTTGACCGTAGGACGCAGCCTAGATAGAATGGACACTCAGTGGGGTCTAAATAGGCTAGTAATCCTTTTGCAAAGGCTATTTTGTGATCTCTTGGCCATACACCAAAGGAAGTGTAATTGGCGTAAGGGAGGTTCTTTAGTCGTCGACGGGTGATGAAATCACAAACACATTGGTAAAGTGGTACAACCTCTGCAGAGTGTCTTTTAAAACTATCATGATAGCTGTGCTCCCGGTTATGAGCGCCTGGATGACCTACATGATTAGAGGGAACTTGGTATTGGGATGGTTTTTGGGATGGTCATGGTTTGGTAATGATTATGGATGGTTATAAATTAAACTCTGGTATTGAATATGGTTAATAGTAATGGTGAAATTTAGAATATGGATGATGGTAATGAATATGGACTGGTATTATGATGATTACATGGATTATGATGGGTTTAATTCACATACATATAGTATATTTCTTTTCAAATGTTTTAATGTACTTTTCTGCACTTAGCCTTATTACTGTCGTCATTTCAATCAGCTACATGTCATACTTTCCACACCTGCTGAGTACGACATCCCTGGCAATTCCCCCCGCCAACAGTTGCAGGTCAGGATTTGGAGTATAACGATGATACTGCGGAGTTCTAGGACGTGTCTGCCGTCAGCTTTGCCTGTGGAGTGTTGGATCTATGTGTGTGTGTATATATATATATATATATATATATATATATATATATATATATATATATATATCCCTTTTGCTTAGTTGCTTATTTAGTTATTTCCGCTGCATTAGTTGAAACTTGTCATTAATATCCGTTAGTGCTTGTATTCAAGGATAATATGGTTGTGTAATAAAAGTGCTTAATTAATCTTGCGCACACATATGCGTTAACTTGGTTCATTCTCAGATTCGGGTGTCACAAGTTGGTATCAGAGCTACAGGTTGACCGTAGGACGCAGCCTAGATAGAATGGACACTTTAGAGCACATAAGAGCACTCAAGAATCGATGGGTTTTGTTTGGTGTGATGTTTTCTATATATTGTTTGCTTGTGTGCTTAATAGAAGATTTTTGGATACTTTAGCATTGCCATGTCCACGTAGGCTAGTGTAGTTAGTTGCTTAGTTTCATATCCCTTGATGCATATAGTTGGGGACGTCTTCTAAATTCTTATCTCTTGCTTTTCTTCAGAGGGTGAGGGCTCGCAACCAGAGGGATGGCATTGATGAGGAGGAGAACAATGGAGCACCTCAGAACAATAATGGACAAGGACCTGCTCATGGAGCTATCAACATTGAGCAGCTTTTGGCAATGCAGAACCAGCTCATGCAGACCATGATACAAACTATGGGATAGTTGCAGGCTGTTAACAACAACAATCAGTCCCACATGCCTCCACCGCCACCCCAGCCTCCTCATAACCGATTGGGAGAGTTTATGAGGACTAGGCCACCGACCTTTGCTCAAGCCGCTGACCCTATGGATGCTGATTATTGGCTCAAGTCTGTGGAGAAGAAGCTTGGTATTGTCAAATGCAGTGATCGGGAGAAGGTTCTATTTGCCTCTCATCAACTTGTTGGAGCAGCTGCCGATTGGTGGGATTCACTATGCAACACCCATGAGAACCAAGAGAGGATTACTTGGGTCGAGTTCAAGGAAAGCTTCCGTTCTCATTATGTGTCGGAAGGTGTCATGATCTTGAAGAGGCAAGAGTTTGAAGACTTGAGGCAGGGAAGATTTAGCGTGGGTGAATATCTCAATAAATTCACTCAACTTTCAAGGTATGCCCCTGAAGATGTTAGTCGAGACAGCCGGAAGCAATATTTGTTCATGAGGGGCCTTAACAATGAGATCCAAAAGCAACTGCTCAATTGTGATTATGCAAACTTTCAGAAGCTTGTGGACAAAGCAATTATTGTGGAGAACAAGGTCCGAGATATGGAACAGGACAACAAGAGGAAGGCTCCGTATCAGGGACAGCAACAAGGAAGTAATGTATGCCCTCGCTTTGCACCACTCAATGCATCTTATTTTAGCTCTTCTGCTCCTGCTCATCGCCTTGGTTATGCACCACGCCCAACTCAGTTTGCACAGCAGCGCCCTGTCATGCAAGCACCTAGGCCTCCAACGCCTTATGCACCTCGTGCCAACTTTCCTGGTGCAAATGCGCAGAATCAAGCTCGTCCAAATAATTATGGTGCAGCAAAGAAGTGTTATACTTGTGGAGAAGTTGGACACTTTGCACATCAATGTCCTAAGTCAGGCCTTGGTCAAGGAAGGAATGCACCGAGGTAAAACCCAAGACCCAATGGAGGACAGCCGCAAGGAAACCGTGGACAACAGAATTTTGCTCGTGGCAACGTTAACCATGTCTCTACGGGGGATGCTCAACAAGCGGATGACATGGTGATTGGTATGTTTCTCGCCAACTCCAACCCAGCGACTATGTTATTTGATTCTGGAGCATCGCATTCATTCATTGCATCGAAATATGTTGCCAAGTATAGTTTGCCTATCTCTCATATGAATTTTACTCTATCGGTTAAGTCTCCTGGAGGAGAGATGAGGACAAATATAGTATGTCCAAAAGTAAGACTTAGGATAAGGGGAGTACACTTCTCCGCCAATCTCATTGTCTTGGATTCTCAAGGATTGGACATTATACTTGGTATGGACTGGTTGAGGAAGCACAATGGAGTCATTGAGTGTGCCACGACGATGGTGAAGTTGACCAATGAGGAAGGGATCACCGTAGAATTTGAAGCATCTCAACACACACCGAAGCAATTGGAGATGAATAACACGGACGGTGCTGCAATTGAGGAGATTCCGGTGGTGTGTGAATTTTTGGATGTGTTCTCAGATGAGTTGCCAGGTATGCCACCTGATCGAGACATTGAGTTTGTTATTGATTTAATACCTGGAATTGCACCTATAGCTAAGAGGCCGTATAAGATGCCTCCTAAGGAATTCGCAGAGCTCAAGAAGCAAATTCAAGAGCAACTAGAGAAGGGTTTTATTCGCCCCAGTTCTTCACCTTGGGGAGCGCCCGTTCTATTTGTGAATAAAAAGGATGGATCGCAAAGGATGTGTGTGGATTACCGAGCTCTCAATGAGGTGACCATCAAGAATAAGTACACCTTGCCACGCATAGAAGACTTGTTTGATCAAATGAAGGGTGCTTGCGTCTTCTCTAAGATTGATTTGAGGTCGTGATACTTCCAAATGAAGATTAGACCGCCGAACATACCCAAGACAACTTTTAGGACATGGTATGGATCTTATGAGTATACCGTGATGTCCTTTGGATTGACAAATGTGCCTGCCTACTTTATGTACCTCATGAATAAGGTCTTTATGGAGTACTTGGATAAGTTCATTGTGGTGTTTATTGACGACATTATGATCTACTCGAAGGATGAGAAGGAACATGAGGAACACTTGAGGCTTACGCTGCAGAAATTGAGGGAGCATCAATTGTATGCCAAGTTCAACAAGTGTCAGTTTTGGTTGAAAGAGGTGTCGTTTTTTGGTCATATCATCTCAGGAGGAGGAGTATCGATTGACCCAGGAAAAGTGAGGGACGTGTTGAAATGGGAACCACTGCAAAATGTAAAGGAAATAAGGAGTTTTCTTGGGATGACTGGATATTACCGTCGATCCATCAAGGACTTTTCCAAGATAGCCAAGCCAATGACGGAATTGCTAATGAAGGGAAAGGCTTTTCGATGGACTGAAGCTTGTCAAAACAATTTTGAGGAGCTAAAGAAGGGGTTAACTACAGCCCTAGTTTTGGTTTGCCAGATGTAAGCAAAAGTTTCGACATATATTGTTATGCATCGTGACAAGGACTTGGATGTGTGCTCATGCAAGAAGGTCAAGTGGTCGCTTATGCATCAAGATAATTAAAGAAACATGAGCAGAATTAGCCAACGCATGATTTGGAACATGCAGCGGTGGTACATGCATTGAAAATTTGGAGACACTACATCCTTGGATATAGGTGTGAAATTTATATGGATCACAAGAGTTTTAAGTATATTTTCACACAAACGGATCTGAATTTGAGGCAACGAAGATGGTTGGAGCTCATCAAGGATTATGATTTGGGGATCAACTATCATCCGAGAAAAGCCAATGTAGTGGTCGATGCTTTGAGTAGGAAGGGAGTAAGTCATCAACTCACAGTTCAAGAGTTACCATCCGAGTTATGTAAGGAGTTTGAACGGTTGAACCTCAGATTTGTAAATGAGGTGGGAATGATGGAGTTAAATCCGACCATGGAGCAAGAAATTCGAGAGGGTCAAACAAAGGATGAGGAAATTCGAGAGATCAAAGAAAGAACCCAGGAAGGAAGAGAATTCAGATTTGATGAGGACGAACATGGTACCTTATGGCTCAGAAAAAGGATTGTCGTGCCTACTGTGAAGCATATTCGGGAGACAATACTAAAGGAGACACATGACTCGCCATACTCGATTCACCCCGGTTGTACAAAGATGTACAAAGACTTGAAGACATGTTATTGGTGGGCTAGCATGACGAAGGACATAGCTGAATATGTAGCATTGTGTGATGTGTTCCAACGAGTCGAGGCGAAACACCAAAGGCCAGCCGGATTATTGCAGCCATTGAAGATCCTGGAATGGAAGTGGGAAGAAATCGGAATGGACTTTATAGTTGGTTTATCGCGTACCCAGTCCAGTCATGATTCAATTTCGGTAATTGTGGATCCATTGACCAAATCAGCTCATTTTGTTCCTATCAAGACCACCTATACCACCACGAAGCTAGCATAATTATATATGGAGCACATTGTGTGTCGACACGGAGTACCAAAGAAGATGGTATCAGATAGAGGTTCTCAATTTACCTCCAGGTTTGGGCAGAAATTGCATGAAGCTTTGGTAACAAGGTTAAATTTTAGTTCAGCATATCACCCTCAAACGGATGGACAAACTGAGAGAACCAATCAGATTTTAGAGGATATGTTAAGACCTTGTGCTTTGAAGCATGGTAAAAGTTGGGACAAGAGCTTGCAATATATAGAGTTTTCATACA
The DNA here is from genome assembly GCA_036927565.1 of Tuctoria greenei. NCBI lineage: Eukaryota > Viridiplantae > Streptophyta > Magnoliopsida > Poales > Poaceae > Tuctoria > Tuctoria greenei. Next base: position 272,951,093 of record JAYESD010000002.1, on the reverse strand, counting down.
ACAATAGTTACCAAGCAAGTTTGAAGATGTCACCTTATGAAGCACTATATGGAAGGAAGTGTAGGACACCTTTGTCCTGGAATGAGACAGGAGAAACTTAGGTATTTGGACCTGATGTGTTGCAAGAAGCTGAAAAACAAGTTCAGGTAATCCGTGAGAACTTGAGGGCCGCTCAACCAAGACAAAAAGGCTATGCGGACAATAGGAGAAGGAAACTAGCCTTTGAAATAGGATATTTTGTTTACCTCAAGGTGTCACCAATGAGAGGTCATAAGAGGTTTAACGTAAGAGGCAAGTTAGCACCTCGATATATTGAACCATTCAAGATTTTGGACAAAAGGGGAGAAGTAGCATATAAGTTGGAGATGCTAGCTCATCTTTTAGATGTCCATGATGTGTTTCATGTTTCCCATCTCAAGAAGTGCTTGAGAGTACCAGAAGAACAAGTGCCAATGGAAGAATTGGAATTAGAGGCAGATTTGACTTATGTCGAGCAACCGGTCAAAATCTTGGAAACCAAGGAGAGAGCCACAAGGAACAAGGTGATTCGATGGTGCAAAGTTCAATGGAAGCATCACACAGAATCGAAGCAACATGAGAGTTGGAGGATGATCTCAAGAAGGAATTTCCCTATCTCTTCTCTTCCGCGTTGAATCTCGAGGGCAAGATTCATTTTAAGGGGGTAGGTTTGCAACACCCTCATTTTAATCCATCATGCATTGCATACATCCTAATATATGTTTAACATTGAGAAACATAAAAAGGAACAAGTTTAAAATGAATTAGAAACAAAACCGCACTTAAGAATTCTGGGAAGTGCGGACTAGTACGATTTTGGTGCGGACTAGTCCAATTTCTTTCTGACCTCGCTCGGACTTGTCCATTTTCCTGCGGACTAGTCTATTTTTCCCTCTGGACACTTTCGAACTTGTCCGGTCCTGTGCAGACTAGTCCGGTGTTCCAAAACCCTTTGAAAAATTGCTAAGTCTCTGGACTTGTCCGGACTAGTCCAGTGTTCCAGAGGACTTGTCTGTTTTTCCCTCTGACTAAAGTCGGACTTGTCCAATTTTTTGCCAGACTTATCCATTTTTCCCCCCTGGATAAGTTCAGACTTGTCTGATGTCCAGTCCGGAGTTGTCCGATATCTTTCTAACCAACTTCGGACTAGTCCGATCCTTTTCGTACTTGTCCGATAAATCGCGACACCGAGTTGATCTTTTGTTTCATGACTTGTTCTTGGGTTTTACTTCAAGTAGGCCTAGGGACGTCGTGCCTAACTCTTTTAGAGCCCATGTGGGACTCTAAACTGGCCCCTACTCACCCCCAAACTCGAAATCCATCTAACCCTAGCCTCCACCTCTATATAAACAACCCCACCCCTTGACTTGACATCTATTTGCCACTTTTCCACCACACCCGAACCCTAGCTCGTGATTATCCGCCACCAAGGAGGGAGAAGGAGATCTAGAGCAAGAAGAAGAAGAGGAGGAAACAAAAGAGCATCAAGATCTCCATCAACTTTGTGTTCTTCGTCAACAAATCACCATCAAGTTCTTCATCAACCCTAGATCGTCAAGATCCAAGTGTTGCCTCCAAGATCCTTGATTCTTTGTAGTCCTAGACACCTAGTATACCTTATATTCTCTTTTCCTTATGTGAATTAAACCCCAAATCTCTAAATTCATGTCGATCTAGAAAACCCTAATCTACTATTCTCGCGCAGTGCGGACTTGTCCGGTCCCTAGCAGACTAGTCCGATTTTCCTGGTTAAATTGTGTCGAATTAATTTGAAAATTAGATCTAATCAACTCCAAACTTGTATAAACTTGTTAAAAGCTATTAGAAATAGCTAGTGATCATTAAAAGCAAATCATTAACAAGTTCCACCTTGCATTTGCATTAATCATGCATGTCATGTTGTCGGTACCCTGCAGACCGGGTACCCACACACATAGGATGAAGACATTGATGCATGTCCGACAGCGCCATGTGTCTTGAAGTTGTCGAGGCCTCAGCCTCCCACAAGATCCAGCCCCAGTGCCGCCATGTGGGGCACGAAGGATGGGATAAGGACCCTCAGGAGAGATGACCTCCCAAGGCGCCACGTGTTGAGAGGAGACCCCGCACAACCTCGGTGGAGAAGCTCCAGAGCTGCCATGAAGCCTGGAGCGCCGGACCAAGCGCCGTCCCTCTAAGGAGAGAGTGGAGCTGCCACGTGCCCTGGGGAGCCCCGGAGCTACCACGTGCCACGAAGGACCGGGGCTAGCCTCCCCGACGAGGACCTGCTCCGGCGCTGCCACGTGTTTAGCAGCACCCCTAGACGGTAAGGTGCAGGAGTTAAAAGCTGGAGCGCTCCACTCAGGATAGGCATTGAAGGTCTGCACCCACCTCCGACACACAACGCGGAGCACACCAACAGTCAGAAGACTGCTATGACTAATCACATCACAGTGAAGGCACTGCGGGTCTATCCCACTTGGCCAAGTGGGTATCTTACGGCAATAAGACACGCTGATAGGACACCATCTGCCACCGTCAGCAACGGCGCGTGGGCTATTGACAAGGAAGGCGGCAAGATGGCGAGTCTCCACTGCCGTGCTCAGAGAAGCTTATGCGAGAAGCCATAGATATTTTGGGATAAGATCGCCCCGGGGCCACCTGTCAGGCCCCGGGACCCCACTTGTAAGGCGACTAGTATTGGTTATAAAAGGCTCGGACCGCCTCCGATACAAAGGACCAGACTCAGAATCCCCCCCACACACACACACATACGCATACACACTCACCAAGCAATACAATCCACCGTGGAGTATGGTGTTACGCTCCTTGCGGATCGAACCACGAAAAAGCAATTGTCTCATACTCTTCCACTAGAACACTTGTTTGAGGCCTAAGCCCCGCTGAACAAGAACCTCCGCAGGCTGCTCCATAGCAGATCCGGAGGAAGTGTTGCATTGACCCTTCAACATTTGGCGCACCAGGTAGGGGCTTTTTCCCTCAAAAAAGTGGTAGCGCTTTCACCAACCATGGTGTTCATCAAGCCTGAAAGCTGTGGCGAATCAAGCCGCAAAGGGTCGACTATCAGGTCGATGAACACGTGGAGAAGGAGTTCCAAAGGTCGGAACGTGCCATGGAAACGGTACACCAGGCTGTGACCCTCGACCTCAACAGTGACCACGAGCGTCGCAAAACACTCCACGTCATATGTGGAGGATCTTGGGAACCCGCTTCCAGGATTGCGGTCAAGACCCTGCGCCAGGCAATGATTTCGTTAGCCTCTTTGCATGCCCCAGCGCCGCATCACAAATGGGTGGAGACGACGATCGGCTTCGACGCCCCCGACTGCCCCGGCGCACCATCCGTAAGACAAATGTGATTGAGCACCATCTGAAGATCTACCCCGACGCACGACCGGAACAACAGAGGCATCGTAAGCAGTCCATCGAGCAGCAGAACTTCATTCTCGAGGAGCTCAAGAAGCTCCTCGATGCTGGCTTCATATGGGAAGTCCACCATCCTAGATGGCTAGCCAATCCGATTGTCGTCCCCAAAGCTGGTGGTAAGCTTCGGATATGCATTGACTACACCAACCTCAACAAGGCATGTCCTAAAGATCCCTTCCCTCTCCCTAGAATTGAACAAATCGTAGATTCAACTTCGGGTGCGATATGCTATGCTTTCTAGATGCATATTCAGGGGTCCACCAAATCCCAATGTCTAGAGAGGATGAAGAACATACCGCATTTATAATCGTAGATGGCCTTTACTGCTATGTCTCCATGCCTTACGGTCTTAAGAATGCCCTCCCCACCTTTGTACGAGCTATGCATAAAACATTCGGGGACCTCATTAGGGACCTAGTAGAGGTATTTGTTGACGATATTGTAGTAAAAATCCAGTCACATACATCATTACTAGAGAACCTTTCCCTAGTCTTTGATAGATTGAGAACCACACACATGAAGCTTAATCCTGACAAATGCGTGTTCGGAGTCAAAGCTGGGAAGCTCCTTGGTTTCTTGGTATCACACCGAGATTGAGGACAACCCAGAAAAGATCAAGGCGGTGGAGCTGATGCGGCCCCCAGCCTGCATCAAGGATGTACAGAAGCTTGCAGGGTGTTTGGCAGCGCTCGGCCTGTTTATCTCTAGGTTCGTTGATGTGACGCCCGGTTCCGAAAAATGAACCAAGCTAACGCATATGTGTGCCCAGGATGTTCAACACACATATACGAGTGCAATCACAAAAGAGTATACAGAAAATTACCACAGAACAAGATTAATTATCAAATTTTAATACACAACCCATATTAGCCTCGAATACAAACTCTAATGAATATTTATGACAAGTTCAACTAATGCAGCGGAAATAAACTAATTAAGCAAACTAAACAGCTAGGCAGCATAAGCGATAGGGTATAGCGCAACTCCAATCAACACCACAGGCAAAGCTGACGGTAGACACGGCCTAGAACTCCGCTTTATCACCATTAAACTCCCAATCCTGACCTGCAACTGTTGGGGGGACTGCAAGAGTGAGTACATGTCGTACTCAGCAAGTGTGGAAAGTATGACATGTGGCTGATTCAAATGACGACAATAATAATGGCTAAGTGCTGAAAAGTACATTAAAACATTTGGAAAGCAATATATTATATGTATGTGGAGTAAACCCATCATAATCATAAGTAATATCATAATACCAGTCCACAATTCACCATCCTCATCAATAATTCCAGATTTCACCATTTGCCAATGACCATATTCAATACCAGAAATTAATCCATAACCACAATACCAACCATAACCATCCCAAATACCATCCCAATACCGAGTATCCTCTAATCATGGAAGTTGTCCAGGTGCTCATAACCAGGAGCACGGCTATCATGATAGTTTTATTAGACTCTACAGAGTTTGTACCGCTTTACCCACGTGTTTGTGATTTCAGCACCTTCCGATGACTAAAGAATCTCAATTATGTTGTCTCACACTTCCGTAGGTGTGTGGCCAAGAGATCACAAAATAGCCTTTACAAAGGGATTACTAGCCTATTTAGACACCACTGAGGTTTCACCGGTGGCGATGTCTTCTACAGAGCACATCTTCAACCAAGGGCCCCCACTTGAGCCATTCGGATCCCAGGGTAGCCCCACCAATCATCAACAAACCCAAACCGACTACCCCTTCCCCGAGCATCCACAATGGTCCAAACGGCACTAGCAAAGCCCTAATTACTCAGCTACGCCGCACCCATACTTGGCCTCGTGGTGGTACTGTAGTCCTGGCTTATTCTCACATGAACCGGTCCTTAGACCTAAAGCAAGCAAACCACCATAACATCCAACCCATCCACATACCAGGCTTGCTTGGATCACCCATTACCATACCATATTAACCAGTTCATGTTAACCATAATCTCATCCATGCATAATTAAATTGAGTGGTATAGTTGTTTCCCATCCCAGTTGATTAAGTGAAGCAAAAGGTAAAAAGCCCTTCCCGACTCTCTACCATAAATTCCAGGCGACAAGGGTGGTCAAACAACGCTAGTAAACTTCCTACCATAGGATTCCCATCAAATTGACACAAGCATACAGTTTGCAAACAAAACATTTATTTAAAAACAGGATCAATATGCTTCAAGGACACTTGCCTTGCTCTTGCTGTTGATTAGGATCAAAGCCTTCAAACTCTTGGTGCTGGAGATCCTCCATGGCACTCTCTAGCGCAAATCCGTCTAATCCGCACAATAAACATACAAGACAAGAACACAATCAAAGAGTGCGCAAATATTACTCAATATGACATGACATGCATGATTTATGCAAATGCAAGGTAGAACTTGTTAATGGATTGCTTTTCATGATCACTAACTAGTTCTAATAGATTTTAACAAGTTTATACAGGTTTGGAGGTGATTAGATCAAATTTTTGAATTAATTCAACACAATTTAACCAGAAAGATCGAACTAGCCCACTAGGGACCGGACAAGTCCGCACTTTGCGAGATCAGCAAATTAGGGTTTTCTAGATCGACGTAAATTTGGAGATTAGGGGTTGAATTCACGTAAGGAAAAGAGAATAGAAGGTATACCATGTGTTTAGAACTCCAATGAATCAAGAACTTGTAGGTAACACTTGGATCTTGGTGATCTAGGTTGGTGATGAATTTGGAGATGAATTGGTGATGAAGAATGAAAGCTTGGTGGAGATCCTGATCCTCTTTCATTTCCTCCTCTTCTTCTTCTTGCTTGGGATCTTCTCCTCCCTCCTTGATGGTGGCTCTCCACGAACTAGGGTTTGGGTGGGGTGGAAAAGTGGCAAATAGATGTCAAACCAAGGGGTGGGGTTGTTTATATAGAGGTGGAGGCTAGGGTTATATGGATTTCGAGTTTGAGATGAGTAGAGGTCGGTTTAGAGTCCCTCATGGGCTCTAAAAGAGTTAGGCACAACGTCCCTAGGCCCACTTAACGTGAAACCCAAGAAACAAGTCGTAAAACAAAAGATAAACTCGGAGTCACGAAATATCGGACAAGTCCGGAAAGGACGGACTAGTCCGAAGTCGTCCAGAGAGAAAATCGGACAAGTCCGACATTAAATAGAGAGGAAATCAGACAAGTCCGCTGGAACACCGGGCTAGTCTAGAAAAGTCCAGGGATTTAGCAAATTTTCAAGGATTCATGGAATATCGGACTAGTCTGCACAAAATCGGACAAGTCCGAAAGTTTCCAGAGGCAAAATCGGACTAATCCGCAGCAAAAAAGGACAAGTCCGTTTTTAGTCAGAGAGAAATCGGACTAGTCCTCAGTAAAATCAGACTAGCCCACACTTTCCTGCGTTTTAAGTGCGGTTTTGTTCCAAATCAATTTTAAATGCTCCGAATCAATTTTAAACTCGTTCCTCTTGTTGTGGTTTAATGTTAAACATGTATATGAGTGTATGCAAGGCATGATGCATGAAAATGAGGGTGTTACAAACCTACCCCCCTTAAAATGAATCTCGCCCACGAGATTCGACGCGGAAGAGAAAAGAGAGGGAAATTCCTTCTTGAGATCATCTTCTAGCTCCCAAGTTGCTTCTTTCTCCGTGTGGTGCTTCTATTGAACTTTACACCATCGAATCACCTTGTTCCTTGTGACTCTCTCCTTGGTTTCCAAGATCTTGACCGGTTGTTTGGCATAAGTTAAATCTTCCTCTAATTCCAATCCTTCCATTGGCACTTGTTCTTCTGGTACTCTCAAGCACTTCTTGAGCTGGGAAACATGAAAGACATCATGGACATCCGAAAGATGAGCTGGCATCTCCAACTTATACGCTACTTCTCCTCTTTTGTCCAAAATCTTGATTGGTCCAATATAACGAGGTGCAAGCTTGCCCCTTTTGTTAAACCTCTTATGACCTCTCATTGGTGACACCTTGAGGTAAACAAAATCTCCTATTTCAAAGGCTAATTTCCTTCTCCTATTGTCCGCATAGCTTTTTTGTCTTGATTGGGCAGCCCTCAAGTTTTCACGAATTATTTGGACTTGCTTTTCGGCTTCTTGCAACACATCCGGACCAAATACTTGAGTTTCTCCTTCCTCATTCCAGAATAAAGGTGACCTACACTTCCTCCCATAAAGCGCTTCATACGGTGACATTTTCAAGCTTGCTTGGTAACTATTGTTGTATGAAAATTCCGCATATGGCAAGCTTTTGTCCCAACTTTTCCCATGCTTCAAAGCACAAGCTCTTAACATGTCCTCCAAAATCTGATTGGTCCTCTCGGTTTGTCCATCCGTTTGAGGATGATATGTTGAACTAAAATTCAACCTTGTTCCCAAAACTTCATGCAAATTTTGCCAAAATCTAGAAGTGAATTGAGAACCTCTATCTGAGATTATCTTCTTAGGGACTCCATGTCGACACACAATATGCTCCATTTATATTTCGGTCAATTGTGCAGCTGTATATTTGGTCTTCACGGGGAAAAAATGAGCTGACTTGGTTAAGCGATCCACAATTACCCAAATTGAGTCATGCCCGGACTAAGTACGTGGTAACCCAACTATGAAGTCCATTCCGATTTCTTCCCACTTCCATTCCGGGATCTTCAATGGTTGCAATAATCCAGCTGGCCTTTGATGTTCCGCCTTGACTCGTTGGCACACATCACACAATGCTACATATTCAGCTATGTCCTTTTTCATGCTATCCCACCAATAGCAAGCCTTCAAGTCTTTGTGCATCTTCGTACAACCGGGGTGAATTGAGTATGGCGAGTCATGTGCCTCCTTTAATATTGTCTCCCGTATGTGCTTTACATTAGGCAAAACGATTCTCTTTCCAAGCAATAAGGTACCATGTTCGTCCTCATCGAATCTGAATTCTCTCCCTTCTTCGGTCCTTTCCTTGATTTCCTTGATCTCTTCATCCGTGATTTGTGCATCTCGAATTTCTTGCTCCAAGGTTGGATTTAACTCCATCATCTCCATCTCATTTACAAATCCGAGGTTCAACCGTTCAAATTCCTTGCATAACTCGGATGGTAACTCTCGAACTATGATTTGATGACTTACTCCCTTCCTACTCAATGCATCGGCCACTACATTGGCTTTTCCCGGATGATAGTCGATTCCCAAATCATAATCTCTGATGAGCTCCAACCATCTCCGTTGCCTCAAGTTCAGATCCGTTTGCGTGAAAATATACTTCAAACTCTTATGATCCGTATAAATTTCACACCTATGTCCAAGGATGTAGTGTCTCCAAATTTTCAATGCATGTACCACGGCTGCAAGTTCCAAATCATGCGTTGGGTAATTCTGCTCATGTTTCTTCAATTGCCTCGATGCATATGCAACCACTTGACCTTCTTTCATGAGCACACATCCAAGTCCTTGCCTTGATGCGTCACAATAAATATCAAAACTCTTGCTTACATCCGGCAATACCAAAACTGGGGCTGTTGTCAACCTCTTCTTTAACTCCTCAAAACTGTTTTGACAAGCTTCAGTCCATAGGAACACCTTTCCCTTCATTAGCAACTCCGTCATAGGCTTGGCTATCTTGGAAAAGTCCTTGATGAACCGACGGTAATATCCAGCCATCCCAAGAAAACTTCTTATTTCCTTGACATTTTGCGGGGGCTCCCACTTCAACACGTCTCTCACTTTTTTGGGGTCAACCGATACTCCTCCTCCTGAGATGATATGACCCAAAAACGACACCTCTCTCAACCAAAACTGACATTTGTTGAACTTGGCATACAATTGATGCTCCCTCAATTTCTGCAACGTAAGCCTCAAGTGTTCATCATGTCCCTTCTCATCCTTCGAGTAGATCATAATGTCATCAATAAGCACCACAACGAACTTATCCAAGTACTCCATGAAGACCTTATTCATGAGGTACATAAAGTACGTAGGCGCATTTGTCAATCTAAAAGACATCACAGTGTACTCATAAGATCAATACCGTGTCCTAAAAGTTGTCTTGTGTATGTCCGATGGTCTAATCTTCATTTGAAAGTATCCCGGCCTCAAATCAATCTTAGAGAAGACATAAGCACCCTTCATCTGATCAAACAAGTCTTCTATACGTGGCAAGGTATACTTGTTCTTGATTGTTACCTCATTGAGAGCTCGGTAATCTATGCACATCCTTTGGGATCCATCCTTCTTGTCCACGAATAGAACGGGCACTCCCCAAGGTTAAGAGCTAGGGCAAATAAAACCTTTCTCTAGTTGCTCTTGAATTTGCTTCTTGAGCTCCGCTAATTCCATAGGAGGCATCCTATATGGCCTCTTAGCTATAGGTGTAGTTCCAGGTATTAAATCAATAACAAACTCAATGTCTCGATCAGGTGGCATACCTGGCAACTCATCCGGAAAAACATCCAAAAATTCACACACCACCGGAATCTCCTCAATTGCGACACCGTCCATATGATTCAGCTTCAATTGCTTTGGTGCGGTTTGAGATGCTTCAAATTCTACCGTGATCCCTTCTTCATTGGTCAACTTCACCATCTTCGTGGCACACTCAATAACTCCATTGTGCTTCCTCAACCAGTCCATACCAAGTATAATGTCCAATCCTTGAGATTCCAAAACAATGAGGTTGGCGGAGAAGTCTACCCCCCTTATTCTAAGGCTTACTTTTGGACATACTATATTTGTCCTCATCTCTCCTCCAGGAGACTTAACCAATAGAGTAAACTTCATATGAGAGATAGGCAAACTATACTTGGCAACATACTTCGATGCAACGTATGAATGTGATGCTCCAGAATCAAATAACATAGTCGCGGGGTTAGAGTTGGCGAGAAACATACCAATGACCACGTCATCCGCTTGTTGAGCATCCTCCATAGAGACATGGTTCACGTTGCCACGAGCAAAATTCTGCTGTCCACGGCTTCCTTGTGGCGCTCCTCCATTGGGTCTTGGGTTTTGCCTTGGCGTATTGCTTCCTTGACCAAGGCCTGACTTAGGACATTGATGCACAAAGTGTCCAGCTTCTCCACAAGTATAGCACTTCTTAACTCCACCAGAATTATTGGGACGAGCTTGGTTTTGAGCATTGGCACCAGGAAAATTAGCACGAGGCACATAAGGCATTGGAGTCCTAGGTGCTTGCATGACAGGGAGCTGCTGCACAAACTGAGTTGGGCGTGATGCATAACCAGGGCGTTGAGCAGGCGCAATAGGGCTGAAGTAAGGCGCATTGGGCGGCGCAAAGCGAGGGCGCACATTACTTCCTTGTTGCTGTCCTTGATATGGCGCCTTCCTCTTGTTGTCTTGCTCCATATCATGAATCTTGTTCTCAACCACAATTGCTTTGTCCACAAGCTTCTGAAAATTTGCATAATCACAATTGAGCAATTGCACTTGAATTTCATTGTTGAGGCCTCTCATGAACAAATATTGTTTCCGGCTGTCCCGACTAACATCCTCAGGTCCATATCTTGAGAGTTGAGTGAACTTATTGAGATATTCACTCACGCTTGATTTTTCTTGCCTTAAGTTCTCAAATTCTTGCCTCTTCAAAATCATAACACCTTCCGGCACATAATGAGAACGGAAACTCTCCTTGAATTATGCCCAGGTAATTCTCTCTTGGTTCTCATGAGCATTGCAATAAGCATCCCACCAATCCGCAGCTTGTCCAACAAGTTGATGAGAAGCAAATAGCACCTTCTCCCGGTCACTGCATTGGACAATAGCAAGTTTCTTCTCCACAGACTTGAGCCAATGATCCGCATCCATAGGGTCAACAGCTTGAGGAAAGGTTGGCGGCCTAGTTCTCATAAACTCTCCCAATCGGTTATGAGGAGGCGGGGGTGGCGGTGGAGGCATGTGGGGCTGATTGTTTGTATCATGGTCTGTATGAGCTGGTTTTGCATAGCCAAAAGCTGCTCAATGTTAATAGCTCCTTGAGTAGATCCTTGTCCAATGTTGTTCTGAGGCACTCCATTGTTCTCGTCCTCATCATTGCCATCCCTCTGGTTGCGAGTCCTCACCATCTGAAGAAAAGCAATAGGTAAGAATTAGAGAACGTCCCCAACTATATGCACCAAGGGATATGAAACTAAACAACTAGCTATACTAGCCTAGGTGGACATGACAATGCTAGAGCACCCCAAAATCCTCTATTAAGCACACAAGCAACCAATATATATAGCAAACAGCAAGCCAACAAAATCAAATCAATTCTTGAGTGCTCCTATGTACTCTAAAGTGTCCATTCTATCTAGGCTGCATCCTATGGTCAACATGTGGCTCTGATACCAATCTGTGACGCCCGGTTCCGAAAAATGAGCCAAGCTAACGCATATGTGTGCCCAGGATGTTCAACACACATACACGAGTGCAATCAAAAAGAGTATACAGAAAATTACCACAGAACAAGATTAATTATCAAATTTAATTACACAACCCATATTAGCCTCGAATACAAACTCTAATGAATATTTATGACAAGTTCAACTAATGCAGCGGAAGTAAACTAATTAAGCAAACTAAACAGCTAGGCAGCATAAGCGATAGGGTATAGCGCTGCTCCAATCAACACCACAGGCAAAGCTGACGGCAGACACGGCCTAGAACTCCGCATTATCACCATTAAACTCCCAATCCTGACCTGCAACTGTTGGGGGGATTGCAAGAGTGAGTACATGTCCTACTCAGCAAGTGTGGAAAGTGTGACATGTGGCTGATTCAAATGACGACAATAATAATGGCTAAGTGCTGAAAAGTACATTAAAACATTTGGAAAGCAATATATTATATATATGTGGAGTAAACCCATCATAATCATTAGTAATATCATAATACCATTCCACAATTCACCATCCTCATCAATAATTCCAGATTTCACCATTTGCCAATGATCATATTCAATACCAGAAATTAATCCATAACCACAATACCAACCATAACCATCCCAAATACCATCCCAATACCAAGTACCCTCTAATCATGGAAGTTGTCCAGGTGCTCATAACCGGGAGCACGAATATCATGATAGTTTTATTAGACTCTGCAGAGTTTGTACCGCTTTACCCACGTGTTTGTGATTTCATCACCTTCTGATGAAGAATCTCAATTATGTCGTATCACACTTCCGTAGGTGTGTGGCCAAGAGATCACAAAATAGCCTTTACAAAGGGATTACTAGCCTATTTAGACCCCACTGAGGTTTCACCGGTGGTGATGTCTCCTACAGAGCACATCTTCAACCAAGGGCCCCCTCTTGAGCCATTCGGATCCCAGGGTAGCCCCACCAATCATCAACAAACCCAAACCGACTACCCCTTCCCCGAGCATCCACAATGGTTCAAACAGCACTAGCAAAGCCCTAATTAATCAGCTACGCCGCACCCATACCACAGCAAAAACGGACAAGTCTGTTTTTAGTCAGAGAGAAATCGGACTAGTCCTCAGTAAAATCGGACTTGTCCGCACTTTCCTGCGTTTTAAGTGCGGTTTTGTTGCGTTTTAAGTGCGGTTTTGTTCCAAATCAATTTTAAATGCTCTGAATCAATTTTAAACTCATTCCTCTTGTTGTGGGTTAATGTTAAACATGTATATGAGTGTATGCAAGGCATGATGCATGAAAATGAGGGTGTTACAGTTGAGCGGGCCCTTCCGTTCTTCAAGCTCTTGCGCTATTCTGGACCGTTCGTCTAGACCAAAGAAGCGGAGAAGGCATTCTGCGAGCTAAAGTAGCAGCTGACGATGCTGCCAATAATGGTGGCACCGGAGCCCATGGAGCCCCTGTACCTCTACATCACCGCCACAACAGAAGTGGTAAGCATGGTTTTGATTGCAGAGTGGGCCGGTCACCAGCAGCACCTAGGAAAGGAAGGGGCCCCTGCAGCTGAGTCTGAGCCCCAAGGCTTGAAGCTCGCAGGGGCCCCAATGACAGAGGAGCCTCTGGGTCCTAGCCCCCAGAGGATGTTTGGGTCCCCCTAGGGAGCCCCGAAGACCGAGGAGCCTCTGGGTCCCAGCCCCAGAGGACGTCCGGGTCCCCCTAGGGGGCCCGGGAGACCTAGTAGCCTTTGGATCCCAGCCCCCAGAGGACGTTCGGGTCCCCCAAGGGGGCCCCGGAGTCTGAGGAGCCTCTGGGTCCCAGCCCCCAGAGGACATCCGGGTCCCCCTAGGGAGCCCCGGAGACTGAGGAGCCTCTGGGTCCCAGGCCCCAGAGGATGTCCGAGTCCCCCTAGGGGGCCCGGGAGACCTAGGAGCCTCTGGGTCCCAGCCCCTAGAGGATATCCGGGTCCCCCAAGGGGGCCCCGGAGTCCAAGGAGCCTCTGGGTCGTCCCAGCCCCCAGAGGATGTCCGGGTCCCCCAAGGGGGGGCCCGGAGACCAAGGAGCCTCTGGGTCCCAGCCCCCATAGGATGATCGGGTCCCCCTAGGGGGCCCCAAAGCCTTTGGGTCCCAGCCCCCAAAGGAAGGACCAGGCCCAGGAGACATGGAATCGTTGGACCTGGAGCAGAGGGAAGAAGATGAGTCGGATTCACCGGAAAGGTCCCAGACCATCCAACGCCGGTCTACTTCATCAGCGAAGTTCTGCATGAGGCAAAGACAAGATACCTCGAAGTGCACAAGCTGCTCTATGCGGTGCTAATCGCGTCGAGGAAGCTCCACCATTAGTTTTAGGCACACCGAGTATCAGTGGTGACTTCGCTCCCACTGGGAGCAGAGTTGCGCAGCCCGAACGCAACTTGCAACATCGCCAAGTGGGTGGCTGAATTAGCAGAGTTCGAGCTTGATTTCTTGCCACGACATACAATCAAGAGTCAAGCTCTGGCAGACTTCCTTGCCGAATGGACCCCCTCCCCGAGCAACCTAGGGTGCTGAGAGATCGGTGAACCAGAGCCCAGGGCTCCAGTACTTACTGGACCTCACTGGACACTCTTCTTCGACAGATCCTCAAGGAAGCAAGGGGCTGGAGCCAGGTATTACTCCAAGTACGCAATGCGCCTCGACTTCAAGGCCACCAACAACATGGCGGAGTACAAAGCCCTCATCTTCAGGCTCACAACTGCGCGAAGTCTTGGTTTCCAACAGATGATGGTCAAGGGAGACTCCCTACTGATCATCAAGCAAGTCCGGGTGAGTGCTGCTGTGACGACCCACAGCTTGCGGCATATCTGATACATGTCAAGAAGTTAGAACTAAGGTTCGAGGCCTTGGATCTCTGCCATGTGCCGCGCGCCGACAACTCTGTCACCGATGCCCTGTCAACCATGGCATCCACACGAGCCCCCATTCGACATGGGGTCTTCAGTAGGAGGTTGGTGCGGCAAACCGCTAGGCCAGTAGGGCCTAATGAAGAAGGTAAGCCCAGCCCCACGAAGCTAGCAACCACGGAATCCCTGCGACCATGGGGGACACCAAGGTTCTTGAGCGTCACCAGGGATCCCCAATCACCTGGCGCCAAGATCTAGAAGTCCCGGACAGTCTCGATGTGTGGATCACGAAGGTCCGGGGACTACCTGAAGGACAACCTCCTCCTGGAGGATCTAGCATCCGCTGAAAGGATTGTGAGGATGGCGAAACACTACATCCTAGTAGAAGGTGATCTATGCCAACGTGGTCCTAACGGCGTACTTTTACGGTGCATGACTCAGCAGGAAGGTTGCGACTTGCTCGAGGAAATCCACAAAGGAGAGTGTGGGAATCATGCGACCTCCCGTACGCTGGTTCGCAAAGCCATCTGCCATGGTTTCTACTGGCCAACAGCACTACAAGACGAAGTCAAACTGGTCAAGAAGTGCAAGGCGTGCCAGTTCCACGTCAAGCAAATCCACACCCCAGCACAACCACTGCACATGATCCCGCCCTCCTGGCCTTTCGCGGTCTGGGGGCTGGATATCGTCGGACCATTTCCCAGGGCGGTCTGAGGGTACCGGTTCCTCTATGTCACAATAGATAAATGCACCAAGTGGTCGGAAGCAGCCCCAGTGATCAACATCAACAAGGAGTCCGCAGCCAAGCTCATCAAATCTATTGTGTGCAGGTTCTGGGTCCCGAACAGGATCATCACTAACAACAGGACCCAGTTCACCAGAGCAGCTTTCCAGGACTACTGCGAATACCTCGGCATCCAAGTTTGTTATGCATTTGTGGCTCATCCAAAGAGCAACGGACAAGTCAGAAGGGCCAACGCTGAGATCCTCACGGGCCTCAAGACACGCACATAGGATAGCTTGGATAAGCATGGTGCCAAATGGGTCGACGAACTCCCCTGTGCACTATGGGCAAGCAGGACGTCACCCAGTCGTGCCACAGGAAAAACACCTTTCTTTCTGGTGTATGGGGTCGAGGCTGTCCTCCCCCCAAAAATCGCAGTGGGCTCGTTCAGAGTCTGAGCATTCGATGAAGCCTTACAGGAAGAGCTCCGACGAGAAGATGTCGACTTCGTCGACGAAGCAAGGTGGCACGCCACCATCCGAAACGCATGTTACCGACAGGCGCGAAGGTGCTACCAAGAGCAGTTCATGCAGAGTAGAGATCTCAAGAAGGGTGACATGGTGCTACGACGCATACTCTCTCGAAAAGGGTCGCACAAACTTTCCCCCAGCTGGGAGGGCCCCTTTCGAGTGATACAAGTATCTTGCCCCGAGTGTGTCTGCCTCTCCATGGAAGAAGGAGAGCCCCTCCCCAACCCATGGAACATAGAGCACCTCCGTAAGTTCTATCCCTAATCTTAAAAATAGGATAGTGCAGGGTGTCATGGTGCCAAGGAACAACATGTAGGACAACCAAGCTCTGGGAGGGACAGGTCCAGAGTGTTCAGCCGTTTAGCATGGTCCTGTACCCTATGCATGAACACTCTACCTCTCTTGCCAACTGGAGTGGGTCGTTGCCTTATTGTAAAGCCAATTCACTCCTGGGAAGAACAATGATAAGAAATCCACTATCTTACCATATACTTTCTTTTATTCTCACTTATGTTACCTGTTAATTTTGTGATCAATCAAACTAGACTCGTCTTCCTTACATCGCCTTCGTGTACTTGGTAAGATCTTTTCTGTATCGCCCCTAGTAGAGTCATGCAACCCTGCTGAAAGGCGGATGTATTTGAGGTACCTGCAAGGTGTCTTGGAACCTCGTGGCTCCCCTCTTACTTGGAGACTTGTGGTGCCAAATGGTTCCCCGCGAAAGGCCAACGCCGAGCTGGAGGTCCAGAGCGCGCAACATGCTTAGCTTGGTCCTGTACCCTAAGCATGTGCGCTTTGCCTCCCAGTGCTGCGGCTAGGTACCAGGGGCTAGGATGCTCACACCCCGAATAAGAAGGAAGCCGAACCATGAGCGCCAATGCACAGAATTATCCAAATCTCGTGTATCAGCCCATGATTATAAGACATGACTATACTTAAGGATAGGAAAAGATAACCAGCAAGCAAAACAATATGCACCTCTTTTATGTGTGCAGGACATACGAAGCAGGGTGCAACGGAGCATCCAGCTCTGGCACCTCCCAAGGGGCCTGCCGTCGATGCCCCAGAACATCAGCGACAGCACCAAGAGCAAATAAGTGAGTAAACTCTCCTTCCCCGCACTTGTTGCTAACAAGTTTCCCTTGCGATAGCCTGTACACCAGGGGCCTGCCGTCGACCACTTCACAATGATGGTAGACGACGCCGGAGCATCCAGCTCCGGCACCTGCCACGGGGCTTGCTGTCAACATTTCTACACAGATGGTGGGCGATGCCGGAGCATCCAGCTCCCGCAACTCCCAGGGGGCCCGCCATTGACGTACCTACGAAGATGGTGGGTGACGCAAGAGCATCCAACTCCGGCACCTCCAAAGGGGCCTTCGTCGACGGCCTAGAACGTCAGCGACAGCACCAAGACTGAATAAGTGAGTAGACTCTCCTGCCCCGCACTTGTTGCTAATAGGTTTCTCTTGTGATAGCCTGTACACCAGGGGCCTACCGTCGACGACTTCACGATGATGGTAGACGATGACAGAGTATCAAGCTCCGGCACCTTCCAGGCGGCCTGTCGTCAACATTTCTACGCAGATGGTGGGCGACACCAGAGCATCCAGCTCCAGCAACTCCCAGGGGGCCCGCCGTTGATGTACCTATGAAGATGGTGGGCGACGCCAGAGCATCCAGCTCCGGCACCTCCCAAGGGGCCTGCCGTCGATGTCCCAAAACGTCAGCGACAGCACCAAGAGCGAATAAGTGAGTAAACTCTCCTAATTCGCACTTGTTGCTAATAGGTTTCTCTTGCGATAGCCTGTACATCAGGGACCCGTCGTCGACGACTTCACAACGATAGTGGACGACACTGGAGCATCCAGCTCCGGCACCACCCAGGGAGCCTGCCGTCAACCTTTCTATGCAGATGGTGGGCAACGCCGGAGCATCCAGCTTCGGTAACTCCTAGGGGGCCCGCCGTCGACGACTTCATGATAATGGTGACGACACCAGAGCATCCAGCTCCAGCACCTCCCAGGGGGCCTGTCGTCGACGTTTCTACGCAGATGGTGGGCGACGCCGGAGCATCCAACTCTAGCAACTCCCAGGGGGCCCGCCGTCAACGTCTTCACAATGATGATGGATAATGTCGGAGCATCCAGCTTCGGTACCTCCTAGGGGGCCCGCCGTCGACATTTATATGAGTATGGTGGACGATGCCGGAGCATCCAGCTCCGGCACCTCCCTGGGAGCCTATCGTCGACGACTCCACAACGATGATGGATAATGCCGCAGCATCCAGCTCCAGCACCTCCCAGGGGGCCCGCCGTCGATGTTTCTACAAAGATGGTGGAGATGCTGGAGCAACCAGCTCCGGCACCTCCCTGGGAGCGTGCCGTCAACGACTTCATGATGATGGTGGACAATAGCAGAGCATCCAGCTCCGGCCCTTCCCAGGGGGCCTGCCGGCGACGACAACACTCAGAAAAAGCTCGACGTTCCCGAAAGGGGCACACTGAGACCAGTCACTCACACTCCCCCAGCCCGTTGGGGGCATGTCGAAGACACCCTGCGTTCAAGTGGCAGCCGTACCCAACTATCTAGCCACACCTACCAAGGGGCCTCCCAGGGGGGGTTCCGTAGGCAGGGCGTCATCTAGCGACAAACCGGTCGTGTCAACTGTGCAAGCATTGGTCCCTAAAAGGCTAACAGTGTAAACAAAGGCTCTTCGAGACCTTATGGAAAAGTTGTAACTGGGGCAACTTTTTGAAGCACGCGACAAAGCCAACAAGCTAAGCAACATAATCCCAAATTCATGACCATTTATTTACACAAAGGGGTCATCTTCGGATACAAAACATGGTGCCTAGGTGCCAACGGCCTCAGCTACACTGGAACAAAGTAGCCACCACCTTGGCAAGGCCCTGGACTTCGGCCCTAGCCTTGGCCTCCCGCTCATCAATGGGACCTTTCTCCACCGGCTCCAGCGGGATCTGCGGGTACCAGCTTCGAAAGCACACCAGAACGTGGCAGGCCACCAGCTCAGTCAGCTCCTTTCCTTCGGCCTCCAGCCGCCGTGCAAGGACGGTGTTCACTGACCCAAACGATGAACAGAGGGACTCCAGGGCAGGAAGCAGCTAGGCCACTCCCTAAGATGGCTCCCCACCCGGAACGGGACCAAGGCCGAGGGGTTCCAGCACCGCCCCAGCACGGGCCAGGAAATCCTGAACCCCTTGGGCCTCGGACATCCAAGAGACCAGGAGGATCTCCGTCTCTCTCTGTGTAGCCTCCTCCCGGTTAGCAAGCTCCCGAGCACGACGCTCCAGGTCATCTTCCCGACGTTTGATGGCGAGCTTCAAGTCCTGCAATGCCCGGCGTTTCTCCTCCGGGCTCCGGGAGACCGCCTCCTCCTTCGCTGCCAAGCCCCGTTCCGCATCAGCAACGGCAACCTCGCGACAGACCGACTCCAGATGCTGATCCTCACACAGTTTTAGGCGGCCGTTGGTGGCAGCATGGGCCTTCAAAGCCTTCACCTCAAGCTCTTTGTTCTTGGCGTCAACCAGCTTCACCAAGCGCCACTCCTCCGCAAGCCGATCCCACTCTCGAGTAAAAGCAGCCTGCGTCTGGCACAATATGGACTTAGTCGTGGCAATAGCGTCAACGAGAGGGATTGGCTCGACCGTCGTCACCAATAGTTGTCCCCTTGATCCTTCTACCTACGTCGTAGCAGACGCCAGCTCTCGGAGACTAGAAGCTTCGTGGGGACCAAGGACCACCGTGCCACAACCCAGTGCTAAAGTCCCCCTACCCTACAGGGGTATCATCGATAGATGGTGGCGGGTCGTCGTGTTGCGCATCGACGATGTGACACGCTGGCACCACTTGAACAACCAGCGAGTCAGCCCCACCAAGGGAGGCAGCCATGACCAAGGTAGCCCCCTCCGCGCCAAGCACCTCCTTGCTCGGCACCTCCGCGACAGGCACCTCCTCGCCAGGCACCTCCGTGTCAGACATCTCCTCGCTCGACACCTCTGCGTCGGGTACCTCCTCGCCCTACACCTCTACATCGGGCACCTCTTCGCCGGGCACCACCTCGCCTGGCATGGCCAGGCTCGGCAACACCTCTTCCTCACCTACCTCAACAGACGGCAGTGCAGGGCCATCAGCAGAACCTAAGGCTGACGTACCTTCGGGCGTAGGAGGCGACGCGGCAGACCTTGCTCTGGTACCGGCAAGGGCGGGGGCTATCAGGCCTACCCCTGGAAGCGCCAGGGGCACCAAGTTGGCTGATGAAGCCCTGAGAAACCAAGAGAAAGCTTCGTAAAGGCAAAAAAAAGAAAGGAGAGAAATAACAGAGGGAAAAAGTTGTGACTTACTGGCGAGTCGGGCCACTCCAATGACCCTGGCCTATCACCCCGCGCAATGGATCAAGGTCGTCAGGACCTGACAACAAGGTCAGTGCCGCTGTCGCTGGTAGCGACTCCCGGTCAACTCTTGTTGATGTCAGCTCAGGCCCCTCAGCACCCCCTCCGGAACCAGGGCCACTGCTGGAGTCAGAGGCTAAATCTACGACAGAAGCTTTGGCCCCGCCGGTTCCCTGATTACGGGACATGGGAGTATCGTTCCCCTGAAATAGCTTCCGCTTCCTTGGTATAGAAGTAGCAGAGCCCGTGACCAGCGTGCGGGAGCGCTTTCTTAGCTCCGGAGCTGGTGCTAGCTGGCTGACCTCTGCCCTACTGGAAGTAGTTGAGGGATCTGCCTCCTCCCTTGCCGAAGGACGCAAGAAAGACCCCGACCCTGGTTGCGCAGCTTCACGGCACCGCCTTAGGACTACAGAGGTGCCGGTTGTGTATTCATAATGCAGGCATGCGAGGCTGAACACGTTGACGTTTGGCATTGAGTCCCGCAGTTCAGCCCTCACGTCGGTGGTCATGTGGAGCGGCTGGCAGTCATTTGGAATGGAGACATGCTCATCATCAACAATGTCGGAGGTCACTGTTTTTAGCATATCCTCCACCATCTTGAGAGTTGGGGTGTCCGAGCCCAGCCGACATTCGTCATACTCACTGTTGTAGACCCTGGCAAAATACAGATGCCGCTGGAGAGGGGCAGTATGGCGGAGCAAGAAGTGTGCCAACACCATCATCGAGGTCAAGCCCTTGCTAGCTAAGAATCGAATCCTCCTCAGTGCGGGCCTTTATTCGTTTGGCAATCTGTGGGATGCCTCCCATGTGGTAGGGTCAGAGCCTGGACCGCCGAAGGGCATCTTCAGCAAGGGATGAGGGTCTGTCCTCGCAATCGCCCAGTCTTTCCTCCAGCCGCTCCAATTGCCCCCTTTGAATGTGGCGATGTAACCCGAGGAGTTATTGTCCCAGTGGCGGAAGTAGTAGGCCCCCACTTGAGTTGTCGCGCTCCTTCCATTCGTTTTCATCACGAAAAAATGCTGGAACAACTCCATCGTGGGCGAACAGCCCACGAACGCCTCGCATAGGTGGACGAACACAGCCACCAAGGCGATGGAGTTCGGCGATAGATGATGAAGTTGCAACCCGTACTCCCCCAACACTACAAGAAAGAACCTTGACAACGGGAGTGCGAGCCCAGCAGTAGCGTAGGCGATGAAGAGAACATTCTCATCTTCACGCAGATCCCGAAGATCAAGAGATCCACAGCGGATCATCCACCCGCACTTTGGAGCTGCCCAACCAAGGAGCCGCCTCATCGGCACCAGCTCTTTGATCGATTGGAAGCGGGAAGGAGGCAGCAGGGAAGCTGTCAAGGTGTCTAACTGACACCTCTCCTGGACCTGCTCACCTGCGGAGGTTTGATGTATTTTTTGGGGGCTAGTCCTAGTAAGATCGAGCGTAGTGAATGATGAACGCAAGGGATTTATGTGGTTCGGGTCGTCTGGGCGCAATACCCTACTCCACGGTGGTTTGTGTGTTGTATTACTCAAGTGTGGTCTGAGCAAAGATGTCTAAGTCGATGGCTATCTAGTCCTTTTAAAGTCCAAGGCCAGACAGCTTACAAGTGGGGTCCAAGGACCGACAGGCGGCCATGGGAGTAACCAAATCCATTCTAAGATCTGGGAGTAAATGATATCTCCTAACAGTGGCTTCAATGTGCCGCCTGGCCATGCCCTGTTGTAGGGCTACACATAGATGGTGTCTATCTAAACCCTAAACCCTAAACCTCGAAGGGTTTGTCTTGTCGCAGCCTCTCATTTGTCCGCCGTACGTCGTAGTTTGGCACCGGCCTGTCATAACAAGACAAGGTATAGGCCTCTTGACTTACGAGTGTGCACCCTTGCTTACCTAGGGAAGGCACGCGTGCTTTATCCTTGGACACAGTGGACATGTCTTACTTTACTCCTCCTTCCTTCCATCCCCCGGTAGCTGTTAACCAAGTGGCTGATCCTGGGTCCACCTCCACAGGAAGGCCTATGCCAGACTCAGGGTACTGGACCATGCCAAGCAAGGCGTACACCCGGAGCCTACCTCCTTGGCCTTGGTTAACCCAAGTGATGTCTCTAGACATTGTGCTTCCTTTATAACGAAAGAAAAATTGTCCTACCACTGGACTATGGATAAAACTTACGGAGGTGTTCGACATCCTGTGGGTTGGGCACTCGTTCTCCATCTTCCGTAGCTAGGCGAACGCACCCGGGGCGACAAACCTCTGTTACCTGGAAGGGCCCCTCCCAGCCAGGGGAGAGCTTATTTGACCATTCACGGGAGAGTATACGTCGCAACACCAGGTCGTTTACCTTCAGATCCCTACTGTGCACGGTCCGCTGATGGTAGCCAGAGCGCTTGCCTGTACCGTGCATTTCGCAGGGCTGCTCATATCCTTCCCTCGTCGACGAGGTCAATGTCTTCATGCCTGAGCTGGTCCTGTGTGGCTTCACCGTACCTCCAGACACAGGGAGAGCCCATGGTGATCTCCGGGGGAAGGACAACCTCCGCCCCAAACACCAAGAAGTAGGGCGTTTCTCCCATAGCCCGGTTGGTTGATGTCCGGCTAGCCCATAGCACATATGGCAGCTCATCCACCCAATTTGCACCATGCCTCTCAGGGCTCGAGTATGTACGGGTCTTGAGGCCCTTGAGAATCTCCGTGTTTGCCCTCTCTACCTGTATGTTGCTCTCAGGGTGAGCAACAGAGACATAACAAACTTGGATCCCAAGGTCTTCGCAGTATTCTTGGAATGCTGCACTCGTGAACTGGGTCCCGTTATCGGTGATGATCCTGTTCGGGACCCTGAACCAATAGACGTCTGACTTGATGAACTTTACTGCCGACTGCTTGCTAATGGTAACAACTGGGGTGGCCCCTGGCCACTTGGTGAACTTGTCTACAGCGACGTGAAGGTACCGAAATCCTCCGACGGCTCTAGGGAAAGATCCCAGGATGTCCAACCCCCACATGGCGAACGGCCACGAGGGTGGAATCATCTGCAGCGCTTGAACTGGTGTATGGATTTGCTTGGCATGGAACTGGCATGCCTTGCATCTCTTGACCATCTCAGCGGCATCCTAGAGTGTTGTTGGCCAGTAGAACCCGTGCTGGAAGGCTTTGCCGACCAGCGTGCGGGACGATGCATGGTTCCCGCACTCACCTCCATGGATTTCTGTGAGCAAGTCGCAGCCTTCCTCCCAGGTAATGCATCGCAGTAGGATGTCGTTGGCACCACACCGGTAGAGATCCACCTCCACCAGCGTGTATCTCTTAGCCATCCGCACAATCTATTCTGCCAAGGCACGCTCTTCGAGAATGAAATTATCTTTCAAGTAGTCCCGGACTTCCGACATCCATGCATTGGGACCTCCTTGAGCCTTTGGATCTTGGGCGCCCGGCTGCTCGGAGCTGCCGGTGGCGCATAAAAACCTTGACGGGTGCCATGGTTGCAGGGCCGCCAGGATTGCCAACTTTGAGGTGCTAGCTTCACCCCATTCACCCGATTGGGCAGCTCGGGCGGTTGGTCGCGATAATGTCCTTGCAAAGATTGCATCAGGCACTGGGGCCTCTGTGTAGGCCTTTGTTGACAGGTCGTTTGCGACTAAGTTGTCAGCTCAGGGCACGTGGGATAGATTCAAGACTTCAAAGTATTTCTCCAGCTTTCTAACGTGCAGCAAGTACGCTGCTAGTTGGGGGTCTTTGCAACTGCACTCTCCCTTGACCTGCTTGACAATTAGCTGGGAATCACCTTTGGCAAGGAGCTGGCAGACATTGAGGGTCAACGCTGTCTTCAGCTCGAAGATAAGGGCTTCCTATTCTTCCATGTTGTTGGTGGCCTTGAAGTCAAGACGCACCATATATTTGAACTGCTCTCCGGTCGAGGTAATGAGCATCACCCCGGCTCTGGCCCCCTGCTTCCGCGTGGAACCATTGAAGTAAAGTGTCCATGGGGTCTCTATTGATGGCTCCTAAGATATACTAACAAATCATCCCTAGCAAAGGTGCCAAAAATGCTTGTTGGTATTACTTATGCACCATTAACTAAACATTTCCAACTGACGTGTCAGAAATGCTTGTTAACGGTTCTATTGGATCACAGAGTGAATTCCGCAAGCGCACGGAGGTATCATTGTAGCATTTCCCCTTAAGAGTATTCCCAAGGGTGTCATTTATTTGATCCCAAAGGAAGGCGGGGTAGAGATATAACAATCATCAAGTGGACAGGGTATAAATGTCTAGGTAAGAATCTAGTAAGGATGGATAAAATAATAGTGGAGGTAGTGTGACACACACCAAAGCTTTCAAGTCTAAGGGGGGTAAGAGGATCCTAGAGGTTAGTTAAGGTTGAGAGTTATGGAGGTACTCCTACTATGCTCTATTGTACATATACATAGCCTAAACTAATTATTCATAAGCTAGATCAATAGTGAATACTTATGCTATGTGGTTCAACACATCGGGCATGGGCTTACCCCAAGCAATA
Organism: Tuctoria greenei; assembly: GCA_036927565.1. Classification (NCBI taxonomy): domain Eukaryota; kingdom Viridiplantae; phylum Streptophyta; class Magnoliopsida; order Poales; family Poaceae; genus Tuctoria; species Tuctoria greenei. The sequence goes on along the minus strand of JAYESD010000002.1, from coordinate 272,926,230 downwards.
CTAGGGCGACTCCCACCAAGAGCCTGTGGCATAGCTAAACGTGGAGGATTACAAAGGACAGATAGGGTTGTCGCCACCTACTGCTTACCTCTTCAATCCGTGGGTCTACGAGACATCCAACACTACTTAGCTATCCTAGCACCATGCTAGCATATTAAGTAATTACCTTAAGAGCCTAGCACCATCCTAAGGCAATGAATTGAATCATCATTGAACCAATGTTGATACACAACATAATTATCCATACTAACCTAGTTATGTTATAATTAACTAGACTATAGTGGGGGTCTATAGGTTCTATGATAATGAGATATGTTCATGGTGAAACAGCCATAGAAGATATACCTTCCACATACATGGACTCCACAATCAAACAAGAAACGCTTTGCCCAAGTATATGTATAAGTAGAGACTAAAGATACTATCTTTATTATGCATAAAGTCACAATTACAAGAAAGAATACATGAGCCATACCTTTCCCAATGTAGGATTGGGAAGAGAGAGACTCCTTACTCCTTTCCCAATTTGGACTTGGGACTAGAGACTCTCCTCTCTACAACCTAACTCCTCTAAGACTATGGATGATAGTGTATACAATAGAGATGAAGCTCAAGTGGTGTGTGTTGAAGTGAGGGGTAGGGGGTCCTATTTATACTAGTGTTGAGGTCGGTTCCCGCCACCAAAAGCGCGCGAATCAGTCACCATTGACTCCAGGATGCCGGGAGGAGCCAACACATGGAGGCTGACCGAGTTTGGTGCAAAGACCAGGTCGGCCGACCCCCTGGTTTGGCCGACCTGGTCATTGCACCGTTTCTCGTGTTCTTTCTCCAGGTGGCTGCCAGGTGGGTCCCATTGATGTATATGGGTGATACATCGTTGGATCTCCTCGGATACTTCTATTTGTGAGCCATTTGATCCATGGGATGCCACATGTCATTGCCTGATTGGCTGGGATGATATTTTATAGGATTGGTCCATCTACATTTCCTCATTTCCTGCATAAAATGCTGCATACACATATTTCTCCAAGTCCAAGTGGAATTTGGTTAGATAGAAAGGTGATGTGTGCAAGAAATGACAAATCCTTCATATAATTGAGTTAAATTGATGGATGAGATTGGTATATAATAGCCGTCAACAGTCTCGGTGAAGACTGGTGCACTGGACACTGTTTCTCCGTTGTCTGAGCCCTTTGGGTTGCTAGGTGATGGAGTCCACTCAGCCAAGAAATCCGCCAGTGCCTGACTCTTGACCGCGTGCCGAGGGAGGAACTCAAGCTCAAACTCTGCTAGCTCCGCTGCCCACTTAGCGATATTGCCGGTAGCATTAGGGCTGTGGAGCACCGTTCTCAGCAGAAAGGAGGTGACCACCGAGATCTTGTGGCTCTGGAAATAGTGTCAGAGCTTCCTCGATGCTATCAACATGGCATACAGCAACTTGTGTATCTCCAAGTACCTTGTTTTCGCTTCATGGAGGACTTCGCTGATGTAGTAGACTGGCCTTTGAGCGGTCCGAACCCTGTTTGAGAGGTCCTGTGCTCCTCGTAGCGGGTCCAGGTCCCGGGGATCCTGGCCCCTAGGATCCGCATCGTCCTCCGAGGGTTGGGACCCGGGGGTTTTCTGGTTTCCGGAGCTCCCCAGGGAAAGATCCATGGCTTGGTCCGAGCTCTGAGGCTCAGCGCTTGTGTTGTGAGTTCCTTCCCGTGCATGTTGCTATTGTGGTTCCGATCGTTCTGCGACCAAGACCATACTTACCACTTCGGTTGTTGCGGTAATATACAGAAGCAAGGGCTTGCCGGGCTCCGGCGCCACCATAACGGAGAGGACATCAGGTACCTTTTGAGCTCCTGGAATGCCGTTTCCGCCTCCTCGGTCCACACAAAGGGACCTGCTTTCCGCAGAATCTTGAAGAAGGGGAGCGCTCGCTCTGCCAGTCTAGAGATGAACCGGCTGAGGGCCATTAGGCACCCTACAAGCCTCTGCACATCCTTGATGCGAGCCAGAGGCCGCATCAGCTCGATCGCATTAATGTTCTCGGGATTAGTTTCGATTCCACGGTGAGAGACCAGGAAACCAAGCAGCTTCCCAGAAGAGACCCCGAAGACACACTTTTCAGGGTTCAACATCGTGCGTGTGATGTGCAACCTGCTGAAGACTTGCGCTAATTTGTCTAGAAAAGATGCGCGGTTTTTTATTTTTACCACGATGTCATCGACATACACTTCAACCAGATCTCTAATGAGGTCCCCAAATGTTTTATGCATTGCACATACAAAACTAGGGAGAGCATTCTTAAGACCATAAGGCATGGAGACATAACAATACAGGTCATCTACTGTTACAAAAGCAGTATGTTCTTCATCATCTCTAGACATAGGTATTTGGTGGAAACCAGAATACGCGTCTAGGAAACACAGCAGATCACAGCATGATGTAGAGTCTACAATTTGATCTATCCTGGGGAGTGGGAATGAGTCCTTTGGACATGCCTTGTTTAGGTTGGTGTAATCGATGCACATCCGAAGCTTCCTGCCAGCTTCGGGACAACAATAGGATTAGCCAACCATCGAGGGTGGTGGACCTCCCGGATAAAGCCAACGTCGAGCAACTTCTTAATCTCCTCTCGAATGAAGTTTTGGCGCTCGACGGACTACTTCCAGGGCTTCTGTTGTACTGGGCGGGCATCAGGGTAGATCTTCAGATGATGCTCAATCACCTCCCTGGGGATCCCGGGCATCTGTGATGGTTGTCAGGCAAACACATCGACATTGTCCCGGAGGAAGGTGACGAGCGTGAGTTGCTATTTGTTGTCCACATTACCCGCTATGCGGGTCGTCTAGGCAGCCTCAGAGCCGATTCTAATGACCCTTACTGGGACGTCGTTCTCGGCAGGCAGCACAAGCGGATCTTCAGTGGAGGTCCATTGGGACAGGCCTTTGCTTGGACGGCATTCCCTTGTACCGTCAAGGCTCGGTGCCCGCCCTGCCGCAAGTGCTTGGAGCTGCTCCAAGGCTAACATCACCACAGTGCGGTCTCCCCGGACCTTAAAGACTCCAGATGGCGTCGGCATCTTCAAAATTAGATAGCCGTAGTGAGCTACGGCCATGAACTGGTATAGGGTTTGCCTTCCGATGATGGTGTTGAAGGGAAGCTCGACGTCCGCCACATCGAACAGGACACTCTCCGTGCGGTAATTCTCCAGAGTGCCAAAGGTTACCGGGAGGTGGATGCTACCACGTGGCATGATTTGCCCTGGGCCCACGCCTGAGAACGGGCTTGAAGGCGTGAGCTGGGACATGGGTATCTGCATCTTCCAGAAAGCAGCAGTTGAGATGAGGTTGAGGCCTGCACCACCGTCGATCGACACATAATGGAGCTTCACATTGGCAATGGTTGGGGCCACAAGCAGCGGGAGCGCTCCAGCCCCTGCCATGTTTTTTGGGTAGTCCGAGGCATCAAAGCCAATTGCAGTGCTCATCCACTTGCTGTGGGGGGCCGGACTTGGTGCTGGGGCCACCGCGGCCACAGCCCGTCGCAGTACTTTCACCGCATTCCATGACGTGGGGTCCGTGGCTCCCCCGTAGATGACGTAGAGGAGATTCCGACGCTCCTGGTCACTGCTAGTGTCCGAGTCGGCACTCGTGAAGACGGATTTCACTGCCCTGTGGGGCTCCTGGTAGCCCATGTCCTCGTCTTTGTCCTCCACGAGATCAAGCTTCTGCTTACCCTTCCTCTGGTGGGGAGGCTCGCTCTCTTGGCGCTGCTTCTTCTGCTTCTGCTCGCGGTAACGCTCCGCGAGCTTCTTGACCTCCCGGCACTCACTTGCACTGTGGACATTGGTCCGCTGCACTGGGCACTTGAAGTCAGTGTCGTCACCTTCAGGTGACTGGTGTGGGTGCTTGTCTTGGCGCGAGTCCCGGGCTCTTCCAGCTGTCGTAGCTGCCACCATGGGGGCTCCGGGCCTCGACTTGCTCCTGCCGCGACCCCTGTTCTTTTTCTTCCTGCCACCACTCCTGGTAGCGGCTTCTGCTTCGGATTGCAAGGACTTCCCGCTCTTTGAGGAGGGTCGAGTGTGCCAGTTACGACCTTCCGCAGCCTTGGCGCATCTGTCTGCCAAGGTAAACAACTCGAAGACATTGTGCACGTCGTGTGTGGCGAGCTTCTCGAGCATCTTCTTGTCCCTCACACCTTGTCTAAATGTAACTATGACAGACGCATTCGAGATGTGCGGGATGGTGTTTCGTACCTGGGAGAATCGCTGGATGAACGTTCATAGCGGCTCCCCCGTGCGCTGCCTAATAGTGTGAAGATCGAGCTCCGTGCCAGGGTGATCATACGAGCTTCCGAAGTTCGCCACGAATAGTTGGCATAGCTCCTCCCAGGAGGTGATGGACCCCTGGGGAAGATTCATGAGCTATGATCGGGCTGGGCCGGCCAGGACTACAAGGAAGTAGTTGGCCATGATGACTTCGTCACCCCCTGCAGCCAGTATCGAGGTGGAGTAGATCTGCAGGAACTCACTCGGGTTGACACTTCCATCATACTTCTCCGGCATGTGCGGCCGGAACTTGTGATGCCACACCACCCTCCGTAGGTGTGGAGCTAAAGTTGCACACCCTCCACCCGTGCTTGTGGGCGCTAGGTTTTGCGCTACATGACCTTGATGAGCAGGCGGCATTGTGTACGCCTGGTGTTGGGGCGGAACGGCGGGCGCTTGGTGCGGCGGATGCACACCATACTCCTAGAGTGGGGGAGGCGCAGCGTACGTCTGGTGTGGAGGGGGTGCCACGTACGCCTAGTGCTGCACAGGAGGTGCCACATACGCCTGACGTGGCGGGAGAGTGTCATGCACCTAGGGTCCAGGACACGGCAGGCTGTAGTCAGCTTCAAGATTGTGGCGCCGCTCTCGCTGGCGTTAGATGATGACTCGACAGTCCTCACCAGACCTGCAGCGCTGCAACTCAGCCAGCAGGTCCGCCGTCAAGAGCCTTGTTGAGCGGCTATCAGCAGTCCACCGGTCGACAGTTGGCGTACGCGATAGTGAAACAAATGTCGATGCCGCTCGCATCCCGCCTTGCAGAGTTGCTTGGAGTGCAGCGATGACTAGATGGTCGACATCGTTTACCCACTATTGGGTTGCCCCCTGCGGGGCACCTGCCGTCGGCGCGTTGCGGAGTAGCGCGCGCGGCTAGGAGTGCACTTTCCGGGCTTGCCGCCGGTGGCGCCGTAGCAGCTGTCACGGCAGGAGTTCGTCGTGCTGTGTTGTGCGGGCCTGCAGTCGGTGGAGTGTCTGCACGATGACGCGATGGTTCAGATCTTCCCGCCCTGGAGCGGGACCCAACCCTGGGGTGGGATGAAGCTTGGTCCTCACCCGCCGCCTGCTGGCGAGGCTGTGGCCTTGAGGAACTGGCATTGGAATGGGCATTCACTATGCTGCTAGTGAAGATCTTTGCGGGGAAAAATGCCCCCTACCTGGCACGCCAAATGTCGAGGTGTCTAACTGACACCTCCCTCAGACCTGCTTGGAAGCAGCCCGCAGAGGTTCGATGTATTTTCGGATTGGCATAACCATAATCATAATATCAGCCATAACCATTACCAAACCATAACCATCCCAAATTCCAGTTTCCAACTCTAATCATGTAGGTCATCCAGGCGCTCTTAACCGGGAGCACGGCTATCATGATAGTTTTAATTAACTCTGCAGAGTTTGTACCACTTTACCCACGTGTTTGTGATTTCATCACCCGTCGGCGACTAAAGAACCTCCCTTATGCCAATTACACTTCCTTCATGTATGGCCAAGAGATCACAAAATAGCCTTTACAAAGGGATTACTAGCCTATTCAGACCCCACTGAGGTTTCACCGGTGGCGATGTCTCCCACTGAGCACATCTTCAACCAAGGGCCCCCTCTTGAGCCATTCGGATCACAGGGTAGTCCCACCAATCATCAACAAACCCAATCCGACTACCCCTTCCCCGAGCATCCACAATGGTCCAAACAGCACTAGCAAAGCCCTAATTAATCAGCTACGCCGCACCCATACTTGGCCTCGTGGTGGCACTGTAGTCCTGGCTTATTCTCGCATGAACCGGTCCTTAGATCTAAAGCAAGCAAACCACCATAACATCCAACCCATCCACATACCAGGCTTGCTTAGATCACCCATCGTATTGACCAATTCACATTAACCAGAATATCATTGATGCATAATTAAATATGTAGTGTTGCTTCCCCATCCCAATTAATCAAGCGAGGCAAAAAGGTAAAAACCCTTCCCGACTCTCTACCATAAATTCCAGGTGACAAGGGTGGTTTAACAAATCTAGTAAACTTCCTACCATAGGATTCCCATCAAATTGACACAGCACGCAGTTTTGCAAACAAAACATTTATTTTAAAACAGGATCAATATGCTTCAAGGACACTTGCCTTGCTCTGGCGGATAGGGTTGCTCAAGCGCTTCGAAGTCTTGATTCTGAAAATCCTCGTACACGATCTCTTGAGCACTTCCCTCGTAGATCTGACGGCATGACGGTTGCGGAACAAATGCGACGCGTAGACGAAGTGGATGGCGCAGCAGTCCCTCGGCGGCACGACGACGGCGACGATCTCCGGTGGACGGTGGTACTCTCCTCTTTTTATTCCTATTCTTCCCCTCTTTTTTTCTTCCTTTTCTTCCCCTGGCGGCGCAGCCTTCTGGCGTTCTTTTTCTCCTCTGTACCGGCGGCGGGGCTTGCTGGATCGGGGGAACTCACGAGGGCCTCGGTCCCTTTTATAACCGGCAGCAGGCGGTACTAGGGCCGGCGCGTGTGGAAGCGGGATCGAGCGGGAATCGGGGCGAGCGCGCGTGGGATTCGGTGCGGGAGTTGCGGTACGCGCGAGGCAGGTCGGCTGCGGGGCCCAGGGCGCGTGGGCATCGCGCGCACGAGCGGGGCGCTCGGTCGGCGCGTCGGGGCCGGTCGGTTGGCGCAGTGCGGGCGGGGTGGGACGCGTGGAGGCGGGGCCCGGCGGGACAGCGCTCGGCGCGGGAGGCGTCGGGGCGAGCGCGGGAGCGGCGCAGGGGCTGGGCGGGCGCTGGTGGGAGGCGGGACCCAGGCGGCGGCGGGGGCCACGCGCAGGCGCGTGCGCGCTTCGGCGGGGTGGCGTGCGTGGAGGCGGGGCGGGCTGGCGCGGGGCCAAGGAGGCAGGCGGGGCGCGCACATCGGGGCGCAGGCGGCGGGGTCCGGGCGGGCGTGGGCGCCGAGGCGGCGTCAGGCGGCGGGTGGGACCCCGGGGCGGGCGGCCGCGCGAGGCGGGGCCGGCTGGCGGCTCGGCCGCTGGCCGGCGGATAGTTTTTTTTTCTTTTCTTTTTTTTATTATATTATTTATTTATTATTTATATTATTATTTTTAATATATTATTATCATATTATTATTTATGTTTTATTATTTTTATTTATTTTATTTATTTTATTCATTTATTATTATATATATATATATTTATTATCATACAATCTATTTATATATTATTATTATTATTTTATATTTATTATTTATATTTTTTTATTTTACTTTTCTTTTTTTATACTTCCTTTTATAATTTATTATATATATTTTTATATATATTATTATTCATATTATATATTTGTTATTTATTATTTATTATTTTTAATATTAATATTTTATCTATTTTTATATATTGTTATATATTATTTATATATATACTTATATATATTTTTATTATTATTATTTTTTTTATACTTATTTCTCATTACAAGTTTTAGGCAATAATTATTATTTTCTATTTCCTCTTTTGCTACATACATTTGTATGTTTTATCATTTTTCTTTTATCCTCCTAATGTTTAATACATGATCATGTATGCAATGCAGGATGCGAAAATTTAGGGTGTTACACGACTAAAGAACCTCCCTTTCGCCAATTACACTTCCTTTGGTGTATGGACAAGAGATCACAAAATAGCCTTTACAAAGGGACTACTAGCATGTACGGACCCACCAAGGTTTCACTAGTGGCGACGTCTCCTATAGAGCACATCTTCAACCAAGGGCCCCCTCTTGTGCCATTCGGATCCCAGGGAGTCCCTACCACAAATCCAAATCCAATCTGACTCCCCTTTCCCGGTGCGCCAAATGATACGTGCAATACCAGCAATACCCTAATTAATCAACTACGCCACACCTATACTTGGCCTCATGGTGGCACTGTAGTCCTCGCATGAACCGGTCCTTAGATCTAAAGTAGTCAACCACCATGACATCCAACCCGTCCACATACCAGGCTTGCTTAGATCACCCATTACCATGTCATATTAACCATTTCATGTTAACCATAGTCTCATTAGTGCATAATTAGGTAGTATAGTATTTTTCCATCCCAATTAATTAAGCAATGCAAAAGGTAAAAACCCTTCCCGACTCTCTACCAGGTATTCCAGGTGACAAGGGTGGTTAAACAAAGCTAGTCAACTTCCTATCATAGGATTCCCATCAAATTCACACAAGCATGCAATTTTGCAAACAAAACATTTATTTTAAAACAAGATCAATATGATCAAGGACACATGCCTTGCTCTGACGGATAGGGTTGCTCAAGCGCTTCGAAGTCTTGGTTATGAAAATCCTCATACACGACCTCTTGAGCACTTCCCTCTACTCGTGATCACACATACAAGAAAATATATACAAATCAACATGATGCAAACATATTAACCAACATGCGATGACATGCATGCATGCAAAGTTCAATTATTAATTAACTATAGTTGTTTATTGATTAGATGTAACTATTTACGTGTTTATACGAGTTTACAGGGGTTTTAGCGAGAATTAATGCTGCTGAAAATAAATTTATGGTGCAAATACGATTAAATTACATATATTAGATTTAATACGTTCGCTAAAATTCATATCAGAAAATGTGTCCTACCGTAGATGCGACGGCTTCAAAGATCGCGGGACAAAGACGACGCGTAGAGGAGTAGATGGCGCAGCGGTCCTCCGGCGGCACGACGACAACGATGATCTCTAGCGGATGACGGCACCCTCCTCTCCTCCTTCCTCTTTTCTTCTCCCTTTTTTCTTCTCCTGGCGGCGCCTCTGGCCTTTTCTTTTTTTTTCTACCGGCGCTAGGGCTTCTGGCGGCCACAGTTTTGGGGCTGCTGCGATTTCTGTCGACAAAATCACTAGGTCTATGATCGCTTTTATAGCCAGAGCGGCAACAAGGCTAGCCACAACCAACTCGGCCGTGACACTCTGGATGCGCGTGACCGTGCTTGACTCGGCCTGGGCGAGCGGCACCCGACCGACTTGGCCACGGGCGCGGGGTGCGCTGGGCGGACCAGTCGCTCGGCCAGGCCGGTCGGCTACGGGTGCGGGCGGTGGCCTGGCACCGGCTCGGAGCACCCGGACACTATTTGATCGGAACCTTCCGAGGGTGAAGCAAAGCTTCCTCTAGAAACTTCCGGAAGTTTTCGGAATATTTTTTTTCTTTAGGTTTCCCAAATATATATTTTTTATATATATTATTATTCTTTTTATATTTGTTTCCTAATACATGTTTTATATTATTGTTTCCTTTTTCTTCTTTTGCTACACATATTTTGTATATGTATGTTTTATCTTTTATTATTTTTCCTTTATTATACTAATGTTTAATGCATGATGCAAAAATTGAGGGTGTTACAAACCTACTCCCCTTAAAGTAAATCTCGCCCTCGAGATTCGATAGCTTGGTGAAAAGATGAGGGAATCCTGCCTTCAGGTCTTCTTCACGTTCCCACATAGCTTCGACTTCCATATGGCGGTTCCATTGCACTTTGCACCAACGGACCCTCTTATTCCTCGTGACCCTTTCCTTCATGTCCAAGATCTTGATAGGTTGCTCGACATAGGACAAATCCTCCTGAAGTTCTAACTCGTCTATCAGCACCTGTTCTTCTCGCACCCTCATACACTTCTTGAGTTGAGACACGTGAAACACGTCGTGTACATCGGAGAGATACGCCGGCAGCTCAAGTCGATAAGCTACCTCTCCTCGCTTGTCCAGAATCTTAAATGGCCCAATATAATGAGGTGCCAGTTTTCCTTTGACGTTAAACCGGCATTGCCCTCGGATAGGTGACACTTTGAGGTATATGAAATCTCCAACTTCAAATGCCAGATTCCTTCGCCTATTATCCGCATAGCCTTTTTACCGCAACTGAGCAGCCCTTAGGTTTTCACGAATTATTTTAACTTGCCTTTCAGCATCTTGTAACACATCAGGACCAAATACTTGGTTCTCTCCTGTTTCATTCCAAAACAAAGGTGTCATACACTTCCTTCTGTATAGTGCTTCATAGGGTGACATTTTCATACTTGTTTGGTAACTATTGTTGTATGAAAATTCTGCATATGGCAAGCTCTTGTCCCAACTTTTCTCATGCTTTAAAGCACAAGCTCTTAACATGTCTTCCAAAATCTGATTGGTCCTCTCGGTTTATCCATCTGTTTGAGGGTGATATGCTGAGCTGAAATTCAACCTTGTTCCCAATGCTTCATGCAATTTCTGCCAAAACCTAGAGGTAAATTGAGAACCTCTATCTGAGACTATCTTCTTTGGGACTCCATGTCGACACGCAATATGCTCCATATACAATTCTGCTAGCTTCGCGGTGGTATATGTGGTCCTTACAGGAACAAAATGAGCTGACTTGGTCAATCGATCCACAATTACCCAAATTGAGTCATATCCGGACTGTGTACGTGGTAATCCAACTATAAAGTCCATACCAATTTCTTCCCACTTCCATTCCGGAATATTCAATGGTTTCAATAATCCAATTGGCCTTTGATGCTCAGCCTTAACTCGTTGGCACACATCACACAATGCAACATATTTGGCTATGTCCTTTTTCATGATGGCCCACCAATAGCATGTCTTCAAGTCCTTGTACATCTTTGTACAACCGGGATGAATTGAGTACGACGAGTCATGTGCCTCCTTTAATATTGTCTCCCGAATATGCTTTACATTAGGCACAACGATTCTCTTTCCAAGCCATAAGGTACCATGTTCATCTTCAACAAATCTGAATTCTCTCCCTTCTTCGGTCCTTTCCTTGATTTCCTTGATCTCCTCATCCGTGGTTTGTGCTTCTCGAATTTCTTGCTCCAAGGTTGGATTTAACTCCATTATTCCCATCTCATTCACAAATCTGAGGTTCAACCGTTAAAACTCCTTACATAACTCGGATGGCAGCTCCCAAATCATGAGTTGGTGGCTTACTCCTTTCCGACTTAAAGCATCAGCCACTACATTCGCCTTCCCCCGATGGTAGTTGATTCCCACATCATAATCCTTGATAATCTCCAGCCATCTTCGTTGCCTCAAATTCAGATCCATTTCTTGTGATCCGTATAAATTTCACACCTATGACCAAGAATGTAGTGTCTCCAAATGTTCAATGCATGTACCATGGCTGCTAGTTCAAGATCATGTGTAGGATAATTCTGCTCATGTTTCTTCAGTTGTCTCGATGCATATGCAACCACTTGACCTTCTTGCATGAGCACACATCCAAGTCCTTGTCTTGATGCATCACAGTAAATATCAAAACTCTTAGTCACGTCCGGCAATATTAAGACTGGGGCTGTTGTTAACCTTTTCTTCAACTCTGCAAAACTCTCTTGACAAGCTTGAGTCTATTGGAAAGTCTTCCCCTTTATTAGCAATTCCGTCATGGGCTTGGCTATATTGGAAAAGTCTTTGATGAACTTGTGGTAGTACCCGACCATCCCAAGAAAACTTCTTATTTCATTTACATTTTGTGGTGGCTCCCACTTCAACATGTCCCTCACTTTTCCAGGGTCAACTGATGCCACTAAAGTCTCCAATGGTCATGTTCTTCATAGATTCTCGTAGAGGCTCATCATCTATTTCATCATGACCAAAACTCTCCTCTTGGGAGCCATTAGTTTCATCAAACTCAACATCACAACTTTCCTCAAGTAAACCGGAGGTTTGGTTGAATACTCGATATGCTTTTGAGTATGATGCATAACCAAGAAAGATACCAACATCACACCTTCTTTCAAACTTACTGAGCCTTTTCTTGCGGTAGATGTAGCACTTGCACCCGAAGACTCGGAAATAGGAGATGTTGGGCTTTCACCCAATGAGAAGTTCGTACGGGGTCTTTTGAAGTAGTCGATGTAGGTAGACACGATTTGTGGCATGGCACGCCGTGTTGATTGCTTCGGCCCAAAACTTCTCGGGCGTGACATAGTCATCAAGCATTGCTCGCGCAAGAGTGATGAGAGTCTTGTTCTTCCTTTCAACGACACCATTTTGTTGAGGAGTGTATGTGGCCGAAAACTCATGCTTCACGCCTTCACGATCACACCACTCCCTAATGTTGTAGTTCTTAAATTTGGTGTCGTTGTCACTCCGGACCTTGATGATGGGAAGTTGAAATTCCCTTTGAGCATGGTTAGCGAAGGTCTTGAACACTTCTGGAGTTTCACTCTTGTCACCTAGAAACAAAGTCCAAGCATAGCGAGAGTAGTCATCAACTATAACAAGACAATAGAGGTTACCGCCAAGACATTGATATGTGGACGGTCCGAAGAGGTCCATGTGGAGGAACTCATGTGGCTTGGAGGTTGACACCATTGTCTTCATCGGGTGGTGAGAAGCAACTTGCTTCCCGGCTTGACAAGCACTACAAAGCTTGTTCTTCTCAAATGTGACATCCTTCACGCCAGTCACCATCTAGCTTGAATGACTTCTTGAGCTTGCTCATTCCTATGTGAGCTATGCATCGATGCCATAGCCAACCCAAACTCGTCTTGGTGAAAAGACAAGTGGTCAATCTAGCATCCTTGTTGGAGAAGTCTACTAGGTAGAGATGTCCATGCCGAAACCCTTTGAAGATTAGTTCTTGGCTTGTTTCACTAGTCACAACAACATCATTCTTGCTAAAGGTGCACGTTAGTCCAAGATCACATAATTGTGCAATAGAAAGCAAATTGAAACTAAGTGACTTAACATACAATACATTGGAAATAGATAAATCATTTGAAATTGCAATTTTACCTAACCCAATTACCTTCCCCTTAGAGTTATCACCAAAGGTGACTTGTTCATGATTGTCGGGGTTCTCTATGGTGGTGAACATACCATCGTTGCCAGTCATATGTTGAGTGCACCCGCTATCGAGTACCCAATGCTTTCCTCCGGCTTTGTAGTTCACCTACACACATGAATTCAATTTTTTACTTTAGGCACCCAAGCCAACTTAGGTCCTTGTATGTGTGATATAAGTGTTTTTGGGACCCAAAGTTGCTTGGGGAGTTTCACCTTCATGCTCTTCATGTCCTTGGCAATGAACATTGCCTTCACCTTGCCATCTACTTTGCTCAAGAGATAATAATGATTATCGAAAGTAGACATGTAGTTTGTTGGCAATTTTGGAGAAGGTCGGTTAGAAAGAGGACACTCCCTTGTATGGTGACTGGTGGCCTCACAATGTTGGCAATAAGAACCAACTTCCTTGATGAAGCTTGTTTTGAGCTCCGGTGAGGGCACCTTTCCTTTGTTGGGCACCGGGAATGATCCAAGTCCTCTCTTATTGTAGGCCTTTTCTTGTTGGAAGAGGATTTCTTTGTGCTTGACTTCTCTCTTAGATAGTCTTGCCACACTAGTTCAGAGACTTTCAATTTCTTCCAGTAAGTCCTTCTCCCTAGCATTCTCTTTCAAAGGCAAAGACTTATGCAAGACATTAGTGGCATGAGAAATAATAGATACCTTATCATTAAGGGTTTCTTTCTTTATAGTTTTCAATTCTTGATCAAGAACTTCATAAGAAAGGTTAAGTACTTGATGCTCTTGGATTAACTCATTGTGCTTTCCCAAGAGTGCTTGGTGTGCTAAGTCAAGCTCATGATGATCTAGCTTGATTTGAGCCTTATCCTCCTCAACTTGCTTGACATGAGATTTGAGCGTGTCATGCTCCTTAAGTATGCTTTCATACTTGTCAAGCAAATTGAGGTTAGCACTCTCAAGCTTAGCACGAGTTTCTTCAAGAGCCTTGACCTTACTCTTTTCCCTCTTAATGATAGTGTGGTATTCATTTATCAATGAAGTTAAGTCATTGGGGGAAAGCTCATCATCGCTAGAGTCATCACATACCTTGGTGTTACCTTTAGCCATGAGGCACATGGGAGGTGGATGAAGAGATGAATCATCATTGTTGGCAATGGCAAGGCCGGCCAAGCTTTCTTCTTCCGCTTCACTCTCTTCATCACTTGATTCTTCGTCAGTGATCCATTCATTTGCCTCACACATGAACACCTTTTGTGGACCTTTTCTCTTCTTTGGTAAGAGCTTTGCCTTCTTTCCTTTGTCATGTTTCTTCTTCCCAAAGGATCTTAGTTTGGGCTTTACCTCTTCTTCATCATCCTCACTATCTTCAAGCTTGCGATGCTTGCCCTTGTGGTTTTCTCTTCTTTTGTCCAATTTTGGACAATCATAGGAGATGTGGCCTTGATCACCACAATTGTAGCAAGTATTGTTGTCATATCTCCTTGGTAGAAAAGCTTTCTTCTTGGGATCAAAGGTGTATCCCTTCTTGGCAATCTTGGAGTTCAAGCGAGAGGACTTTCTCATCATCAATGCAAGCTCATCATCGTCATCTTCACTTGATGCTTGCTCTTCTTCACTTGATCTAGGCTCAACCACTTTCTTTTTCTTGAGACTTGTTTTCTTGGTGGAAGCCTTTAGAGCAATTGTCTTTGAAGATTATTCCTCCATCATCCCAAGTACACTCATCTCATGAGCGTGAATCTCTCCAATGAGTTCTGAAACTTCAATGTGATCAAGAGATTCCTTTTGAAGCATGGAGTTGATGATGTCGTACTTTGGCTTTGGAAGGAGCATAAGAATCTTGCGGTTGATGAGTCCCTTGCCAAGAGAAGCAATATCAAGAGCATTAATTTCCTCAATAAGCACATTCAAACGAGAAAACATTTCATTGACATTTTCATGAGGTAGCATTTTGAACTCATCATATTTGGCTTTAAGCATATGATATTTTAGTTCTTTAACACGAGAAGAACCCTCATGAATTTCAATCAAGCAAGCCCAAATTTCACAAGCTTTTTCTTTGCTAGCAATCCTAGCAAACACATCTTGACTAATGCATTCGTAAATAGAATTTCTAGCTTTAGCATCCCACTTGACTTGATCACCAACATAATTATGCTCACCAAACCCCGCATGGGTCGCTTCCCATACCTCGAGAGCAATAGCCTCTAGATAAGCACGCATGTGTGCTTTCCAATAGGCAAGGTTCTTGCCGTCGAAGATAGGAATCGAACCCCCATTCTTGGCCATTTTAGCTCTCTAGCGGTGAAGCTAGAATGATCCAATGAGCAACCTTGCTCTGATGCCAATTGTAAGGATCGAATTCCCAAGAGGGGGGGTGAATTGGGCTTCTTTTCAAAAATTAAAGCAATAAAAAATTAATTACTAAAAGCCCAATTCCCTATGCAAACAACCTATGCATTCAAGTGAATAGTAACTTTGCGGTATATGAAATGCATAAGTGTAAGGGGAGAGGAAGAAAGCGCAAACTCCCGAGGAGACACGAAGACACGGAGATTTATCCCGTGGTTCAGCAAGATCGTCAAGATCTTCCTACATCCACGTTGTGGCACCCACCAAAGGGTATAGCCATTCCCAAGTCACCGAGACCAGGGATCTTCACTAAACTTCTCCTTTAGCCAACCTCAACAAGGTGGAGCTCAAGCCTTGTACAAGTAGGATCCTCCGGGCTTCCACAACCGTCTTGGCAAGCTCCGGAAGGCTCTCTCCAATCACCGACTCTTACACGGTGAGTACAATCACCAAGAGACACTCCCTTACAGCTCTTACTATACTAGAGACTCCAATCACCAAGAATGGAAGCACACAAGCACTATCTCTATCAAGTTCTAGCCTATCTCTTGGTGTACAGGTGGTGTAAATGATGTAGAAGTGGTAGCTAAATGTCTTGAATGCTTGATAATGTGTAGAGTAGCTCTGGTTGTCAAGACTTATCGAATAGACTGGTTGAAGGGGTATAAATATCCAGCCTCCACGAAATAGCCGTTGGAAAAGTAGGCTGACATCACTGTTTTGCGAACACCGGATGATCCGATGTTCTCCCTTCAGTTGTCATCGGTCGAATACAAATGAGCTGATGTCATTGTGTCAGATATGACCATTGATAGATCGATGTTACACTTGCCTCATCATCGGATGATCCGGTGACACTTCATCCAGAATTGGTTTAGAATTAATGCTTACTGGAGTGATCGAATAATGTGTTATAGTTGTACATCGGATGATCCGGTGTTTCACTTGGTTCAGGGTAATTGCTTACTGTGATGATCGACTGACGTAACACTTTATTCATCATCGGATGATCCGGTGAGTACTTAGTTCTGAGGTCTTCTTCTTCTGCTAAACCAACTCGACCGATGTATTGTTTTCTGGAAACATTGGTTGATTCGGTGAGTTGATTTGGTCTGCTTCGAGTTGTTCTAAGTGATTCTTTTGGAATTTGCTCGAGTGACCTCTTATACATTGGTTTGAAATATCCTTCTGATGATTACCAAGTCTTGGGTGTTGTCAATTTCGATGCAATAACTTTGACATATGAGCTTTTTCCTTTAGTCTTCATAATAATCGATTGACCTCGTGAAATAGTTTGTTTAGGGGTCTCCAATTATATCCAATGAGCAATAGATGATATATGTGTAGAGTCCATTAAGTGTGATGAGATATACAAGAGACCTTGCATCCACAAATTCATTAGTAATATTCAACGGTTGTCATTAATCACCAAAACCATACCTCATGGGGGCCTAGATGCTTTCAATCTCCCCCTTTTGGTGATTGATGACAACACAACAAGTAAAGCATAATAGTAATGAATTTAAGAATACGATACTCAAGAGTATATGCAATAAGTGCAAAAACCATCATACGAAACTTGAAGGCTCAAAAAGCGATCAATAACATATGAGAGACACGAATACTCAATGAATAGCAAAAGAGTAGAAAATCTCCCAAATTACAAAAGAACTCCCAAAAAGATAAACTCCCCCTACAACTAGGACTCCCCCTGGGACTAAGCTAACCTTCCCCCTGACTCTTCTCCCCCTTTGGAATCAAGACACCAAAAAGGGAAGCCGAGTGCCTATGGATCCTGAGCGCTCGGGGCGATGACAAACTGGTCGCTGTTGGGGGTGCTATTGTCGGAGCTGCTGCCTGCTGCTGCCGAAGCTGGAGTGGAGGTGACGGGGGCTGCAGGAGCTGCTGTCAGTGCCTGCTGAGTCTGGACTACTGGCAACAGGGCACTGACAACGGACGCCGGAGTCTGCTGGAACAGCGTCGCAGCCGGCAGGGGGGAGTGGATAGGTGCGCCTGGAGCAAGCAGTGGTGGCATGCTGATCGTCGGGATCGGCGTAGTCGACACTGGTGCTGAAGCTGGTGCCAGGACAGGCGGACCTGGAGCTAGGCCTGGAAGCTGTGACGGTAGGGCAATCCCAGTCTGCGTGTAGAGGTTGGTGATCAACCCCAGGATGCCCATCATAGTCTGCTGCGTCTGCTGCTGCTGGTCGAGAGAATGCTGGTGCATCTGATCAATCAGCCCAGTGAGCCTGTCAGTGTCCTCTCGCCTCTCGCGGGCAATCTGTCGCTGCATCTCCTGCTGCTGCTGCTGGAGCTCCAAGATACGCGCAGCCTGCTCAACTCGGGCCTGCTCAGCTGCAAGCCTATCCAGACATTGCTGCTCAACCATCTGCTGGAGAAGAGAGGTAAGCTCGGACGGCTGAGAGACATGTGCCTCTGACACCGGAGGTGGAGTAGGTGGTGGCACAGTCGAGCCTCCAGCCTCTGCGTCGTGCTGCCTGGGTGACGGAGGAGGTGGGAAGTACTCCTCAACATTGTCACTGGTGTCGCTCTTGGACCAAATGTGTTGTAGATCCCCACCCTGAGCCTCAGCCTGTGCTAGTATCTCGTCTTCCTTCTCCAAGTCTAACCAATCTTCCTCTGAGAGACAAGCATGGACCTGACGCTCAACTGGACGGCCAAGGCGGCGGTCTCCAGGAGCTGGAGCACGGTAGTGCCCGAACCGTGTGACGCTCTCGTTGGTGAGACTGTCACGCACGGTGGACCCCTCCGGAGCTATCAAGTAGAGCAAGTGACTGATCCAGTTACCAAACATAAGCTGCCTCATCATCCCAAATCCATCAGTGATGACATCCTCCATCTCACAAATGAGAATATCCACAATATCAAACTCCATCCCATTCATGACATAGAACAGGAGGGTCTGCTGCAAGCTGGTGAACCCCTCAAGGTATCCGGACCTCAGCAGAAGTGTGCGGCGCAAGGCAAGGTGCACAGTGCGTGCAGCTGGAGTGAGTAGAGCCGGTACCCTCGGCTGGTCTGGAGAGAAGGGCTGAGCAAACAGTGATCGTATCTCCTCATAAGGTGGTGCCACACCTCCAGTGAGCAGCCTCCTCGGTGGGTCTGCCTGTCCATATACTCTCTCGTGTAGGCATGTGTCGTGAAGATCCACGCCTAGCAGCTGTCCCAAAGTCTGTCGAGTCAGGTGGTGATGCTGGCCCATGAACATGAAGTCAATGGATATGTGGCCCTCAGAGACGTAGAGTGTGGCATAGAACACTCGGACCCAGTCCTCCACATAGGCACCCCGCTGGTAAGACATCAGCTCCACAAGCCCTATGTACCTCTCAAAGTAAGGGCGTATCTCTGTCCCGGCTGCAAGTGCGAGCTGATCCCAGTCAAGAAAGTTATGCTGGAAGAGCTTATGGCCCCGACATCTGTAAGTCTCGTACAACGACGCCAGTGTCAGGGTCCAGAAGCGGCTGTCCACAAGTGACTCTGTGGGCTGCGGGAACCACTCCTCAAGTAAAATGCTCCACCTGAGCTGCTTGGCCTTCAACTTCCTGTAATCTGTCAGGCGGACACCCTCACCAACACGGACGTTGGTGTCCATCTCATAGACGGCTCTCTGGGCCGCCCTGTCCTCCCGAAGGTCAGCTGCTGACGGTCTCGGGGCTGCAGCTGGATGACCCCCACGGGTCCTGACTGAGCGCCTGCGAACAAGCGGCACTTCAGGCTCCTCTTCCTCCTCTGGCTCCTCAAGCACCGGAGTCTGCCTCTATCTGGCTTCCCGGATCCTCAGCGATCCTCCTCGGCCACGCTCTTGCTCCTCAGCGGCGCAAGCGGCCATCAGGGCTTTCTTCTCCTCCTTCGTCATCTTCTGCTTTTTAGTGGCCGGCTCCTCAATAGCTTTGCCCTTTCCTTTCTTGTCACGACCCATGACAACGACGAATATGAGGTCGCGGGGCAGGAAACCGATCGCACGAGTCGACGACGCAAGAAACGACGCAGCCGGTGAACCCTAACAATGAAGCGGTGCGACGGAGAGCACGACAACCGAAAGGGGGGCACCACGACGGTGCAGAGGGCGGCGGTGCGGCGTGGGGCGGCGGCAGTGGTGCGGCAACGATGCAGCGTGGGGAGGCGCTTAGGGTGGTGGCGGCCGGACAGTGGTGGCGGCCAGAGGGCGGCGGCGGCGGTGTTGTGGCGGCGGCCGGAGGGCGGCGGCGGCCGGAGGATGGCGGTGGCCAGAGGGCGGCGGCAGGGTGTGGCGGCGATGGAGGTGAGGGCGCGGAGCATCGGTGGCGGAGAGCAAAGTCGAGGAGATAGAAACACGAGGGAGAGGAGGTGCTAAATAGGTGGGGCCCGAACCCTAGCTCAAAATTTAACATCAGATGAACCGACATAGGATGAGGGCTGCATCGGTCGAATGGTACAGTAAGGGTATTCCAGATGCACCATTGGCATCAGATGCTCCGACGTGAAAATGATTTGCATCGGTTGATTTTGACACAACTCCAGAAATGTGAACATCGGATGCTCCGATGTTTCTCAGAATGATCATCGGTTGATTTGACTTTCTAACTGAGTTGACCCTTGGCACTTGAGCACAAATTGATCCGATGATGCTTCTGGCCTAAGCATCGGATAATCCGATGAGTACAAAACAGCAGCATCCCATATATGTCCTTTGACTTAAACACACAACGAGAAACACAAGTCTTAGGACTTTTGAGGCAACCCCTTACCCCTCAAAAATACTAGTTGCCAAATAACATGGCTAATCCCTAAAGAAAATAGAACTCCGGAGAAAAAATCAAGCAAGAAAGCATCCAAATAAAATGTAAGGCCCATGCTTTGTGAGCTAGAGGATGAAAACTTCTATCTCTTTAAAGCATGTTCCTTTAGGCATTAACACACCTAACATTTTATTCTTTCCACATCATATGAGTTGAGATATTGCATTTTAAACAAGTCTCTTTCTCATGAAGTGGGTTCCCCTTTGTGACAATCTACCATATGCAATGCCAAACAATTTTTAATGCAGGAAATTAAACGTGAGTGCAAGTCTATATGGCAGGCATCATGCAAGACATAAATTAAATCTATCTTGCCAAATTTGAACCTTTCAAAGGCTTCTTCAGGGAGAGCCACTCTCCAAGTATTGGGAAAACCCAAAAGAACCTTCATCCCAAGCTAACCCTTGCCCACCCCTATCCTTTGAAAGTTAGACAAGACCTATATGAGATGCATTCCTACATGACCATGGCAACTTACATGACGTTTGATGCATCTAGCACATTTAATTCACTTCTTAGTCTAGAAAAAGTTTTCTCATCAAGTGGTTAATGAAGATATCCGCCAATTGTTCTTCATACCTAACATCTCGCAAGGAGATGTCTCCCTTAGCTTCATGGTCCCGCAGGAAATGATGGTGAATATCAATGTGCTTAGTGCAGGAGTGTTGAACGGGGTTTTTAGCAATCTTAACCGCGATTTCATTGTCACAAAGGAGAGTCACAACCAAGTTTAATACCAAAGTCCAAAAGGGTTTGCTTCATATAGAGAATTTGGGCACAACATGCACCGGCCGCTATATATTCCGCTTCCGCAGTGGACAAAGCAACGGAATTTAGCTTCTTGCTAGACCAAGATACTAGGGAATGCCCAAGCAAGTGGCACCCACCGGAGGTACTCTTGCGATCCACACGGCATCCGGCAAAGTCCGAATCCGAGTAACCCAAGAGATGGAATTTTGCACCTTTTGGGTACCACAGGCCTACACTTGGGGTATGCTTGAGATACTGAAGTATCCTAAAGACCGCCTTCTGATGCGATTCTTTAGGTTCCGTTTGAAAGCGAGCACACAAGCATACACTAAACATGATATCGGGCCTAGATGCGGTAAGATAAAGCAATGAACCAATCATAGAATAGTAATTAGATTGGCCAATAGGTTTACCGTCCTTATCCGCGTCGAGATGACAATTTGTTGCCATTGGAGTACTTCTTGAGCTACAATCTCCCATCTCAAATTTATTCAAGAGGTCCTTGGTATACTTTTCTTGATAGATGAAGGTTCCTTCTCGAAGTTGCTTGATTTGAAATCCAAGGAAGAAGTTGAGCTCTCCGATCATCGACATCTCGAATTCCCTAGACATCATTTTTCCAAACTCATGGCTAAGAGCTTCATTAGTTGAACCAAAAATAATATCATCGACATAAATTTGACAAATAAATAATTCTTCGTCGATGTATTTTGTGAAGAGTGTAGTGTCCACCCTCCCGATCTTGAATCCTTGCATGATAAAGAAATCCCGTAGTTGTTCATAACATGTCCTAGGTGCTTGCTTGAGCCCGTAGAGCGCCTTGTGCAACCTAAACACATGATTAGGATTCCTCGAATCTTCAAACCCGGGAGGTTGTTCAACATAGACAAGCTCGTTAATATAACCATTAAGAAAGGCACTTTTCACATCCATTTGATAAAGCTTTATATTATGATGTGATGCAAAAGCAAGAAGTATACGGATAGCTTCTAGTCGAGCGACCGGAGCAAATGTCTCTCCAAAGTCTAGTCCTTCAACTTGTGAGAAACCCTTGGCCACAAGTCTTTCCTTGTTGCGGATCACAACATCGTTCTCGTCTTGTTTGTTGCGGTACACCCACTTTGTCCCGATGACGTTCTTGTCCTTAGGTCGCTCCTCCAACACCCAAACTTCATTGCGGATGAAGTTGTTAAGTTCTTCTTGCATGGACATCACCCAATTTGGATCTTGGAGTGCTTCCTCAATGTGAGAGGGTTCTACACATGAAACAAACGAGTAGTGCTCACAAAACGTAGCGAAATGGCGAGAACATGTACTTACTCCCCTTGACGGACTTCCGATAATTTGGTCAATCGGATGCGCCTTGGAGATGCGTCCATGCCTCATAAGTGGTTGTGAAGCACTTGGCAGTGGTGCGTGTTGCTCTTCTTGTGGTTGGACTTGATCATGTACTTGTTCTTCTTCTTGATGTTGTGTGGCTTGTGAATCTTGTGTCGGCAATGGATCATCTTTTTCTTCTTCATCAACTTGAGGTGCCATAGATGTGTTGATGTAGGAACTTGAAGCTCCCCCTTGATCATGGCTCTCCTCAACTTTAGGCTTGATGTCTACAATGGTCATGTTCTTCATAGCTTCTCGTAGAGGCTCATCATCTATTTCACCATGACCAAAACTCTCCTCTTGGGAGCCATTAGTTTCATCAAACTCAACATCACAACTTTCCTCAACTAAACCGGAGGTTTGGTTGAATACTCGATATGCTTTTGAGTTTGATGCATAACCAAGAAAGATACCAACATCACACCTTCTTTCAAACTTACCGAGCATTTTCTCGCGGTAGATGTAGCACTTGCACCTGAAGACTCAGAAATAGGAGATGTTGGGCTTTCTCCCAATGAGAAGTTCGTACGGGGTCTTTTGAAGTAGTCGATGTAGGTAGACCCGATTTGCGGCATGGCACGCCGTGTTGATTGCTTCGGCCCAAAACTTCTCGGACGTGCCATAGTCATCAAGCATTGCTCGCGCAAGAGTGATGAGAGTCTTGTTCTTCCTTTCAACGACACCATTTTGTTGAGGAGTGTATGTGGCCAAAAACTCATGCTTCACGCCTTCACGATCACACCACTCCCCAATGTTGTAGTTCTTAAATTCGGTGTCGTTGTCACTCCGGACCTTGATGATGGGAAGTTGAAATTCCCTTTGAGCACGGTTAGCAAAGGTCTTGAACACTTCCGGAGTTTCACTCCTGTCACCTAGAAACAAAGTCCAAGCATAGCGAGAGTATTCATCAACTATAACAAGACAATAGAGGTTACCGCCAAGACTTTGATATGTGGACGGTCCGAAGAGGTCCATGTGGAGCAACTCAAGTGGCTTGGAGGTTGACACCATTGTCTTCATCGGGTGATGAGAAGCAACTTGCTTCCCGGCTTGACAAGCGCTACAAAGCTTGTTCTTCTCAAATGTGACATCCTTCACGCCGGTCACCATCCCGAGCTTGAATGACTTCTTGAGCTTGCTCATTCCTATGTGAGCTATGCGTAGATGCCATGGCCAACCAAAACTCGTCTTGGTGAAAAGACAAGTGGTCAAGCTAGCATCCTTGTTGGAGAAGTCTACTAGGTAGAGATGTCCATGCCTAAACACTTTGAAGATTAGTTCTTGTCTTGTTTCACTAGTCACAACAACATCATTCTTGCTAAAGGTGCATGTTAGTCCAAGATCACATAATTGTGCAATAGAAAGCAAATTGAAACTAAGTGACTTAACATACAATACATTGGAAATAGATAAATCATTTTAAATTGCAATTTTACCTAACCCAATTACCTTCCCCTTAGAGTTATCACCAAAGGTGACTTGTTCATGATTGACGGGGTTCTCTATGGTGGTGAACATACAATCGTTGCCGGTCATATGTTGAGTGCACCCGCTATCGAGTACCCAATGCTTTCCTCCGGCTTTGTAGTTCACCTACACACATGAATTCAATTTTTGACTTTAGGCACCCAAGACAACTTAGGTCCTTGTATGTGTGATACAAGTGTTTTTGGGACCCAAAGTTGCTTGGGGAGCTTCCCATTCATGCCCTTCATGTCCTTGCCAATGAACCTTGACTTCACCTTGCCATCTACTTTACTCAAGAGATAATAATGATTATCAAAAGTAGACTTGTAGTTAGTTGGCAATTTTGGAGAAGGCCGGTTAGGAAGAGGACACTCCCTTGTATGGTGACCGGTGACCTCACAATGTTGGCAATAAGAATCAACTTCCTTGATGAAGCTTGTTATGAGCTCTGGTGAGGGCACCTTTCCTTTGTTTGGCACCAGGAATGATCCAAGTCCTCTATTGTTGTAGGCCTTTGCTTGTTGGAAGAGGATTTCTTTGTGCTTGACTTCTCCCTTAGATAGTCTTGCCACACTAGTGCAGAGACTTTCAATTTCTTCCAACAAGTCCTTCTCCCTAGCATTCTCTTTCAAAGGCAAAGACTTATGCAAGACATTAGTGGCATGAGAAATAATAGATACCTTATCATTAAGGGTTTCTTTCTTTATAGTTTTTAATTCTTCATCAAGAACTTCATAAGCAAGGTTAAGTATTTGATGCTCTTGGATTAACTCATTGTGCTTTCCCAAGAGTGCTTGGTGTGCTAAGTCAAGCTCATGATGATCTAGCTTGATTTGAGCCTTATCCTTTTCAACTTGCTTGACATGAGATTTGAGCGTGTCATGCTCCTTAAGTATGCTTTCATACTTGTCAAGAAGATCGAGGTTAGCACTCTCAAGCTTAGCACGAGTTTCTTCAAGAGCCTTGACCTTACTCTTTTCCCTCTTAATGATAGTGTGGTATTCATTTATCAATGAAGTTAAGTCATCGGGGGAAAGCTCATCATCGCTAGAGTCATCACATACCTTGGTGTTACCTTTAGCCATGAGGCACATGGGAGGTAGATGAAGAGATGAATCATCATTGTTGGCAATGGCAAGGCCGGCCAAGCTTTCTTCTTCCGCTTCACTCTCTTCATCATTTGATTCTTCGTCGGTGATCCATTCATTTGCCTCACACATGAACACCTTTTGTGGACCTTTTATCTTCTTTTGGAAGAGCTTTGCTTTCTTGCCTTTGTCATGTTTCTTCTTCCCAAAGGATCTTAGTTTGGGCTTGACCTCTTCTTCATCATACTCACTATATTCAAGCTTGCGATGCTTGCCCTTGTGGTTTTCTCTTCTTTTGTCCGGTTTTGGACAATCATAGGAGATGTGGCCTTGATCACCACAATTGTAGCAAGTATTGTTCTCATCTCTCCTTGGTAGAAAAGCTTTCTTCTTGGGATCAAAGGTGTATCCCTTCTTGGCAATCTTGGAGTTCAAGCGAGAGAACTTTCTCATCATATCTGCAAGCTCATCATCGTCATCTTCACTTGATGCTTTCTCTTCTTCATTTGAGCTAGGCTCAACCACTTTCTTTTTCTTGAGACTTGTTTTCTTGGTGGAAGCCTTTAGAGCAATTGTCTTTGAAGATGATTCCTCCATCATCCCAAGTACACTCATCTCATGAGCGTGAATCTCTCCAATGAGTTCTGAAACTTCAATGTGATCAAGAGATTCCTTTTGAAGCATGGAGTTGATGATGTCGTACTTTGTCTTAGGAAGGAGCATAAGAATCTTGCGGTTGATGAGTCCCTTGCCAAGAGAAGTAATATCAAGAGCATTAATTTCCTCAATAAGCACATTCAAACGAGAAAACATTTCATTGACATTTTCATGAGGTAACATTTTGAACTCATCATATTTGGCTTTAAGCATATGATATTTTAGTTCTTTAACACGAGAAGAACCCTCATGAATTTCAATCAAGCAAGCCCAAATTTTACAAGCTTTTTCTTTGCTAGCAATCCTAGAAAACACATCTTGACTAATGCATTCATAAATAGAATTTCTAGCTTTAGCATCCCACTTGACTTGATCACCAACATAATTATGCTCACCAAACCCCGCATGGGTCGCTTCCCATACCTCGGGAGCAATAGCCTCTAGATAAGCACGCATGTGTGCTTTCCAATAGGCAAAGTTCTTGCCCTCGAAGATAGGAACCAAACCCCCATTCTTGGCCATTTTAGCTCTCTAGCGGTGAAGCTAGAATGATCCAATGAGCAACCTTGCTCTGATACCAATTGTAAGGATCGAATGCCCAAGAGGGGGGTGAATTGGGCTTCTTTTCAAAAATTAAAGCAACAAAAACATAATTACTAAAAGCCCAATTCCCTATGCAAACAACCTATGCATTCAAGTGAATAGTAACTTTGCGGTATAGGAAATGCATAAGTGTAAGGCGAGAGGAAGAAAGCGCAAACTCCCGAGGAGACACGAAGACACGGAGATTTATTCCGTGGTTCGGCAAGATCGTCAAGATCTTCCTACATCCACGTTGTGGCACCCACCAAAGGGTATAGCCACTCCCAAGTCACCGAGACCAGGGATCTTCACTAAACTTCTCCGTTAGCCAACCTCGGCAAGGTGGAGCTCAAGCCTTGTACAAGTTGGATCCTCCGGGCTTCCACAATCGTATTGGCAAGCTCTGTAAGGCTCTCTCCAATCACCGACTCTTACACAGTGATTACAATCACCAAGAGACACTCCCTTACAGCTCTTACTATACTAGAGACTCCAATCACCAAGAATGAAAGCACACAAGCACTATATCTAGCAAGTTCTAGCCTATCTCTTGGTGTACAGGTGGTGTAAATGATGTAGAAGTGGTAGCTCAATGTCTTGAATGCTTGAGAATGTGTAGAGCAGCTCTGGTTGTCAAGACTTATCGAATAGACTGGTTGAAGGGGTATAAATAGCCAGCCTCCACGAAATAGCCGTTGGAAAAGTAGGGTGACATAACTGTTCTGCGAACACCAGATGATCCGATGTTCTCCCTTCAGTTGTCACCGGTCGAATGCAAATTAGCTGATGTCATTGTGTCAGATATGACCGTTGATAGACCGATGTTACACTTGCCTCATCATCGGATGATCTGGTGACACTTCATCCAGAATTGGTTCAGAATTAATGCTTACTGGAGTGATCGACAGATGTGTTATAGTTGTACATCGGATGATCCGGTGTTTCACTTGGTCCAGGGTAATTGCTTACTGTGATGATCGACCGACGTAACACTTTCTTCATCATCGGATGATCCGGTGAGTACTTAGTTCTGAGGTTTCTTCTTCTGCTAAACCAACTCGACTGATGTATTGTTTTCTGGAAACATCGGTTGATCCGGTGAGTTGATTTGGTCTGCTTCGAGTTGTTCTAAGTGATTCTTTTGGAATTTGCTCGAGTGACCTCTTATACACTGGTTTGAAATATCCTTCTGATGATTACCAAGTCTTGGGTGTTGTCAATTTCGATGTAATAACTTTGACATATGAGCTTTTTCTTTTAGTCTTCATAATAATCGATTGACCTCGTAAAATAGTTTGTTTAGGGGTCTCCAATTATATCCAATGAGCAATAGATAATATACATGTAGAGTCCATTAAGTGTGATGAGATATACGAGAGACCTTGCATCCACAAATTCATTAGTAATATTCAACGGTTGTCATTAATCACCGAAACCATACCTCATGGGCGCCTAGATGCTTTCAATTTGTCAATGCAAAGGACATCACTGTGTACTCATAAGATCCATACCATGTCCTAAAAGTTGTCTTAGGTATGTCTGACGGCCTAATCTTCATTAGAAAGTAACCTGACCTGAAATCAATCTTGGAAAACACACAGACACCTTTCATCTGATCAAACAAATCCTCTATACAGGGCAAGGTGTACTTGTTCTTGATGGTCACCTCGTTGAGAGCTCGGTAATCCACACACATCCTTTGCGTTCCATCCTTCTTGTCCACAAATGGAACGGGCGCTCCCCAAGGTGAAGAGCTTGGGCGAATAAAACCTTTCTCTAGTTGCTCTTGAATTTGCTTCTTGAGCTCCGCTAATTCCATAGGAGGCATCCTATACGGCCTCTTAGGTATAGGTGCAGTTCCAGGTATTAAATCAATAACAAACTCAATGTCTCGATCGGGTGGCATACCTAGCAACTCGTCTGGGAACACGTCCAAAAATTCACATACCACCGGAATCTCCTTAATTGCAGTACCATCCATGTGATTCAGCTCCAATTACTTTGGTGCATGTTGAGTTGCTTTAAATTCTACGGTGGTCCCCTCCTCATTGGTCAACTTCACCGTCTTTGTGGCACATTCGATAACTCCATTGTGCTTCCTCAAGCAGTCCATACCAAGTATAATATCCAATTCTTGAGAATCCAAAACAATGAGGTTGGCAAAGAAGTCTACCCCCCTTATTCTAAGGCTTACTTTTGGACATACTATATTTGTCTTCATCTCGCCTCCAGGAGACTTAACCAATAGAGTAATCTTCATATGAGAGATAGGCAAACTATACTTGGAAACATACTTCGATGCAATGAATGAATGCGATGCTCCAGAATCAAATAACATAGTTGTCGGGTTGGAGTTTGCGAGAAACATACCAATGACCACGTCGTCCACTTGTTGCGCTTCCTCCGTAGAGATATGGTTGACGTTGCCACGAGCAAAATTCTGCTGTCCACGGTTGGCTTGTGGCGCTCCCCCATTCGGTCTTGGGTTCTGCTTGGCGCATTGCTTCCTTGTCCAAGGTCTGACTTAGGGCATTGATGTGCAAAGTGTCCAGCTTCTCCACAAGTATAGCACTTCCTAGCTGCACCAGAATTCGGACGAACTTGATTATGAACGTTTCCACCAGGAAAGTTGGCTCGAGGTGCATAGGGCATTGGAGGCCTAGGTGCTTGCATTACAGGGCGCTGCTGCACAAACTGAGTTGGACGCGGTGCATATACAAGGCGATGAGCAGGCGTAGAGGAGATGAAATAAGGCGCATTAGGTGGTGCAAAGCGAGGGCGCACATTACTTCCTTGTGGCTTTCCTGTATATGGCGCCTTCCTCTTGTTATCCTGTTTCATATCACAAATCTTGTTCTCAACCACAATTGTTTTGTCCACAAGCTTCTGAAAATTGGCATAATCACAGTTGAGCAATTGCACTTAGAACTCATTGTTCAAGCCCCTCATGAATAAGTATTGCTTCCGGCTGTCCTGGCTCACATCTTCAGGCGCGTACCTTGAAAGTTGAGTGAACTTGTTGAGATATTCACCCACACTCGATCTTCCTTGCCTCAAGTTCTCAAATTCTTGCCTCTTCAAGATCATAACACCTTCTACCACGAAGTGAGAACGGAAGTTATCCTTGAATTCAGCCCAAGTGATCCTCTCATGATTCTTATGAGCATTGCATAAGGAATCCCACCAATCTGCAGCTGCTCCAATTAGTTGATGAGAAGCAAATAGGACCTTCTCTCGGTCACTGCATTGGACAATAGCAAGTTTCTTCTCCACGGACTTGAGCCAATCATTGGCATCCATAGGGTCGGTAGCTTGAGCAAAGGTTGGCGGCCTAGTCCTCATAAACTCTCTCAACCGGTTATGAGGAGGTGGGGGTGGCGGTGGAGGCATGTGGGGCTGATTATTGATGTTACCAGCCTGCAGTTGTCCCATAGTCTGTATCATGGTCTGCATGAGCTAGTTTTGCATAGCCAGTAGCTGCTCAATATTGATAGCTCTATGAGCAGGTCCTTGTCCATTGTTGTTCTGAGGTACTCTATGGTTCTCCTCCTCATCATTGACATCCCTCTGGTTCTGAGTCCTCACCATCTGAAGAAAAGCAAGAGATAAGAATTTAGAAACGTCTCCAACTATATGCATCAAGGGATATGAAACTAAGCTACTAGCTACACTAGCCTAGGTGGACATGGCAATGCTAAAGCATCCCAAAATCCTCTATTAAGCACACAAGCAAACATTATATATAGAAAATAGCACTCCAAGCAAAAACACATCGATTCCTAAGTACTCCTATGTGCTCTAAAGTGTCCATTCTATCTAGGTTGCGTCCTACGGTCAACCTGTGGCTCTGATACCAATTTGTGACACCCAGTTCCAAAAAATGAACCAAGTGAACGCATATGTATTCCCAGGATGTTCAACACACATACACGAGTGCATTCACAAAAGAGTATACAGAAAATTACCACGGAACAAGATTAATAAACCAAATTTTATTACACAATTCATAATATCCTCGAATACAAGCTCTAATGAATATTAATGACAAGTTCAACTAATGCAGCGGAAATAAACTAAATAAGCAACTAAGCAAACTAAGCATAAGGGATATCGCAGCTCCATGCAACACCACAGGCAAGTCGACGGCAGCACACAGCCTAGAACTCCGCATTATCCTCAAAACACTCCCAACCATCACCTGAAACTGTGGGCGGGGAATTGCAAGGGCGAGTACATGTCGTACTCAGCAAGTGTGGAAAGTATGACATGTAGCTGATACAATTGACAAATGTAATAAAGGCTAAGTGCTGAAAAGTACAGTAAAACATTTGAAAGCAATATATCATATGTATGTGAAGTAAACCCATCATAATCCATGTAGTTATCATAATACCAGTCTATATCTCATTACCAATAACCATATTTATCACCATGAACCATAATACCATCCCAAAGCCAATACCAAACCATAACCATCCCAAATACCAATTTCCCTCTAATCATGTAGGTCATCCAGGTGCTCTTAACCAGGAGCACGGCTATCATGATAGTTTTAATACTCTGCAAAGTTTGTACCACTTTACCCACGTGTTTGTGATTTCATCACCCGTCGGCGACTAAAGAACCTCCCTTTCGCCAATTACACTTCCTTTGGTGTATGGCCAAGAGATCACAAAATAGCCTTTACAAAGGGACTACTAGCACGTACGAACCCATTGAGGTTTCACCGGTGGTGACGTCTCCTACAGAGCACATCTTCAACCAAGGGCCCCCTCTTGTGCCATTCGGATCCCAGGGAGTCCCTGCCACAAATCCAAACCCAATACGACTCCCCTTCTCCGGTGTGCCAAATGATCTGCACAATACCAGCAATACCCTAATTAATCAGCTATGCCACACCCATACTTGGCCTCGTGGTGGCACTGTAGTCCTGACCTATTCTCGCATGAACCGGTCCTTGGATCTAAAGCAAGCAACCACCATGACATCCAACCTGTCCACATACCAGGCTTGCTTAGATCACCCATTACATGTCATATTAACTAGTTCATGTTAACCATAGTCTCATTGGTGCATAATTAGGTAGTATAGTATTTTTCCATCCCAATTAATTAAGCGATGCAAAAGGTAAAAACCCTTCCCGACTCTCTACCAGGTATTCCAGGTGACAATGGTGGTTAAACAAAGCTAGTCAACTTCCTATCATAGGATTCCCATCAAATGACACAAGCATGCAATTTTGCAAACAAAATATTTGTTTTAAAACAGGATCAATACGATCAAGGACACTTGCCTTACTCCGATGGATAGGGTTGCTCAAGCGCTTCGAAGTCTTGGTTCTGGAAATCCTCGTACACGACCTCTTGAGCACTTCCCTCTACTCGTGATCACACATACAAGAAAATATATACAAATCAACATGATGCACACATATTAACCAACATGCGATGACATGCATGCATGCAAAGTTCAATTATTAATTAACTATGGTTGTTTATTGATTAGATGTAACTATTTCATATGTGTTTATACGAGTTTACAGGGGTTTTAGCGAGAATTAATGCTGCTGAAAATAAATTTATGGTGCAACTACGATTAAATTACATCTATTAGATTTAATACGTTCGCTAAAATTCATATCGGAAAATGTGTCCTACCGTAGATGTGACGGCTTCAAAGATCGCGGGACGAAGACGACGCGTAGACAAAGTAGATGGCGCAGCGGTCCTCCGGCGGCATGACGACGACGACGATCTCCGGCGTATGACGGCACCCTCCTCTCATTCTTCCTCTTTTCTTCTCCCTTTTTTCTTCTCCTAGCGGCGCCTCTGGTCTTTTCTT
Organism: Tuctoria greenei; assembly: GCA_036927565.1. Classification (NCBI taxonomy): domain Eukaryota; kingdom Viridiplantae; phylum Streptophyta; class Magnoliopsida; order Poales; family Poaceae; genus Tuctoria; species Tuctoria greenei. The sequence goes on along the minus strand of JAYESD010000002.1, from coordinate 272,894,221 downwards.
TTTTTTCTACCGGTGCTAGGTCTTCTAGCGGCTAGGGTTTTGGGGCTGCTGCGATTTCTGTCGACGAAATCACGAGGTCTACGGTCGCTTTTATAGCCGGAGTGGCAACGAGGCTAGCCACAACCGACTCGTCCGGCACAGTGGACGCGCGTGACCTTGCTGGACTTGGCCACGGGCGAGGGGCGTACTGGGCGAACCGGCCGCTCGGCCATGCCGGTCGGCTACGGGTGCGGGCGGCGGCCTGGCACCGGCTTGGAGTACCCAGGCACTATTTGCCCAGAACCTTCTGGGGGTGAAGCAAAGCTTCCCTGGAAACTTCCAGAAGTTTTTGGAATCTTTTTTCTTTAGGTTTCCCAAATATATTTATATATATATATATATATATATATATATATATATATTATATTTGTTTCCTAATACATGGTTTATATTATTATTTCCTTTTTATTCTTTTGCTACACATATTTTGTATATGTATGTTTTATCTTTTATTATTTTTCCTTTATTCTACTAATGTTTAATGCATGAACATGTATTCAATGCATGATGCAAAAATTGAGGGTGTTACAATTTACGTGGTTCGGGCCGCCTGGGCGTAATACCCTACTCCACGGTGGTTTGTGTATTGTATTGCTCAAGCGTGTGTCTGGGTCTGAGCAAAGATGTCTAAGTTGGTGGCTATCTGGTCCTTTTATAGTCCAAGGCCAGACAGCTTACAAGTGGGGCCCGGGGCCCGACAGGTGGCCCTGGGAGTAACCAAATCCATTCTAAGATCTGGGAGTAAATACTATCTCCTGACAATGGCTTCAATGTGCCGCTTGTCCATGCCCTGCTGCAGGGCTACACATAGCCCCTCATCATGGTTGGTTGCATCCCGTCTATCTTGTCATGGCCTCTCATTTGTCTGTCGTACATAGTAGTTCGGCACCGGCCTGTCATAACAAGACTGGGTATAGGCCTCTTGACTAACGAGCGCGCACCCTTGCTTACCTAGGGAAGGCATGCGTGCTTACTCCTTGGACACAAAGGACATGTCTTACTTTACTCCTCCTTCCTTCCATCCCCCGGTAGCCGTTAACCAAGTGGTTGAGCCTGGGTCTACCTCCACAGGAAGGCCTATGCCAGACGTCGCAGGACACGTTGTTGCGCCGGACCTTTCCTCAGGGGGGGAGGCGGGTCTGGAGCTTGCAGGACACGTGGCAGCACCAGACCCTTCCTCCGTGAGGAGGCAGGTCCGTAGCTACGGGGCACGTGTCTGCGTCAGACCTCTCCTCACCGGGGGCGGGTCCGAAGCTGCAGGACATGTGGCTGCGTCGGACCTCTCCTCATCAGGGAGGCGGGTCCAGAGCTGCAGGACACATGGCAGTGTCGGACCTTCCCCCAGAGGGGAGGCAGGTCCGGAGCTGCAAGTCCGGAGCTACGGGAGACATGGCAGCGCTGGCTGCATCCTCAATGGAGAGGTACGGCCCGGAGCTGCGACGCGTGCAGAAGCTTCGGGCCTCCTCTCAGTGTCGAGGCTGGTCTGGAGGTACAGGATACGTGGCGGGGTCTGGCCTACCCTCAGCGGTGAGGTTGGTCCAGGAGCTTCACTTCACGTGGCTTACGCTGGGGCCTACCTCCATAAGAGGCGGGGCCCTGCACGTCCTCTTCCTTGTATCTATGGGTACCCGGTCCGCCAGGTACCGACAGAAGCCATTGGGGCGGGCTGAGGTGATATCCTTGAAAAAAGAGGTGAAGGATATTCAGACGCTCGAGGAAGAAGGCGAAAATTCTGGTTGCAGGGTTTGGGTAAGGAAGGAACCGTTCCATCTAAACGGAGGTTTCCCCCTTTTTTCAGCCCCACGGCGCCTGCTCCAAGCGAAGGATCAGACCGCACCACCCAACACACTGCATCCATGACAAACGGGTCCTATGTCCCCGCTCAGACGCACTGGCCCAGTCGGTCAGCCACTTGGGGAAGTCGTTGAGGCATCTCCCTCAATCACGGAGCGAACAAAAGTGCTATAAGCTGCATCGGGGACCGCCGCAATTAAAGGAGCCGCGGATGAAAGTGCATCTAGGAATCCCTTGTGGGTTTTGGTTGATTTATGAAAAGAAAATGAGATCCTAACCACATTGTTGAGATGAGCACACGTTCTAATAAAAGAATGAATAAAGCACCAAAAAGAAAGAAGAATGAGGATCAATGCGGAAAAGAGCTCAAGAACCAAGTGTAGTAGATCATTGTGTATAGAGTGTGTTAAGGAAACACACCACAAGAGCTCAAGCACAAATAATCTCACACATTGCACAAAGTTATACAGGACCGGACTAGTCCGACTGACCCCGGACAAGTCCGATGTCTTTCTGCACCAGATCGGACAAGTCCTCACAATGCGGACTTGTCCACACAGTCCAGTTTTCACTGACCGGACTAGTCCGATATTACCACAGACTAGTCCAATATCTCTATTACTAGAATCGGATTAATCCTCCCTAGTGCGGACTAGTCCCCCAAACACTTCACAAGTTGCACGAAATCGGACAAGTCCGATAACACCACGGACTAGTTTGATATCTTTCTGATGTCAATCGGACAAGTCCGATATTAGCACGGACTAGTCTGAAATCCCTCTGGCCTAAATCGGACAAGTCCTCCAAGTGTGGACTTGTTCCCAAATTCACAAAGGGATTCACCTATCTGGACAAGTCCGATATTCATCGGACTAGTCCGAAGATTTCCAGAACCAAATCGGACTAGTCCGCTTTCACTTCGGACAAGTTCGATATTTTGGGACACCTATGGTTTCCTACACGCAGCACACCGGACTAGTCCCGTGTCCACCACGGACTAGTCCGATCTTTCTAAACCCTAACGGTAACTTTTGGGAACCCCATATAAATAGGTGTGCACAGCCCAACTTTCACCCAACTAGACACCTTGCACCGTCACACCCTCCAAGAGACTAGAAAACTCATCTCTCCACGCAATACAACACAAGAAATCTTAATCCTTTGAGGATACACTTTTGATCCAAGGAGAGACACGGTTCTTCACACGTTGAGTTCTTGGTTTGATTTCCTAACACACTCCTGTGGTTTTCATTGTGATCTTAAGAGTGTGTTATTGGTGGTGTTCATCTTGTAATCTTGGGGAGCCCTCAACTTGTGAGAAGGCCCCTTGAATTCAGTTATTTGCCCTTTGTGATTAGTGAAAAGGATTGGCCTCCGTGGCGATCCGACGAGGGTAGGGTTGGAGAGGACCCGATCCTTTTGTGGACTCCTCAACGTGGATGTAGGTTGCCTCTGTGGGAACTGAACCACGGGATAAAGAGTTTATGTTCTTACTTTGCGCATATTGTTCTTACTCTTCATATTTATCTAGGGTATCAATCAATCTTGTTTACATTACGTTGAAACATTGAATATAAGATTAACTTGTGCTACATCCTAGTTCATAGTAGTGTGAAACTCCAATTACAAGTACTTTTCTGCTGCATACAGTCTAGGATCAAGATAATCGATCAAATTTGATCAATCTAGTCCGCACGCACCGAACTAGTCCGATATCTCGGGAGTTGATCAGTTTGTTAAGTGTTGCAGGTTCCGAAAAAAATTCAAAAGGCCTATTAAACCCTCCTCTATGCCACATTCAATTGGTATTAGAGTCGGACTCTTCAAAAGGAGACTAGTCGCTCGAAGAGAACATGTCAGACATGAAGGACGTACACAAGAGCATCAACCAAGAGAAAGTTGAAGAAGAAAAGAACCAAAAATTGGAGAGGCTCCTCGAGGCCATTCAAGACTTCGAGGATGACGATGAGGAGACACTGGAACTCAAGGCACTCGTAAGGAAGAAAACCCTCTCCAAGGGAAAAGTGAAGATCGAAGACGATAAGAAGAAGAAGGGGAGTAGTCACACCGACTACTCCCGATATCTTTTCAACTACGATCATATTATTCCTAGCAATAATCACTACCTATCTATTCCACTTGAAAAAGCCCCACACTTTGATGGCAATGACTACTCAATGTGGAGGCAGAACATGAAAATGCACTTGATTTCTCTCAATCCAAGTTTGTGGCATATTGTATGTATAGGAATAGATATCCCGGACGGCGATGAAGAGCTTACACCAAGCCAAGAGTAAGCAATTCATCGGAATGCTCAAGCCGCAGTAGTCACTACTTCTTCGCTTAGTCGGGATGAGTTCACCAAAGTGGACAGACTCGAGATTGCAAAGGAAATATGGGACACTTTGCAAACTGCACATGAAGGCGATCGTCATGTGCGAGAGGCGAAGATCGAAATGATCGAAGGTGAATTGGGAAGATTCGCCATCGAAGAAGATGAGTCGCCACAAGACATGTACAATCGGCTAAGGACGCTCATCAACAAGGTTCGAGCATACGGAAGCAAGAAGTGGAACGACCACGAGGTGGTGAAGCTCATTCTTAGAGCTTTCATGCCTCGCCATGTCACCTTGTGCTCAATGATACGAGAAAGCCCCAGGTACAAGAAAATTACCCCGGATGAGTTGCTTGGGAAGATCATCAATTTCGAGACGATGGAAAAGCAAGTGAAGTATGTCAAGGAGATTGCTGATCTCACCTCGACAAAGAAGAAAGGGGTCGCATTGAAGTCCATTTGCATGCCCTTGTCAAGAGAAGCTCAAGAAGCTCAACTAGAAGAAGACGGTGATGATGAGAGCAGTGACATGGATGAAGATGACATGATACTATTCATGAAGAAATTCAAAAGGATGATGAAGAAAAGACAAGGGGCTAAATCAAGGGAAGGGAAGTACAAGGAAAAATCAAGAACGAAGTTTAGGCGGGCATGCTATAACTGTGGTGAGTATGACCACTTTATAGTTGATTGCCCATATGAAGAAAACAAGAAGAAGACCAAGGAAACAAAGCCTCAACCCAAGAAATTCCTCAAGAAGAAAAAGCAAGCTGAACAAGCGCATCTAGGGAAAGAGTGGGACTCGAATGATGAGTCCTCATCCGAAGAAGAAGAGGAGATGGCTAGCATAGCCATCAAGAAGACATCCAAGAAGTCCTCTCTCTTCCTCACTCTCGGCGCATGGAAGGGGAACGACACTTGCCTCATGGCAAAGGAAGGTAAACGAAAGGTAACAACCAAACCTTCTTTCTTGCATTCCTATTCTAGTGATAGTGAAATTGCTAGTAATAATGAAGATATGCTCATTGGCTTAGATAAGAAAACAGCTGCAAAAATGAAACTTCTACTTGATCAGCTTGTTGAGAAGGAGAAGTTAATCAACCGTCAAGAAGAAAAATCAGCGGCATATGGTGGCTGTGTACGCCGGCTTTGGAGCGACCCTCGATGATACCGCCATGGTCAAGAAGCTCCTCGACACTGTCCTTGATCACGTGTACCCTGTCGTGGTCGGCATTGAACAATTCTGGGATGTTGAGAAGCTGTCATTTGAGGAGGCGCTAGGGAGGCTGAAAGCCTTCGATGAGCGTTGTCGTCGGCGCACTCAAGACCACGAGACTGCTGGTGGTGATGGACATCTCCAGCTCACAGAAGTTGAATGGCATACTCGGGAGAATCGTAAGTCTCGAGCAAAGAAAGGTAAATGTTATAATTGTGGTGTTCGTGGACACTTTGCCAGGGAATGCCCAAATCAGAACAAGAAAGAAGCACTTCTTGCAACGGCGGATGAAGAACCAGCACTACTCTAAAGTGTGTCTAGAAGGATGAAATAATCTAAATCAAGATTAGGAGGAAATTTGTTAGGAGTAATCTTGACTTAATTATGTCTATGTGTGTTTTGATGCGTACGTGTGTTGAACTGTACGTGTGTGTTAGCTGGAGTTGTTAGCATATGCGTTCGCACTCATCCACCTCTAAAACCTATCTCAAAAGGAATATTCTCCTCTTTTATTACAGTCACCTTTAAAAAATTCTCTCCTTGTTTTGTTCTCCCCACTCGTTGACCTCTATATCAACTACTATCTATTTTATATCATATTATAAAACTACTTTTTATATTTCTTTTGCCAAACAACTATTTTTTACGATTATACTATGCTTGTAATTTACATAAACTCACTAAATTCTTTTTTATTTCTTTTCTGATCTCTATTATTTCCTTCTTTTTTCCCAAATTTTTCTCTCTTTTTTTATTTTCTTTTTTTCTCCTGATTTCTCTCCTGCCTCCTCCCGTTCTTTCTAGAGCATTACCCGCATCGTCTTTATCCATTCCGTCACTATCTTCTCTATTCACTCCGGCTGCCCACCAGATGGCCTTCTTGAACCAACGGACACCGCTCCCTTCACGTTACTGGCGCACGGACATCGCCTCTCGCCCGATCGATGGTCATCGCCGACCTCCTCGCGCCTAGATCTGCCGCGACCGAGCTCCCCCTTTCCTTCTCTCCCAATCTCCAAAGCTCGTGATTCTCTCTCGACGGCTCCTAGACGGCACCCGACAGACGAGCCGGTGATGCCTCCGCTCCCCTCTTCGCGGCCAGATCTGCTCGACGATGGCGGCCGAGCTGGCGACGCATCTTCCCACGCTCGCCCTCCTCGCTGCCTCGTCCTCGTCGATGTCGGTCGTCCTCATCGGCGGAGTGCACCGTCGTCCTCTGCCTCGTCTTCTTTGTCCCTCCGTGCCGGTCCTCGCACCTCCGCTGCCTCCGGGACACTTACGACGCGCCAGCCAAACTGCTTTCCTTCTCTCTCCTCCGAGAGCGGCCTCAATAGTACATCTCTGTCTGTGGAGGCAGGCTGTTAACATCGCCATTTTAGCGGCGCCTCTAAACCCACCTGTGCAGTCACCGAGCGGCCCGCTACACCGCAATATCATCGTAGCGACCCGTTTAGCGTCTCCCGGTCTGAGTGGCTTGCATGGCTCAAGATTAGGAGGAGTTTGTCTTTTGATGTTTAGTTAGACGCATGACATTTAGTGGAGCTATGCATGTGGAGTCAGGCCGTTTGTTTCACGTTTGCAGCATGGTGGCCGGGCACTGGAAGAGAAGTCGCACACGAGCGGACACGTCCGCTCGAGTCATCAGGTGCCTGCATGGAGACCGATTTTTACAGCGTACTTGCGGTATGAATACGAGTCGTGGAGGCCGGCGCCGGTAGTTAGCTCATTAGCTGTGTGCGGATCGTGTGCATGAGTGCTGCACGGCAGTTTGGCTATGGCTTTATAAATAGCTATATACTCTCGGAGGCATAAAAGTGTGGCGTGTGTTGCCGGTTTGTTTGTTACTCAGAAAACTACCGTGTGCTTCTGTCTTCAATTATTTCCAGTTCCCTCTTGAGTTTGTGGCCTGCTCCAACAAATACAAATACAAACACTCACAACCTAGAGTAAGACGATGATAACTAGATAGTTAAGCACACGATTTGTATTGTGAAATTCAGCCAGAAATTCACTCTCATCATGAATCGAACTCAAGATCTATCTGAGTAGTGCTATTCATAGTACTTAACCACTAATCTGAAAAAACATGTAGGATAATATGCCTAAATTCAAACCTGAACATTATTTATTTCAAAAAACTAAAACATCATATATCTGACATTCTAGACTAAGGAATAAGTCTACTTCACCCCCTCAACTATATATTACATGTATTTAATCCATCAACCTTTGAAGCCAAGTATTTACTTCCCTCGTCTTTGCAATATCATCTAACTAACCTCCTCAAGCGGTTTTCCATAGCAGTTTTGAAACCGGATGAACAAATGACGAGACGACCATCGAGATCGAGCAGGTCCTCTGGTGTATCCCAGAATGGAGCAGACCGCAAGGGCATGGACAAGTCACTGTCCACCACTGCTCACTATTTTATTCTCTTAGGCACTAACCACCATTGCTACCGTGCAAGCTTCCACAAAGCTGCTACTTGTTGCAATCTCTGCACAAGCTCCACTACCTAGAAGTTGTGCCATAAACAATTCTAGTTGTGCCCAGCCTGTATTTGCCCTCTCCCACTCTGAGTGCGTGGATCGACACCGTTTTTCTCCAAACCCGGCTGCAGCTCGACCCCAGACCATGCCATCGTTTGCTCCTGTTCCAATGAGTTATTCTTTGATTACTCACAACCAAAACTTCCTCTCCCTTGCGCGAACCTCCTTGAGCACTGTTTTGTGCAGATCAACGCACGTAGTTTCTGGATTTTGTATCCTCATTGCTGCTGTTTTACGCCACCACGAGAACTCATCATTGAGCTCCACCCTCTAGCCTCCCTGGGCACCCACAATCTCCAGACGAGCAACAACAGACCACCGGGAAGAACAACCAAGATCGACAGGAAGAACCGACCACCCAAATTGGGGGGAAGAACTAGCTCATGAGGCGACGAGATGCTTTGGCAGGTTAGCACTGTTCAGGTTCACTCATCTCACTTACAAATGGGCCCCACTTGTCTGGTTGATCCAAGATTGCAAACATGGTCACCTCAACATGTACTGTACCAAAATGCTATGCAAAACCGCTTGAGGGGTTAATTAGATGGTATTGCAAAGAACAGGGGGTAAATACCCGATTTCAAAGGTTGGGGGATTAAGTAGACTACCTGCAATAGTTAGAGAGTGAAGTAGACTTATTCCTCTGTTCTAAAGAAGAACATAATATATACACACTACAGGAATCGGGAAAAGAAATATCGGCCATGTAGCCGTCGGTAAGCTACAGTAACCGATGACTCTAGGCTAAAAGTGGCGGTGTACCGACGACCATGGCCCTTGAATCATGTTCGATGTTCTTATCGCTTTTAAGTCGTCGGTCCCGACAAATTTAGTGGTTTAAAGTCGTCGGCCGCAAGAACCCGATATCTTTATCTTTATAATTGTTGGTTGTGTCAGACCGACATTTATAATTTTAAGACCGTCGGCCACCTTCAGTCCCAACGTCTTTAATGCAACCACTGACCAAAAAAAGAACCGCATAGCACATTTCTCAGCATCTTCTTTGCGCTACCAGATCGAACCAGAGGCACCGAGCTCGCTCCTAGTTGCGGCATCGACGACTCCCGAGAGCTCCAAGCTCAAACAGGAAACAAGATTCAACACAACATTTACATTAACAATTCTGGAATCATACAACCAGATCAAAGCTTTGTACATATCACAAGCAAAAGCCAAATCACAGCAATAAGCAGATCTGAGGTACCGATATTCTTAATCGAATTAAATATGTCGGTCCGCAGACCGACATACATAAAAGTTACATGCGTCGGTGCGTCAGAATCGACGCTCATAAGATTAAATGTGTCGTCCCCGACGCACTTATAAGTCAAATGTGTCCCCAAGATTTCGTCGAATAAAAGTGTCAATGCACCGACGCTTTTACTATATGAATGTCGATTTCTATAGACAACTGACATTCATATGGTCGACATCCTTTTACGCGTTTTTTGTAGTGCGCGGGGAGGTCGTGCGGCCAGGAGGACGCGCCACCGGGAGCTGGCGGCGGGAGCCCGCGCCGCCGGGCTAGGGTTTGTTACGCGGTGGGGAGCTGGCAGTTTGTTTGGAGAATTCTGGAATATAAAATGAACGGAGTGAACGACGGGCGGTGGGTGTTGTTTATTGCGCGTGAGCGATGGGCGAGGCGCGTGGTGGGCGGTGGGCCCTGTCCGTGTGAGGCGGGAGGTGAGCGATCCGTGAGAGGAGCGTGGTGGGGCCCTTAATCCGAAATGAGGAGGATCGAATATAAAAAATATATGTAGCCGTCGGTCATCGGGACCAGCTGATGGTTACAATTAATCCGTCGGTTTTTTGGGTAGGCTGACGTAAAAAAAAAAAGATTATGACCGTTGGTTTATTTTCTCTGACCGACAGTTTTAATTATTTCCGTCGGGTTTTCTTTTTGGCTGACGGCTATAAATCTATAGCCGTCGGGTTTCAAAAACTGACTTACGATGATTAAATACGACGGCCCCGACGGTTTTACACTGGCCGACACTTGTTTGTCCGATTCTTATAGTGACGTATTGCCCTTTTTTTAGCAGATCTGTCCTCAATTGCCACACTCTCTTTTGAATATTTGTCCCCGTTGTCTCTTGCCAACTCTTCGTGTGAAACCTCTTACCAATAACACAATTTCGAGGCATGCAAAGACTATATGTTCTTCGAAAAAAAATAAGGGGGTTGATATCATTGCATCACATGCTACTAGGGCCTGTTCTGATCCCTCCATCTCTTTAAGGAATGATCTTTAAAAATTGAAGGGCCTCCGAACAGGTCAATTTCTTGCACAATTTATGAAAAACCAGTTTTCCAGATTCTAAGAAACCAAGAACCTGAATTAAAAAAAAACTCGATTAACTATCAAAAAGTTGATTTCTTGATCTAAAAACCAGGGTCCAAACACCACCACCACCAATATTGTTATAGAAACCATATTAGAAACTAAATTGTAAGAAACCATAAACTTATCCAAGCTGTACCTAGGTATATACATGCCTGTGAGATTTTTCATCCTGTATAGTTTGTATAGCTCTCAAAAATTAAAAGACTTCTCTTCTTGTTTGGAAGAGGCATCACGATGTTACATCAGGCGATGTGAATGTGACAGATAGCGTCCAAGTACGGACAAAGATCGGGACCGATGATGATGATTGCTAACAAGAAGACACACGGCCCTTTCCAATCAGGTTCATCAGTTTCAGAGCAAATCAACGTTTACTATGCTCCAATTATCTCACCAGGTTTTGCCGCCCGAAATCATGACGCCTGCATTGTTTGAGGTCGGCGCCGGCGCCCGCGACGACCGGGAGAGGAAGAAAGGGGGAAAGAGAGCATAGGTCACGGGTGGCGGTGGCTCTGCCGGGCGCGGCGACATTTACTGGGTTTTGCTCGGACCAAGAAAGGCTGACCTAGCCCTGACAGTCGTCAGCAGCGACCGGACACCACACCTGTCAGGGGTTGGGAGCCCAAATCTAACTAGAGCCCACATGGAACCCGCCCAGTCCTCCCCTTGCCTTTCCAATTTTCCTCTCTGCTCTCGTGTCTGCATTGAATCTGTTGACGCGCCCGAGGAGGAGGTCTCGAATGGCAGCGGCAGGCAGGCAGACGCACTGACTGGCTGGCTGCCATTCACGCCGAGCGCGGCGTCGTACAGCTGATGACCGTGATGCTGCTGCTGCCGGCACGCCGCTAGTTTGGTTCATACCTGTCCTTGTCAGATCTAACATTTGTCAAGTGAGTTTTTTTGTCAAAAAAAGTATGATCAGTAAATTCTTAACTACAAGTATGGCAAAGTTAGTGTGAGTATGATAGGTGGACCAGGATGCTAAGAAAGTGTGACTTACCACAACTGCGACAATGAACCAAATAGCTGCTTAAAAATCTATGGGGTGACTAAGATTAGACATGAACAAAACATGCCCTACGTGCGCATGCATGACAGCGCCACGCCGTGAACGACGAGCTCACGGTTTTACTCATTTAACAGGAAGGAGATCAACGATATGAGCTGGGGACTCCCCGTGGAATCAGCGTTCAGTTTTGGTATGTGACTGGGCGGGAGGGGGGCGTGCTTCTTTGTTACAACTTACAACTCAATTGAGATCCATGCCGGAAAATCTAAGCTAATTAAGGCCTATCAGATCTTCAGACTTTGATTGTTTCTCTTTTACTTGTCTTCTACTCTAGCTTGCACTATAAATACGTATCAATTGGATTAGTGAAAAACAGATGTACCATTCCATTTCATTATATTATATCTAAATGTCTTTCCAATCTAGTTCTAACACGTTATATATCAACCACGCCCTTAACTGCTGAGCACACGAAGAGCATATCTCGCCAAGAGACAGAACTCGCCGGGATTGATAAACGCGGTGCAGGCCTGAGGCCTCTACGTACGGACGCGTCGGACGGACGAGAAGCAGATGTGGTCTTCGTTTTTCCTCTTCTTCCCGTGGCCATTGTTGCCTTACATCATCGGCAAGACGAACCAGAGGCACGAAGTCCTCTGCACAGAAGATGGAGGAAAAAATGCCTCCGGGTAGCACCATACCTTACCTTCTTCCCTTTCTGCATCACCGGAAAGCGGCGGCGGTGGCAGACGTTGCTTAGACGGTGAACCCGTCCCGATGACTGCTGCAGATCGAGCCGCCTGCATGGCCTCGGCAGCGACTGTAGCGCAACACAGGCGTCGGGCTGCCGCGGCTCTTCGGCACGGCGCATTGCGGCGGATCGTCGTTCGGGCACGCTCCGGCAGCGGCGGCGGCTACGTCAGCGCACCCCGCACGGCTGCGACGGGCCACAGAGGCATCGGCCACATGGCATGGAGCGGTTAAGGAATCCTTACGCTAACCAGCGCACCGCACAGGCCTTGGCCCTACTAAACCGTCATCTCATGGGCTAAACCAGGCCGAAATCAGGGCCGGCCGACACAATCATCCGGCCCTAATGTAGTTTAGCCCTTCGGCTTTTCAATAATTGGACTTTCGGCCGTGTTGTAAGTGGCAGGATCGTTATGAAAACGGTACGGTTAATTCCCGAATCATCTGACGTCGTTTTTAAAGTTTTTTTATCCGATTATTATTTTTATCAAAATTATGCGGAAATGAGACAGAAACGGACATTATAATTTGGTAAACGGAATGGAAACAATTTGGACTGATTTCCGGCCGAATTGTCAAAATTCCGTATTTTATTCAGAAATTTTCAAAAAATAATCGAATAATTTCCGAATATTAGGTCAGACCTAGTGGGTTGATATGTAATAAGCTCGATTCATTTATTTTTTTACTCAGACATCGATTCGACTAATGAGCAGTCAATATTCTTTAATTAATAAGTACAAAAAAATTTTTAAATGAAATCAATGATGCAAAAAGTCAAAGTCAATTTGATAAAATATTTATTTACTTTTGAATGGTCTCTAAAGTGATTTATTTCATGTTGAAAATGTTTATAAATTGTAACTAAAAGTTGTTGTCTCATCTTTTATATTTAAATTGTTGATGTTTTAAATGGATAATATTTTAGAGTGTTGTTTCCGAAAAGTATTCGAAACCGTTCCGATATCGACATATTTTCGTTACGATATACCCGCTTTCGATATTTTCGAAATTTCCGATACCGTAACCGTTTTCGATAATTCCGTTTCTTATTCCATTTCCGAAAATTTATATGAAAATGAAAACGATTTAATATTTTTCCATCTATTTTCGACCATTTTCATCCCTACGTTTCTAGACTCACGAATGAACCACAGTGACTAAGGATCCTTTTGGTTCAGTTGCACCAGAGAGATTCTCTACCAAAAATTATTAATTTGAACCAAAGGTCTTTCCTCCAAAATCAGTTTCACAAAAATCTGCCGATTCACACAAAGCAAATAGAAATCTGCTAGACCCCATATTTTCAGATTTCGCTTCCTACTTTTTCTAAAAAATTACCCACCAATGCCACTAGTTATACAACTAAGCGTTATTTTTCTTTTTTCTCCTCCCGACGCCCGACGCCTGTTCCTATACATAGTCTTCCCGTCGTCCAGAGACCGCGTAGATCAGCAGTGCCTCCCACCGCCGACGCCTCCGACCGCCGGTGCCTCCACTGCCAAACTATAAAATCGGTGAGCCCCTCTTTCTTTCGCTTTCAATTCCAACTGTTTTGTCTCCACCGCCGGACCATAAAATCGGTGAGCCCCTCTTTGCTCCGCCTTCAATTCCATCTGTTGCAATGTGTCGCCGCAACACCGTCGAGCGGGAGGCCTCTTCACACCGTCAAGTGGAGGCGTCGTCAAGCCATCGAGCGGGAGGCCTCATCCCGATTGACGCTTCGGTCGTGCCTCGTTGTGGCCCATGGTCGCGCTGTGGCCCGTCGGCTGGGATGCGGCCCCGCCAGGGCAGTGTTTTGCCGTCACCTTCACACGGGAGGCGGGCGTGTCATCGCTTCAGCCCCGCCCGGCTAGTGCAGTACGATTGCACTTGCTCTCCCGTAGCCGCAAATACAATATGAGCAAAATCATGAAGAGAACTAAAGCCCCTGCAGTAACTACACTACAGTTACTGCAGCTGACTGGTGGGGCCTGAGGGCGCGGAGCCCACCCGTCAGATGCAGTAAGAGGATTTGTGAGCGTCATAAAGAGAGCTGGGCTAAATGGTAAACGGAGTGCTCAATTTGAGAACCCACCTCTAGTGAGATAAAAAAACGTTTTTGCTTTCAACCGTGTTCTTTACATGAATAAATGGACATTTTCAAGTAGCCTCTTACTTTTTAATTAAAATGGACCTTTTCTTCTATTTCCTGCAAAAAGAAAGAAAATCAAGCCATCCCTCTCTGCCTCTCCACTTGTTTTTGTTGATCTCCGTCGCTTCCCCTTCCTCCTGCTCGCGTTGCGTCTCCAGGGTCTCCACGCCGCCGGATTCGAGCCCCGCGCGCCCGAGCAGGTGCGCCTCCCTCCCCACCTCCCTTCCCCTTCCCCTCCCTGTCCGTGCGGCAGATCACGGCCTGTGGTTGCTGCCCCTTCGTTGCCGTGGCGGAGGTTTTTGTCGTTGCGATGCGGAGCGGCGAAGCCTTCAGATTCGTAGGATTTTAGACGAGCGCAACGGTAGCGGTTGGCGGAATCGGGCTTCGATGCCTCGCCGGTCGCGATTGGAGTTGCGGCGATGCCCCTTCGTCGGTGATTTCTCGTTATCGTCTCGAACGATGTGGGTGGGGTTGTATTGGTTGGGTTTCGTCGTCTTCAGCGCTGCGACATACAAATAGCTTATTCATTTTCCCTTTTTCCTCTTTTTTTTAGACAGGGCGTGAAATACAAATAGCTAAGTAGTTCTACTGTGTTCCAGTGTCATAGGATTACTGGAATAGTACCTGCTGAAATCTGTATTTGTTAAATTGATATAAAATGTGGCTCAATAAACCATCTTTTTGATGCCAACCATCCATCTTATTTCTTATCCTGTGTTCTTTTCTACTTCATCACTTCGTTGGCTTTCTAATGTTATAGCTTGAATCTTCTAATGTTATAGCTTGACTCCATAAGTTCTCCCCAGTGAGGCAACAAGAAGCTCCTACGTCACTGTCGATTCCAAGGATGCATCAGCGGCACGCTGCCTCCGGCCGGCCCTCGGGCACGGACGGCTCTGACTTTTCCTACCGCATGGTCATTGACTCCCGTAAGCACCCACGCCCGAAACTTCAAACCCTCTCCATGCTTTGTTCACACCTCCCCTGACCTTTGTGATTTCTTGCGATCCTTCGCAGGGTACCAGAGGGTCGCCGATGGAAGATCCCGCCTCGCCCGCCTCATCGTCGTGCAGGTGAAGGAAAAGCTTGAGCCCTGGTCCTTTATGTCTGTAATTGGGTGATTCTGATCTGATTAGTGCATGTGGTTTACACCTGCAGGCGCTGCACCAAATGTTCGGGGGCGCGCTTCTGTTGCTCTCGTTGTCCAAGGGGGAAGAGCCGAACAGGTTCGCAGTGCTCTCTGTGGCTGCAGGACTGCTGGCTATATTGGTGGGAGAATTAGGTAATGTTCAACTTCCTAGGTCAATTCACATGTTTTTTCTTTTTATTTTTTCGAAATAAGGTTTTCCACCACATCCCATCTCCTGATTCAGTTATTCTGGTTTGCATATAATTTCTAGGTTAACTTTGTTTTTGAGTTCAGTTTTAGTGCCCATGGCACTGACTGGTGAATGAAAGTATCTCATAGTATGACATAGCTGCATAGGTGAGGAATTAAGAAACCAGACTCTTTAGCAGAGGAAACTTTAGCAGCATTAGCTGTCATTGACACAATTGATCATGTAGGAATTAGCGAGATGAGAGACAATTTTCGTGGTTAAGTGTAGAGACATGGAGAAATCATCTTCTTCTTTTATTCATGTTTTTTTCTTTTCTTTTTCAACATACTTCTTTTTGCAGTAGCATCATATGAGCTATCCTTTGCTAGATTGTTGATTGTGTATTGTCCTAATGCTTCCGTTTTGTGTTTCACAGGACGAAGGAGGACTATGGCAGCACTACTTCGGATGTACACAAGCTTGTCATCGATTGCTGTTGCATTCTCGGTGGCATGCATTATTCAGTCAGAATTATTCTTGAAGGTATGCACTGTGAATTATTCTTGAAGGTATGCGCTGTGAATTATTATTGAAGGTATACGCTGTGATCATTCTTTTTATGAGTGATTGTGCAGAAAATGTTCCATGCAAGTTCCTTTTTTTTATCTCTTGTGTGTGTGCGCGCGTGCTCCTTTTGATGCTACAAGTAACACACAGTTGAGCCTTGATCATCTTGTGGTCAAAGTAGCATGTGTGACTATCAGTTTTGTTAAGACCATAACTTCTGGTAGAATGGTAGATGGCACTATTTTGTTTCAGCAACAATTTATACATGTTATGGTTTTATGTGACTGTAGGTCCTATCAACAGTATATGGCCTATCTCTGAAATAAGCTCAAATCTGGTTCCTCTGTTGGGTAGTTCAATTTTGAATTGACCAAACATGAAATTAGAAAAAAATACATAGTTACTCGTTTTCTAAAACTTTACAAGTGTATAACCCCTAGTTAAAGTCCACCATTAGTAGTCCATTCACAAAAATGTAACTCAGCAGGGTGTACAAGATGTGAATGTATGGTATCTTCGATGCAGAGCAGACAAACTTGGTTGAGTGGAGTTGAGTGTCTAGAATGCCTGTTTTAAGGGCGTGTTTGGTATGGCTCCACTCTGCAGTGGAGCAACTCTACTCTGAAATGCTGAGGTGGAGCAACTCTATTATGGTGGAGGAGCTGACATTAAAGGTGTTTGGCTGGAATATGGTTCTCAGCTCTGAAAAG
This sequence comes from Tuctoria greenei, assembly GCA_036927565.1. Taxonomy (NCBI): domain Eukaryota; kingdom Viridiplantae; phylum Streptophyta; class Magnoliopsida; order Poales; family Poaceae; genus Tuctoria; species Tuctoria greenei. The sequence continues at coordinate 272,877,455 of JAYESD010000002.1, read as the reverse complement.
AAGAGATATTAGGATGAAACGTCAGTTATACCCCTCTTTTTGTTGGGTTTGTACTGGGTTGCTTCTTCGCTCACTTTGCTGGACTGGACAACGTTTCAACACTACTAACGTACTGGGCCTCATCTTCCTCTTGTTCTTGGTTGGGGATGGCAATGGGTCGGGTTCGGTCGGGTGGAGCGAAAACCCGCCCGAACTAAAAAAGTGTGCGGGTGGATTTTCACACTCGAACCCGCACCCACGGGTGAAAAATTGCACCCGCACCCGCACCCAATGGGTTTCGGGTGGGTTTCGGGTACCCGTCGGGTTTGACGAATATAACAGATATTTACAACTTAATATTCAAGTCCCATGATGTATTTCTAAAACGGAATAAATACCATGACAAAGGTTCATCATTCAATCATCAGATTCAAAATAAAAGTTGACATTCAATCTGAACTATGCTTTGTTCAATCTGAACAAGTCATAGAGCTTCAATGCGAACAACACAACAATGATAGAGAAACAAAAATAGATGGGGAGAGATCTGGTCAAAGAGGAACCGTAATATGGAGATCCAAACGATAAACTTCGGCAGGCTCCACCATTCCAGGCGGTGGGATTTGAGGCTGCAGTCAGCAGCGGCGTGCTGGAGCCGTGCAGGACGGCGCCTGTCTCTAGCTCCCTTGCCTGCGATGTGGAGAAGAAGTGGTGATGCATGGTCCGTTGTAGTCGAAGGTCTGGAGGAGCTAAGGAGGTGACTGCGACTATCGTTGTGGCAGGTTGCTGCGGTGGCCGCGGCAGCCGGCTGCGGCGAAGACGGGAAGAGGTTGGCGCGACGGGCTGGCAGCGGGGTCGCGACGGGAGAGGGAGGGGGCGGGAGCATCGATCTGGATCCGCGGGGTTGTGGTACCGGCAAAGTGCAGCTAGGGTTTGGGAAGTAATCGGTCACGCACGGCGTTGGGCTGGGCTGCGGGTTGCTAAGCTGCAGTGGCAGTACTGGGCAAAAAAAAAAATTACACAGTTTCGGGTGCCCAACGGGGACCCACGGGTGGAAAAATAAACCCGAACCCGCAAAACGTCGGGTCGGGTGCAGGTCTGACCCGCGGGTACAAAATTCAACCCGAGTCCACACCCGTTGGGTGCCAAAACCGATGAGGACCCGAACCCGCGGGTCCGATTGCCATCCCTATTGTTGGTAGTGACATTTTTCTGTTTGCTTTTTTTTTGTTTCTGCAGTACACCATGTGGCTGTTTGCTTTTTTTTGTTTTGTTTCAAAACTACTACTGTACGTATGGAACAATCTGGAATTTTTTTTTGCTTCTTTCGGTTGGAACGGTACATGAATTGCCTGGACTGGAAGTGACTTGTCCCTAAAGAAGGCGTCGAGATGCACATCATCCTGTCGATGTGGAACAGGACGGCTTCCAGCGGCGCCACCCCGCCAATCGCCATGGATTGATTACTCCTCTCCTTTCCCTTCTCTCGTGTCCCTGGATTGATTGATGACTTGGAAGAATAAATAAGAACGACAACCCTACTGGCGCACATCCAAAACCAAGGAACCAGACAAATATATCAAATGATGCTGGCTAACCTGTAATTAGCAAGAAGATCAAATAACAAAATCACTGGCCAACCCACGGCAATACAGAGATGGACGTTCCTTCCCATATCTCGATGAACAGGGCGGCAGACTCCTCTCCACAAGCGCAGACCTGCGGCCGGGACTTCCTCCAGCGTTGCGGGCGCAGCGTCGCACGATCTTGATGGGCAGGGCGTAGCGTTGCCGGTTCTCCTCGTCTGGAGCAGCGCCCACTGAACTGCTCGTCTCCTCCGTCGCCCAGCGGCTGCGGTGCCGCCCCTCTGTCTCGCGCCCGCTCGTATGTCGGATAGAAAAGAAAAAACGATTCGAGGTTTGTGTAACAAGTGACATTGCGGGTAATTACCCCACAACCCCATGTCTACATCCATATGGGCTGGTTCTGGAGTAGGAAAAGAGGTACTCCCAAAAAATGAACTAGAACTCTGAAAACTCCGTAGAGTTGGATCCCCTTATGGAGTTTTGGAGTTAGGGTGTTTGGCTACGTTTTTTCTGCTCTTTCTCGGAGTTTGGCTTTGGAGCCAATGCCAAACACGCCCTAAGTTAGATGCAAAAGCTGAAAACATGCTTGTGCATGCTTTCATATTATATCTAACTTTCCATTGAAATTGCTGGAGTCAATATGTTGCCTTCTGATTCTGGAACGTTTTTCATGTCATAGCAAATATATATAAATATATTATTTTCTTCTGATTTGAGGAATTCATTACTACCAACTAGATCTTGTATTCTTGTAGGATTCTGCCTAAATGTTCAGATTTCCCTGGAATAATTATGGTACCAAGTACCATGCTACCATTGGAGCGAACTTAGACCTAGCTTTAGGATACTGCAGAAGAAACTAACTGTGTGATACAAACATGTAGTGCAGAAGAATAATGGTTTGATGCCTTGATCTTTGGTGGAATATCAAATATGTTGCAACAACAACAACAACAACTAACAAATATGTTGCGCCAGGAAAATTTAATTCAGGTGTCAAATCAGCAAGGGAGAAAAATCTAGCAACATCTGATCCTGAATGTACTAGTCTAGACCCTAGCAAGTTCATATTTTGAAACTTTTGTCACCTACTAGAAGATGGATAATAGATGACCAATTAAGAATTTGAGATGATCCAGTATGAAGAAGCTGATTCTACACAATGTGCAATGGTAGAGTATTAGAGTCTCAGCATCAGTTAACATGTAAAGCACATAACATATTTGGATTTTAGAAATTTTGATAGTCAAGTGAGAATATAAGTTGGACTGAGTGAAAAAATATATGCAGGTAGGCCCTTCTACTTCTTATAAGGTAGATATTATCATTGTTGGTGTAAAAGATGGTTGTCTCTTTCAGTGTCTTGTCCACATGGTTGAGCTAGTTGACAGACATAACATTATACATAGATCTTAATCTAAATAATGCAACCAACAATAACTGATGCTGAATATTCTATCCAGTGATTACTTATCATGTTAATGCCGGTTTTGGTGTAAGTTAAACTTGAGTTATTAGAAGTTAGGCAGTTAAAGGACAAATTTCTATTCATTTTATTTATATCCTGCTGCCGGGATTTCGTGATGCATCATATGTACGTTTGGCAATTCATCAGCTATTTGCATTGTTTGCCTTAGGTCACAAAGCAAAATATGGCAGGCATAACAAGCTATGAACTGATCGATGTGTTTCGTGTTGCTCTTGGTAAGTTCTAGGCATACTTACCTAAAAACTAAAATTAGTTAAATTATTTGTTGCTAACTTACATGGCCCTTTCATTATGTCAGGTGTACTGCTGCAATTAGTGGTTATAGCTACAACTACAAGACTTTTGCAGAATGTGTCTCCTCCCAAGAGAGTTTCATAAATTTTATGACATTATAGCCTGCAGTCTGCATTACCATTGGAGAGGATACAAACATCAAGTTAAATATTTATCGAGCGATACAGACTTGTAACAAAGTGCCAATCAGTGTATAAGGTTATCATGATCGCTAGATCTGAAAATCGTAGTGCTGAGTGGTGCTCAGAAGTTAAAAGGCTAAGTATGTTAGGACTCAAATCCTCTGCAGTAACTGCACTGTAGTTACTGCAGCTGACAGGTGGGCCTCACTTCTTCTGGCCTCACCAGTCAGCTACATTAACTGCAGTGCAATTACTGTAGGGATTTCGTTCCAAGTATGTTTTGTGGTGCTCTCAGCATGTATGTTTTTATATTTATTTCTTTGGGGGAGGGGTGGGGTCGATTAGGATGCAAGCTTTTTTTTAGTGTAATAATGCAAAAAATTCTGTTGGACCAACGACCACGCAATCTCCATCCTAGACGAAGATTGTGTGATGTAAGAATTTTTTGCACTGTTGTATCATAGAGTTTTTTGCATTTTAGTTGTCGTCTTAGGCTATCTCCAACAATGCAGCTCAAAAAGGAGAGTTGTTTGGGCTTTCTGGAACATAATTTTATAGCCTATTTTGTAAACATCTCCAACGGAGAAAGTACGGTTCAACCTTGTTCAGGAAGAACAAAGAGGAGGAACCACGACGTATAGGTCCGGAGTGGGTAAAAGTTGCCTAGAGGGGGTGAATAGGCTTAAATTATTTGAAATGACTTAATCAAACAAAATCAGTATCCAGAGGCCAGATTAGTCCGGTCAGCCTATAGAGGGAGACTTAAAACGAGGTTCTAATGATTTTTAAAAGATTTTTCGTGAAACGAAATGTGGAAGGATGAGCAAGTTAATATTAGCAACTATAAAGACAAGTGAATCACGATGGATAGCAAGATATAAGCAAAGATTACTAGAATGAGCAATTAACGATAAACCTAACTCTAGAACGATCTTTGTAATGAACTAATAGTAAAGCACACAGGTGATACAAGGATTTATCCCGAAGTTTGATTCCACTCAGGAATCTACGTCCCCATTAAGAAATCCTCAAAGGATCGGGTTAAACAACCCTTTTCTCACCAAGTTTGATTCAAAGGCCAAAGTCGGTTCTCCACTATCACAGAGAGGCAACTACAAGATTTGTGGGGCTTCTCACAATATGAGGCTCTCACAACGAATATGATCAACAAGCACAAAAATTATCTCAAGTCACAGATCACAAAGACTCAACACAAGTGCAAGAAATCAAATCGAGAGCCAAGAACGGAGTTCTTCCTTCTCTTCTCACCAATCCCCAATCCACTCAAGAATCAACTCAAGAGGGTGAGTAAGCAAGAGAGAGGGCTTAGAATGGCTCTTGGAATGCTGTGGTGGCGCTAGGGTTTCAGAGAGAGTCAAATAAAGTCGGAGCTCTTCTATTTATAGAAGTCTCGAGCCCATTCTGCTGACCTTAGCAGAAGGGCAGACTAGTTCGGCCTCTGGCCCGGACTAGTCCGACCAGTTGGGACCACTGATCTCTGGTCAGGTCCGGACAACTGCCGCACTGCGCGGCTATCGTCACACCACCCGCCAAATTTCTAAATTCAAATGACCACTTAACAACGGACTAGTCCGCCTCAAAACGGACTAGTCCGATCTCACACATGACCTTTTGGTCCGGGTGAAAAACGGACCAGTCTGGACAGACCGGACTAGTCCGACTTCTCAGACGGACTAGTCCGTCCTCAAGGACTTAGTCGCAACCGCGCTGCTCACTCAGCGAGGCGGACTAGTCCGTACTCAAGCGGACTAGTCCGAACTGAGACAGAACCTTTTGGTCCGTCTCAAAATGGACTGGTCTGGCAAGCCCGGACTAGTCCGTCCTCCAGAACATAGTCCCGAAACTTCACTCCAAGACCACAATGGACTAGTCCGTCTCCAGACGGACAAGTTCGAAGTCAGTCAGGACCTCTTGGTTCGCCCAAAATCGGACTAAGCCAGCAAGGAGCGGACTAGTTCGGCCTCCCGGTCGGACAAGTCTGACCCACCTGATAGGGCACTCAAACACTCTTCTCTCAAGGGGTTTGATCTCTAATTCCGCTTTGAGCTCCCAACTTTGATCTCAATGCACTTCACACACACACACCCTTCTACAACCACGATTAGTCTAAACTCGACACAAGAGAAACCCTAGTTTCTACTCTTCGAGTTGTCGACACCGTTTTTCATCCTTTTCTTTTTTGAGGGTTACGTGCTCCGATCAAGTCCACACCTGTGCTTAAGATCATCTGAGCTCAGTAGTCACTTAATTGTCGTCATCAATCATCCAAAACCCACGGGGATACTAGATGCACTTTCAATCTCCCCTTTTTGGTGATTGATGACAACACATTAAGTTTCGACACAAAAGAGTATAAATTTTGGTTTTTATAACAAGTGAGTGTATGAATGACCCCCCCCCCCCTCAATGTATGCATCATGACAAGAAGATTGAGAGAATCTTTCATACAAACACATGTTATGGTGGGGTGTCTACGTGTTGTGCTCAAGATTTGTGACAAGACACAATAGTAATGAGTATGATCATGAACAATAGAGCATTCAAAGTATCATATAGATAAAACATTCCAACATAGTTTTGACATAGTTAATACAATAGAAAAAGCCACATTTCCATGGGATCAACACAAGTACATAACTAGATACTACCCCCTAGATGCTACCCCCTTCTATCTCCTTCTATCTCTCCCCCTTTGGCATCAATACACCAAAAAGGAAAAGAAGAAGGGAGCTAAGGACCTAGCAATTAGTCATCATCCTCCTTGTCGGCATCGGGCTCATCACTTTATGTGGCGTCTGGATCAACATCCTCATCATCATCGTCATCGTCGTCGGAGGCCTGTGTAGGAGGAGCCGTCCTGGAGGAGCTCCCATCCTCGGTGAACTCTGGGTAGGGGGTGAGCTCTCCGTCACTCTCCTCAGGTGGAGACATAGGGACCTCCATCTTGTCGCACAACGCCTTAAGGTACTTCTCTTGACATTGCTGCATGCGTTGAGTGTGAACCTCCACCATCCTGCAAGACGCGAAGAGCGCCTTGAAGCACTTGAAGAATCCACTCATGGACTGAGGTGGAGGCGGAGATGGAGGAGCCACTGGACGAGAGGGAGGCTCCACTGGACGAGAGGGAGGCTCGACATTCTACCTCCTTGGAAAATTCGGTATAACAGGTGGCATCTGAGGGCGGAGAAGCTGGTGAGTCACATCCTTGGCAAACACAAGTCCTGACACCTTCTCAATCAGACACATGATGTAGGGGGCATACCCACACACACGGTTGGGAGTGTGAGAGATGTTGAAGATGTCATCAAAGATGTACTCCACCAAGTTAAACTTTTCCTCACCATCAATGAGCAGCAAAAGATGCCTCAAGTTGCCTTGAATAATCTCGACATCACCTTCCTTGGGAGCAACAGTCCTCCTCAAGATCCTGTTCATTATGCTGTAAAATGGCTTGATATTCCTAGCAAGCCCAACCTCATAGGGAACATGACTTGGATACATGTAGTCAAGTTGATCCCTATCCACGGCCTTGAGGTTGGAGATGATTATCTCATGGTCCAGGTGGTGCTCAAGCCTAAGAGCCTTAGCAAACTACTCATAGGTAGTGGAGTAGCGCTCACCATCGATCATGCAGGTGATTCCTCTGTCCCCGAAGGTGTGGAAGTAGACCGTGGTGTAGAATTGCACGATCACTTCAACATTAAAGTCATACTTGAATCCCAAGATGTCCTTGATCCCATGACGCTCTGCCGCGTCGATAACTGCATCAAAAGCGGAGTAATTCTTCCTGGCCATGTACTCCCAGTCCACCCATTGAGCTTGGATGACATGCTTCTTCATGGTGTGGTAGACTAAACGATAGTAATTGCAATGGAAGTCACACCAAAACCGAGGGTCAGCAGGGTGCTTCTCATAGTCATAGACCTTGTCCATGCGAAGCCGCCTAGCTTTTTCTGCTCCTTTGCCCTTGAAAATATTAGCTGCAAGGTTGGGCTGCCTGTTGGGGTTCCTGGCTGGAGTGTGCATCCTTTAGGGGCCAATGGGTGTGGCCTTTCCCTTCTCCTTGATTAGGGGTGGGCATTCGGTCTACCCGTTAAATTCGGTTCGGTTATTTCGATCTTTTTTAATTTCTTTTTTTTGAAAATCACTACCCGAAATGTTATACAAATATTAGATACCCGAAATTTTTGGGTACCTAAATTTCGTTTCGGTCTTCGGTCTTACCCGAAATACCTGAATTGTACATTATTCTTATTTTATACTCTCAAAAATCAATATAAGTTTAATATCATTCGTAAATTTAATCTCGAGAGACAATAAATTATTAGTTCATTAACAATGCATCGTAAATAAATATTTTAATCTAATAATTTCACATATCAAAACTCACAAATGAAATATCGAAATTCATATTGTTTAGGATTCATAGATCGTAATTTAACTTGAGATTTTATTGTTTGGTTATCCGATTATTTTGGGTTCCCGAGAGTGATACCCGAATTCAAAATTAATATATCGATTATTTAGATTTGATACCCGAATAGGTACCCGATACCCGATATTTTGGTCTTTCAGTCTCGGTCTAGGTTTTCTCGGTTCAGTTTTTTCGGTCCCGGTTTTTTTGCCCACCCTATCCTTGATTACTATTGCCCCTGCCTTCTTTGCCGATGCTTTAACTGTTGGTTTCTTTTTTCTTTGGCTCTTCAGGGGCAGGAGCCTTGCCCTTCTTCGGATCACGGACGATTCTCCGTTCGGTTTCTTGTCCTTTGGCCCTTTCACTCTCTTTGGCCCTTTCCTTCTCCCCCACTGTTACAATCCTCTTCCTCTTGGAAGCTTCGGCTGTTGCGACTTGTGAATTGTGTGCCTCTCGATCGTTCCACTTCTTCTTCCTTAGCTCATGACGGGACTCCTCAATGGCCCGCTGTAAGGCCGCTCCCTCATCATAAGCGACGTGAGCATCCTTGGTGCCCACTTCCTTGGAAGGGGGCAAATCGCGGCTAGGATCTGCCATTGAGCTGAAACACGAGAGATGCATGATGTATGCAGTCAAGGAAATTGGTTATTGCAAAAGAATTCACAAAAAATGGCTAAGGTTGGGGTTTGTTCTGTGTAAACCGGACTTGTCCGTCCAGGGGCCAGACTAGTCCGCATGGAAACAGACTTGTCCGCCGTGACACCAGACTAGTCCGGTTACACAGGAAGAACCCTAACCCTAACAATTTTTCCCAAAAACTTCGAATCAAATCGCAATGCTCCTAGACTACAATCACAAGGACAATGCAAGCAACATTTGTGAAAAGGATCCTACCAAATAACCTATTAATCAAGAATGGAGAGAAATTTTGAGAATGATGAGGATACCTCTTCAAATCCTCAAAATTTGAGGGGATCGGTGAAGGAATGCGAAGAAGATGCGCGGGGAAGGTCTCCCACACCTCTTTAGCCTCCAATGCACGGATTAGAAATGATTTTTGGTGGAGGGATGCGAAAATCGCCGATGGGGGGCGATTTTTCGCAAGAGGGGGGTGAGAGAGAGAAGTGAGGAGGAGGAGAGGGGTCGGGCCGCCCTGGGTGGTTAAGTCCACATGGGTCGAACTAGTTCGGCTGGATGCCAGGACTAGTCCGGTAAGCGGACCTGACCCGGACTACTCTAGTGTCCAAACTTTTCTGGCCCTAGGGACGGACTAGTCCGGTCCTAAGGCTGAAAACATATATATAGAGAGAGTTTTAGCCACAATAAATTGATCCTTTTGGACATATTGGCACAAGAAAACTTTGTTCTTATGGTCAGTAAGCAATCAACAATCAAACTATGACCATATTTCACAAAGTTGGAGAATTTTCAAATAGTTTTGTGGAAAATGGAGATGAAAAGGAATTTTTCAAAACATGCGTACTTTTGAAGAAAGTTCAGTTTAAACAATCAGATGTGCATGTTTCAAGCCACATTACGAGAATCTAGGATGTTTAACTCACTTCTAAGCTCACAAAAGCGCTTATCATCTAGGGGCTTGGCGAATATATCGGCTAGTTGATTTTCGGTTCTCACATGAGAAATCACTATATCCCCCTTCATGGAATGGTCTCTCAAGAAGTGATGCCTAATATCAATGTGCTTGGTCGTCGAATGCTCAACTAGATTATGGGCTATTTTGATGGCGCTCTCATTGTCACATAGGAGAGGAATATGGCACAAGTTTATGCCATAATCTCTTAGAGTTTGCTGCATCCAAAGAAGTTGTGCACAACAACTTCCGGCTACGACATACTCCACTTCGGTTGTGGAGAGTGCAATGGAATTTTGTTTCTTGGAGGACCAAGACATTAAGGATCTACCAAGAATTCGCAAGTCCCGGATGTACTCTTTCTATCAACTTTGCACCCCGCATAATCTGCATCAGAATAACCAATAAGGTGAAACTTGGATCCTTTGGGATACCAAAGTCCTAGGCTTGGTGTGTGAACCAAATATCTGAGAATCCTCTTAACGGCGGTCAAATGACACACCTTAGGAGCAGCTTGAAAACGTGCACACATACACACACTAAGCATGATATCGGGTCTAGATGAAAAAGATAAAGTAGTGAACCAATCATGGAGCGATATACCTTTTGGTCCACACTTGGACCATCTTCATTGAGGTCGAGATGTCCATTCGTCCCCATTGGAGTCTTGATGGATTTGGCGTTGTCCATGTCAAACTTCTTGAGGATGTCTTGTGTGTACTTCGTTGGATTTATGAACGCGCCTTCCTTGAGTTGCTTGACTTGAAATCCTAGAAAGAACTTCAAACTCCCCCACCATGGACATCTCAAAACATTCTATCATTATCTTAGAGAACTCATCACAAAACACTTTGTTAGTAGAACCAAATATAATGTCATCGACATATATTTGACACACAAATAAATCATCATTAAAGTGCTTAGTGAAGAGAGTAAAGTCGGCTTTCCCAACTTTGAAACCATTTTGAGTTAGAAAGTCTCTAAGGCACTCATACCAAGCTCTAGGAGCTTGCTTGAGGCCATAGAGAGCCTTACGCAATTTGTAGACATGGTTTGGGAAGTCTTGATCTTCAAAGCCCGGTGGTTGCTCCACATATACTTCTTCTTTGATTGAACCATTTAGGGAAGCACTCTTGACATCCATTTGATAGAGCTTCAAATCATGATGAGTAGCTGAAAGTGCATCTAGGCATCCCCTTGGGTTATGGATGATTGATGACGACAATTAAGAGACTAATGAGCTAATTGATCTTAAACACAGGAATGATGGATAAAATGAGATGAAATCCCTCAAAAAGGAAAAGGATAAAACGGGTGTCAAAGGCTCAAGAGTAGAAATTAGGGTTTCTATGGAGTTGAGCTTATATGAGCCGTGTCATGTGAGAGAGTGGATGTATCATGTGCATTGAGATCATTCTAAGGTGCCAAAAGTGGTGATTGAGAGAAACACCTAAGTGAGAAGCCAAAAATGAGAAAAGACCCTAGGAGGCCAGACTAGTCCAGGCCTCAAGGCCGGACTAGTCCGCCCGGGCAGACCAGTTCGTTTTGAGATGGACCAAACGTCTTTGGAGTGATTCTTAGTCAATTTGGAGCTAAGTCCTAGAAGACCGTATTTGTCCGTTTTTGGACAGATCAAAGATCTCTGAAAAGGTTCAGACTTGTCCGTTTGGGTACGGACTAGTCCATTTGAGACTTAGTGAGATAAACCGAGCGAATCCTAGAGGGTCGGACTAGTCCGCCCCCTGTGGCCGGACTAGTCCGGGCCTACCCAAATGAGTCCGTTTTGGGACGGACTAAACCCTTCTGTCCTACTTTGGACTAGTCCGTTTTGGACCGGACTAGTCCGTTGTTTAGTGACCGTTTCAATTTGGAAATTTGGCGGGTAGCGTGATGATCGCCGCACAGTATGACAGTTCTCGGGAACTGACCAGAGGTCAGTGGTCCCATTGGGCCAGACTAGTCCGGGTCCAGTGGTCGGACTAGTCTGCCGTTCTGCTGAGGTCAGCAGAAGGGGCTCGGGACCCCTATAAAAAGGGGAACCCCGACCTCATTTGAAGGAGACTTGAACCCTAGCACCGCCACAAGTCACCTAGAGCCATCCAAAGCCTTCTAATCGTCCTACTAGTCCTCTAAGACCAAATCTTGAAGAGATTAGGGATTGAGGAGGAGAGTGAAGGAAGATCATCGCGCTTTGGCTCTCGGTTTGATCTCTTTGCACATTGTGATTGTGTTTTGTGGCTTGTGTGAGTTGAGCTTCGTGTGCTCCTCATTGTATTGATTTGTGGGAGCCTCAACTTGTGGGCAACCCCATCAAACTTGGTGATTACCCATTGATATAGTGGAAACCAAGCCGACCATTGTGGTGGCTTGGTGAGAGAAGGGTCAAGTGAGACCCGATCCTTGTGTGGAATTCTCAACATGGATGTAGGCTTCTTCGTGAAGCTGAACCATGGGATAAATCTTGTATCACTTGTCTTTTACATTTTGTGATCACTAGTATTGCTATTAGGGTTCATATTGTTTATATTGCTTTTCACTTTTGATCTTTGTTAAAATGTTGTGATCTAAGTGCTTAAATCTTCCAATCTTATTTGTACTAAGTTACTATACATTGTTTACATATTGGTTCAACTTGAATTCGGCAAATAACTTATCGAAACCAAGTTTTTAGGTTTCCACCCTGTGCTAAGTGGACTAGTCTGGCCCTGTCCAGACAAGTCCGGCCTCAGGAGTTTAATCTCGTTTGATTAAGCCATTTCAGGTCTTATTGCCTATTCACCCCCTCTAGGCGACTTTCAATTGGTATCAGAGCAGGCTTCTCCACAAGAGTCTAATAACTCGGAGAAGAAATTGCCAGAAGGGGTGACAATGAGGTTCCGGTGGTCGTTGATGACACAAAGACGAAGAACGTCGACATTCTTCAAGACGACCCAAATGACGACGAAGAAGTTTGTATGCTCAAGGAACGGCTTCGCGAGAAACTCAATGTGCCTAAGAAGGAGCTCAAGCAAATTTCCTCAACCAACGTCGACAATGGGAGTAATTCACAAGACTACTCCCGATATCTTTACAATTATGAGCAACTTACCGCGAGTAATCATTATTTCTCTATTCCCATTGGAAAACCTCCTCGGTTTGATGGAAATGATTACTCTATGTGGAAGCATAATATGAAGATGCACCTCATTTTCTTAAACCCTAGCTTGTGGCAAATTGTTATGACAAATGTTCATCTTCCGAAGAATGGGGAAGACATCACTCCGGAACAAGCCGTTCTTCTCCATCACAACGCTCAAGCTGTTGGAGTGATTATCTCTTTGTTGCCTCGAGAGGAGTTCAATCACATAGAAGGGTTGGAGGTTGCCAAGGAGATATGGGATACCATCAAGACGACGCATGAAGGCAACCACGTCATTAGGAAGGCGAAGACCGAGATGATCAAAGGAGAGCTTGGGAGGTTTACCGTCATGGATGGTGAGTCTCCCCAAGACATGTACGACCGCCTCAAGACTCTCATCAACAAGAGTCGGTCATATGGAAGCACCCAGTGGACCGACCACGAGGTGGTAAAAAGGATGATTCGAGCATTCATGCCTTGAAACGTCACTCTTTGCTCACTAATTCGTGAGAGTCCGAGCTTTCACAATATGACTCCCGAAGAAGTGCTAGGGAGGATCATCAACCATGAGATGATGGAGCAAGAAGCTATGTTCTACAACGATCTACAAAAGCTTTCCTCCTCCAAGAAAGGGATGTCGCATTCAAGGAAACATCCTCAAAATCACAAGAAAAGGAAGAGAGTGATGAAGAGAGTCCCGATATCGATGAGGAAGAGGCTCTCTTCATCAACAACTTTAAGAGGACTTTTAGAAGAAGGAGGGGGAGCTACCAAAATAAAATAAAGAGCAAAGATAAGCCCAAGACAAGATCAAAGAGGGCTTGCTACAATTGTGGGGAGTATGGGCACTTCATTGTGGATTGTCCATATGAAGAAAATAAGAAGAAGAAGGAGGGCAAGTCCAAGGAGAAGAAGTACTTCAAGAAGAAGAAACAATCCGGACATGCCCACCTTGGAAAGTAGTGGGATTTCAAATGAGGAATCCTCCTCCAATGAAGAAGAGAAGATAGCAACCATTGCTATGAAGAAGACAACTACGGAGAACACGCTCTTCCTAAACTTGGAGACTTCAAGGCCAAGGGTCTCATGGCCAAGGAGGGAAGAAAGAAGGTTACATCCAAATCCTCTTCATAAATTTCTTCTCATGATGATTTTTATAGTAGTAGTGAAAATGAACATATGCTTAAGGACATGAGTAAAAGTATTTTGAAAAGATTGAGATTGTTGACGGAGGAAATATTTGAGAAGGAAGAGCTCATCAACCGTCAAGATGACATGCTCATCCAACAAGAGGAGAGATGTCAAGAGGTTGAGGAGCTCTTGGAGCTTGAAAGAGAAAGAAGCAAGGCACTTGAGTGTGAACTCGCTTTGAGCAAGGAAACTTGCTCAAACCTTGAGAACACTACAATTGTGCTCAAGGATGACCTTGTTAGTTTTACACAAGCTAACAAGATCTTTGAGACACAAGTGAAGTCTCTAAAGGTCAATGCACCTTCTTCCTCTACAAGCTCATCTTCCGCAAATGTTAAATCTGAAGCATCTGAACCTTATAAATGCTCAAACTTGATCATAAAGCTTAAAGATGAGCTTAGGTTGGCACAAACCAATCAAGCACCAAAGGGTGACATCTTTGACAAGGAGAAGGTGGCATATGCACGTAGTGCATATACCAACACAAGACATCCCCTTGTCAAGGATGGTATTGGTTATTCTAGGGAGAAGAGGAAAAACGCCAAAACTCCCAAGAATAGCAAAGACTCGATTGTTTTTGTCAAAGGGGGCTCATACAACAATAAAGGGAAGAACATTGCTACTTCACTCAAAATGCCTAAGAAAGAACCACATCCATTGTTCCATGATTTCGATGCATCATATGTTTTATTGAAGAACAAGTTTGGAAAGGGCAATGCTAGGTATGTTGGGCCACACCGCAAGAGTCCTAAACCTTGTGTGTGGGTGCCCAAGTGCCTCTTAACTAACATCAAAGGACCCAACACCGCTTGGGTACCTAAAGCCAAGGCTTAAATCTTTCTTGTAGGCATACTCCTCTGGTGGAACCAAATGAGTTCTTGATAGCGGGTGCACAAATCATATGACCGAAGAAAGGAAGATGTTTGTGGAGTATGAGCTAAATGAAGATCCAAGTGAAGGAATCTATTTTGGGTACAATAGCCAAGGAAAAATCCTTAGCACCGGTAAAATTGTTATATCCCCTAATCACACTCTTTCAAATGTTTTACATGTTGATTCACTTGATTATAACCTCTTGTCCATATCACAACTATGTGACAAAGGTTATAATTGTTTATTCACTAATGAGGGTGTGACCGTCACAAGGAGAAGCAATGACTCAATCGCCTTTAAGGGTGTACTCAAGGGAAAGCTCTATCTTGTGGATTTTTCCGCGGATAAAGCCCAACTTGATACATGTTTAATTGCAGAAACTAATATGGGATAGCTGTGGCATAGAAGTCTAGCCCATGTTGGGATGAGGAATTTGCAAAAACTCCTTAAAGGTGAGCACATCCGTGGTTTAAAGAATGTTGTGTTTGAAAAGGATAGGCCATGTAGCGCATGCCAAGCCAGAAAACATGTTGGAGAACCACATCTATCCAATAACATTATGACAACATCAAGACCATTGGATCTTCTACACATGGATCTCTTCGGTCCAATTGCCTACATAAGCATTAGCGGTAACAAATATGGTCTTGTTATTGTTGATGATTTTTCACGTTTCACTTGGGTATCCTTTTTGCATGATAAGAGTGAGACTCAAGGTGTCCTCAAGAGATACTTGAAGAGAGCTCAAAATTAGTTCTCCTTAAGTATCAAGACCATAAGGAGTGACAATGGCACCGAATTCAAGAATACTCAAGTTGAAGAATTTTTGGATGAAGAAGGCATCAAGCATGAGTTCTCGGCCCCCTACTCCCATCAACAAAATCGAGTGGCCGAGAGGAAGAATATGACTTTAATTGAGATGTCAAGAACCATGCTTGATGAGTACAAGACGTCAGACCGGTTTTGGGCGGAAGCGGTCAACACCGCTTGCCATGCCATAAACCGGTTGTATCTTCACCGCATACTTAAGAAGACGTCTTATGAGCTCCTAACCGTTAACAAGTCCAACATTTCTTACTTTCGTGTTTTTGGGAGCAAATGCTACATTCTTAATAAGAAGCCTAGGACTTCAAAGTTTGCTTCTAAGTCTGATGAGGGTTTCTTGCTTGGTTATGACTCAAACACTTACGCCTATCGTGTCTTTAACAAATCCTCCGAAATTGTTAAAGTAGCACGTGACGTAGTGTTTGATGATACTAATGGCTCCCAAGTGGAGCAAGTTGATCGTCGTGTGTTAGATCAAGAGGAATATCCACAAGTGGTGATAGGAAGGATGGCGCTTGGAGATATTCGACCAAAAGAACAACCACAACACTCAAGTGACCGTCCTACACATCAAGCAAGCTCTTCCTCAAATAATCAAGATCAAGTTCCCCAAGATGCGCTCCAAGAAGATGAAAATGGAGGCATCAATCAAGGGGGGGGGGGACAATGAAGATGAGGAAGACCAAGATGAAGACTCAAGACCTCAAACGCCTCACCCAAGAGTGCACCAAAGCGTTCAACGGGACCATCCCATTGACAACATACTTGGAGACATCTCGTGTTGCAAACTTTTGTGAACATTACTCTTTTGTTTCTTCCTTGGAGCCCCACAAGGTTGAAGAAGCACTACGAGATCCGAATTGGGTGATGGCCATGCAAGAAGAGCTCAACAACTTTGAAAGAAATCAAGTATGGGAGCTTCTGAAGAGGCATAATGCGAATGTTGTAGGCACCAAGTGGGTGTTCCACAACAAACAAGATGAGCATGGAGTGGTTACAAGGAACAAGGTACGACTTGTGGCCAAAGGGTATTCACAAGTCAAAGGTTTGGATTTTGAAGAAACCTTTGCTCCCGTAGCTAGGCTTGAATCAATTCGTATATTACTTGCCTTTGCTACTCACCATGATTTTAAGCTATATCAAATGGACGTCAAGAGCACATTCCTCAATGGTCCAATCAAGGAAGAGGTGTATGTGGAGCAACCCCCGGGTTTGAAGATGAATAATTCCCAAACCATGTGTACAAATTGTGTAAGGCTCTCTATGGACTCAAACAAGCTCCTAGAGCTTGGTATGAGTGCCTTAGAGATTTTCTAACTCAAAATGGTTTCAAAATTGGGAAGGCGGATTACACTTTATTCACTAAGCACTTTAATGATGATTTGTTTGTTTACCAAATATATGTCAATGGCATTATATTTGGTTCAACTAACAAAGCTTTTTGTGATGAGTTTTTCAAGATAATGACTGAAAGATTTGAGATGTCTATGATGGGGGAGTTGAAGTTCTTCCTAGGTTTTCAAGTGAAGCAACTCAAGGAAGGCACATTCATTAGTCAAACCAAGTACACACAAGACATACTCAAGAAGTTTGACATGGACAAGGCCAAACCCATCAAGAATCCAATGACAACTAATGGGCATCTCGATCTTAATGAAGATGGTCCAAGTGTGGACCAAAAGGTATATCGTTCCATGATAGGATCATTGCGTTACTTATGTGCATCTAGGCCCGATATCATGCTTAGTATGTGTATGTGTGCTAGATTTCAAGTTGCTCCTAAGGTGTGTCATTTGACTGCCGTTAAGAGAATTCTTAGATATTTGGTTCACACACCAAGCCTAGGACTTTAGTACCCCAAAGGCTCTAAGTTTAACCTCATTGGATATTCCGATGCGGACTATGTGGGGTGCAAAGTTCATAGGAAGAGTACATTGGGAACTTGCCAATTCCTTGGTAGATCTCTAGTGTCTTGGTCCTCAAAGAAATAAAACTCCATTGCTCTTTCCACAGCCGAAGCGGAGTATGTCGCCGCCGGAAGTTGTTGTGCACAACTTCTTTGGATGCAAAAAACTCTTAGGGAATATGTCATAGACTTGGGCCATATTCCCCTCCTATGTGACAATGAGAGTGACATCAAAATAGCCCACAATCCAGTTGAACACTCAAGGACCAAACACATCGATATTCGACACCATTTCTTGAGAGACCACTCCATCAAAAGAGACATTACAATTTCACATGTGAGAACCGATAAACAATTGACCGATATATTTACCAAACCCTTAGATGAGAAAATATTTTGTGAACTTAGGAGTGAGCTTAATATCTTGAATTCTCGAAATGTGGCTTGAATCTTGCACATCTGATTGTCATATTCAAAATTCACAAATGCTTGCAAAAAACTCATCCTCCTCAATTTTCTACAAATTATTTTGAAATTATTAAATCCTTGTGGACCATGGTCATAGTTTGATTGTTGAATGCTTACTGACCATGTTTACAAAGATCTTTTGTGAAATCTAGTCCAAAAGGATCAAATCTCCACTGAAAACTCAATATATAGGAGTTTTCAGCCTTAGGACCGGACTAGTCCGCCCTATGACCGTACTAGTCCGGTGGCTCAGAGTAGTTTGGACCCAGTCCGCTGGCCCGACAAGTCCGGGTCCCTAATTGGACTAGTCCGACCCTTGAGGACCTGACCTCCCCAGGGAGCCCTCGACCTCTCCACTTCCACTCAAACCCTCTCTCTCTCTCTCCAAAACGCACGAACCCCCCCCCCCCAAAACGGCAATTTTCGATTCCCACCAATAAATCTCGACTCCAATGCGTGGATTGAAGCCCTAAGGTGCTTGGGAACTATTTCCCAAGCATCAGAGGCCGATTCTCCACATTTAATCGATTTGAAGATGTGAAGAGGTATTCTTGACCTAACCCAAAACCTTTGAAATTCAATTCTTTTAGGTCTATTGATAGAAACTTCTTCATAAATGTTGTTGTGCACATCATTGTGATCGTGTACCTAAATTTTGGTGGTAGGATCCATAGATTTTGCAAAATTTCTTTTCTTGTTGTGTGAACCGGACTAGTCCGCCGTAGGGCGGACAAGTCCAACCTGGTGCGGACTAGTCCGACCCTTGGGCGGACAAGTCCAACCTGGTGCGGACTAGTCCGACCCTTGGGCGGACAAGTCCAAGTTACATAGTGAAAACCCTAACCTAGGTTGATTTTGTGAATTCTACCACTACCCCTTAACTTAATTGGACTCATATACTTTCCTTTGCACCTCTTATTAGCAACTATGTCGGATTCCGATTATGTCCCCTCTCTGACTCCGAGGTTGAGGCAGGAAGGCAAGCTTGTTACCGCCGAAAGTGCGAGGAGGACCATCTTGTCATGGCGTACCTCGACTCTCAGGCCGAAGCAAGAAGAGCAAAGAAGACACAACGAGAAGCTCACAACTCTACTGCAGCCGAGGCAGCCCCAAAGAAGAAGAGGCTTGTGACTGTGAGGGAGCAAGCTAGAATCCAGGAGGCGAGGACCTCCAAGGACAAGGGAAAGGCCCCAGCGGATGTTGCACCCAAGTAAAGGGTCATAGTGGCAAAGAAGGAAGCAAGCAAGGCCAAGAAGGGTTCCTATCAACCCATTGGCCCCTTGAAGATGTCATCTCCTGCACGGAACCCAAATCGTGCAGCTGCCTTTGATGCCAACATTTTCAAAGGCAAAGGGACTGAGAAAGCAAGAAAGCTCCGAAAGATCAATGTCTATCAGGGGGACACGAGCACAGTGGATCCTCGCTTCTGGTGTAACTTCCACTGTGATTATTACCGGATTGTCTACATGTCCAAGCAAACCTAGGTCACCGATGCTCAGTGAATCGACTGGGACTACATGGCTCAGAAGGATCACGTGGCCTTCAGTGCCGTGATTGAGGCCGTCGAGCGACATGGTTTGAAGAAATTCATGGCTTTTTGTATGACTGGAATGTGGAAGTAATTACTCAATTCTATTCCACTATCTACTTCCACACTGATAGAAATAGGAGGATCACCTGGATGACCCACAGAGAGCAATAATCCACCACCTACTGGGAGTTTGCTCAATTTCTTGACTTGGAGGATCAACTGGAGAATCAAATCATTATCTCCAACTTAAGGCCAGTTGATCGCGATACCCTGGAGTACATGTATCCTAGCCATGTACCCTTCGAGGTCGGGCACATAAGGAACATCAAGCCCTTCTATAGTGTCCTCAACAGGGTGCTACGGAAGACCATTGCCCCCAAGGACGGAGATGTGGGGATTATCTAAGGAAACTTAAGGTACCTGATGGTGCTAATTGATGGAGACGTTCAGTTCAATGTGGTTGACTACATCTTTGATGACATCTTCAACATCTCGCATACTCCAAACCGATCATGTGGCTATGCTCCGTACATCATGTACATGATAGAGAAGGTCTCCAGACTCAACTTCAAGAAAGACATCACTCACCGGAGGCTTCGACCTCAACTCCCTCCTCCGGAGCCTGCTGCCCCTAGGAGGAAGAATGTGGATCCTCCCGCTTCTTCTTCTCGCTTTGTGCCATCTCCCTCCACCTCCACCTTCATCACAATGCGGTAGTGGATTTCTCAAGTGTGTCAAAGCCATATTCACCTCTTGCCAGAAGACGGAAGTTCGGTAACGTCGCATGGAGCAGCGCCAAGAGGAGTATCTCAAGGCGGTGTGCGACAAGTTGGACATCCCCATGTCTCCCGCCGAGGAGAGTGATGGCGATATCACTCCATTCCCGGAGTTCACCACCGAGGAGCTCGCTCAATTTGGTGGAGATGGTACTTCCACCGCGGCCTCGTCCGATGATGATGCTCATATTGATCCAGAGGCCACGGAGAGCGATAGCGGGCACCAAGGCGGAGACAACGACGCCGCCGCCGATGATGATGACGCGTAGACCTAAGGACTCTTCCTTCCTTCTTTTCCTTTTTGGTGTCTTGATGCCGAAGGGGGAGAGATTGGTGGATGCGACACTTAGAGAGGGGGAGAGTTCTCCTTAGTTCTATGGGGGAGAGATTGATCCAATATGGACTTATGTTTTTATGTTTTAAAACTCTCACTTCAACTGTTGTAAGACTTAATTCATATTAATTGTGATGTTATGCTTGAGTTACATGTTTATCTTGCATATTTGTTGCTTTATCACAATTTATAAGCACATCACTTAGGCACCCCACCATAACATGTATATGTATGAGAACTCTCTCAATTACTCTTACTCATGATGCATACATTGAGGGGGAGTCACTCATACAAATACTAGTTATGAAAACAAATTCTTATCCTTTTTGTTGAAGTCTTAACGTGTTGTCATCAATCACCAAAAAGGGGAGACTGAAAGTGCATCTAGGCATCCCCGTGGGTTTTGGATGATTGATGACGACAATTAAGAGACTAATGAGCTGAATTGATCTTAAGCACAGGAATGATGGATAAAACGAGATAAAATCCCTCAAAAAGGAAAAGGATAAAACGGGCGTAAAAGGCTCAAGAGTATAAATTAGGGTTTCTATGGAGTTGAGCTTATATGAGTCGTGTCATGTGAGAGGGTGGATGTATCATGTGCATTGAGATCATTCTAAGGGGCTCAAAGTGGTGATTGAGAAAAACACCTAAGTGAGAAGCCAAAATTAAAAAAGACCCTAGGAGGCCGGACTAGTCCAGGTCTCAAGGTCGGACTAGTCCGGCCGGGCAGACCAGTCTGTTTTGAGACGGACCAAACGTCTCTGGAGTGATTCTTAGTGAATTTGGAGCCAAGTCCGAGAAGACCGAACTTGTCCATTTTTGGACGGACCAAAGCTCTCTGGAATGGTTCGAACTTGTCCGTTTGGGTACGGACTAGTCCGTTTGAGACTTAGTGAGATAAACCGAGAGAATCCTAGAGGGCCGGACTAGTCCGCCCCCTGTGGTCGGACTAGTCCGGGCCTACCCAGATGAGTCCATTTTGGGACAGACTAAACCCTTCTGTCCTACTTCAGACTAGTCCATTTTGGACCGAACTAGTCCGTTGTTTAGTGACCATTTGAATTTGGAAATTTGGCGGGTAGCGTGACGATCGCTGCGCAGTGCGGCAGTTGTCGAGAACTGACCAGAGGTCAGTGGTCCCATTGGGCCGTACTAGTCCGGGTCCAGTGGTCGGACTAGTCCGCCCTTCTGCTAAGGTGAGCAGAAGGGGCTCAGGACCCCTATAAAAAGGGGACCCCCGACCTCATTTGAAGGAAACTTGAACCCTAGCACCGCCACAAGTGACCTAGAGCCCAAAGCCTTCTACTCGTCCTACTAGCCCTCTAATACCAAATCTTGAAGAGATTAGGGTTTGAGGAGGAGAGTGAAGGAAGATCATCGCGCTTTGGCTCTCGGTTTGATCTCTTTGCACATTGTGATTGTATTTTGTGACTTGTGTGAGTTGATCTTAGTGTGCTCTTCATTGTATTGATTTTTGGGAGCCTCAACTTGTGATCAGCCCCATCAAACTTGGTGATTACCCATTGATATAGTGGAAACCAAGCTGGCCATTGTAGTGGCTTGGTGAGAGAAGGGTCAAGTGAGGCCCGATCCTTGTGTGGACTTCTCAACGTGGATGTAGGCTTCTTCGTGGAGCTGAACCACGGGATAAATCTTGTCTCACTTGTCTTTTACTTTTTGTGATCACTAGTATTGCTATTAGGGTTCATATTGTTGATATTGCTTTTCATCTTTGTTAAAATCTTGTGATCTAAGTGCTTAAATCTTCCAATCTTAGTTGTATAAAGTTACTATACATTGTTTACATCTTGGTTGAACTTAAATTCCGCAAATAACTTGTCGAAACCAAGTTTTTAGGTTTTCACTCTGTGCTGAGCGGACTAGTCCGACCCCTGTCCAGACAAGTCCGGCCTCACAAGTTTAATCTCGTTTGATTAAGCCATTTCAGGTCTTATTGCCTATTCACCCCCCTCTAGACGACTTTCAGTAGCAAAGGAAAGTAATATTCGAATTGACTCTAGCCTAGCTACTGGAGCAAAAGTCTCATCAAAGTCCAAACCTTTGACTTGTGAGTACCCCTTGGCCACAAGTCGGGCCTTGTTCCTTGTCACAATGCCATGCCCGTCTTGCTTGTTGCGGAACACCCAATTGGTGCCCACAACGTTTGCTTGTGGACGCTTGACGAGTTCCAAAACTTGATTCCGCTCAAAGTTGTTAAGCTCTTCTTGTATGGCCACCACCCAATCCGGGTTTCTTAGTGTGTCTTCCACCTTATGAGGCTGCAAAGAAGAGACAAAGGAGTATTGTTCACAAAAATTTGCATCACGAGAGCGAGTGGTTACCCCTTTTGATATGTCTCCTAGAATGTTGTCAATGGGATGACCCCGTTGAACACTTTGATGCACTCTTGGATGTGGGGGTGGAGCTCAGTCATTTTCATTCTCTTCTTCATCAAGGTCTCCTCATTGATCGATGCCTCCCCTTTGTTCTTCATCATCTTGATTATGTTGGGATGCATCTTGTTGAACATCAACTTGGTCGTGTGGGGTATGACTTGCATCATTTAGGGGTTGGTAGCTTTAGATTTGAGGTGATTCTTGTGGACAAATATCTCCAAGTGCCATCCTTCTTAATGACGATGATGATAAGGATGCTGATCCAGACGCCACAGAAAGCGATGAGCCCGATGCCGACAAGGAGGATGATGACTAGTGGTAGGTACTTAGCTCCCTTATTCTTTTCCTTTTTGGTGTCTTGATGCCAAAGGGAAAGAGATAGAAGGAGATAGAAGGGGGTAGTATCTAGGGGGTAGTATCTAGTTATCTACTTGTGTTGATCCCATGGACATGTGGCTTTTTCTATTGTATTAACTATGTCAAGACTATGTTGGAATGTTTTATCTATATGATACTTTGAATGCTCTATTGTTCATGATCATACTCATTACTATTGTGTCTTGGTACACAAAGGTTTCCTCTTGTGTGACTTGGACATCATTGGTTGAGTACTCTTCATTTCCCACTCCGACCATCTTCTCTCCGAGTGATTAGACTCTTGATAGAGACCTACTCTGATACCAATTGAAAGTTGCCTAGAGGGGGTGAATTGGCTTAATTGACCTAAAATGACTTAATCAAATGAAATCAGTACTCAGGGGCCGGACTAGTCTGGTTCAGGGGCGGACTAGTCCAGCCAGTCTGCAGAGGGAGACTAAAAACGAGTTTCTAATGAGTTTTAAATGAATTTTTGTGAAACGAAATGCGGAAGGATGAGAAAGTTAATACTAGCAACTATAAAGACAAGTGAATCACGATGGATACCAATATATAGGCAAATATTACTAGAATGAGCAATTAACAGTAAACCTAACTCTAGAACGATCTTTGCAATGAACTAATAGTAAAGCACACAGGTGACACACGGATTTATCCCGAGGTTCGATTCCACTCAGAAATCTACGTCCTCGTTGAGGAGTCCTCAAAGTACCAAGTTGAACAACCCTTTCCTCACCAAGTTTGCCTTAAAGGCCAAACTTGGTTCTCCACTATCACAGAGAGGCAAATACAAGATTTGTGAGGCTTCTCACAATCTGAGGCTCCCACAGCAAATATGATCAACAAACACAAAGATTATCTTAAGCCACAGACCACAAAGACTCAACACAAGTACAAGAGATTAAACCAAGAGCCAAGAATGGAGTTATTCCTTCTCTTCTCCTCACCAATCCCCAATCCACTCAAGAATCAACTCAAGAGGGTGAGTAAGCAAGAGAGAGGGCTTATAATGGCTCTTGGAATGTTGTGGCGGCGCTAGGGTTTCAAAGAGAGTCAAATGAAGTCGGGGCTCTTCTATTTATAGAAGTCTCGACCCCATTCTACTGGCCTGTGACACCCAATTCCGAAAATGAACCAAGCGAACGCATATGTGTGCCCAGGACGTTCAACACACATACACGAGTGCATTCACAAAAGAGCATACAGAAAATAACCACAGAACAATATTAATTAACCAAATTCTATTACACATTTCATATTATCCTCAAATACAAGTTCTAATAAATATTAATGACAAGTTCAACTAATGCAGCAGAAATAAACTAAATAAGCAAACTAAGCAAAGGGATAGCGCGGCTCCAACACTCCACAGGCAAAGCTGACGGTATACACAGCCTAGAACTCCGCATTATCATCATTATACTTCCAATCCTGACCTACAACTGTTGGTGTAGAATTGCAAGGGTGAGTACATGTCGTACTCAGCAAGTGTGGAAAGTATGACATGTAGCTGATACAAATGACGAATCTAATAAAGGCTAAGTGCTGAAAAGTACATTAAAACATTTGAAAAGCAATATATTATATGTATGTGAAATAACCCCATCATAAACCAAGTAATCATCATAATACCAGTCCATATTCATTTCCATCATCCATATTCCAGATTTTTTTACCATCAATCATATCCAATACCAGAATTTAATCCATAACCAGCCATAACCATTACCAAACCATCCCAAATCCCAATTTCCCTCTAATCATGGAAGTTGTCCAGGTGCTCATATCCGGGAGCACGACTATCATGATAGTTTCATTAGACTCTGCAGAGTTTGTACCACTTTACCCACGTGTTTGTGATTTCATCACCTTCCAGTGACAAATAACCTCCCTTATGCCCATGACCTGTCGGTCACATTACACACTTCCGTTGGTGTGAGGCCAAGAGATCACAAAATAGCCTTTACAAAGGGATCACTAGCCTATTTAGACCCATTGAGGTTTCACCAGTGGCGATGCCTCCAACTGAGTACATCTTCAACCAAGGGCCTCCTCTTGAGCCATTCGGATCCCAGGGTAGTCCCACCAATCATCAACAAACCCAATCCGACCACCGCTTCCCCGAGCATCCTTAATGGTCCAAATAGCACTAGCAAAGCCCTAATTAATCAGCTACACCACACCTATACTTGGCATCGTAGTGGCACTGTAGTCCTGGCTTATTCTCGCATGAACCGATCCTTAAATCTAAAGCAAGCAAACCACCATATCATCCAACCCATCCACATATCAGGCTTTCTTAGATCACCCATTACCATATCATATTAACCAGTTCATGTTAATCATAATCTCATAAATGCATAATTAATTTAAGTGGTATAGTTGTCTTTCCATCCCAATTAATTAAGCGAAGCAAAAGGGTAAAAAGTCCTTCCCAACTCTCTACCATGTATTCTAGGTGACAAGGGTGGTTAAACAAAGCTAGTAAACTTCCTATCATAGGATTTTCCCATCAAATTGACACAAGCATGCAGTTTTGCAACCAAAACATTTACTTTAAAAACAGGATCAATATGCTTCAAGGACACTTGCCTTGCTCTTGGGATTGGTTCGGGTCAAAGCCTTCAAACCCTTGGTGTTGTAGATCCTCCGCGGCACTCTCTAGCGCAAATCTGTCTATTCTGCACAATAAACATACAACACAAGAAACACAATCAAAGAGTGCACAAATATTACTCAATATGATATAACATGCATGGTAATGCAAATACAAGGTGGAACTTTTTATGAGTTGTTTTTAATGATCACTAACTAGTTCTAATAGCTTTTAACAAGTTTATACAGGTTTGGAGTTGATTCGATAAAATTTTAGATTTAATTCAACACAATTTAGCTAGGAAAATCGGACTAGTCCGCTGGGAACCGGACAAGTCTGTACTTCGCAGAACTGGCGAACTAGGGTTTTCTAGATCGACGTGAATTTGGAGATTTGGGGTTGAATTCACGTAAGGAAAAGGAAGTAGAGGGTGTATCAGGTGTTTAGAATTCCAATAAATCAAGGATCTTGGAGGCAACACTTGGATCTTGACGATCTAGGGTTGCTGAAGAACTTGATGGTGAATTGGCGATGGAGAACGCGAAGTTGATGGAGATCTTGATCCTCTTTTGTTTCCTCCTCTTCTTCTTCTTGCTCTAGATCTCCTTCTCCCTCCTTGGTGGCGGGTAATCATGAGCTAGGGTTTGGGTGAGGTGGAAAAGTGGCAAATAGATGTCAAGTCAAGGGGTGGGGTTGTTTATATAGAGGTGGAGGGCTAGGGTTGGGTGGATTTCGAGTTTGAGAGGAGTAGAGGCCGGTTTAGAGTCCCACATGGGCTATAAAAGAGTTAGACACGACGTCCCTAGGCCCACTTAACGTAAAACCCCTGAAATAAGTTGTGAAACAAAAGATCAACTCGGAGTCACGAGTTATCGGACAAGTCCAAAAAGGGTCAGACTAGTCCGAAGTTGGTCAGAGAGATATCGGACAAGTCCGGACTGGACATCGGACAAGTACGAACTTATCCAGGGTAGAAAAACAGACAAGTCTGGCAAAAAATCAGACAAGTCCGACTTTAGTCAGAGGAAAAAACAGACAAGTCCGCTGGAACACCAGACTAGTCCGGACAAGTCCAGGGACTTAGCAAAATTTCCAAGGAATTGGAACAACGGGCTAGTCCGCACAGGACCGGAAAAGTCCGAAAGTGTTCAGAGAGAAAAACAGACCAGTCCGCAGCAAAACGGACAAGTCCGTTCGAAGTCAGAGAGAAATCGGACTAGTCTGCACCAAAATCGGACTAGACCGCACTTCCGAGAATTTTTAAGTGAGGTTTTGTTTCTAATTTATTTTAAACTTGTTCCTTTTTATGTTGAGCGATATTAAACATGTATTTGAATGTATGCAATGCATGATGGATGAAAATGAGGGTGTTACAAACCTACCCCCCTTAAAATGAATCTCGCCCTCGAGATTCGACGCGGAAGAGAAGAGATAGGGAAATTCCTTCTTGAGATCATCTTCCAGCTCCCAAGTTGCTTCCAATTCTGGGTGATGCTTCCATTGAACTTTACACCATCTAATAGTCTTGTTCCTTGTGACCCGCTCCTTGGTTTCCAAGATTTTGATTGGTTGCTCAGCATAAGTCAAATCTGCCTCTAGTTCCAGTTCTTCCAGTGGCACTTGTTCTTCCGGCACCCTTAAACACTTCTTGAGCTGGGAAACATGAAATACATCATGGACATCTGAAAGATGAGCTGGCATCTCCAACTTATACGCCACCTCCCCTCTTTTATCCAAAATCTTGAATGGTCCAATGTAGTAAGGTGCTAGCTTGCCTCTTATGTTAAACCTCTTATGACCTCTCATTGGTGACACCTTGAGGTATACAAAGTCTCCCACTTCAAAGGCTAGTTTTCTCCGCCTATTATCTGCATAGCCCCTTTGTCTTGATTGAGCAACCCTCAAGTTTTCTCAAATAATTTGAACTTGTTTCTCAGCTTCTTGCAACACATCGGGTCCAAATACTTGATTCTCCCCTGGCTCACTCCAAAACAAGGGCATCCTACACTTACTTCCATATAGTGCTTCGTATGGTGACATCTTCAAACTTGCTTGGTAACTATTGTTGTATGATAATTCTGTATATGGCAACCTCTTGTCCCAATTTTTCCCATGCTTCAAAGCACAAGCTCTTAACATTTCCTCCAAAATATGATTGGTCCTCTCAGTTTGTCCATCCGTTTGAGGGTGATATGCTGAACTAAAATTCAACCTTGTTCCCAAAGCTTCATGCAGTTTCTGCCAAAACTTGGAGGTAAATTGAGAACTTCTATCCGGCACTGTATTCTTTGGAACCCCATGTCGGCACACAATGTGCTCCATATATAGCTCTGTTAGCTTCGCGGTGGTATAGGTGGTCTTGAAAGGAATAAAATGAGCTAACTTGGTTAATCGATCCACAATTACCTAAATTGAGTCATAATCGGACTGTGTACGCGGTAAACCAACTATAAAGTCCATACCAACCTCTTCCCACTTTCATTCCGGAATCTTCAATGGTTGTAATAATCCAGCTGGCCTTTGATGTTCTGCCTTGACTCGTTGGTACACATCACATAAGGCTACGTATTCAGCTATGTCCTTTTTCATGCTAGCCCACCAATAACATGTCTTCAAGTCTTTGTACATCTTGGTACAACCGGGATGAATTGAGTATGGCGAGTCATGTGCCTCCTTTAGTATTGTCTCCCGAATATGCTTCACATTAGGCACGACAGTCCATTTCCAGAGCCATAAGGTACCATGTTCATCCTCATCAAACCTGAATTCTCTTCCCTCCTGGGTCCTCTCTTTAATCTTCTGAATTTCCTTATCTTTGGTCTGGCCCTCTCGAATTTCTTGCTCCAAGGTCGGATTTAGCTCCATCATCCCCATCTCATTTACAAATCTGAGGTTCAACCGTTCAAACTCCTTGCATAACTCGGATGGTAATTCTCGAATCGTGAGTTGGTGACTTACCCCTTTTCTACTCAAAGCATTGGCCACTACATTGACCTTTCCCGAGTGATAGTTGATTCCCAAATCATAGTCCTTGATGAGCTCCAACCATCTTCGTTGCCTCAAATTCAGGTCCATTTGTGTGAATATATACTTAAGACCCTTGTGATCCGTATAAATTTCACACCTATGTCCAAGGATGTAGTGTCTCCAAATTTCAATGCGTGTACCACAGCTGCAAGTTCCAAATCATGCGTTGGGTAATTATGCTCATGTTTCTTCAATTGTCTCAAGGCATATGCAACCACTTGACCTTTTGCATCAATACACATCCAAGTCCTTGTCTTAATGCATCACAATATATATCAAAGCTCTTGCTTACATCCGGCAAAACCAAAACTGGGGATGTAGTTAACCTCTTCTTTAGCTCCTCAAAACTGTTTTGACAAGCTTCAGTCCATCGGAAAGCCTTTCCCTTCATTAGAAACTCGTTCATTAGCTTGGCTACCTTGGAAAAGTCCTTGATGAATCGACGGTAATATCCAGTCATCCCAAGAAAACTCTGGATCTCCTTTACGTTTTGCGGTGGCTCCCACTTCAGCACATCCCTCACCTTTCCTGGGTCAACCGATGCTCGTCCTCCCGAGATGATATGACCTAGAAGCAATACTTCTCTCAACCAAAATTGGCACTTGCTGAACTTGGCATACAATTGATGCTCCCTCAATTTCTGCAATGTAAGCCTCAAGTGTTCCTCATGTTCCTTCTCATCCTTCGAGTATATCATAATGTCATCAATGAACACAACAACAAACTTATCCAAGTACTCCATGAAGACCTTATTCATGAGGTACATAAAGTATGCAGGCGCATTTGTCAATCCAAAGGACATCACAGTGTACTCATAAGATCCATACCGTGTCCTAAAAGCTGTCTTGGGTATGTCCGATGGTCTGATCTTCATTTGAAAGTATCCCGACCTCAAATCAATCTTAGAGAAGACACAAGCACCCTTCATCTGATCAAACAAGTCTTCTATGTGTGGCAAGGTGTACTTGTTCTTGATGGTCACCTCATTGAGAGCTCGGTAATCTACACACATCCTTTGCGATCCATCCTTCTTGTCCACACACATTAAAACATTTGAAAAGCAATATATTATATGTATGTGAAATAAACCATCATAAACCAAGTAATCATCATAATACCAGTCCATATTCATTACCATCATCCATATTCCAGATTTTTTTACCATCAATCATATCCAATACCAGAATTTAATCCATAACCAGCCATAACCATTACAAAACCATCCCAAATCCCAATTTTCCTCTAATCATGGAAGTTGTCCAGGTGCTCATATCCGGGAGCACGTCTATAATGATAGTTTTATTAGACTCTGCAGAGTTTGTACCACTTTGTCCACGCGTTTGTGATTTCATCACCTTTCGGTGACTAAGAACCTCCCTTATGCCCATGACCCGTTGGTCACATTACACACTTCCGTTGGTGTGTGGCCAAGAGATCACAAAATAGCCTTTACAAAGGGATTACTAGCCTATTTAGACCCCACTGAGGTTTCACCGGTGGCGATGCCTCCAACTGAGCACATCTTCAACCAAGGGCCCCCTCTTGAGCCATTCGGATCCTAGGGTAGTCCCACCAATCATCAACAAACCCAATCCGATTACCCCTTCCCCGAGCATCCTTAATGGGCCAAATGGCACTAGCAAAGCCCTAATTAATCAGTTACGCTGCACCCATACTTAGCCTCGTGGTGGCACTGTAGTCCTGACTTATTCTCGCATGAACCGGTCCTTAGATCTAAAGCAAGCAAACCACCATATCATCCAACCTATCCACATACCAGACTTGCTTAGATCACTCGTTACCATGTCATATTAACCAGTTCATGTTAATCATAATCTCATAAATGCATAATTAATTTAAGTGGTATAGTTGTCTTTCCATCCCAATTAATTAAACGAAGCAAAAAAGGTAAAAAGCCCTTCCCAACTCTCTACCATGTATTCTAGGTGACAAGGGTGGTTAAACAAATCTAGTAAACTTCCTATCATAGGATTTTCCCATCAAATTGACATAAGCATGCAGTTTTGCAATCAAAACATTTACTTTAAAAACAGGATCAATATGCTTCAAGGACACTTGCCTTGCTCTTGAGATTGGTTCGGGTCAAAGCCTTCAAACTCCTGGTGATGTAGATTCTCGGCGGCACTCTCTAGCGCAAATCTGTCTAATCCACACAATAAACATACAAGACAAGAAACACAATCAAAGAGTGCACAAATATTACTCAATATGATATGACATACATGCTAATGCAAATACAAGGTGGAACTTGTTAATGAGTTGTTTTTAATGATCATTAACTACTTCTAATAGCTTTTAACAAGTTTATACAGGTTTGGAGTTGATTCGATAAAATTTTAGATTTAATTCAACACAATTTAGCCAGGAAAATCGGACTAGTCCGCTGGGGACCGGACAAGTTGGCACTTCACAGAACTGGCGAACAAGGGTTTTCTAGATCGACGTGAATTTTGAGATTTGGGGTTGAATTCATGTAAGGAAAAGTAAGTAGAGGGTGTACCAGATGTTTAGAATTCCAATGAATCAAGGATCTTGGAGGCACTTGGATCTTGACGATCTAGGGTTGATGAAGAACTTGATGGTGAAGTGGTGATGGAGAACGTGAAGTTCATGGAGATCTTGATCCTCTTTCATTTCCTCCTCTTCTTCTTCTTGCTCTAGATCTCCTTCTCCCTCCTTGGTGGCGGCTAATCACGAGCTAGGGTTTGAGTGAGGTGGAAAAGTGGCAAATAGATATGAAGTCAAGGGGTGGGGTTGTTTAGATAGAGGTGGAGGGCTAGGGTTGGGTGGATTTCGAGTTTGAGACGAGTAGAGGCCGGTTTAGAGTCCCACATGGGCTCTAAATGAGTTAGGCATGACGTCCCTAGACCCACTTAACGTAAAACCCAAGAAACAAGTCGTGAAACAAAAGATCAACACGGAGTCGCGATTTATCAGACAAGTCCAAAAAGGGCCAGACTAGTCCAAAGATGGTCAGAGAGATATCGGACAAGTCCGGACTAGACATCGGACAAGTCCGAACTTATCCAGAGGGGAAAAACAGACAAGTCTGACAAAAAAATCGGACAAGTCCGACTTTAGTCAGAGTCAAAAACAGTCAAGTCCGCTGGAACACCGGACTAGTCCAAACAAGTCCAGGGACTTAGCGAAATTTCCAAGGAATTGGAACAGCAGACTAGTCTGCATAGGACCGGACAAGTCCGAAAGTGTCTAAAGAGAAAAACAGACCAGTCCGCAGCAAAACGAACAAGTCCGTTCATAGTGAGAAAGAAATCGGACTAGTCCGCACTAAAATCAGACTAGTCCGCACTTCCTAGAATTCATAAGTGTGGTTTTGTTTCTAATTCATTTTAAACTTGTTCCTTTTTATGTTGCTCGATGTTAAACATGTATTGGAATGTATGCAATGCATGATGGATGAAAATGAGGGTGTTACATGGCCTCAGCAGAAGGGCAAACTAGTCCGGCCTCTGGCCCGGACTAGTCCGGCCAGATGGGACCACTGACCTCTGGTGTGGTCTCGACAACTACCGCACTGCGCGGCTATCATCACGCCACCCACCAAATTTCCAAATTCAAACAGTCACTTAACAACGGACCAGTCCGCCTCAAAATGGACTAGTCCAATCTCACACATGACCTTTTGGCCCGGGTGAAAATGGACCAGTCTGGATAGACCAAACTAGTCCGGCTTCTCAGGCGGACTAGTCCGTCCTCCAGGACTTAGTCGCAACTGCGCTGCTCACTCAGCTAGGCGGAGTAGTCCGTACTCAAGCAGACTAGTCCGAACTGAGACAAAATCTTTTGGTCCGTCTCAAAACGGACTAGTCTGGCAAGCCCGGACTAGTCCGGCGAACAGGGCGGACTAGTTCGTCCTCCATGACATAATCCTGAAACTTCACTCCAAGATCACAACAGATTAGTCCGTCCCCAGACGGACAAGTCCGAAGTCAGTCAGGATCTCTTGGTCCGCCCAAAAACTGGACTAAGCTGACAAGGAGCGGACTAGTCCGGCCTCCCGGTCAGACAAGTCCGGCCCTCCTGACAGGACACTCAAACACTCTTCTCTCAAGGGGTTTGATCTCTAATTCCGCTTTGAGCTCCCAACTTTGATCTCAATGCACTTCACACACACACCCTTCTACAACTACGGCTAGTCCAAACTAGACACAAGAGAAACCCTAGTTTCTACTCTTCGAGTTGTCAACACCGTTTTTCATCCTTTTCCTTTTTGAGGGTTATGTGCTCCAATCAAGTCCACACATGTGTTTAAGATCATCTGAGCTCATTAATCATTTAATTGTCGTCATCAATCATCCAAAACCTACGTTGATACTAGATACACTTTCAGCGGGCGACCGGGAGAAGTGATGCGGCAGGGGGCCCGAGCGGGGCAGTACGAATGAGGTCCAACGATTACGCGGACGGCTTGGAGGAGCCCGCGACTCGGACGGCGTGGAGGCCTATCGCAGGCGGCAGGGGAGACGTCCACGACGCAGATGGCGAGGAGCAGCCGCTGCGCCGGCAGTGTGGAGCCCGGCGTGGGTGTTAGGGAAGTCGCGAGGTGCGGGTAGATTCGAGCCACTCCAGCCGCCGAACGACGATGACGGCTCCACCACTGTCGGGCTGCAGCTCGAATCTCGTGAGCTCCGGCCGCGGGCTGCCGGCATTGGACAGGAAATAACAGAGGATATGGATGTTGTAAAATCCTCTTTTATATTTTTATATTTCTTTGAGTAGCTCATTATTTAAAAAAGTTTCTTTGAGTAGCTAGCAGATATTATGCTACTGCTGCTGTATTTTGATTTAATAGGTTCAGAGAAGAGAAGAATGTGTAGAACTTAATGAAGGATTAGCATAGTCCATCAAATATTTCATACACGTGACAGGAACTGCTACAATAAACAAGGCCAGTGCACTGTCAAGAATAACACTGGTTGTGAAGAGTAAACAAAGCTTACAAAGAGTTCAAGAAATTCGCAAATTCACAAATTCGTCAACAGATCGCTTGAACAAATGCAGAAAAGCTGGCACCTATTGTTCTGTTCGTGCCAACATTCAAAGCAGAATTCAGATAGCAGAATTCTCATGGACTTCTGTACATTCACATAGCAGATTTCAGATACCAGAATCCTCAAGAGTAAACCAACTATACAGTAGTAAACAGAGCAATATAGAAGTAAACATATACAATTCATAATCCAAACCAGAATTCACATAGCGGAATTCAGATAACAAAACATCTCACAACATTAAGTATCCTTACATATTTAAATCCCAGATCAGAACATAAAACGGAACAAGTCCAAAGTTAAAAACAGTGCATCAGAACAAATGACAGCTGGAGACCCTGAAGGTGATGGCGGCAATTCCTGAAGCATCTCCTTCCATTACTGCAGCTAGACGCAGCAAGTGCATGTCTGCCTCATGCAATGAGTCCTCCATAAAACGTGTAGAGAAACTCAAGCCGAAGAGAAATGAAGGTCAGACCCCTTTGTCTTTTTTACAGCGGTCAGACAATTTAATTAAAGAGCAGTTGAGATGTGTTGAGATAAATGTGGGACAGGATGAGAAATCGTCACTAGATGCGGTCGCTAAGCTGAAACGTGATGAGCAGGACAGATTATTAGGGAATTTAGAAGAAGATAAGAAAACTGATACCTTAGATGCAGAAGAAAAACAAATGAATGAAGAAGAGGAGCTGGACAATTTTATTCTAAACCACATCTGTTCGGATATTTTACAGAAGGTGGTAGATACGAGTAGCGACGTTGATGACCCTGCTACTTGTACAGAATTATTATCCAGTAGTGTGGTAAAGAATAAGAGCAGAGGGGGGACAGCGCAACATTAGTTAAAAATGAAAGGTATACTTTGGAATAGTGACGGGTTTAGAGACCCGAAGAAATATAGATTTGTGTTTGACTTAACAAAAGAGTATAGTCTGACTTTTATAGGTATTTTAGAAACGGGTGTTAATAACTTTACACCAAGTTTTCTGAAAAATTTATGTGTGGGTAAGGAGTTTATTTGGCACTGCAAGCAACCACATGGGAGATCCAGAGGCATGATCCTGGGTATAGATCTGCAAGCAACCACATGGGAGATCCAGAGGCATGATCCTGGGTATAGATACAGACGCGTACCACATAGGTTCGATAGACGAAGGGGACTTCTATGTTAGAGTTCACCTTTATAATAAATCCAATGATTTTAAGTGGGTATTGACTCTAGTGTATGGACCAGCACAGAATCAGCTTAAAGACAAATTTCTCGTGGAGCTTGTCGACATGTGTTCAAAAGAAACATTACCAATTGTTATTGGTGGTGACTTTAACATAATGAGACACCTGCACGAGAAAAATAAAGGTATCTTTAATGGTAGATGGCCCTTCCTGTTCGGTGCCATCATTGATGGATTGGATCTGAGAGAGATCCAAATGTCCGGCAGACAATTCACGTGGGCAAACGCATTGTGTAATCCCACTTATGAAAAGTTGGATAGGATTCTCTTCTCGACTGAATGGGAAATCAAATACCCGCTAGCTACAGTTAAGGTGCTCTCTAGAAACGTATCAGACCATTCACCTCTATTATTGGACTGCGGCAGTGGTCAGCAAAGCGGTTTCAACCCCACCTTCAGATTTGAACTTGGGTGGTTGCTTAGAGATGACTTTATACCTATGGTTCAGGCAATATGGGAGACACCGGTCCATTGCTCTGATCCTATGGATGTATGGCAGACAAAGATACGTAAGGTGTGGCAGACGAAGATACGTAAGGTGTGTCAGTATCTTAGAGGGTGGGCAAAAAACACAAGTGGTGCATATAAAAAGAAAAAAATTTAGATGCGGTGGGTGCACTTGACAAAAAAGCTGAGTCGATGCCACTAGAAGTGCACGAGATAAATTTAAAGCAAAGTTTACAAGACAAATTAGTGAAGCTATTAAGAGAAGAAGAAATAAAATGGTACCAGCGTGCTAAGACGAAAGACCTTCTGGAAGGAGATTCAAACACAAAATATTTTCACTTAGTGGCTAACGGCAAACATAGGAAAAATAAAATATATCACCTCCAGGATGGGGAAAATCAAATAATAGAGGAAAATCAACTTATGGACCATATAGTGAGATACTACAAGAATATTTTTGGCCCTTCGAATGAAAATTTATTCCATCTAGATATGGCCAGAAGAGAGGATATTCCCCAAGTCTCGCAAATGTAGAATGATTTCCTAACAGCCGAGTTCACCATAGAGGAAGTGAAAAACGCAATCTTCCAGATTGAGCATAATAAAGCACCGGGTCCTGATGGATTCCCTGTCGAATTCTATCAGATCTTTTAGGAGGTGATCAAAGCAGACTTAATGGCTTTATTCCATGGCTTTCTAAACTTTAGTACAACTATCTTGTTACCAAAAAGTGTTAACGCAGATAAGATACAACAATACATACCGATTTGCCTATTGAATGTGAGCTTTAAAATTATTACAAAAGTAATCACTAACAAGATTATGTCGATAGCTCAAAAAGTGATTAGCCCCACGCATACCGCTTTCTTACCTGGCCGAAATATTAGGGAAGGTGCTGTTATATTACACGAAATGATTCACGAACTTCATAAGAGAAAAATGAATGGGGTGATATTGAAATTAGATTTTTGAGAAGGCGTATGATAGAGTCAACTGGGTATTTGTAAGACAGGTCTTTGAGTTAAAGGGATTTGCTCAGGTGTGGTGCGACTGGGTAGACGAGGTAATGAGAGGTGGACATGTCAATATTAAAGTAAATGACAGAATGAGTGAAAATTTTCAGACTAAGAAGGGACTTCGCCAAGGAGATCCTCTATCACCTATTCTATTTAACATTGTGGCAGACATTCTAGCTGTAATGATAAATGGAGCAAAGGCGAATGGACTAATCTCAGGTGTAGTACCTCATCTGGTAAATGATGGCTTATCTATTATGCAATACGCAGACGATACGATCATCTTCGTAGACCATAGTTTGGAACAGGCTCAAAACTTAAAATTGTTGTTGTGTGCTTTTGAAAAGCTCCCTAGCTTAAAAATAAATTTTCACAAGAGTAATTTTTATTGTTTCGGAGATGCATGTACGGTCCAACAACAGTATGCACAACTGTTTGGATGTAGCCCCGGATCTTACCCTTACAAGTACTTAGGTATTCCCATGCATTACACGAAGCTGCTAAACAACAACTGGAAAATAATAGAAGAATGATTCCTGAAGAAGTTAAGCAGTTGGAAGGGCAAATACTTGTCGGTGGGGGGTCGTTTAATGCTCGTCAACTCAGTTCTGACGAATCTGTCTATGTTTGTGTTATCCTTTTTTGAAGTGCCCAGGGGTATCGTTGAGAGA
Organism: Tuctoria greenei; assembly: GCA_036927565.1. Classification (NCBI taxonomy): domain Eukaryota; kingdom Viridiplantae; phylum Streptophyta; class Magnoliopsida; order Poales; family Poaceae; genus Tuctoria; species Tuctoria greenei. Next base: position 272,840,138 of record JAYESD010000002.1, on the reverse strand, counting down.
CTAGATTATTACAGATCTAGATTTCTCTGGCAGGGCGATAGCCATAAGAAAAAATATAGATTATCACGTTGGGATGTGGTCTGTCAACCAAAAGACCAGGGAGGTTTGGGGATTCAAAATTTAGATATTCAGAACCAATGCCTCTTAAGTAAGTGGTTGTTCAAATTATTCAATGAAGATGGAGTGTGGCAAAGAATTCTAAAATGAAAGTACATTAAGGATAAAACTATTAGCCAGGTACAACGCAAACCCGGGGGTTCACATTTTTGGTGTAGTCTGATGAAAGTTAAAGAAAAATTTATGCGCTTTGGCATATTTCAAATAAATAATGGGCGAGGCGGTCAGGTTTTGGGAAGACAGTTGGCTTTGGAATTACAAGCTCAAAGACAAATTCCCATCTCTATATAGTATTGTTAGGCATAAACATGTTACCATAGCACAAGTTTTTTCTACAATCCCATCAAATATTTCTTTTAGGCGAGGTCTGGTAGAGAATAATTTAGTGAGATGGTATAGATTGGTCGCATTGGTAGCCCATGTGAGTCTAAATAATATAGAGGACACGTTGAGATGGGAGTTAAATCAAAAGGGACTTTTTTCAGTTAAATCGATGTACACGGTGCTAATCACAAATGGTAACGTGTGTAGAAATAGCATGATATGGTCGGCCAAGCTACCGCTAAAGATTAATGTCTTTATGTGGTACTTAAAACAAGAAGTGATCCTTACAAAAGATAATTTAGTAAGATGTTGTTGGTACCCTGCGTACCGGGTACCCCTTAGTAACACAAAGAGTACAGGGAGTTCTACATACCAGAGTTGAAGGTCTTCTCGGGCCCCACATGTCACATTGCGCTGGGACCGCTCCCCTCGTGTGGGTAGCTCCTGGGTCAACACGTGTAAAGGAAAACCGGAGCTAAACTCCCGGCAAAGGGAAGCTCCGACGTCAACACGTGTACAATGGCTCCGGACCTAACCCCCAGCAGAGAGGAGCTCCAGTGCCGACACGTGTACAATAGCCCCGGACCTAACCTCCCGTAAGGGAAAGCTCCAGAGCTTCCACGTGTGGAGCCTCCGGACCTTCATCGACGCGTATACTGGCAGATCTCCTTCAGCGTGAGCCATCAAGCGTAATTAAAGTGGCAGTTACAAGATGTAATTACGTGTCGTTAATGCTGTATTAACGACACACAATCAAGAGCACTGTTAATAGGGGTAACGCAGCCATTAAGACACGTTATCACACTATTAATCATGCTTAATACTCTTTAGATAGTGTATTAGGCCATTAAATATGCTAGGGCCACATGTCGAGCCAGGCAAGCTTTGTAACGGTCAGTCCCTAGAACTATAAAGGGTTGTACCGCGCGAACTCAGGGGACATCTGATTCAACCTGATCCTAGCTGACCAGCTTGCAATACAGCAACACAAACCCCGTGGAGTAGAGTGTTACGCTCAGGCGGCCCGAACCACGTAAATCTCTAGTGTCATCATCTTGATCTTGATCTCTGCATGCCCCAACCACAAAAGAACCTCTGCGGGCTGCTTTTTAGCGGGTTCGACGGAAGTGTCATAACAAACACTTCGACATTTGGCGCGCCAGGTAGGGGGAGCACAATTCCAAGATCACAAGATGGTGGATTCAGCTACTAGATCTTGCAATGGCAACCATGTTGGACAACCTGCCGGAGGCAATCCCTCCAACGTCCAACAACCAGCAGCTGCCATTGTTCCAGCAGGCGCTACGGCACCACAACCACCATCTGTTCCGGCAAACAATGCTGGTCAACAAGATGGGGCATCCGCGTCGATCACTGCATCGACAAACAACAACCCTGAGCACGCGCTCATTGCTGCGCGAGCTCTTCTGTAACGCCCACCGCCTCCAGGTGCACCCCAGGGTGCATGGAGCAGTGGAGAGCTGATGTTGACCATCTAGTCGCGGCTGCGGCTGCAGGCATCAGCAATCAAGGTCCTCCCCCTTCGGGGCGAGCACCATCTCAACAACGAACCTTGTCGGGCAGAGGAGACGTGCTGCATCTTAGCAGGTGACCTCGTTGCCCCCCGGGGCATGACGCACCCACACCATCTCCAGGATACTGACTCGTGACCTACGGTCGGAACTGGATCACCGTTACCGACAGCAGGATGGCCGTGTCCACATCGAGTGTGCTCGTGAGAGGCGAGAGGCTCGGGACAACCCTGCTCCTCAAGGAGTAGGAGGAGGTTGTTCTGCCCTGGCTATGCACTTACGCATGGTCAGATGGACACAGAAATTTTGGCCTCACCTACCGGAAAAATTCAACAGGACTGTCAATCCCGCCGAATTCCTTCAAATCTACTCCACCACCGTACTGGTAGCGGGGGGTGATGAGGCTGTAATGGCCAATTACTTCCCTGTGGCTTTAACTGGGACTGCAAGGTCCTGGTTCATGAGTCTTACACTCGACTCCATTAATAGTTGGGCGGAGCTATGCCAACAATTCACTACCAACTTCGGGAGCTCCTACACCCGACCTGGCATTGAATTGGACTTGTTTGCCGTAAAGTAAACATCGGGGGAATCGCTAAGATCCTTTATCCAACGGTTCTCTCAGGTACAAAATACCATCCCTTCAATCTCGAGCTCTTCTGTCATCGTTGCATTCAGACAGGGTTCGAGATAAGAAGATGCTGGAGAAGCTGACCATTAAAGAAGTTACCAGCGTCACGGAACTCTTCAGTCTAGCCGACAAATGTGCTAGAGCTGTGGAGGGCCGTGAAATGCATTCTAAGCCAGCTCCAGAGGCCAACCAGAAGTCCTCCAAAACTGAATCCGCTACCTCCGGTAGTGGCAAAAAGAAGAAGAAGCCCAACAACAAAAAGAAGCCGTTGGCTAGTGCACCAGCCGCCGCTGCTGCCGCAGCCCCTGGTGGCCGGGGGCCACGCCGTGAGAAACGGCCTCGACCATCGTCAAAATATGGAGGCAGTTCCAAAGCATGGTGTCTGATTCACAAGACGAACCGACACAACTTGGAAGAATGTCGGGAGGTTGAGAACCTTGTCGAGCGCTACAACAAGCGTTGGGAATAAGCTTCTTTCCGTCAAAGGGAAGGAAAACAAAAAGTCGACGAGGTTCTGGCCGAAGAGGAGCTAGGTTTCCAAGACCCCAAAAAGGTCTTGAAAGCCGTTTACAACACTGTTGACGATGACTCCGATGTCTCTGACAACGAACTTCGGAAGACCCTGAACACTATCTATGGTGGTTCTTGGGACATCACCTCTCGTCGCATCCTCAAGACAATGCGGCGGGACATGGATGTGGTAGCTCCCACTTCTAAGGCGGAACCACATCGAAAGTGGATGGATACTCCCATCATCTTCGATGCTTCGGACTGCCCCCGAAACATGATCGGGGCTGGTCAACTCCCGTTGATGGTGTCACCCACCATTAACTATATTCAAATCCACCATGTAATGGTGGACGGAGGTTCCAGGATAAACCTCATAAGCTTCAAAGCTTTCGTTAAGCTTCAGCTCCGGCCTTCGGATCTTCGCCCATCCCGAGCTTTCTCCGGAGTAGGTCCGGGAACCATTACTCCTCTCGGTTCCATCACACTGCCAGTGACCTTCGGGACCCGGGAGAACTACAGAACCGAGAAATTGGTCTTTGACGTCGCGCAGATCAGTCTGCCTTTCAATGCCATTTTGGGTAGCCCAACTTTATACAAGTTTATGGTTGTTGCCCATTATGGTTACTTGGTGTTGAAGATGTCAACACCCACGGGCGTTCTCCGGATCCACGAAGATCGTACCGCAGGAGTTACTGTACTGGAGGAACTCTATGCGCTTACCACAACACAAGAGGAAGCATTCGGTAAGGAGCCAACTCTGAATCCACCAAGCATTCGTCACAAAGGCTCTACCTCTGCACCTCATGTGTAACCAAGCGGCGACGCCGACATTCCCGTCAAAGTCATCCAAATTGGTTCTGATGCTGCTCAGACTACCCATATGTCGGGGGGTCTGAACAACAAATAGGAACTCGCACTCATCATTTTCCTTCGGGCTAATGTTGACGTGTTTGCTTGGCAACTGTCACAAATGCCTCGGATCCCTAGGGAGGTGATTGAGCACAATCTGAAGATTTACCCAGATGCACGGCCTGTACACCAGAAGCCCCGGAAGCAATCAATCGAGCGACAAAACTTCATCCGATAGGAAATCAAGAAGTTGCTCGAAGTTGGATTCATCCGGGAAGTCTTCCATCCAAAATGGGTGGCAAACCCAGTTGTTGTAGCCAAGGCCGGTGGGAAGCTTCGGATGTGTGTCGACTACACCACCTTAAATAAGGCATGTCCAAAGGATCCATTTCCACTACCTAGAATAGATCATATAGTGGACTCCACCTCCGGGTGTGAACTACTGTGTTTCTTAGATGCATATTCTGGATATCATCAAATCCAAATGTCTAAAGAAGATGAAGAGCATATTGCCTTCATAACATTAGATGGATTGTATTGTTATACTGCCATGCCATTCGGTCTTAAAAATGTTGCTTCAACATTTATGCGAGTTATGTACAAAACATTTAGAGAGCTAATTAGAGACTTGGTGGAGGTGTATGTTGATGACATTATCGTGAAGATAAAAAACAAGGAGTCACTCCTTGACAACTTACAAGCCGTCTTCAACAAGCTGCGCACCATGCGCACCAAGTTGAACCCAGGCAAGTGTGTCTTCGGGGTTAGCTCCGGAAAGCTTCTGGGGTTCTTGGTGGCTCAATGAGGAATTGAAGCAAATCCGGTGAAGATCAAGTCTATAGAAGATATGCGTCCACCAGCCCACATTAAAGATGTACAGAAGCCAACTGGATGCCTAGCTGCACTCAGTTGGTTTATCTCAAGACTGGCAGAACGGACACTATCCTTCTTCAAACTCTTGAGGAAGTCCGGACCTTTTCATTGGTCTGAAGAAGCAGAAAAGGCGTTTCAAGAGCTGAAACAACTCCTCACCACACTACCAATATTGGTAGCTCCTAATCCTGGTGAGCCTTTACTGCTTTACATTTCGGCAACCACTGAAGTTGTCAGTATGGTCCTGATTGCGAAAAGACCAGAGCCACATCCGATTCGAGCATCCGGACCCCTCCGGGAGGGTCCGGAATCACCTGAAGACGTGACTGGGTCTCAGCTCCCAGACACGGAACCTCAAAACGAAGTGCTAGGAGATCAACCCCATTCGTCTGAGGAGGGTCGCCTGGCTAACCAAGAAGATCTGGATCCTCCTAGTGAGATTCGGGTTGAACAAGAAAGAGTTTTGGACCCCTCCGAGAGGGTCCAAGAAGCACAGTCTGAAGGTCCGAAACCCTCCAGCAGGGTCTGGGTCCATGGAGAGGAAGCTTCGGGTCCTTCTGAAAGGGTCCGAACCATCCAACACCCGATGTACTTCATTAGTGAAGTACTCCACGACGCCAAGACAAGATACATTGAGGTGCATAAACTGCTTTACGCAGTTCTTATTGCCTCAAGAAAGCTTCGTCACTACTTCCAAGCCCACAAAATATCAGTGGTAACTTCTTTTCTACTGCGTGCTATTTTGCATAATCCTAATTCTACCGGGAACATTGCAAAGTGGGCAGCAAAACTGGTCAAATTCAATCTAGAATTCGTGTCAAGACAAGCAATCAAAAGTCAAGCCTTGGCCGACTTTGTGGTGGAATGGACTCCCTCTCCATCAAACCTTGGGGGCCACAGTGAGCAGAAACCAGAACTCAAGGTTCCGGTATTCACTGAGCCTCACTGGACTCTCTACTTTGACGGCTCTGTGCAAAAGCAGGGGGCCAGAGCTGGAATCCTTCTCCTGGCTCCGACTGAGGAGAACGTCAAGTACATGGTACACCTTGATTTCAAGGCAACCAACAATATGGCGGAGTATCAAGCCCTAATCTATGGACTCAAGGTGGCACGATCTTATGGTGTCAAACAGCTGTTGGTAAAAGGAGATTCATAACTCATCATAAAACAAGTCAAAGGTGAATGCTCTTGTAACAATTCTCAATTAGCTGCTTATCTCCTTGAAGTCTAGAGGCTTCAGAAGGACTTCGAAGTCCTGGATCTCCATCATGTTCAACGTCTTCATATCTTTGAAGCCGACGAACTCTCGACGAAAGCCTCAACCAGAGATCTGGATCCTGAAGGCATCTTCATTCGGAGGTTGTCAAAACCAACAGCTCAGCCTGCCGAACTGAGCGAAGGGGGCGAGAACAGCACCTCGAAGCTGGCGGTCCCGATGGCCCTGCTACCATGGCATCAACCAAGGGTTATAGATGATGTCGGAAGCTCAGAGCAACCCAGCACGCAAGACTCAGAAGCTCAAGTTAGTTCTAATGCATGGATCTCGGAGATTCGGAGCTATTTGAAAGACAACATCCTTCCTGAAGATAGTGTATCCGCTGACCGGATAGTCAGATTGGATAAAAGATACACGTTGGTAGAAAGGGATCTCTACCGACGTGGTGCCAATGGCATCCTAATGCGGTGCATTGCAAGGGAAGAAGGCCGCGAGCTCCTCACAGAAATCCATGGAGGCTAGTGTGGGAACCACGCATCTTCCTGCACGCTGGTTGGTAAAGCCTTTCAGCATGGCTTTTACTGGCCTATAGCACTTCAGGATGCGGTTGAGATAGTGAAAAAATGTGAAGCGTGTCAGTTCCACGCAAAACAGATTCACACACTGGCTCAATCACTACAAATGATACCTCCTACATGCCATTCGCTGTGTGGGGTATGGACATCTTGGGACCTTTCCCAAAAGCCATCGGAGGTTACAGGTTCCTGTATGTCGCCATCAACAAGTTCACCAAGTGGCCGGAAGCAACTCCAGTTGTGACAATCAATAAACAATCTGTAATCAAGTTCTTGAAGTCCATTATATGCAAATTTGGAGTTCCTAACAAAGTCATAACTGACAACAGAACTCAATTTATAAGTGTTGCATTCCATGAATATTGTGAAGACCTCGACATTCAACTTAGCTACGCCTGAGTAGCTCATCCAGCAAGCAATGGCCAAGCCGAGAGAGCAAATGTAGAAATCTTAAAATGACTCAAGACACGCACATATGAGCGCTTGAAAAAGCACAGAGCTAACTGGATTGAGGATCTTCCATCCACATTATGGGCGAACAGGACAACACCCAACTGGTCAACTTGGGAGACTCCATTCTTCCTGGTGTACGGAGCTGAAGCAGTCCTTCCTCCGGAGATCACCTTGGGGTCTCTACGGGTCCAGACCTTCGACGAAGCCACGCAGGACCAGCTCCGGCGTGAAGACCTTGACCTCGTCGACGAGGCAAGGGGCCAAGTAGCTATTCGAAATGCACGTTATCACAAGCGCTCAGGCGCTATCATCAAAGGCATGTGCACAACCGATAGCTTGAAGAAGTCGACCTGGTGCTTCGAAAGATACTAAGCCATGAAGGAATGAACAAACTTTCCCCCAGCTGGGAGGGTCCCTTCCGAGTAATTAAAGTATCCTCACTAGGATGCGTTCGCTTGGCAACTGAGGATGGGATTCCGCTCCCCAATCCTTGGAACATCGAGCGCCTCCGTAATTTTTATGCTTAGAATCACATAGGTGAGTCTGTAATTACACACAATGCATGTTGTAGAGTCATTATACAGAGACAGGCAAGTCCTCTGGGACAACATCCGGACCCCTCCGGGAGGGTCTAGGAAGTTCAATTAACACTTGAGACAGTCACAACACTAAAAGAGTAACTACTTGCTCTGGGCTAGTACAAGATGTATAGCACATTTAGCATGGTCCACCACCCTAAGTGTGTCCTTGTCTCCACTGTAATCCGGACCTATAATGAAAGGCATTGTTGTGTGAAAACAGACTCCACGTGCATTTACATTTTGTGCAAGGCTCAATATATCAAACTTTTTTTACCCTGATGTTCTATAATAAAGTTGTGCAAATCTTTTTGAGCTTTGTTCCAAGTAATTCACATGTATAACAAACCTTATTGATAGTCTTTTTGGATCTTAACATTGCTACATAGTCTACTTGCCTGAACGCCAAGCCAACATAGGTCCGAAGTGTGCTATCGGCTTAGCTGTGACACCCGGTTCCAAAATTGAACCAAGTGAACGCATATGTGTACCCAGGACATTCAACACACATACACGAGTGCATTCACAAAAGTGTATAGAGAAAATTACCACAGAACAAGATTAATTAACCAAATTCTATTACACATTTCATATTATCCTCAAATACAAGTTCTAATAAATATTAATGACAAGTTCAACTAATGCAGCGGAAATAAACTAAATAAGCAAACTAAACAGCTAGGCAGCATAAGCGATAGGGTATAGCATAGCTCCATGCAACACCACAGGCAAAGCTGACGGTAGACACGGCCTAGAACTCCGCATTATCACCATTAAACTCCCAATCCTGACCTGCAACTGTTTGGGGGGGGGGGATTGCAAGGGTGAGTAGATGTCGTACTCAGCAAGTATGGAAAGTATGACATGTGGCTGATTCAAATCATGAATATAATAATGGTTGAGTGCTGAAAAGTACATTAAAACATTTGAAAAGCATTATATTACATGTATATGAAATAAACCCATCATAAGCCATGTAGTTATCATAATACCAGTCCATATTCCATATCCATCATCATATACCAATATCCATATTGAATACCAGATTTCAATTCATAACCATCCATAACCATAATACCAATCATAACCATTCCAAAATCCCAATTCTCCTCTAATCATGTGAGGGTCCACGTTGCTCATAACTGGGAGCACGGCTATTATGATAGTTTTAGACACACCCTGCAGAGGTTGTACCGCTTTACCCACGTGTTTGTGATTTTATCACCTTTCGATGACTATAGAATCTCAATTATGCCGTCTCATACTTCCGTAGGTGTGTGGCCAAGATATCACAAAATAGCCTTTACAAAGGGATTACTGGTCTATTTATACCCCACTGAGGTTTCACCGGTGGCGATGCCTCCAACTGAGCACATCTTCAACCAAGGGCCCCCTCTTGAGCCATTCGGATCCCAGGGTAGTCCCACCAATCATCAACAAACTCAATCCAACTACCCCTTCCTCGAGCATCCATAATGGTACAAATAGCACAGGCAAATCCCTAATTAATCAGCTACGCCGCACCCATACTTGGCCTCGTGGTGGCACTGTAAATCCTAGATGGCCGCTCCATGAACCGGTCCTTAGATCTAAAGCAAGCAAAACCACCATAACATCCAACCCATCCACATACTAGGCTTGCTTAGATCACCTATTACCATATCATATTAAATAGTTCATATTAACCATAATCTCATTCATGCATAATTAAATTGAGTGTTATAGTTGTTTTCCCATCCCAGTTGATTAAGCAAAGCAAAAGATAAAAAGCCCTTCCCAACTCTCTACCATATATTCCAGGTGACAAGGGTGGTCAACAAAACTAGTAAACTTCCTACCATAGGATTTCCCATCAAATTGACACAAGCATGCAGTTTTGCAAACAAAACATTTATTTTAAAATAGGATCAATATGCTTCAAGGACACTTGCCTTGCTCTTGGGATTGATTCGAGTCAAAGCCTTCAAACTCTTGGTGTTGGAGATCCTCCGCGGCACTTTCTAGCGGAAATCCGTCTAGTCCGCATAATAAAGATACAAACAAGAAACACAATCAAAGAGTGCACAAATATTACTCAATATGACATGACATGCATGATTTATGCAAATGCAAGGTGGAATTTGTTAATGAGTTGCTTTTAATGATCACTAGCTAGTTCTAATAGCTTTTAACATGTTTGTACAGGTTTGGATTTGATTCGATCTACTTTTAGAATCAATTCAACACAATTTAGTGAGCAAAACCGGACTAGTCTGCAGAAGGTCAGACTAGTCTGCACTTCGCAGAACTAGCGAACTAGGGTTTTCAAGATTGACGTGGATTTGGAGATTTGGGGTTGAATTCACGTAAGGAAAAGAGAATAGAAGGTATACCAGGTGTTTAAGACTCCAATGAATCAAGAAACTTGGAGGTAACACTTGGATCTTGATGATCTAGGGTTGATGATGAACTTGGAGATGAATTGGCGATGAAGAATGAAAGCTTGGTGGAGATCTTGATCCTCTTTCGTTTCCTCCTCTTCTTCTTGCTTGGGATATCCTTCTCCCTCCTTGATGGCGTCTCTCCACGAACTAGGGTTTGGGTGGAGTGGAAATTTGGCAAATAGATGTCAAGCCAAGAGGTGGGGTTGTTTATATAGAGGTGGAGACTAGGGTTAGATGGATTTCGAGTTTGAGAGGAGTAGAGGCCAGTTTAGAGTCCCACGTGGGCTCTAAAGGAGTTAGGCATGACATCCCTAGGCCCACTTAACGTGAAACCTAAGAAACAAGTCATAAAACAAAGGATAAATTCAGAGTCGTGAAATATCGGTCAAGTCCGAAAAGGACCGGACTAGTCTGAAGTTAGTCAGAAAGAAATCGGACAAGTCTGGCCAAAAATCGGACAAGTCCGACTTTAGTCAGAGAGGAAAACGGATAAGTCCACTGGAACACTGGACCAGTCCAGAAAAGTCCTGTGACTTAGCAAATTTTCAAGGATCCTTGGAATATCGGACTAGTCCGCACAAAATCGGACAAGTACGAAAGTGTCCAGAGGCAAAATCAGACTAGTCCGCAGCAAAAACCGACAAGTCTGATTTTAGTCAGAGAGAAATCGGACTAGTCCTCACCAAAATCGGACTAGTCTGCACTTTTCAGCATTTTAAGTGTGGTTTTGTTCCAAATCAACTTTAACCTCATTGCTCTTAATGTGGATTAATGGTAAACATGTATATGAATGTAAGTAGGGCATGATGCATGAAAATGACGGTGTTACAAACCTACCCCCCTTAAAATGAATCTCGCCCTCGAGATTCGATGCGGAAGAGAAGAGGTAGGGAAATTCCTTCTTGAGATCATCCTCCAACTCCCATGTTGCTTCTTTTTCTGTGTGGTGCTTCCATTGGCCCTTGTTCTTCTAGTACTCTCAAGCACTTCTTGAGCTGGGAAACATGAAAGACATCATGTACATCAGAAAGATGAGTTGGCATCTCCAACTTATACGCTACTTCTCCTCTTTTGTCCAAAATCTTGAATGGTCTAATGTAGCGAGGTGCCAGCTTGCCTCTTATGTTAAACCTCTTATGACCTCTCATTGGTGACACCTTAAGGTAAACGTAGTCTCCCATTTCGAAGGCTAATTTCCTTCTCCTATTGTTCGCATAGCCTTTTTGTCTTGATTGGGCAGCCCTCAAGTTTTCACGAATTATTTGGACTTGCTTTTCGGCTTCTTGCAACACATCCTGACCAAATACTTGAGTTTCTCCTGCCTCATTCCAGAATAAAGGTGTCCTATAGTTCCTTTCATAAAGTGCTTCATATGGTGACATTTTCAAACTTGCTTGGTAACTATTGCAGTATGAAAATTCTGCATATGGCAAGCTCTTGTCCCAACTTTTCCCATGCTTTAAAGAACAAGCTCTTAACATGTCCTCTAAAATCTGATTGGTCCTCTCGGTTTGTCCATCCGTTTGAGGGTGATATGCTGAACTAAAATTCAACTTCGTTCCCAAAGCTTCATGCAGTTTTTGCCAAAATCTCAAAGTGAATTGTGAACCTCTATTCGAGACTATCTTCTTCGGAACTCCATGCAAACATACTATTCTTCCCATATACAGTTCCATTAATTTCTCTCCATTATAGGTGGTCTTGACGGGAATAAAGTGGGCTGACTTAGTTAACCAATCGACAATTATCCAAATTGAGTCGTAACCGGACTGAGTACGTGGTAAACCAACTATGAAGTCCATACCGATCTCTTCCCACTTCCATTCCGGAATCTTTAATGGTTACAATAGTCCAGCTAGCCTTTGATGTTCCGCCTTGACCCGTTGACACACATCACACAATGCTACATATTCAGCTATGTCCTTCTTCATGCTAGCCCACCAATAGCAAGTCTTCAAGTCTTTGTACATCTTCGTACAATCGGGGTGAATTGAGTAAGGTGAGTCATGTGCTTCTTTTAGTATTGTCTCCCGAATACGCTTCACATTAGGCACGACAATCCTTTTACCAAGCCATAGAGTACCATGTTCATCCTCATCGAATCTGAATTCTCTCCCCTCTTGGGTCCTTTACTTGATTTCCTGAATCTCCTCATCCTTTGTTTGAGCTTCCCGAATTTCTTGCTCTAAGGTTGGGTTTAACTCCATCATATCCATCTCATTTACAAATCCAAGGTTCAACCGTTCAAACTCCTTACATACCTCGAATCGTAACTCTCGAACCGTGAGTTGATGACTTACTCCTTTCCTACTCAATGCATCGACCACAACATTAGCCTTCCCTGGATGATAATTGATTCCCAAGTCATAATCCTTGATGAGCTCCAAACATTTTCGTTGCCTCAAGCTCAAATCTGTTTGTGTGAAAATATACTTCAAACTCTTATGATCCGTATAAATTTCACACCTATGTCCAAGGATGTAGTGTCTCCAAATTTTCAACGCATTTACCACGACTGCAAGTTCTAAATCGTGTGTTGGGTAATTCTGCTCATGTTTCTTCAATTGTCTTGATGCATAGGCACCCACTTGACCTTCTTGCATCAATACACATCCAAGTCCTTGTCTCGATGCGTCGCAATAAATATCAAAACTCTTGCTCACATCTGGCAGTACCAAAATTGGGGTTGTAGTTAACCTCTTCTTCAACTCCTCAAAACTTTCTTGACAAGCTTGAGTCCATTGGAAAGCCTTTCCCTTCATTAGCAATTCCGTCATTGGCTTGGCTATCTTGGAAAAGTCCTTGATGAATCGACGGTAATATCCAGCCATTCCAAGAAAACTACTTATTTCCTTTACGTTTTGTGGCGGTTCCCACTTCAACACGTCTCTCACTTTTCCGGGGTCAACCGATACTCCTCCTCCTAAGATGATATGACCCAAAAACGACACCTCTTTCAACCAAAACTTACACTTGTTGAACTTGGCATACAATTGATGCTCCCTCAATTTCTGCAGCGTAAGCCTGAAGTGTTCCTCATGTTCCTTCTCATCCTTCGAGTAAATCATAATGTCATCAATAAACACCACAATGAACCTATCCAAGTACTCCATGAAGACCTTATTCATGAGGTACATAAAGTAGGCAGGCGCATTTGTCAATCCAAAAGACATCACGGTGTACTCATAAGATCCATATCGTGTCCTAAAAGTTGTCTTGGGTATGTTCGATGGTCTAATCTTCATTTGAAAGTATCCCGACCTCAAATCAATTTTAGAGAAGATACAAGCACCCTTCATTTGATCAAACAAGTCTTCTATGCGTGGCAAGGTGTACTTGTTCTTGATTGTTATCTCGTTGAGAGCTCGATAGTCTACACACATCCTTTGGGATCCATCCTTCTTGTCCACAAATAGAACGGGCTCTCCCCAAGGTGAAGAACTAGGGCGAATAAAACCCTTCTCTAATTGCTCTTGAATCTGCTTCTTGAGTCCATAAGAGACATCCTATACGGCCTCGTAGCTATAGGTGCAGTTCCAGGTATTAAATCAATAACAAACTCAATGTCTCGATCAGGTGGCATACCTGGCAACTCATCCGGAAAAACATCCAGAAATTCACACACCACCGGAATCTCCTCAATTGCGGCACCGTCCATATGATTCAGCTCCAATTGTTTCAGTGCGGTTTGAGATGCTTCAAATTCTACGGTGATCCCTTCTTCATTGGTCAACTTCACTGTCTTCGTGGCACACTCAATAACTCCATTGTGCTTCCTCAACCAGTCCATACCAAGTATAATGTCCAATCCTTGAGAATCCAAAACAATGAGGTTGACAGAGAAGTCTACCCCTCTTATTCTAAGGCTCACTTTCGGACATACTATATTTTTCCTCATCTCTCTTCCAGGAGACTTAACCAATAGAGTAAACTTCATATGAGAGATAGGAAAACTATAATTGGCAACATATTTTGATGCAATGAATGAATGCGATGCTCCAGACTCAAACAACATAGTCGCGGGGTTGGAGTTCGCGAGAAACATACCAATGACCACGTCATCCGCTTGCTGAGCATCCTCCGCAGAGACATGGTTCACGTTGCCACGAGCAAAATTCTGTTGTCCATGGTTCCCTTGCGGTTGTCCTCCATTGGGTCTTGGGTTTTGCCTCGGCACATTGCTTCCTTGGCCAAGTCCTGACTTAGGACATTAATGTGTGAAGTGTCCAGCTTCTCTGCAAGTATAACACTTCTTTACTCCACCGGGATTATTGGGGCGAGCTTGGTTTTGAACATGTTCACCAGGATAATTAGCACGAGGTGCATATGGCATCGGAGGCCTAGGTGCTTGCATAACAGGGTGTTGCTACACAAACTGAGTTGGGCACGGTGCAAATCCAGGGCGATGTGTAGGCGCAAAAGAGGTGAAGTAAGGCGCATTTGGCGGTGTGAAGCGAGGGAGCACATTACCTCCTTGTTGCTGTCCTTGATAGGGCGCCTTCCTCTTATTGTCTTGCTCCATCTCACGAATCTTGTTCTCAACCACAATTGCTTTGTCACAAAGCTTCTGAAAATTGTCATAATCACAGTTGAGCAATTGCACTTGGATCTCATTGTTCAAGCCTCTCATGAACAAGTACTGTTTCCGGTTGTCCCGACTCACATTCTCAGGTGCATACCTTGAAAGTTGAGTGAACTTATTGAGATATTCACTCACGCTTGATCTTCCTTGCCTTAAGTTCTCAAATTCTTGCCTCTTCAAAATCATAACACCCTCGGGCACATAATGAGAATGGAAGCTCTCTTTGAATTCGGCCCGAGTAATTCTCTCTTGGTTCTCATGAGCATTGCATAAAGAATCCCACCAATCCGCAGCTGCTCCAACTAGTTGATGGGAAGCGAAAAGAACTTTCTCCCGGTCACTGTATTGGACAATAACTAGCTTCTTCTCCACGGACTTGAGCCAATCATCCGCATCCATAGGGTCAGTGGCTTGAGCAAAGGTTGGCGGCCTAGTCCTCATAAACTCTCCCAACCGGTTATGAGGAGCCGGGGTGGCAGTGGAGGCATGTGGGGCTGTTTGTTGATGTTGCCAGCCTGCAGCTGTCCCATAGTTTGTATCATGGTCGGCATGAGCTGGTTCTGCATATCCAAAAGCTACTCAATATTAATAGCTCCTTGGGCAGGTCCTTGTCCATTGTTGTTCTGAGGTACTTCATGGTTCTCCTCCTCATCATTAGCATCCCTCTGGTTGCGAGTCCTCACCATCTGAAGGAAAGCAAAAGATAAGAATTTAGAAACGTCCCCAACTATATGCATCAAGGGATATGAAACTAAACAACTAACTAGTATACGTGGACATGGCAATGCTAAAGCATCCCAAAATCCTCCATTAAGCACACAAGCAACCAAAATATAGCAAACAACACACCAAACAAAAACACATCGATTCCTGAGTGCTCCTATGTGCTCTAAAGTGTCCATTCTATTTAGGCTGCATCCTACAGTCAACCAGTGGCTCTGATACCAATCTGTGACACCCGATTCCAAAAATGAACCAAGTGAACGCATATGTGTGCCCAGGACGTTCAACACACATACATGAGTGCATTCACAAAAGAGTATACAGAAAATTACCACAGAACAAGATTAATTAACCAAATTCCATTACACATTTCATATTATCCTCAAATACAAGTTCTAATAAATATTAATGACAAGTTCAACTAATGCAGCGGAAATAAACTAAATAAGCAAACTAAATAGTTAGGCGGCATAAGCGATAGGGTATAGCGCAACTCCATGCAACACCACAGGCAAAGCTGATGGTAGACACATCCTAGAACTCTGCATTACCACCATTAAACTCCCAATCCTGACCTGCAACTGTTGGGGGGGGGGGGGTTGCAAGGGTGGGTACATGTCGTACTCAGCAAGTGTGGGAAGTATGACATGTGGCTGATTCAAATGACGAATATAATAATGGTTCAGTGCTGAAAAGTACATTAAAACATTTGAAAAGCAATATATTACATTTATATGAAATAAACACATCATAAGCCATGTAGTTATCATAATACCAGTCCATATCCATCATCATATACCAATATCCATATTGAATACCAGATTTCAATTCATAACCATCCATAACCATAATACCAACCATAACCATTCCAAAATCCCAATTTTCCTCTAATCATGTGAGGGTCCAAGGTGCTCATAACCGGGAGCACGGCTATCGTGATAGTTTTAGACACACCCCGCAGAGGTTGTACTACTTTACTCACGTGTTTGTGATTTTATCACCTTTCGATGACTATAGAATCTCAATTATGCCGTCTCACACTTCCGTAGGTGTGTGGACAAGATCACAAAATAGCCTTTTACAAAGGGATTACTAGCCTATTTAGACCCCACTGAGGTTTCACCAGTGGCGATGCCTCCAACTGAGCACATCTTCAACCAAGGGCCCCCTCTTGAGCCATTTGGATCCCAGGGTAGTCCCACCAATCATCAACAAACCCAATCTGACTACCCCTTCCCCGAGCATCCATAATGGTCCAAATAGAACTGGTAAAGCCCTAACTAATCAGCTATGCCGCACCCATACTTGGACTCATGGTGGCACTGTAAATCCTGGATGGTCGCTCCACGAACCGGTCCTTAGATCTAAAGTAAGCAAAACCACCATAACATCCAACCTATCCACATACCAGGCTTGCTTAGATCACCGATTACCATATCATATTAACCAGTTCATGTTAACCATAATCTCATCCATGCATAATTAAATTGAGTGGTATAGTTGTTTTCCCATCCCAGTTGATTAAGTGAAGCAAAAGGTAAAAAGCCCTTCCCGACTCTCTACCATATATTCCAGGTGACAAGGGTGGTCAACAAAACTAGTAAACTTCCTACCATAGGATTTCCCATCAAATTGACACAAACATGCAGTTTTGCAAACAAAGCATTTATTTTAAAATGGGATCAATATGCTTCAAGGACACTTGCCTTGCTCAGATTGATTCGAGTCAAAGCCTTCAAACTCTTGGTGCTAGAGATCCTCCGTGGCACTTTCTAGCGCAAATCCGTCTAATCCGCATAATAAACATACAAAAAAGAAACATAATCAAAGAGTGCACAAATATTACTCAATATGACATGACATGCATGATTTATGCAAATGCAAGGTGGAATTTGTTAATGAGTTGCTTTTAATGATCACTAGCTAGTTCTAATAGCTTTTAACATGTTTGTACATGTTTGGATTTGATTAGATCTACTTTTAGAATCAATTCAAAACAATTTAGTCAGCAAAATCGGACTAGTCTACAGAAGGTCAGACTAGTTCGCACTTCGCAGAACTAGCAAACTAGGGTTTTCTAGATCGACGTGGATTTGGAGATTTGGGATTGAATTCACGTAAGGAAAAGAGAATAGAAGGTATACCAGGTGTTTAGGACTCCAATGAATCAAGAAACTTGGAGGTAACACTTGGATCTTGATGATCTAGGGTTGATGATGAACTTGGAGATGAATTGGTGATGAAGAATGAAAGCTTGGTGGAGATCTTGATCCTCTTTCGTTTCCTCCTCTTCTTCTTGCTTGGGATCTCCTTCTCCCTCCTTGATGGCATCTCTCCACGAACTAGGGTTTGGGTAGGGTGGAAATTTGGCAAATAGATGTCAAGACAAGGGGTGGGGTTGTTTATATAGAGGTGGAGGCTAGGGTTAGATGAATTTCAAGTTTGAGAGGAGTAGAGGCCGGTTTAGAGTCCCACGTGGGCTCTAAAAGAGTTAGGCACGACGTCCCTAGGCCCACTTAACGTGAAACCCAAGAAACAAGTCATAAAACAAAGGATAAATTCAGAGTCGGGTAATATCGAACAAGTCCGAAAAGGACCGGACTAGTCCGAAGTTAGTCAGAAAGAAATCGGACAAGTCTGGCCAAAAGTCGGACAAGTCCGACTTTAGTCAGAGAGGAAAACGGACAAGTTCGCTGGAACACCGGACTAGTCCAGAAAAGTCCAGGGACTTAGCAAATTTTCAAGGATCCTTGGAATATCAGACTAGTCCGCACAAAATCGGACAAGTCCGCGGCAAAAACGGACAAGTCTAATTTTAGTCAGAGAGAAATCAGACTAGTCCTCACCAAAATAGGACTAGTCCGCACTTTTCAGCATTTTAAGTGTGGTTTTGTTCCAAATCAACTTTAAACTCATTGCTCTTGATGTGGATTAATGTTAAACATGTATATGAATGTAAGTAGGGCATGATGCATGAAAATGAGGGTGTTACAAACCTACCCCCCTTAAAATGAATCTCGCCCTCGAGATTCGATGCGGAAGAGAAGAGATAGGGAAATTCCTTCTTGAGATCATCCTCCAACTCTCATGTTGCTTCTTTTTCTGTGTGGTGCTTCCATTGAACTTTACACCATCGAATAACCTTGTTCCTTTTGACTCTCTCCTTGGTTTCCAAAATTTTGACTGGTTGCTCGGCATAAGTCAAATATGCCTCTAATTCCAATCCTTCCATTGGCACTTGTTCTTCCGGTACTCTCAAGCACTTCTTGAGCTGGGAAACATGAAAGACATCATGTACATCTGAAAGATGAGTTGGCATCTCCATCTTATACGCTACTTCTCCTCTTTTGTCCTAAATCTTGAATGGTCCAATGTATCGAGGTGCCAGCTTGCCTCTTATGTTAAACCTCTTATGACCTCTCATTGGTGACACCTTAAGGTAAACGTAGTCTCCCATTTCGAAGGCTAATTTCCTTCTCCTATTGTTCGCATAGCCTTTTTGTCTTGATTGGGCAACCCTCAAGTCTTCACGAATTATTTGGACTTACTTTTCGGCTTCTTGCAACACATCTGGACCAAATACTTGAGTTTCTCCTGCCTCATTCCAGAATAAAGGTGTCCTACACTTCCTTTCATAAAGAGCTTCATATGGTGACATTTTCAAACTTGCTTGGTAACTATTGTTATATGAAAATTCTTCATATGGCAAGCTCTTGTCCCAACTTTTCCCATGCTTTAAAGCACAAGCTCTTAACATGTCCTTTAAAATCTGATTGGTCCCCTCGGTTTGTCCATCCGTTTGAGGGTGATATGCTGAACTAAAATTCAACCTCGTTCCCAAAGTTCATGCAGTTTTTGCCAAAACCTCGAAGTGAATTGTGAACCTCTATCTGAGACTATCTTCTTCGGAACTCCATGCAAACATACTATTCTTTCCATATATAGTTCCGCTAATTTCTCTCCATTATAGGTGGTCTTGACGGGAATAAAGTGGGTTGACTTAGTTAATCGATCCACAATTACCCAAATTGAGTCATAACCGGACTGAGTATGTGGTAAACCAACTATGAAGTCCATACCGATCTCTTCCCACTTCCATTCCGGAATCTTTAATGGTTGCAATAGTCCAGCTGGCCTTTGATATTCCTCCTTGACCTGTTGACACACATCACACAATGCTACATATTCAGCTATGTCCTTCTTCATGCTATCCCACCAATAGCAAGTCTTCAAGTCTTTATACATCTTCGTACAACCAGGGTGAATTGAGTAAGGTGAGTCATGTGCCTCTTTTAGTACTGTCTCCCGAATATGCTTCACATTAGGCACAACAATCCTTTTACCAAGTCATAAAGTACCATGTTCATCCTCATCGAATCTGAATTCTCTCCCCTCTTGGGTCCTTTCCTTGATTTCCTGAATCTCCTCATCCTTTGTTTGAGCTTCCCGAATTTCTTGCTCCAAGGTTGGTTTAAATCCATCATCTCCATCTCATTTGCAAATCCAAGGTTCAACCGTCAAACTCCTTACATACCTCGGATGGTAACTCTCGAACCGTGAGTTGATGACTTACTCATTTCCTACTCAATGCATCGACCACAACATTAGCCTTCCCTGGATGATAATTGATTCCCAAGTCATAATCCTTGATGAGCTCCAACCATCTTCGTTGCCTCAAGTTCATATCCATTAATATACTTCAAACTGTTATGATCCGTATAAATTTCACACCTATGTCCAAGGATGTAGTGTCTCCAAATTTTCAACGCATTTACCACGACTGCAAGTTCTAAATCATGTGTTGGGTAATTTTGCTCATGTTTCTTCAATTGTCTTGATGCATAGGCGACCACTTGACCTTCTTGCATCAATACACATCCAAGTCCTTGTCTCGATGCGTCGCAATAAATATCAAAACTCTTGCTCACATCCAGTAGTGCTAAAATTGGGGTTGTAGTTAACCTCTTCTTCAACTCCTCAAAACTTTCTTGACAAGCTTGAGTCCATTGGAAAGCCTTTCCCTTCATTAGCAATTTTGTCATTGGCTTGGCTATCTTGGAAAAGTCCTTGATGAATCGATGGTAATATCCAACCATTCCAAGAAAACTACTTATTTCCTTTACGTTTTGCGGCGGTTCCCACTTCAACACGTCTCTCCCTTTTCTGGGGTCAACCGATACTCCTCCTCCTGAGATGATATGACCCAAAAACGACACCTCTTTCAACCAAAAGTGACACTTGTTGAACTTGGCATACAATTGATGCTCCCTCAATTTCTGCAGCGTAAGCCTGAAGTGTTTCTCATGTTCCTTCTCATCCTTCGAGTAAATCATAATTTCATCAATAAACACCACAATGAACCTATCCAAGTACTCCATGAAGACCTTATTCATGAGGTACATCAAGTAGGCAGGCGTATTTGTCAATCCAAAAGACATCACAGTGTACTCATAAGATCCATACCGTGTCCTAAAAGCTGTCTTGGGTATGTCCGATGGTCTAATCTTCATTTGAAAGTATCCCGACCTCAAATCAATCTTAGAGAAGATACAAGCACCCTTCATCTGATCAAATAAGTCTTCTATGCATGGCAAGGTGTAATTGTTCTTTATTGTTATCTCGTTGAGAGCTTGGTAGTCTACACACATCCTTTGGGATCCATCCTTCTTGTCCACAAATAGAACGGGCGATCCCCAAGGTGAAGAACTAGGGCAAATAAAACCCTTCTCTAATTGTTCTTGAGCTCCACTAATTCCATAGGAGGCATCCTATACAGCCTCTTAGCTATAGGTGCAGTTCCAGGTATTAAATCAATAACAAACTCAATGTCTCGATCAGGTGGCATACCTGGCAACTCGTCCGGAAAAACATCCAGAAATTCACACACCACCAGAATCTCCTCAATTGCGGCACCGTCCATATGATTCAGCTCCAATTGCTTCGGTGCGGTTTGAGATGCTTCAAATTCTACGGTGATCCCTTCTTCATTGGTCAACTTCACCGTCTTTGTGGCACACTCAATAAATTCATTGTGCTTCCTAGACCAGTCCATACCAAGTTTAATGTCCAATCCTTGAGAATCCAAAACAATGAGGTTGGCACAGAAGTCTACCCCTCTTATTCTAAGGCTTACTTTTGGACATACTATATTTGTCCTCATCTCTCCTCCAGGAGACTTAACCAATAGAGTAAACTTCATATGAGAGATAGGCAAACTATACTTGGCAACATATTTCGATGCAATGAATGAATGCGATGCTCCAGAGTCAAACAACATAGTCGTGGGGTTGGAGTTGGCGAGAAACATACCAATGACCACGTCATCCGCTTGTTGAGCATCCTCCGTAGAGACATGGTTCACGTTGCCACAAGCAAAATTCTGCTGTTCATGGTCCCCTTGCGGTTGTCCTCCATTGGTTCTTGGGTTTTGCCTCAGCACATTGCTTCCTTGGCCAAGTCCTGACTTAGGACATTGATGTGTGAAGTGTCCAGCTTTTCCGCAAGTATAACACTTCTTTACTCCACCAGGATTATTGGGGCGAGCTTGGTTTTGAACATGTGCACCAGGAAAATTAGCACGAGGTGCATATGGCATCAGAGGCCTAGGTGCTTGCGTAACAGGGCGCTGCTACACAAACTGAGTTGGGCACGGTGCAAATCCAGGGCGATGAGTAGGCGCAAAAGAGGTGAAGTAAGGCGCATTGGGCGGTGTGAAGCGATGGCACACATTACCTCCTTGTTGCTGTCCTTGATAGGGCGCCTTCCTCTTATTGTCTTGCTTCATCTCACAAATCTTATTCTCAACCACAATTGCTTTGTCCACAAGCTTCTAAAAATTGGCATAATCACAGTTGAGCAATTGCACTTGTCTCATTGTTCAAGCCTCTCATGAACAAGTATTGTTTCCGGCTGTCCCGGCTCACATCCTCAGGCGCATACCTTGAAAGTTGAGTGAACTTATTGAAATATTCACTCACGCTTGATCTTCCTTGCCTTAAGTTCTCAAATTCTTGTCTCTTCAAAATCATAACACCCTCGGGCACATAATGAGAACGGAAGCTCTCTTTTAATTCGGCCCGAGTAATTCTCTCTTGGTTCTCATGAGCATTTCATAAAGAATCCCACCAATCCGCAGCTGCTCCAACTAGTTGATGGGAAGCGAAAAGCACTTTCTCCCGGTCACTACATTGGACAATAGCTAGCTTCTTCTCCACAGACTTGAGACAATCATCCGCATCCATAAGGTCAGTGGCTTGAGCAAAGGTTGGCGGTCTAGTCCTCATAAACTCTCCCAACCGGTTATGAGGAGGCGGGGGTGGCGGTGGAGGCATGTGGGGTTGATTGTTGATGTTGCGAGCCTGCAGCTGTCCCATAGTTTGTATCATGGTCTGCATGAGCTGGTTCTGCATAGCCAAAAGTTGCTCAATATTAATAGCTCCTTGGACAGGCCCTTGCCCATTATTGTTCTGAGGTACTCCATGGTTCTCCTCCTCATCATTAGCATCCCTCTGGTTGCGAGTCCTCACCATCTGAAGGAAAGCAAAAGATAAGAATTTAGAAACATCCCCAACTATATGCATCAAGGGATATGAAACTAAACAACTAACTAGCCTACGTGGACATGGCAATGCTAAAGCATCCCAAAATCCTATATTAAGCACACAAGCAACCAAAATATAGCAAACAGCACACCAAACAAAAACACAACGATTCCTGAGTGCTCCTATGTGCTCTAAAGTGTCCATTCTATCTAGGCTACGTCCTACGGTCAACCTGTGGCTTTGATACCAATCTGTGACACCCGGTTCCGAAAATGAACCAAGTGAACGCATATGTGTGCCCAGGACATTCAACACACATACATGAGTGCATTCACAAAAGAGTATACAAAAAATAACCACAGAACAAGATTAATTAACCAAATTCTATTACACATTTCGTATTATCCTCAAATACAAGTTCTAATAAATATTAATGACAAGTTCAACTAATGCAGCAGAAATAAACTAAATAAGCAAACTAAACAGTTAGGCAGCATAAGCGATAGGGTATAGCGCAGCTTCATGCAACACCACAGGCAAAGCTGACGGTAGACACGGCCTAGAACTCCGCATTATCACCATTAAACTCCTAATCCTGACCTGCAACTATTTGGGGGGGATTGCAAGGGTGAGTAGATGTCGTACTCAGCAAGTGTGGAAAGTATGACATGTGGCTGATTCAAATGACGAATATAATAATGGTTGAGTGCTGAAAAGTACATTAAAATATTTGAAAAGCAATATATTACATGTATATGAAATAAACCCATCATAAGCCATGTAGTTATCATAACACCAGTCCATATTTCATATCCATCATCATATACCAATATCCATATTCAATACCAGATTTCAATTCATAACCATCCGTAACCATAATACCAACCATAACCATTCCAAAATCCCAATTTTCCTCTAATCATGTGAGGGTCCAGGTTGCTCATAACCGGGAGCACGACTATCATGATAGTTTTAGACACACTCTGCAGAGGTTGTACTACTTTACCCACGTGTTTGTGATTTTATCACCTTTCGATGACTATAGAATCTCAATTATGCCGTCTCACACTTCCGTAGGTGTGTGGCCAAGAGATCGCAAAATAGCCTTTTACAAAGGGATTACTAGCCTATTTAGACCCCACTGAGATTTCATCGATGGCGATGCCTCCAACTGAGCACATCTTCAACCAAGGGCCCCCTCTTGAGCCATTCGGATCCCAAGGTAGTCCCACCAATCATCAACAAACCCAATCCGACTACCCCTTCCCCGAGCATCCATAATGGTCCAAATAGCACTGGCAAAGCCCTAATTAATCAGCTACGCCACCCCCATACTTGGTCTTGTGGTGGCACTGTAAATCCTGGATGGTCGCTCCATGAACCGGTCCTTAGATCTAAAGCAAGCAAAACCACCATAACATCCAACCTATCCACATACCAGGCTTTCTTGGATCACCCATTACCATATCATATTAACCAGCTCATGTTAACCATAATCTCATCCATGCATAATTAAATTGAGTGGTATAGTTGTTTTCCCACCCCAGTTGATTAAGTGAAGCAAAAGGTAAAAAGCCCTTCCTGACTCTCTACCATATATTCCAGGTGACAAGGGTGGTCAACAAAACTAGTAATCTTCCTACCATAGGATTTATCATCAAATTGACACAAGCATGCAATTTTGCAAACAAAACATTTATTTTAAAACAGGATCAATATGCTTCAAGGACACTTGCCTTGCTCTTGGGATTGATTCGAGTCAAAGCCTTCAAACTCTTGGTGCTGGAGATCCTCCGCGGCACTTTCTAGCGCAAATCCGTCTAATCCGCATAATAAACATACAAACAAGAAACACAATCAAAGAGTGCACAAATATTACTCAATATGACATGACATGCATGATTTATGCAAATGCAAGGTGGAATTTGTTAATGAGTTGCTTTTAATGATCACTAGCTAGTTCTAATAGCTTTTAACATGTTTGTACATGTTTGGATTTGATTAGATCTACTTTTAGAATCAATTCAACACAATTTAGTCAGCAAAATTGGAATAGTCTGTAGAAGGCCGGACTAGTCTGCACTTCGCAGAACTAGCGAACTAGGGTTTTCTGATCGACGTGGATTTGGAGATTTGGGGTTGAATTCATGTAAGAAAAAGAGAATAGAAGGTATACCAGGTGTTTAGGACTCCAATGAATCAAGAAACTTGGAGGTAACACTTGGATCTTGATGATCTAGGGTTGATGATGAACTTGCAGATGAATTGGTGATGAAGAACGAAAGCTTGGTGGAGATCTTGATCCTCTTTTATTTCCTCCTCTTCTTCCTTCTTAGGATCTCCTTCTCCCTCCTTGATGGTGTCTCTCCACGAACTAGGATTTGGATGGGGTGGAAATTTGGCAAATAGATGTCAAGCCAAGGGGTGGGGTTGTTTATATAGAGGTGGAGGCTAGGGTTAGATGGATTTCGAGTTTGAGAGGAGTAGAGGCCGGTTTAGAGTCTCACGTGGGCTCTAAAAGAGTTAGGCATGACGTCCCTAGGCCCACTTAACGTGAAACCCAGGAAAAAAGTCATAAAACAAAGGATAAATTCGGAGTCGCGAAATATCGGACAAGTCCGAAAAGGACCGGACTAGTCCGAAGTTAGTCAGAAAGAAATCGGACAAGTCTGGCCAAAAATCAGACAAGTCCGACTTTAGTGAGAGAGGAAAACGGACAAGTCCGCTGGAACACCAGACTAGTCCGGAAAAGTCCAGGGACTTAGCAAATTTTCAAGGATCCTTGGAATATCGGACTAGTCCGCACAAAATCGGACAAGTCCGAAAGTGTCCACAGGCAATATCGGACTAGTCCGCGGCAAAAATGGACAAGTCTGATTTTAGTCAGAGAGAAATCAGACTAGTCCTCACCAAAATCGAACTAGTCCGCATTTTTTAGCATTTTAAGTGTGGTTTTGTTCCAAATCAACTTTAAACTCATTCCTCGTGATGTGGATTAATGTTAAACATGTATAAGAATGTAAGTAGGGCATGATGCATGAAAATGAGGGTGTTACATTAGCCTGGTCCTACAACCTAAGTACGCTGCTCTACCTACACCCCAGCAGGCCTCAGTAGGGTGAGTACTAAAAAAGCATGCACATCTAGAAAGATTATTTCAAAACGCTCGTTATCATGTTGAGTTTCTTCGGATCTAAAGTCTAAATAAGAAAAATAAGTCACAACCAATTTATAGACAAGAGGACAAATTTTACTTCCTCTCTTGCCTGTAATGTGCAGGAAAAGCAAAAATTTTACTAAGCTCCGGCAACCCCCGGAGGTCTATCATCGATGAGTCGTGCGTTGACATATGCCACTACCGGAGCTACGAACCTCCGACTATCCCAGGGGATAGTCAAATTTACAAGTGCAAAGCATTCAAGTCGTCAACATACTGTCACAACCTTTGGTACATGTACACACTTCAATTGTACACATGTACCAGGGGGCCAATAAGATACGGTACAATATATTGAAGACAAAGTGAAATTCAAGGCAGAAAGGAGGATTTCATTAATCAAAGTACTGGATTACAAAATTGGGATTACAAGGGGCAAAAGGAGAAAAGTCCTAGCTACTGGAGGATCTAAGTCCTGTGGAAAAATGAAGTAACCTTCTTAGCAGCTTTTTGGACACTAGCTCTAGCGGCATCCTCTTCCTCGACAATGATTCCTTAAAAAACCGGATCAAGAGAGAACTGGGGGTTTCGGCTTTTGTAACATGCCAAGACATACTCGACGACGTTCTTGGCCAAGGATTTACCCTCCGTCTCTAGCTGATTGGCGATGACATTACCCATCACGTCAAATTTGCTGCCAGAAGAGCCAAGTGCCACTAGCGTCTGGTCCAGCTCCTGCGCTGGGTCCTCCGGGCGTACTGGACTGAAACCAAGAGGCACAAGGGCCCTGTCTGCATGTCCCAAGAAGTCCCATACCATCAAGGACTCTGTTGCCTTCGAGCTCCGCAACTCTTCTAGTGACCACCGGGCGGTCGCTAGCTCCGAACTCTCCTGGGCAAGGCGCTTGGCCAACTTAGCATGATGCTACATGTTCTCAGCAACTTGCTTCTCCCGGTCGGCCATCTCCGTATCCCGGAGGTGGATGCGGTTCCGCCTTTCAGCTAGGTCCTTTTCCCTGCCTTTGACTCTCTCTTCCCTAGCGGCAACGTCAGACTCTCTTTTCGTGAGCCCTTGCCCCACCTTCCAGTTCTTCTTCTTTTCTTCCTCCTTCCATAGATCCAGCTTTTTGCCGCGATCTGCCAAATTTTTCTCACCCAGAGTCAACTTCTGGGTGACCTCCGCCTCTCTCCTCACCACATCCTCTTGCTGCTCCAGGAGTTTTTCCTCCCTCGCCTCCAGGTCCGCCCAACGCTTCAGGAGAATTTCATTCAATTCATTAGGTTTTTTGTGACGCTCTTCATCAGCATCACGTCTCTCCTTAGATTGCTCCAGGATCTCCCTGGAGTTAGCTTCGAGCGCCAGGATGGCGGCTTCTTTCTCCTCCATTAGCTTGTCCCAGTATTTTAACCGGACCTTCTCCCTCTTAATCCACTCCTTCTGGTCAGCCAGCCTCGTTTGGGCAAGCCTGGTCTCAGAATGGAGTTTGTTGCGCCAACGCCTCAAGGTGTGACGCTCCTCCTCCAAAGATTTGCTCTCATGATCGAAGGCAAGTTGGACCTGTCGGAGACTTGAGCAGATGTTGTCTATGGACAACGCCAGAGGGATAGGTTCCGGGCCTGCTAGGACCATTTCCGCAAGCTCAGAAGGATTTTCCATCACAAAAATTGGGTCTCACTTTACAATAGTGGTCCCGTGGACTCCTGCAGCGCTAGGGTCGCTCTCCGGAAGCCCTTCAGCGGTAGCAGAAGAACCCATTGGGGGAACTTCCACCTCCGGAGCAGTTGAATGCGCTGTTGTAGGGTCTTCAGTTGCCAACTCAAAAGGCGGAGGACCTGTCGCCAGTTCTTCAAGTTGCTCCGGCACTGGCCCGAGCACCTCCGGGACGACTACCTCCAGGGCAGCAGCCGGGGCTTCATCCGACGCCCCTGGCTCAGCTGGACTAGATGCCGATATGTCCGGCGCCCCTACCGCAGCTGGCTCAGACACAGACACGTCACTTGCTTCCAGTGCAACGACCGGAGCTCCAACTATTTTCGGCCCTGCTGCCGGATCTTCAACATCATCCGACCCAAGGGTCGGACCTTCACTCACTTCCGGCTCAGCCGCCGGACCTTCAACTACCTCTAGCTCAGCAGCCAGGGCTTCGACAACTTCCATCTCAAAAGCCGGAACTTCTGGCATAGCTAGTGTTGGAGCATCAACATCCGTCACCGTCATCAGGGGTGTATCTTCGACTTCTCCCTTATGGTCTGACGCTACCACAGGAGCTTCAGCGTGAGGACTCCGAGTTCAAGCTCACAACAGCTGGCGCCGGAGCTGTCGCAACTTCTACTTCCGCTTGATGAGGAGGCTCGACGCTCGAAGCCGGAGCTTCAGCAGGTGCAGCCTCGACCGCTGCAACAGGCGCTGAAGTTTCCAGCCCTTTCTTTGACACCCTAGAAACAAAGGGAAGAGAAGATTAAAGAAACATAAAAAACAACACTAGCATTTCAGGGTGAGCAATCAATGCTTACCTAGGGATGCTACCACCCCAACCGCTCGGAACCTCTTCTTCTGAGGCCCGGAGCTAGAGCCCACCAAATCTGGTGAGACAACTGCTTCGGACCTCAGTTGAGGACCACTCGTAGTATCCGAAGATCTTTCGATCGGAGCTTCTCTTGGCCGGGAAGAACTCCCAGGCCTGAAGCCTTGAGCCGGCACTTAGGCCGGGGTCGACTGCCTCGAGCTGATACCTCTTGAAGACACTTGCACCAGGGCAGGGGTAGCTGCAGAAGGCCTCCCCCGCCAGGGAGAAGGAACCGTGGCAAAAGGAGCAGGTCTGTCGGACCTCCCGTCAGCGTGCTTCAACTTCCTCTTCCGGCTGGAGGGCTCAGCTGACTCTTTACCCTTGCCCTTGCCGATGTCTTTAGTCTTCCGGCTCGGGGCGGAGGCAGGACCGCCCTCGGAAGCTCCGGGGATCACCAATCTGGTTGTCGGACGCCTTTCTACCTCACCAAGGTCGTCAAGCATCGGCATACTCCTCCGGAGCTCCCTACTAAACTGCGCCTCCATGTTCAGAGGGAGGAAAGCTGTTGGCGGCACCAAGTCGTCGCCGTTGACGTTAATCCCATGATGGAATTTCTTCAAATGAAACACCAAGGATTCATCGTCCAATTTGGATTTCAGACCAGTTTCAATTTGGTCGTCATCCATCACGCTGTTGAGGGCCCACACAAGCTTCTCCCTCTTCTTCACCGGAGCCCACCTGTTGACTAGGAAGTTGCAGAAGACCATCTGGGGGGTCACTCCACCCTCCATGCACTCGCGGATCCTGGTCAAGACAGGGTTGAAGGCGCTTGACAACACCGGAACTACACTCTAGGCGTCGGTGTCAACATTAGGGAGACCTTCGGGCAGCTCCAACTTCTCGTGCTCCTCTGCCGCAATGATGATCCAATCTTTCTTCCAGTCGTCCCACTTGCCGGAAGGAAAGGGCTTCAAGTATATGAAGGGGCAGTTCTTGTGCTTCACGAAATAGTAGAAGCCGAGAAGCTCACTCCCCTTACCGAAGGTGCGGAATAGCTCGAGGCAGGGGGGAATACCCACCCACATCTTGCAAAAGTGGACGAATGTCACCGCGAGAAGAAGAGAATGGGGGCCAAGGTGATACAACTGCAGACTATAAAAGTCTAGCAGCATCAAAAGAAAAGAAGAGAAAGGTGGAATGAATCCCACCATGGCGTACGCTGTGAAGTACACCATAACACCATTGCGCTCCTTCTTGAATGGGAGCTTGTCGGCACAAACCAAATGGTTGAAGGAGTCGCTGGACCACCCCATGTAGGTCCAGACCTTCTTCAGATCATCATCGCTCTTGAGGCGACTCTTGGGGAGACCCAACTCCATCGCGGCAAAGCGGAGCAAAGGAAGGGAAGTTAGGCGGAGTTTGGGAGGCTCTGAGGGCAAAGATGATCGAAGGCGTAAAGAGTACTCAAACCGTGCACACTTTCCCTCTTAAGTAATCCTCCGCGACGCTTGGATGAAAACCGCAGTGAGATCGAAGGCACTTTTCAAAAATCTACCCTGTCAATGATGAGTGGGCCTGGGGCCACCTCGACGAAGAGATCGAGGTTCTTACCCAAGGCGAACCGTTGTCATGATGAACGGCGGGAAACCCGATGGCGGCACCCTGACAGGGCGCGCGAAACCGATACGGTTTTTGTATTGGGAACCGACAACCTTCAATTGCGTGAGATCCTCACACAAAGATCTCATCTGCCGCATTCATAACAAGCCAAGTGTCGATGGTTCACTCCCGGACCATCGCTCCAACAACACATTAGAAGGCCCTTGAAATCGAAGTGCGGGAATCGAGAATGACCCTACCTCCGGCAGGATAACTTAACCCAAAGGATTTCTCCCAGAGGTGGGACCGGGGGCCACTGTCGGTACTCTGCATACCGGGTACCCCTTAATACCGAGAAGAGTACAAGGGAGTTCTACATACCAGAGTTGCAGGTCTTCTCGGGCCCCACATGTCACATTGCGCTAGGACTGCTCCCCTCGTGTGGGTAGCTCCTAGGTCAACACGTGTAAAGGAAAGCCAGAGCTAAACTCCCAGTAAAGGGAAGCTCCGGCGTCAACACGTGTACAATGGCTCCGGACCTAACCCCCAGCAGAGAGGAGCTCCGGTCCTGACACGTGTATAGCAGCCCCGGACCTAACCTCTCGTAAGGGAAAGCTCCAGAGCTTCCACGTGTGGAGCCTCCGGACCTTCATCGACGCGTATACTGGCAGATCTCCTTGAGTGTGAGCCATCAAGTGTAATTAAAGCGGCAGTTACAAGATGTAATTATGTGTTGTTAATGATGTATTAACGACACGCGATCAAGAGCACTGTTAATCAGGGTAATGCAACCATTAAGGCATATTATAACACTATTAATCATGCTTAATACTCTTTAGACAAATTATTAGACCATTAAATATGCCAGGGCCACATGTCGGGCCAGGCAAGCTTTGTAACGGTCATTCCTTAGAACTATAAAAGGGTTGTACCGCGCAAACTCAGGGGACATCTAATTCAACCTGATCCTAGCTGACCATCTTGCAATACAGCAGCACAAACCCTCGTGGAGTAGGGTGTTACGCTCAGGCGGCCCGAACCACGTAAATCTCTGGTGTCATCATCTTGATGTTGATCTCTGCGTGCCCCAACCACAAAAGAACCTCCGCGGGATGCTTTTTAGCGGGTCCGGAAGAAGTGTCGTAGCAAACACTTCGACGGACGTAATTGGCAAGGTGATGAAAAATGTGTGTTCTGTTTTGAAGATGAAACCATTCAACACCTTCTATTTGACTCTTACTATGCTAGATTTCTTTGGAGAATTGTAAGTATCACTTTTAATATTTATTCGCCTACATCTATTTTCTCACATGCTCAATGATTGGTTAGTCGTTCCCAAAGCTACTCAGGAAACATATAATAGTTGTTGCAGCAACTTTGTGTTAGGCGATCTGGCTATCCAGGAATGATGTGTATTTGACAATAGTTCTATGAAAAACTATATGCAGATACTTTTCAGAGGAACACACTGGTGTCACACCTGTGCGTCACTGGAGAAGGCCGATGAAGACAACAACATTATAAGGAGGGCTTGCTGTTCCTTGGAAGTTACAGCGATGGAGATCTTCTCTAGTTTTAGATGGAGATTTACTCGGAGAACTTTATTTTAATAAGTGTTTTATTGTTCATCCGTTTGTACGGAGTTGGTGTCTAGCCAATTTTTTCGGGGACTATTGTAAACTGTTGCAGACTTTTTGGCCATAACTTCATATTTGAGGGGAAGGTCGGTTTAATCCATTATCTAAAAAATGATAATTAGTATATAAATAATTAATATCATATAAAATTATAAACTTAGATGATCCAATCAACACAAGTTCCATCCAACCTACTAAATAGAAAATTAGATCGTCCAATCCATCCAACCGAACGTTAACTTGAATAATCAGTATATAAAAACACGTATGATCTTATTCAATTTAACTTTAACGTCAAACCAAACGCACCTGGACCAATGGACCATGTGCATGGAGCTTTTGGCCCAGCCTCAACTTTTTGTGTAAAACCAGAAATTGGTTGGCGTAAAACAATCCCGAAAGCGGAAAACTTCCTTTTGGGCATCCGCTCAGCTCTATCCAAGAAACGGCGAGCGCTTCCCTCCTCCCGCTTCGTGTCCTCCTCGAAATCACACGACCGGCTGCCGCTCGCAGCCTCCTCCCGATGTTTCGCCTCTCCACTGCCGTCCTCACCTCCCCTCTCCTCTACCCATCCGCTTCCTCCGTGCACCTCCGATCGCGCTCGCGATCGCGCCGCCTTCCCCGCTTCCGCCTCCGTGTCAGCGCCTTCGCGGCTTCGCCTACCGCCCGCAGCCTCCGCCTCCTCGAGTGGGGCAAGGTCTGCGACGCCGTCGCCTCCTTCGCAGGCACTGCCCACGGCCGCGACGCCACTAAGGTAGTGTATGTCAAACCGATCCACTGGGACGCCATGCCTTTGTTGGATGATTCGGATTGGTCTCTGATCTGAAGCCGGTTCGGTGCGGGTGCTGTGGGTTGGGTGCAGAAACAACTGTGGGAGGTGGAGGACGTGAGCTTTGAGCAGAGCCGGAGGCTGCTCCAGGAGACTGAGGCGGCGGTGTGGCTGCTTGACAATGCCGGTGGGGCCATGGATTTCTCGGGTTTGGATACGGTTGCGGTGAGGACTCAGGACACTATAAACATTCGCTGTTTCACAACGTGTTCTCACGGAATTCGCTAATTACGTAAATTGTGTGCAGATGCTAAGGCATCTTTGGACCATTAGTAATCAGTAAAACTGTATAATTGAACCAGCCAATTCGTCATTTCCCAGTTGTGGTACTAACTTAGCACTGTAACTTTGCTATGGCAACATGAAGTGAATTTCACCGCCAAATAATATTTTAAAATAAATGCCTGAAGTTTTTCATGTATCTGATTCTCTTTGCCGATCTCTATCTTAATGAATATTTGTTGATGTTGATGTTTTTATAACATAATTCTTCACACCTCATTTTTCTTTATCTATTTAGATGACAATTGACCGGTATGGATGTGTGAATACTCTATTGAATATTCTGTTATCTGTATAATAATTAAAGGTAGAATCAGCAATACACAGTGTCTCTGGAGGTGCCGTGATAAAAGGTCTGGAAGCCATGGCAGTTTCTGTCCTGATGCTGTTTGTTGAATCCTTGCAAATAAATATTAAAGCTGCCATGAAGCAGGATGAGTACTCACATAATCAACTAATGCCTCTTACTGAAACCGTAAGCTCCTCTCAGATTTTTCAATCTTACATCTCTTGGTCATCTATCATACAACAATCGTTCATGTCACTGCAGTGTGCTGAATATTCTTATTCTGACCTGCAGGTTTTAGATGCTGTCATTAACAAGTCACTAGTGAAGTCCATACAAGATACTGTTGATGATGATGGTTCTGTAAAAGATACTGCAGTTAGTTCTTGCATCCTGTTTTTACTTCTGTTTTTCTTCTATTTTCCCCAAACATTTTTTGTTTACCTTCTAGTGATATGATATTCGCGTGATAAGCATTTCAGTTGCAAAATCATGAATGTATTCTAGGAATGGTGCTGCAAATCCCATTGATTAAATTGACATCAAGGATTACACATGAAATGTCAGTCATCCATGTTAGAGGTTATAATTGGAGGAATTAGAGTGGGAAAGATAGATCCATTAATTAGCCAAGAGGTACATATATATGGGTACAAAACTTAAGGGCCAAGGAACCCTAACTTGGGGGCCAAGGAGCCTAATACAAAAGGACTAAAATGCCCCTATAGTACTCTAATACAAGTGCAGTCTAACACCCCCGCAGTCCCAACATCTAGCCACGGCAGATGCTGAGACTGGACCTAAACTCGGTGACACCGTCGAAGGAAGTCCCTTCGTGAAGATGCCGGCGAACTGCGACGACGTCGGAACGTGCAGGACTCGCACCTCCCCGAGAGCCACCCACTCACGAACGAAGTGAAGATCGATCTCCACGTGCTTTGTGCGCTGATGCTGCACCGGGTTGGTGGAGAGGTAGACGGCGCTGACGTTGTCGCAGTAGACCAACGTACTCCGGGCGAGGGGGGAGTGGAGCTCCTGAAGCAGCTGCTGAAGCCAGGAGGACTCGGCCACGCCGTTGGCCACGGCGCGGTACTCCGCCTCAGCACTCGAGCGGGACACCACGGGCTGCCGCTTCGAGGACCAGGAGACGAGGTTGCCGCCCAGGAAGATGACGTCGCCGGAGGTGGACCGGCGGGTGTCCGGGCGACCCGCCCAGTCAGCGTCAGTGTAGACGACCAGCTCGGAGGCAGAGTTGTGCCACAGAAGAAGGCCGTAGTCGTGGGTGCCATGCAGGTACCGAAGGATCCGCTTCACCGCCATGAGATGCGGCTCCCGCGGATCATGCATGTGGAGACACACCTGCTGAACCGCGTAGGAGATGTCCGGCCTGGTGAAGGTGAGGTACTGCAGGGCACCTGCAAGACTCTGGTAAGAGGTGGGGTCGGCGACCGGGGCGCCATTGGCCGAAGACACCTTCGCCTGGGTGTCCACGGGAGTGGAGCATGGCTTGCAATCAGCCATGCCCGCTCGCTCGAGGATATCCAGGCAGTACTGGCGCTGGTGGAGGAACAGAGCGCCCGGGCGGTGCTCAACCGCAACGCCCAAGAAGTGGTGGAGCTGACCGAGATCCTTCATCGCGAACTTGCGTTGCAGGGCGGAGATCGTGCGCTGAAGAAGAGTCGGGCTGGACGCCGTGAGGACAATATCGTCCATGTACAGGAGGAGGACAATATTGTCCATGTACAGGAGGAGGTAGACAGTGTCACCCTCATGCCTGTAGACGAAGAGCGAGGTGTCCGACTTGGCCTCGACGAAGCCGAGCGAGGCCAGAAAGGAGGCGAACCGGCTGTACCAAGCCCAAGGGGCCTGCTTCAGCCCGTACAGGGACTTGTTCAGCCGGCAGACCAAGCCTGGACGGGCTGAATCAACGAACCCTGTCGGCTGAATGCAATACACCGTCTCCGTCAGCGTCCCGTGGAGGAAGGCGTTCTTGACGTCCGGCTGGTGGACAAGCCAAGAACGCGACAGAGCCAGCGACAGAATGGTGCAAATCGTCGCCGGCTTCACCATCGAGCTGAAGGTCTCGTCGTAGTCGACGTCGGGACGCTGCGTGAAACCGCGAAGCACCCACCATGCCTTGTACCTATCAAGAGACCCATCCACCTTCCTCTTATGCATGAACACCCACTTGCCCGTGACAACATTGCCACGACCAGAACGGGGAACCAGGTCCTAGGTCCGGTTGGCTAGTAGGGCCGCATACTCTTCTTCCATAGCCCGACGCCAGTGAGGGTCGGCGAGGGCGTTACGGACAAAAGAGGGGATAGGCGAGATGGATGACGAGGCAGGCGGCGGGGAGGTCGAGGACGATAGAACGACCCCGCAGAAGCGCTCCACCGGTCGAAGAACACCGGCAACCCGTCGAGTCACCATCGGGTGAACGTGATGAGGGTCCCGGTGGAGTAGCGGAGGGTGGTACACCGGAGGCTCGGTGCGGGAAGAGGCCGGTGCACCAAGCCGCGCTTGTCGCTGATAGACAACAACGAGTTCAGCATACCGCGACGCCGGGGCCGCACGTGGTGCAGTGGTCGAAGTCGGGGACGCCGGGGGCCGCGCGTGGTGCAACAAGTGGCGTCGGGGACGATGGGGCCGCGCGGGGCGCAGCAAGTGTCGTCGGGGACGCCGGGGCCGCGCGGGGCGCAGCAAGTGGCGTCGGGGACGCAGGGGCCGCGCGGGGCGCAGCAAGTGGCGTCAGGGACGCCAGGGCCGCGCGTGGCGCAGCAGGTGGCGGCAGGGCCGCCGGGGCCGCGCGTGGCACAACTGGTGGTGCCAGGGACGCCGGTGCCACATAAGGCACAACAGGCGGCGTGGAAGGCGCCGAGGCCGCGCGTGGCGCAGCGGGTGAGTAACCTGCAGGAGGTAAAAAACACGGTCGCTGTATGGGAGCAGCCTCAGGGTCAGTGGGGAAGAGGGAAACCAACTCAGCGACAGAGTCAGAGGACGAAGAGGAAAAAGGAAAAGAGGACTTGTCGAAGACGACGTGTCGAGAGAACAAGATACGACGGGTGGTAAGATCAAGACACCGATACCCCTTATGGTTAGGGGAGTACCCAAGGAAAACACACCGAGTCGAGCGAGGCGCGAGCTTATGAGGAGCTGTGGCGGAGAGGTTAGGGTAGCAAGCGCACCCGAAGACTCGAAGGTGATCGTAAAGAGGAGGGGTGCCGAACAAAGCAAAATGAGGAGTGGAAGCACTAATCACCTTAGTAGGAAGGCGATTAATGAGGTAGGTGGCAGTGTGAAGCGCCTCCGCCCAGTAGCGAGTAGGAGTAGAAGCCTGGAACATCAGGGAGCGCATGACATCGTTTGTGGTCCGAATCATGCGCTCAGCCTTGCCGTTCTGGGGAGAAGTGTACGGGCATGACATGCGCAACTGAACACCGTGAGAAAGAAGGAAGTCACGAAACGCAGAGTTGTCAAACTCGCGTCCGTTGTCGCACTGGACCGCCCTGATCGTGCGTCCAAACTGGGTAGATACCCAAGCGAAGAAGTGAGAGAGAGTGCCGAAAGTATCAGACTTCTGTCGCAAGGGAAAAGTCCACGAATAGTGTGAGAAATCATCAACGACGACCAAGTAATACTTAAGGCCAGAAACACTGAGAATAGGAGATGTCCAAAGATCACAGTGAATCAGATCAAAGATGTGCTCGACACGAGTGACAGAGTGCGAAAAAGGAAGTCGAACGTGGCGACCCAACTGACAAGCATGGCAAAGAGACTCATGCGTACCCCGAGTACACGAAATCACTGAACTACCAGACAATTTCGACATAACATCAATGCCAGGGTGACCAAGCTGACGATGCCAGATGGTCGAAAAGCCTGTCGTAGTCAAAGCAAGAGGCGGAGCGGAAGCTGGAAGACGCATCATGTATAGAGGTCCCGAACTCTCACGGCGAAAAAGAAGACGTCGAGTAGTAAGATCCTTCACAGATAAACGAAAAGGATCGAATTCGATGGAAACACGGTTGTCAGTAGTGAAACGGCGAACGGAAAGAAGGTGTTGAATGATGTCAGGGGCAACAAGAACATCACGGAGCAGAAAAGAACTCGACGAACCCAAGTCACCTATTGAGGTGACCGGAAAAACCTACCCATTCCCAACAACGATAGATGAAGGATGAGAGGGGTGGGAAGGGCGGTTAGAAGAGAGTATACCGACGTCAGGAGTGGTGTGGTACGAGGCGCCTGAGTCCACCACCCAGTCAGGACCGAAAGGCGTGAGACCCTGCAGGTAGATCGACGGTGTAGCACGGGTCGCAACATGCCACGGCGATGGCGGCGCCAGGGAGGAAGGCAACACCCTCAGACCAGCGGCTGGGTTCCCCGAAACCCAGTAGGCCAGAACGGGGGGCGAGGCGCATGGTGGCTCAACCCGTGAGAGGTCGTGGTCACGACTGGCGTAGCGACTCCAGCAACCGGCAGTGGGGATCTGGAACCGGGCCAGGTGGCACTGGGCCTGGACACTGCAGCAGCCGGCCCGACAACGGTAGGATGAGTGCACGCAGGTCTGGCGACCGGCGGCGCGGCTCTGTCGACCGGCAGTGCGGATCCAGCAATGGGCCGCACGGATCCTGGTAGCAACGGATCATAGAAGCCCGGGAGCGGCGCGCAAGGGCGCGACTGGGGCGGCCGTGCAGCCTGCATGGTGGCGGCCAGTGGCTGGACAGTGGCGCGTGTAGCGGTGGGTGGGAGCGCAAGACCAGAGATGTAGGGTGCGACAACCGCGGACAGGCCAGATCCGGCCGCACTGGACCAACTCATGGCGGCAACAGAGGTAGGGGCAGGTTGCATCTGGGCACCGGCGGCGGCGACAACCGGCGGACCAGATCTGGCCGAGCTGGGCCAGCCAGCGGCGACGGCGGTGGCTGGACAATCCAGGGCCTCTGCCATGGAGGGGTCAGGTGGCGGCTGGACGACCCAGGGCCCCTGCCAGCTCAGGGCGTTGGCGGGACGGCCGGATCTGGCCGCGCCGGGCAAGGCAAGGGCGGCGGCGGTGGCTGGACGACCAAATCCGACCGCCCCGGACCAGTCGAGGTAGGTGGCGAACGCTGCAGCGGCGTCCAGTCCTCCGGCGGAGACTGTGGCGGCTCCCAGAGCCGCATCGGTGGTGGCGGCGTTGTCCAGGCCCGTGGGGGCGGGTAGTGGTGGCGCGCCGGCGGCAGCAAGGGGCGGCGGAGCCGCGGTGGTGGCAGTGGCGGCCATCCACGGCGGCCACGAGGGGGCGTCGGTGGGCGGGGGCTGCACCATCCAGGGAGGCGGCGGTGATGGAGAGAGGAGAGAGGAGAGAGGGGAGGGCTAGGGTTTCATTTTCCTGGAAAATCTGATAGCAAATTGGAGGAATTAGAGTGGGAAAGATAGATCCATTAATTAGCCAAGAGGTACATATATATGGGTACAAAACTTAAGGGCCAAGGAACCCTAACTTGGGGTCCAAGGAGCCTAATACAAAAGGACTAAAATGCCCCTATAGTACCCTAATACAAGTGCAGTCTAACAGTTATTTTGTGACCAAGCAATGTGGCATGCTAGCACTGACCGGGGCAGTCCATATCCGCTTACTGTTGACTTCATAAAAAAGTTGGATGTTTAAGATTGACTTTATTTATTTCATTTATATTAGCAGTTGACACCTGTCTAGGCTTGCACTAAGTACTTCATATTGGTTCCTCGTAGATCATTCCCTTTTTATTGTATTTTTCTGTTCATACGTTTCTTCTCCTAGCTGTCGTTGTTATTTTCATATTTTTACGGCCTTTGCGATTGTTCTTGCCTGGATATGCTTTATTTAACTCAAATAAATTCATTCTCTCCAGAGTTCTGAGCTAAGACGATGTCGAGAGCGAGTTCAGCTCCTAGAGAGCAGGGTAGGTAGTTCTGGAGATCTTTTTTCTTTTTAAAATTACCTTTCTGATGCCTGGCTTGTTTGCGTAGCGTATCAATGGGTATGCTGTGTGCCAGTATAAGTTATCCTTCCTGGAGACCTCGGCTATATCGTTTGACTTATTTGCCAGCTCTATCACACCAATGTAATTTCTGGGTTTTCCTTGTTTGACATAAGCTGCTGCGTTTCTGCAGTGACACCGAAAGCTTGTCTTTATTTTATTTAGTATTATTCTAAATAAGGTACCCAAGATCAGTGTCCATATTTTCACCTTAACTGCCCTCTTATAGACTTGCAGATAACATCATCTGTCTTCTGCCCTGCCATACTGTGCTGCATAGTGACAACTTATACTGTTATACATGGCCCACCCAGACCCAAAGATAAAAAGGCATATTGTATTCGATTAGATAACACGTGAGACGTGATACACCATGTCTTGTAGGCTTAAGATAGGAGATACATGGATTAGAGTTGGAGGACAGAAAAACTGCATTTATCTTGTTGCATGAGGTGCTATCCCAAATGAGATAATTGAGCTCAGCAAAAAGCAAAAGAGAGGCACATTGACAGGCATGGATGGATTGAGAGTTAGTGGTAGAGTGAATACTTGTTATTTTTGCTTGCTCATGGATGACGAATTCCTTACTTCCTCACATATGTAGGACCCCTCTCAGTTTCAAAGTTCAAACTAGATAATTACTAGAAGTATCCAGCTGATAAATACAAAATATTTGAATTCTACTAACAAATCATGCTAAACAAATTGATTTCTATGGAAATCTTCCATGACTACCATGAGACCATGTTTTTTTCAGTTTTTGATCTTGCAGCTTACTTACAGGTAGTGAAGACATGAACTAATTATTGTGGAAATGATATCCCCTATTTTTTATTTCAAAGTTGCAAATTACATCTTTACAATTAAAACATTTATTTTGATGGAACGTTGTTGGTGATGATTAATTACTGAAGGTTGCATCTTGTTAACTTTTCAGTTGTATCAGCTTATGGACAGGTTGTTGCGCAATGCTGAGAATGGAACTTCCTTGTCGGTATTGTTTCATGTGACTCATTTATTGCTTAGGACACATCATTTCAGTAAATTACAAACTATTATTTTGTCAAGGAAGTATGCATTGTAAATGGAAGAGGCTGCATCAGAACAACTGGGGATAAGTCTTCGAATTTTGACGGATTACTGCTCTCCAGGTGTGCCAAATGTTTTCTGAAATAATGTTCTAGCAAGATGTAAGACTCATGTATCTCCTGCTTTATGGTTGATACATTCCCAGAATTTTGGATTTTTAAATAATTTTACAGGAATACCTGGTAAGCTCCACATGATTTTGTATCGTGGAAGATATGGATTTCTTTCTATATCATTCAGTGCAATTTTATTTGCTTGTCAGTCACAGAAGTTTTTGTCAGAAGAATTAAGTAGTCCCATAAAAATTACTCAACAGTTTTGTTACCTCTTGTATCTATTAATTCTATTTTGGTAATTCAAGACTTCTTTTATCAAGATCCATGTCTACTGTAGTGGGTCAGATGCTGGAAGCATGTTAGAACCAATTGCTGCTGTTCCATTGAACGATGAGTTGCAGGAAGCAAGATCACTTGTGGCTAAAGCTGAACTGGATGTCCTATCAAAACTGACTGCTAAGGTTCTAAGAATAGTTGATTTGGTTTTGTAAGTCGCTGCTCTCTTATGCATGCTTTTTTCTTATATCCGCAGATTCTTCTCGAGCTTGAAAGTCTTCAGACTCTACTGCAGGAAACAATTAAACTTGATAAGGTGCCTTTATTTTATATGAAGAAAGTGCCACTTACTATCTTAATGCTGGATCTTAAGAAGACTTATTATTTGGCTAGGAATCTGTGCATATCACATAAAAGATTTATGATAAAATTGCTGTACTTAAATTCCTGAAAGTTATGTTTTCGGGCAGTTCCATACTTGTTTCTCTATGGTATTGATGGTGTATTATTACGGTACCTTGAAACCACTTGCACGGGCTGGCACTTGATGATAGTGTGCAGAGTTCTTGATCTTAGATAGTCTAGCTGGAGCTAAAAAACTTCAAGCTCTTAAACTAGATGATATATGACGTCTTTTTTAAGTTTCCTGCTGAATGGTGTTTGTGTTCTATGGTCGTAGTATGTATCATCGTGAACATTGTATGACGCGAGGTTTCTGACCCTTCATATATGGTCCCGATATGAGGGGTTGTTGTATTTGGGCCTTTTTCTTTTCTCTATAAATGAAAGGTACAAAGATCTCCTGCATATTCGAGAAAAAAAAAACCACCTTTCTTATTTTTTACTGTCAAAATGCCAACTTATGCTATAATTGCCATCCATGCAGCATGGCCACAAGCATTTAGAATTACCCATATTGGCCTTTTAAGTGAAACCACATGCATTTACAGAATTCCAGCTGTGGACATTTGATTAACAAGATATCTGACAGATTGACATCTTTCCTTTCTTGAAGTTGTATGCCATTATGGCAATCATAGAGGTCACTATTACTGAAACAACTGTGTTCATGCTACACATTATCAAACTTCATTTGTAGGCCGCCAAATAGTCCAAAACTTGTTCTAATTGCACCTGCGTCTTGGTGCCCTTCGGAATATAGTTTCCATGAAAATCCACACAGAAATCTGGAAATGCTTAAATCATGGATTGTGTGCTATATGAAATATGAAGTACTTGAACGGGCCTGAGGCCTGGTGGTTAGGTGCCGTAGCTGCTCCCAGACCAGCGGGGTTTCGATCCCTGCACTCGTACCTTGGATGCTGCTGCCAGGAGAACTCCTGGTACCGGTGGAATTTTTTTAAAAAAGTACTCATTTTTTTGAAATTATGGAATGGAATCTCTGTGTTATGGCTGAGATTGTTGAAGGATAATTAGCAAGATAAGATCCACTAACTCGCCTTTCTTTGGAGGCTCTGAGTAGTCTTTAGATCTATTTTCTTGCTTGACCCTTAGATGTCCCTCTTTATATAGAGAGAGACTCAGCCAAACCCTAACCCTAACCTAACTGCTACAGTAAACTGCGTGCTACAGTGCTGGGCCACTACAGTACGCCAGGCCCATAAAGGCCATCTAGTACATGTAACACTTCATCCCTCCTTTTGAGCAGCTTGCCCCCGAGCTGCATTCGAGATGAATTGTTGATTACATGACTCGACTAAAAAAATACGATTCAAAATTCTAGCACTTCAATGGTGTCTTCATCCTCGAACAACGGATTCTGACCAATCCTCCACAACCATCCCTTTCTCACAAAGCCTGCCAAGTATGTTGTTGAAGCAACCAACATCCATCAAGACATTTTTCTTGGGCTGACGCCTGACGGTGGAAGACTTCAATTACCTCAAACTTTCCTTCCTTAAAGCATTGGTTGACCATGACATTGTATGACTCAGCGCTGATGCCGATGAAG
Organism: Tuctoria greenei; assembly: GCA_036927565.1. NCBI lineage: Eukaryota > Viridiplantae > Streptophyta > Magnoliopsida > Poales > Poaceae > Tuctoria > Tuctoria greenei. The sequence goes on along the minus strand of JAYESD010000002.1, from coordinate 272,797,517 downwards.
CTTGTTGGGGTGTGGTTGTCCAACATGGTCTCCTGCAGGTCGTTGTCCTCTTTGTGCTTGCCATGCTTGAACAGTGTCTCCAACAAGACATTACTGTTAGATTATATGTGTGGTCTGTGTTGGGCTAGGCCCATGTACCAGCTCCTATGGGGCTATATATGTGTACCTATTCCTATGGGGTTAATCAATCCACTAATTACCTTCTATTATGGTATCATTAGCCAGTGAATCGTAACCCTAACCCTATCTTCTCTCTCCTATGGCCCAGCCGCCACCATCCACGGCTGCCGCCGCCGCGCCGTCCCCGGGCGCCGCTGCCCCCGCGCCATTCCTGGCCGCCGCCCCGCGCCGTCCCCGCGCTGTTCCTGGCCGTCGCCCTCGCGCCGTCCCTGACCGCTGCCCCCGCGCCGTTCGTGGCCGCCGCCGCCGCACCCTCTACAGCGGCTGCAACGTCTACGGCCGCCGCCGCCGCGCCTCTGGCCGTGGCCACGCTGTTTCAGGCCGCCCCGGTGCCTCTGACGGCCACCAGCACCCCACTGGCTGTGGCCAGGCCGCTCTAGGCCACTACCGCGCCCCTGGTGGCTGCTGCCGCCCCTCTAGCGGCCGCTGCTGCCCCTCTGGCCGCGGTCGCACTGCTCCTGGCCGGGGCCGCGTCAATCCAGGCCATCGTCGCGCTGCTGACCACTGTGCCGCGACTCTCTCAGATCCAGATCCGGTCGCCGCCGGACTCCTCTTCTCAGATCCGGTCGCCGCCTCTCCTTGCTGGCGCCGCCGGCGGCCTAGCCTCCGGTGGACCACTTGCCGGTGACGGTGCTGTCGCCTTCATTACCGGTGTCTCTGGGCCAGGAGGGCCCACTACTACTACTACTACTGGGCTCACACAGTCGCTGCCCCCTTACATCGCCGGTCTCGAGCCCCTGCCGGACGTGTCCACCGTCCTGCCGGCGACGACTGTTCCTGCGGTTGGCGTCGCTGCTGCTCATAGCGCGGCTGCTGCCCCCCTCAGCGGTACAGACAATGTCACCACGACTGTCGTCGACACCTCTGTTATCATTGCGGCACTGGCAGCCTCCCGCGAGCGCGAGCAGGCACTTGGTCTAGCCCTAGAGTAGGAGCGTGCTTCTGCGGCCACTCTGTCTCACCAGCTCGAGGAAAGTACTCACCGACCGTTGAGTGCTACCTACGAGTCTTCCTCGGATCCTGGGGCTCACTCCGCCTACTTGGCCTCTCTCGTCGCCGCTCTCCACGCCCAGGCGGACGGAGTTCAGAACATCCGGACGCTCGTGTTGATCGTCCTTAGTTCTGACTCCACCGCATACGCCCGATGGTGTCACGTGTTCCTTCTCATGTTGCGGCGGTACCTTCTCGAGGACCACGTTCAACGGGAGGGCTCCCCGTTGGATGATTCTTGGATCAGCATGGAAAGCCTAGTCCTAGCCTGGATCCTTGGGTCCCTCTTCGACAAGCTACACGACATCGTCGGGCAGCGCGGTGGCGGTACCGCGCGTCGGGCGTGGCTGGTGCTTGAGCAGCACTTTCTGGGGGACCGTGCGACTCGCGCTCTACACATCAACGCGCGGTTCTAGAACACTGTCCAGGGCGACCGCTCCATCTCCGCCTACTGCAGGGAGATGAAGGGCATGGCTGACGACTTGCACAACCTTGGCGAGTCGGTTGCTGACAGCACACTCGTCCTTCGGGTCCTTTAGGGCTTGAATGAGCGCTACTGCCACCTTCGCTCCTGGCTCCTTCGTGTGGAGCCGCCCCCGACCTTCGAGAAGGTCTGGTCTAACCTTGAGCTCGAGGAGCTCACTTCTGGTGGCCCTGCTGGCTCCGGGCCTGCCACAGCTTTCTACAGCCCTGGGCAGTCATCACGGCCTCCTACCTTTGGTGGACCACCGCCGCGACCTCCTGCCTTCCTACCACCCCAGCTACTCCTGCAGGCTCTGGGGGTGGTAATCTTCGACGTCGCGGTAAGCGCGGTGGCCGAGGCGTTGGTGGTGGCAGCTCTACGACGTCTGCTCCTGCTACTGGTGGTGGTAGTGGTGGCACCGGCCGGGGAGGAGCGCCCTGACCCACACCCTACAACCCGTGGACTGCCCAGATCTCTATGTGTCCTGGGCCGTCTCTGGGTCTCCCGCCTCCACGCCCGCCGCGTCCTCAGCCAGCGTACGTCGCCCACCCGGGCTACGGTGGACCAGCCTACCTTGTCGGTGGGCCGTCGACTCAGGTCTACGGGGGCACTGGCTACCCTACTGGGTTCTTGGAGTTGCTGGCGCCGTTCTAGGAGCTGCCCCGGAAGTGGGACCGCCAATCACTGGTGTCTTCGTTCAGCACCATGCACCTCACGCCACCTACTGCTTACTGGGTGGCTGATTCCGGAGCTTCGTACCATACCACTCCTAACGTTGGTATACTCTCTTCTACCCACCCTCCCCACCCTTCTTTTCCTTCATCTATGGTTGTCGAAAATGGGTCTGTCCTTCCGGTCACCTCAGTAGGTGACTCGGGATCTCCGGGTTCTTTCCAGCTTAACAACATTCTTGTCGCTCCGGACATCATTCAGAACTTGCTTTCTATTCGTTGTTTTACCATTGATAACAATGTTTCTGTTGAGTTTGATCCGTTTGGTTTATCTGTGAAGGATCTTTCCACCCGGCGTCCTCTTCTTCGATGTGATAGCCCGGGGCCTCTGTACACGCTTCGACTTCCTACTTCCGCTGCATCTACGACTTTTGCTCTGACTACGATAGCTTCGTCCACCACTTGGCACCGCCGGCTTGGCCATCCTGACGTCGATGCTATGTCCAAGTTGTCTAGTAGTTCAGTTATCTCGTGTACTAGGGGCACACATGAGTCTTTATGTCATGCTTGTCAGCTTGGTCGCCATGTTCGGCTTCCGTTTCCGACGTCTGTCACTCATGCTGAGCACATTTTTGATCTCATTCATTGTGATTTGTGGACTTCTCCGATTATCAGTGTTTCGAGATTTAAATATTACTTGGTGGTGATTGATGATTTCTCGCATTTTTCCTGGACTTTTCCATTACGATTGAAGTTTGAGACCTACGTCACTCATATGGCTGTTGTCATCTTAAAGCCCCTATCGAGCAGGGACTGATAGTTTTACATGGCCTTCTTGCCCTTTCTCTGCTTCCAGTAGTCCTCCGGGGTGTAGTTGTCCAACATGGTCTCTCGCAGGTCGTTGTCCTCTTTGTGCTTGTCATGCTTGAACAGTGTCTCGAGCAGGACGTTACATATGGTTGTCGTCATCTTAAAGCCCCTATCGAGCAGGGACTGATAGTTTTCCATGGCCTTCTTGTCCTTTCCCTGCTTCCAGTAGTCCTCCATGAAGGTGGTGTGAACCACGCCATCATTGACAAGACACCTCTCGATGAGCTCGTTGAAGAGCTCGAACGCCCTGTCCCGATTGACAAGATCATTTGGACAAATAGGTGGCGTTGGCTTGATCCCAATTCTTGCACTCACAAAACTCGCAGCTGTTTGGCAGAAAATCCTCTTTCCCTTCAATTCAGCCTGAATCATTTCAAAGGCAAAGACAGACATGTCTCTCTCACTAACAGCATTGACGACAGACACAAAGCCCTTCTCCAAGCTACAGAGATGCTGACAGACTGCATCCGGCCCAACTAGCCAATCCATGACCTTGTGCTCCATCATGCACTTACATGGCTCCCAAGGATTAAGGTTGTGCTCTCCACAATTTGAGCAGTGAATAAACTCCCCAAGCTCAATTTTGAGTTCCAGAGAAAAACATTTCGCTGTGAAGCTTTTTCAGGAACAGTACTTGAGATAGCTGATGTCTCATAACCTGATTTGTCCGGGTATTCAAGCTCCTCCAGACAGTCAATGAATTTTATATTGCTGCTGAATATATATCAAAACTTGCTATCTCGAGCTTCTTCAGATGAGGAAGAGAGACAAATCACATATGCCATCTCTTCATCCACGTACAAAGCAGACACCTTCAGCTCCACAAACTTTGGGCAGTATCGTGCACATGGAGGAAAAGAGGACGCAAATGAGTTGGAGAGCAGGGTTCGGTGGGTGAACCATGGTGGTAAAATTGCCCGCAGACGCGTCGGCCGATGGGGTCTAGTGTGGGGGCATGCGAGGAGCGATGCCGCTAAGCTGGACGGCGAGCGCAACCAAGGAGCGGCACAGAGCGCCGCTGAGGAGCAACACAATGTCCAAAGACGGTTGGCGGGGGCGGCCATCACCGTGGCGAACGTTGGAGACGAGGTCGGAGATGCAGGTGAGCGCAGATCTGGGAACCAACAAAGTCGTCGCGGCCACCTCGACAGAGACAGAGGCGGAGGGCTCGGCGGCGGTGACGAAGCCCAACTGGTAGATTTGTGGTTTCATGCCCCCGGATGAGGGCCGCGACTGGGGGGTAAGGGGGCAGCGACAGTAGACTTCACAGAAGAACCAATAGCAGCTATTAACTCCAATTCATCAGCACATTGTTTCTTGTGGACGCTTGTCTCTTGCATCGTGTTGTTCATTGATTGCAACATGCTATTAATCTCCTTCATCTCTGTGAGAATCTTCATGAGATGTACATTAATCTTCTCGATCTTTTGTGCTTCCGTTGAGATTTGAAGAGAGGGTGGGTTGGGTGGGATTTGGAGATTGATGGCAGCGGTGGCTTAGATGGGTTGGCTTTGAATACCATATGTTATGGCTGAGATTATTGAAGGATAATTAGCTAGATAGATCCACTAAATCGTCCTCCCTTAGAGGCTCTGAGTAGTCTTTAGATCTATTTTCTTGCTTGACCCTTAGAGTACACAATGACCCTCTTTATATAGAGGGAGACTCAGGCAAACCCTAACCCTAACCTGACTGCTATAGTAAACCGCGTGCTACAGTACCGCGGGCTTCAGTTCTGGGCCGCTACAGTAAGCCAGGCCCATAAAGGCCATCTAGTACACGTAACACCCTGAGTTCTTTTACAGTATATGGAATATTTTACTTATAATTAATTGTAGAATGGGAATTGCGTGCAATGTGAAACATGTTCACCACTCGTTTTGCAGGTCACAGCTCGTGCAAAATACAGTATAGCACATGATGGTACATTCCCGGATTTGTATTTACCAAACTGTGAGAAAGAAACTGTCACTAGTGCTACTGGTGGGTCTGTTGCTACATTTTCCTCAGCTCACCACCCTAAAAGGCCATGGAAACTGTACATGCCAAATGCATACCATCCACTACTACTCCAGCAGCACCAAGAAAGTCTCCATCAAGCCAAAAGGGATGTTGCAAATGCCACAGCTGTGAGTTTATCTGGCTCCCACATTATGCTACTGTATATTTTTTCAAAAATGGGTCTTTTTGGTTGATAATGAGGATATATCAATCTGTAACTATGTGATTGTAGTTTTGCTTCTATATTGCAGGAGATTCGGAGGAGGAAAATATATGGACAAGACATTGCAGATGAAGATCAACTGGCATCACACCTCGATGTCATGAAACTTAGGGTTAGTTCTTGTTTGGTGTGAATGATAATTACCAGCGATAGTTTGATTCTATAATTTACGTTCCAGTATGCAGGTTTCCCAGCTTGAAAAAGTGCATCCTGTACCAGTAGATTTTATGATTGCTGAAGAAACTACAGTCTTGGTCATAACGGGTCCAAATACAGGGGGCAAAACAATTAGCTTGAAGACGGTTGGCCTGGCATCTTTGATGGCTAAGATTGGTAATGGAAAACTATGTATATTATTTTCCTAAAAAAACAACCATGCATATTATTTCAAGTGACAATTGTGGATCTTACCTACATGCAAAGTAGATTATGTAATTTGATATTTTTTTCTTTAAATGTTTCTCATTTCAGTATCATTGATGCAGTCACCAACAGCACATTTTCTTGCAAATACCAAATATGTAACACACTTTCCACAACTGGAATATCTTGCACAATAATGTCTATTCTGCTGCAGGCCTATACATTCTAGCTTCTGAACCAGTTAAAATTCCATGGTTCAATGCTGTTTATGCTGACATTGGAGATGAGCAATCCTTGACCCAGTCGCTCTCTACATTTTCTGGCCATCTCAAGAATATTGGAGTATGTTTTAGTGTTATCATAATTTGTTCTGAAACCTTGCTCCCTGTAATAATTGCATTACTGAATGCAATTACCATTTAAACCAAAAATGATTATGCTTTCTTTCTAACTCTGAATCTTAAAACTATTAAGGGCTTGTGTGGTAAAGATCCAGATTTAGATTCACACTAACATGAAATCCGACCCTTTTTTCAGGCCATCCGTGCAGAGTCAACTTCTGAATCCTTGGTCCTTTTGGATGAGGTAAGTGGTGTACCCACTGTCTAGATAAATATCAGATACATCTTGGTTCCTATGTGGCTATATTTGTAAACATGGGTTTGGTCCCTATGGCACATTTTATCTCATGTGACAACGTCAAATGAAAGTGTTTGATTGTACCTCATGCCCCAAGTTGTAAACATAATATTTCTGCTAACTGAGTTATCCCATCATCTAAGGCTCCTTTTTTGTCGGATATTTAACTATCTGAACATTGATGGTGGTACACTTAGGTAGGTGCTGGGACAAATCCACTTGAAGGTGCTGCTTTGGGGATGTCTCTCTTGGAATCTTTTGCTGAGGCTGGCTCTTTTCTGACTCTAGCAACTACTCATCATGGAGAACTTAAAACACTAAAATACAGGTTCTAGTTATTTCAAGCTCAAACATGTCTTGTATTATGGTACAGTGAAAGTTTTAAAATGGAGCTTCTGTCCTTAGATTAGGTTTGCATTTAGCACCAACTATGATCAACTTCACCGATTCTGTAGTTGACCAATAATATTTCTTTGCATTTGGGAAATATTTGACTTATAGGACAATGCATCCACCAAAATTTGCACCGTGCATAACACCATCACTGATGCATTGCTGCCAACGATGTGAGAACTAATTTTTTTGGGTGTGACTTAACATACAATACCACACAAGTCGAGGCAAAACCTTGAATGCTGGTTGTTTTGAAGATTTAGTGGCTTACTAGTTACTGGCCACTATTAAACTTTTACTCTTAAATTATTTATCTTTTCAGTCCCTGTTTTTCCTGGCCTTGGCATTGCTATTGTCATTCTCGTGATTATTCTTGTTTGGAACATCAATGAACTCTCCAATTCAATATTGTTTTTTGCAATTTGAAGAACACAATTGTACCAACCCACCGCCGCATTGTACAAGTTATTGTTTTTCTCCCAACAGAAGATACTGGCAACACCTGTATCCTTGATCCTGATGCAACTCTGGTAGTTTCTCCGTGAAATATCACCCTTTAGAATTTATGATTTTCTAAGCAGACAGTAGTTTTCGCAAAAAAAAAAAAACAATTTGAGGAACATTTCACTAGAAACATGATTTGAGAAAGATGGCATTGTGGCTGTGCTTCTTTGCCCTGAATAGTACAAAGGACATAACCAGTGCCGAAGGCTCCCACACATTGTGATGTCTAGGGAAGGGTTATTTATAGAGCGCCCCCCTGTTTTTGCCCTGAATAGTATATAGAAACTAAATGTTATCCAGCAAACATTGCATAATATTGGTACCTACCCTACCTCATTACTGTAAATACTTTCAGCAATGATTTATTTGAGAATGCGTGTGTGGAATTTGATGAAGAGAATCTGAAGCCCACATTCAAGATACTTTGGGGAATACCAGGTTGCCTTTTTCCCTTCCCTTTCCAATCATTTGAATGTTGCAATTTGTTCGGGCACTCTCAGTGGTCACTGGCAGATGCTGGAAGCCCCTCATCCTCAATCTATCTGTATAATAAGGCATCTCTTTAAAACGGGGTGACAGTCCTATCAAATTTATCGTGGCTAATTGAATTCTTCAGCTGGAACTACGCATTTTTTTAACAGGCTAAGAAAGTAAAGCATGCCACATCGAATCATGTTTTTTTTGTTTCCTGTAGTTAACCCTTAGGAAATGCTATGCTAATGGTGTGATATTATATTAATTTACTGTCTTTTACTTTCCTTTTTCGATTTTTGATGAACCAATTGGACACGTTATATATTTGTAACATTTGTGTCTTCAGACTTGCCTAACAAGCTATAATGTATATAGGGTTTATGAATTTAATTTGATATCTGTGTTTGCACCTGCTCTTATTTCATTCTTGAAGTGCTTTTGTTCTCATGTTTCGTCACACATGTAGGCCGCTCAAATGCAATCAATATTGCTGAAAGGCTAGGTTTACCCTTGGATATCATAGAAAGCTCACGGCATTTGCTTGGAACAGCTGGTGCGGAGATAAATGCCGTAAGTTTGACTGATTCCTCCTTTATTTCTTAGATTTCTTTACCAGCATGGATCATGGTAACTGAGTTGCTTCGATAGTATCATCTTTGTTACTAACCTCAGGATTAGAGAAGATAATCAGTCATTACAGTTGACAAGTGTATATATCATGAGAGTATGGGCCAATATTGGTCCTGCCCTAGACAATATGGGCCTTAACAATGGATCCCTATAATGTTTGAGAGTAATGGGAAGCCCCATGGTGCTCCCCAGGAAATTGCTGATGATGCACATTCCTTCCAAAAAATACATGCCTTCATGTTAAGGTTGATGCATATGTTTTGGGGACCTTTCAGCACACATAACTTGCATGGTTCTTGATTTATTGTCTGATATGTGTTAATATGATCTGTAGTATTAACTTCGTCCTTTGCAGTTGATAATGGACATGGAAAGATTCAAACAAGAATATCAGCAGCATCTTCAGGAGGCAGAACACCTTCTTCTGTGAGGAATTCTGTCATGCCACATAACCATGCTTTGTATATTTGGATTGTTATGCCTGACTTAAAAATCCCTCTGCATTTGATTACTTGTTATTACAAGTAATTGAATGTGGAGGGAGTATTTTATTCTGATGAAAAGGGTTAAATCTAATTTGAGGACTGTTTGTTGTGCAATCATATTGCATTTACATTTTCTACCTTTTAAGTGATCTTTAGTTTTGGCCTCAAAATAAATGGATTATCTGTAAACTCAAAGTAAAACTTGTTTATTATCATCATGAGCCATGAGATGAACTTCTAAGATCAAATTGTATTTTGTGTCCATCGATATTTCTCAGGCAGTCCAAGGTGCTTCATGATAACTTGGAACTGGCACAGAAGAACATTGCAGACCACACTTCAGCACAGAGAAAAAGAAAGGCAAGAGTAATTTCAGAATATGCAGTTATGGCTCACTCCATCATACGTAAGAAGTTTCAGGAGCTCCAAGAAGCTGCCATAACAGAAAGAGTGATAGAAGAAGAGAGAGCTGTGAAGAATGCAAAATGTGAGAGAGTGAAGGATCCTGAGCCGATAAGTACTTCTGCAGCCATTGGAAAGACACAGAAGACAGACGCCAACTTGGTTGCAGCAGCCAATGGTAATGTGAAACGTGATCTCCCATCATTTTTCCATTATTATCAAGTCCCCACTTGAAAAAATTATCTGTTTTATACTTAGGTATGGAAGATGGAATCCCAGAAGTTGGAGACTTAGTTTATGTACCTAAGCTGAGGAACCAAGCAATTGTGAGCAAAATAGATCCGTCTAAAGATGAATTGCAAGTTCAGGCTGGTATGATGAAGCTCAAACTGAAGTTTAAAGATGTTAAGATTCAGAAGAAGAAAATATCCAGATAGAAAAATTGTGCGATCCAGAGTTAGGAGATAGTCAGAGAAGTACGTAAATATTGTTTTCGTTCAACTCATAGTATCCATCCGCCGCCTCAGCATTTTCACTAATCGTATTGATCATCCAGGTGCAACTGTAGATTTGTAGCCTGCATGGGATCTTAATTATTAACAAGCTACTTTGCGTTCTCTTTTCTAAAGAAGTCGGGGTTGAGGAAAAGGTTGAAAGTGTTTGCGGAGGAGTTTCCAATTAATTAATCACTTGTAAGTATATAATGTAACATTGAGCTGCAAGGTTAAGAGTATCACTTGTAGAAGGGACAGTTTGTCTTGATCCATTGGTCAAGGATAAGAAGTTTTTTTCTCCTGAAGCATAAGGATAAGAAGTAGGTGCATCAATTGTTGGAAGCAACTTCCCTATACTATAAATTTTGATCTTGGTCCTGATTCTGTGTACTTTGATAATCTTAATCGTTAAACATTCTGTGCTGTCTCGCTGTTTGGATCGTGAGGCAAACCATGTGCGTTCTTGATGAGTAACATGGTAAGCAAGCGAGTGCTGGCAGCTGTCGGCGGCATCTCATGGAAAAACTTGACTTACTGTAGATTCTTTACTCTAAAAAGGAGATTGTTTGATTAGTCATCATATCTTGAAGCGGGTAAGTATAAAGGATTCAAAATGCGCAATAGAAGCTTTAAGGCCATTTTTACCGGCGAACTCTAAAACTTACGCTATCATCTAAATCATACTTTATATACTCTATATTTCTACTATGTGCACTCTGTAAAATTTTCAGTATGTCTGGTATGGGTGGTCTAAAACTCGAAGCTCATAATGTTGTGTTTGAAAGGTAGTTTTGTTCCTTTAGGATGATAAGAAAAAAATAAAAAACTTTCATTTATTTTCTTTCTCTGCCATTGTGTGTCGTTCCTACGCTAGCCATTGTTGTTTTTCTTTCAGTTGGGAATACTTGGCCGTTAGCTTTCCAATCGAACGGCTATGAGCCTTTGCCGCGGCGTGATTAGGGATAACGACAAGGCCTATCAAGGACAAGGACGGAACAAGCGTGGACTTTGGAGTGTTGACACATCCAATGTGCACAACGTGCTCTACAGGTGGGCCCAACCAGCCCGCCGCGACCTGATTTTCAACTACAAACGGAATTAAAAACGGAGGTGCCGCTATGGTACGATCCATTCACCTAACTCATCGCGTGCCGTGGTCCGGCACCACACACACCCGACCCACTCGATGGCAGGTAGGCTCATTCCTCACCCAAAAGCAGCGGCCCCACATTCCTAGCGGAGGCCGTTGCTGTAGATGGGACGAGAGGAGATGTCAATGATGTTAATCCACGGAAATCGAATAATAACGTTGCTTGCTGCCGATGAGCCCGTCACGTGGCTGATCGCTGCGGCGCATCGACACGTGTACCGGTGTACGGCTCCGTTCGTGGGTGGGGCTTGGTGTGGCTCGGATCGGCTCGGCACTCGGCTGCGCTCCAGCTCGGGTTGGAGGACGGTTCTCCGCAACAAACCTACTGAGCGCTTTCCACTTGTTTGCGGTAGGTGAACCTCGAGTCTTGTCGTGGGAAAGCTACATCTTTCGGAAAAATCATACCTGCGCGTGCCAATTCCACCCGTGGGTTTGTGTACTCGTTAGGTTTTGCACTTAATGGTACTAGTGTGGATGGAATTTTTTTCACTCAGGAGTCTGATTCGCATCCAATTCGACGTGTTGCAGGTGCAAGTGCTGGTTTTACCCCACTCCGAATGCTACTTGCTTTTCTCTCGGCTGCCTGTACATGAAAATGTCCGGTGCCGTGATTTTTTTTAAAAAAAAGTTCCTTGGTGAATACACTGTATTTTTCTGTCCCCTGTCTCTTTCTTATGGCTACGATGTTGTGTTACTGTGTATAACATGCAGAGATGTTATGAATCACTTCAACATGAAACTAGATTTGGTGGCTGGAACAGTTTCGAAAGTTCACAACACTGCTGCAATAAAGCCTCGTCTCAGGCGGCTCAAAACTATTATCACAATTTCTAAAACCGTTCGAAACGAAGAGCTTGTGATAATTTGCAATTTCTCAGACGGAAAGTGAAACCGCCTGTGAAATAATTTTATCATAGGCAGTTTTTACTTATGACTAGCAAGATTATCACAGACAGTTCGTACAGTATAAGTAAACGTCTATGATAATGGTGTTATAACAGACGGATCTTTACCTATGACAAGTCATCTTTCGAGACAATTTATCGCAGCCGGTTTGTACCGTAATAGTAACCGACTGAGATAATGAAGTTATCACAGGTGGTTCTTTATATATGACTACCCGTCTGTGATAATATAATCTCACAGACAGGTCTAACCGCAGGTAAAGAACCTCCTGTGATAAACTATACCCTATGCAGTACTACTGTTATTTCTAATTTCTAGATCAATTCAATATAATCAAAGAAGTAAACAATATAATCACAGAAGTAAACAATATAATCATAGAAATCATCTCACAAAAGTCAATTTCACTAAAACAATATATATATGTACAAGTTACACATACAAGTCATCTTATAGTTTACAAGTTTCACTAAAAACAACATTCCCGTTTCTATTTTTCATCAATTCCTTTATTGGAAGAGTTTTATTCTCCACCAGCCATAAGAAAGTTTTCAATTTAGGTGGTAATTTAGATTTCCAAATGTTCTTAAAACTACAACCATTGTCAGACAAAGTAAGTCTTTGATACATAGATTTAACTGTATAACAACCTGATTTGGATTTTGTCCAAACAAACCTGTCTTCACAATCTTGAATAAACTGCATGTTAAGTTTCTCTGCCGAACTGTACCATAAAGAATGTAAAATGACTCGTAAAGAAGGAGAAAACAGAATAGACCAATTGTTAGAAGCACATTGAGCAACAATTATATCTTTTTGAGCACTAAACTAAAATAACAATGGGTATGACAAACACAAAGGTTTATCCTCAAGCCATATGTCAAACCAAATCTAAATTTTTCCCCATTGCCAAAACAACATTTTCTATTTGAAAAATAAAAGTTTTGGACTTTTAAGAAATCAGACCACATTGGAGAATCATTGTACTTATGTTTGATGGCACCAATTGACAGACCTTTGACATACTTAGCTTTAACAATGTCGTGCCAAAGACCATTTTCAGATTCAAGTTTCTACCACTATTTTGTGATTAAACTGATATTCATCTTTCTAAGGTCTTTGATACTCAGTCCACCTTTATTCTTCCCTCTACAAACTTTTGCCTACTTCACTAGATGGTATTTTCTTTTATTACCACCTCCTTGCTAGAGAATTTTTTTTCCTTTTCCTATCTATTCTCTCTAACACAATTTTGGCATTAAGAACATACACATTTGATAGATAGGGGTACTAGAAAGACAAGAGTTAATCAACACAGTCCTTCCTGCCATGGATAAACAATTCCCTTTCCATAACTCTGTTCTCTTAGCAATTTTTGACTCTAGATTTTTCCAATCTGCCACATGGATTCTACTTGTAGAGATTGGAACCCCAAGATACTTAATTTGGAATGACCAAGGTTGACAATTAAAAATATTAGTGTAGGTAGTAGTCACATTGTTATCACCACCTAACACAAATATTCCGCTCTTATCAAAATTAATCTTTAATCCAGACATTTGCTCATAAATTGCCAATAATAACTTCAGATTTTAGGCTTGCTGAATATCATCTTTGATGCATAAAATAGTGTCATCAATATATTGTAGTATAGCGACACCTCTAGGAATGATATTAGAAGCTAACCCTGTAATCAGCCCATTTTCCTAAGACCTAATAACCATTTTTGTTAAACTATCAGCAACAAAGTTAAACAATAGAGGTGATAAGGGGTCACCTTGCCTAACACTACTGTAACTCTAAAAGTGTGGACCAATGTTGTCATTCACTTTGACACTCATGTTGGGAGTACCGAACTTGTCCGGTAAAGACCGGACTAGTCTGGTTTTGTCCAGTAAGGGTAACCGAACTAGTCTGGATCCTTATAGGACTAGTCCGATATTGTCCAGTAAGGGTAACCAAACTACTTCGGATCCTATACGGACTAGTCTGATTTTTCAGTAACTGTCAGTTTGTACTCAAAATTGACATGTGTTCTAAGTGAAAGGACACAACTGTCGGTGGTTTGGAACCGACAGATCTCCCGACACTACTAAAGTGTTAGAGGAGTTTGATGTTCGGTGTGGGCGCGCGGAGATTCAAGAAGGTGAATTGTAAATGGCGCAAGAGACACAAGAGTTTACGTGGTTCGGGCCGTCTGAGCGTAATACCCTACTCCACGGGGTGTGTTGATGTTGTATTGGGTGTAGCAAGTGTGTCAGTGTGTCTAAACGTCTATGGAGCATGTGTGTAAGCGTCATCGGCCTGTCCTTTTATAGTACAAGGGCAGGCCGTTACAAATTAGCCTGGCCCGACATGTGGCCCCGGCGGTTACTAGTGTTGATACTTGTTCAACACGTTTAATTGACCTTAATGACCGTGTAATGGGCTTTGACAGCACCGTTATTGGTAATTAAGGTCGTCCGATCATGTGTCATTAATATGGTATTAATGACACTTAATCGGGTCTTTAAGTCCTTGATTCCTCTTTGAAGATCTGGAGTCGTTGTGAAGTCTTCCGGAGGTTAGAGGTTGAAGATCCGACGGTTGGACATGTGGCAGCATCGGAGCACACTGTGGAGAACAGATGGCTCCAGTGTTACCCGACACGTGTTAGCACCGGAGCTTCCCTCGGTCTGGGGTTAGGTCCAGGGGTGCCACTTCGGTACATAGCCCGGAGCTTCCCCCTTTGCGGGTGGTAGCTCCGGTTTGATAGTACACGTGGCAAACCTGGGGCTAACCATGTTGGAGAAGCGGGTCCGAATATGTCTGACATGTGGGCCTCCGAAGGTCTTCAAATCAAGTAGATAACTTTCCCTTGAGATCTTTGTAATCCCAAAGGGTATATGGTACCCAGGGTACCGACAGTGGCCCCCTGGGCCCACCTCCGGGGAAGACACCTTGGGTGAAGTCATTCCGCCGGAGGTGGGTCCATCCTTCGACTTTTGAACTGAGTCTTCAAAGGTCTTCAGATGTGCCGTTGGCGATGGTCCGGAGTTAAATCCTTGCCGCGTGGCGTATCCCGTGTGCGGCAGGTGAGATCTTTGGCGTGCGGATCTCACGCAATTGAAGGTCGCCGGTTCTCGATACGAAAATCGTATCGGTTCCGTGCGCCTTGTCAGGCCGCCGCCTTCGGGCTTCCCGCCTCATGATGGCAACCGTTCGCCTGGGTAAGAACCTCGACTTGATCGTCGGAGTGGTCCTGGGCCCTCTTGTCATCGGCTGAGTGGAATTTTTGAGTGGTGTCTTCGACTTCCTTGCGGTTTCCATCCAAGCGTCGCAAGGGCTTACTTAAGAAGGAAAGCACGCACCGTTTGGGCTTCTTTACGCCTCTCATCTGATCTTGCGCTCAAACTCACAACTTGTGCTTTGCTTTTCTTCTCTTGCCTAGCCGTGCCGCGATGGAGTTGGGTCTCCGCGAGAGTCGTTTGAAGACCGACGGCGACCTGAAGAAGGTCCGGGCCCTCATGGGATGGTCCTCGGACTTCTTCAACCGCTCGGTCCGCACCGGTGGAGAGCTCCCATTTGAGAAGGAGCACGCCGGCGAAATGGTGTACTTCTCCTCGTACGCCATGGTGGGGTTGATCCCACCTTTTTCCTCCTTTTTCTTGATGCTGCTAGACTTCTATGGTCTGCAGCTGTATCACCTTGGCCCCCACTCCATTCTTCTTGTGTCCATCTTCGTCCACTTCTGTGAGATGTGGGTGGGCATCCCCCCTGCATTGAACTCTTCCGGACCTTCTTCACCATCCATACCACCGGCAGGAGTAATGAGTACCTTGGCTTCTACTACTTCGTGAAGTGCAAGAAGTGCCCATTCAAGTACCTCCGGTCGTTTCCCTCTGGGAAGTGGGATGACTGGAAGAAGGACTGGATAGTCGTCCGGGTGGAGGAGCATGAGAAGCTGGAGCTGCCCGAAGGCCTCCCCAGCATTGACACGACAATCTGGAGTGAAGCTCCGGTGCTGGCGGAAGCCTTCAACCCTGCTTTAACCAGGATCCACCAATGCGTGGAGGGAGGATTGACTCCTCAGGCGGTGTTTTGCAACTTCCTAGTCAACAGGTGGGCACCGCTGAAGAGGAGAGAGAAACTCGCATGGGCCCTCAACAGCGTGATGGACGACGACCGGGTCGAGACCGGGCTGAAGTCCAACATGGTGGGGAAAACCTTGGAGTTCCACCTCAAGAAGTTCCAGCACGACATCGACGTCGATGGTGATGACTTGACTCCGCCATCAGCTTTTCTCACTCTGAACGTGGAAGTGGAGTTTAGTAGGGAGCTCCGGTGGAAGATGCCCGTGCTTGACGACCTTGGTGTCATCGAGAGAAGATCAACCACCAGGGTGGCGATCCCCGGAATGCCCGAGGATGGCTCCGACCCTGCCCCGAAGCCGAGGGTCGAGGTCGTCGGCAAGAGCAAGGAGCTGGCGGACGAGCCTGTGAGCCGGAAGAGGAAGCTGCAGTACGCCGACAGAAGGTCCGTCAGACCCGATACCTCTGCGTCGGCTCCTTCTCCCCAGAGGGGGAGGTCTTCTACAACTGCGGCGACTGTTCCCGCAGTGGGGTCCTTCCGGGGTGCGACTGTTCTCGCAGTGGGGTCCTCCCGGGGTGCTAGCTCCGGGCATGCGACTCCAGCACCTGGGCCAGTGGAGGCCTCTAGGTCCGGGGGTTCTTCCCGATCGAGGGGGGCCTCGACTAGGGAAACACCCGTGGCCGTAACGAGTTCTGTGGGGCCTTTCGGAGCTTCCATGCCAGCTATGACCAGCCCAGAACGCCTGGGAAAAAGGTTCCGCGCAAGCTGGTGCGGAAGCCTCCCAAGGTAATTTTTAATCTTTACCTTGGATAGTTGTTTAATTGTAGTAACTATTTTTTAAGTTTCTTCGTTCATCATCTGCAGCGTCCCCAAGAAGGGGAGTGAGGCTCCACCCTCAGCCACAGCAGCTGAAGCCGTGAGGGTGGAAGCTTCTGCTCCTGTCCCGGTGCCGCCCCAAGTGGTGGCTGAAGCTGCGACAGCTCCGGCGCCGGCTGTCGTGGTCATGGACCTCGACTCATCCCCAGAGGCTCCCGTGGTAGCGCCGGACCGCGGGAGTGAAGATGCGCCAGCGGCACCTGTCCCGAAGGTTGAAGCTCCGGGTCCTGGTGCTGAGATGATGGAAGCTCCGACCGTTGAGCCGGAAGAAGCTGTGATTCCGGCCCCAGAGCCGGAAATTGTCGAAGCTCCGGCAGCCGAGCCGGAGGTGATTGAAGTCCCGGCGTGCGCGCCGGATGTTGAGGAAGTCCCGGCGGTTAGGCCGGCTACCTCAGAAGCACCGGTCGCAGAGCCGGTCGTTGTTGGAGCTCCGGCTGCAGGGCCGATTGAGGATGAAGATCTTCCGGCTCCCGAGCTGGTTGATACAGAAGCGTCAGAGCTCGAGCCCCCATCGGAGGAGGTGCCAAGGCCGGAGCCAGAAGCGACCCCTGCTCCGGAAGTGACGACGTCAGAGGTACCCACGGCTGAGCCGGAGTGCCCTGGTGAAGTCGTTGGCCCCCTGTCTGAGGGGGTGAATGAAGACCTGGCGGTGGGGCCTTCCTCGATGGCGACTGAGGCTATCCCGAAGGACGGCCCTAGTGCCATGGAGGCCCAGGGGACCACTCTTGTGGAGTGGGACCCAATTTTTGTTTCTGAAAACCCGCTGGAACCAGCGGAGGAGACCCCAGCAGGTCCGGAACCTATCCCGTTGTCACTGTCTATTGACAATGCATGTTCCAGTCTGTGTCAAGTTCAGCTGGCCTTCTTCCACGACAGCAAGGCTCTTGAAGAGGAGCGCCAAACCCTTAGGAGGTGGCGTAACCGGCTCTACTTCGAGACCAAGCTAGCGCAGTCGAGGCTAGCGGATGACAAGGAGTGGATCAAGCGGGAGAAGGTCCGCCTGGAGTATTGGGGTAAATTATTGGATGACAGGGAGAGTATGACTCGTGCCCTCGACGCTCAATCCCAGGAGATCTACGATCAGGCCAAAGCAGCCAATAGTGCGGCCGATGAACGCCACGAAAGGCTTGAGGCCATTAACACTACACTCATCAAGCGCCGAGAGGCACTTGAAGAGAGGGAAAAACGGCTCGAAGATGAAGAGCAGAAACTCCTAGAGCTGTGGGATGACGTCCTGAGGAGGGAGGAGGAGCTCTCTGAGAAGGTGGCTCTGGCTGACAAGGGCCTTGAGGAGTGCGCCAACAAATTGGAAGAGCGCTGCGTAGAGGAGGAGAAGAAGGCCTGGGTGCGAGGGCAGGAGCTCCATGAACGGGAGTGTGCCCTTGTTGCCAGGGAAAAGAAAGTGAAGGGTAGGGAGAAGGACCTGGTCGACCGTCGGAACAAGATCTACCTCCAGGAGGAGGAGCTCAGAAAACTCGAGAAGCGGGTTGCTGAGAAGATTCAGCAAAACGCCAAAGAAGTTGAGTGCCTCGCCCGTGAGAATTCCGAACTGGTGGCGGCCAAAAGATCCTTGGAAGAATTAAAAGGCTTGAGGACTGCGGACTCCCTACAAATTTGGGAGTTCCTGGGCAAGGTCAACGACGCGCTGACACCGATGGGCTTCAGTCCCGTGCGCCCGGATGATCCGGAGCCGGAGCTGGACCTAGCGTTGCAGGCGTTGAGCTCGGCAGGTAGCAAGCTCTCCAAGGTGGGCAATGTCATCGCGGACCAATTGGAGGTTGAGGGGCAATCCCTGGCGAAGAACGTCGCAGAGTATGTGCTGACGTGCTACACCAGCCGGAACTCCCAATTTCCTCTGGACCCGGTGCTTGAAGGTCCTGTTGAAGGAGAAGGGGAAGCTGCCCGAGCCAACGTGTCGGAGGTTGCCCAGAAGGTCGCTCAATTCTTCCATAGGGTCTAGGACCATCTCCATAGTTCTCACTTGTATCCTCTCTTCTTCTTCCTCAATTTTGTAATCCCTTGTCTCCAGATGAATGAAATCCCCAAATTTTTGTGAATTTCACTTTTTGTCTTCAACACTTTTGTCTTCACTTGGCCCCCTGGTAGATGTACACAATTGGATTGTAAACATGTACCAAGAGGATATTGTGTGTTGTTGAAGACTCATTTGCTTCGAACTTGTAGAGTGTAGGTCCGAAGTCTTCGATAGTGAAGGTCCCCTGAGGTCAAATTGATTACTGCCGGATATTAGTAGCTCCGGCAATAGTACCTATCAACGCATAGAGCATCGATAGTTAGCCCTCCGGGGTGTCGGAGCTTAGTAGCTCCGGCACTGACCTTTGCCAACACGTAGCTTGTGAGCAGCAGACTCCATTTGTGGGGTCTTCATTCCATCTTTTACATCGACGGCTGGCCCCCCTAGCTTTACCGGAGCTTTGTTGCTCCGGTGATGCTCGTTTTCAATGCTTAACATCGATTACAAGCCATCTAGAGGAGTTGGAGCTTTGTTAGCTCTGGCTTTTCTCCATCAACGTGGATTTTATTTTTCCTGCACACTGAAGTCAAGAAAAATAGTAAAATTCGTTTCTTGACTATAACTTCGTCGCGGTTTACGATTCTCGAGAAAGTTTTAGGTCAAGCGCGATTCTAAACACAACCGAATGTGTTGCCTTTTCTTCCAGATTCAATTGTCCTTGGTCCCGCCTTACTTCGGCCTGTCGGGGTGTAGGTAGAGTGGCGTACTTAGGGTGCTTGACCAGGCTAAGTCGATAGCACACTCCGGCCCTAGATTGGCTTGGCGGCTTTCAGGCGAGTGGGCCGTGAACAATATTTGAATCCAAAAGAATGGACAATACAACTCGAATCGTATATGAACCGGTCGAACTAAAATTTCTTAAGAATTGCACGTCTTTGTTATTGACAAGAAAGAGAAAAATAAAAAATGTTGAGCCTGTACAAAATGAATGCACGTGGAGTCTGTTTCGCCTGAAGATGTCTTTCATTATAGGTCCGGGGTACAGGGGAAACAAGTACACTCTTAGGGTACGGAACCAGGCTAAGCGTGTTTAATTTCTCGTTTGTCCCAGGGTAGCTAGCCACACTTTTAGTTCTGAGACTGTGACAAGTGTTGCATGAACTTTGCGGACCTTCCGGGGAAGGTCTGGCTGTTCTCCCGGAGGAACTACCCGACTCTGTACAATGACTCTATAACATACACCTCAAGTTACTAAAGACTCACCTCCGTGATATTAAGTGTAGAACTTACGGAGGTGCTCGATGTTCCAAAGATTTGGGAGAGGTGTCCCATCCTCGATAGCCAAGCGAACGCTTCCGGGACGGGATACTTTAATCACTCGGAAGGGTCCCTCCCAGCCGGGGAGAGTTTGTTTAACCCTTCTCTGGATTGTATTCTCCGTAGCACCAGATCACCTTCCTCGAGCTATCGGTTGTGTACATGCCGCTGATGATAACGCCGTAGGGTTGGGCGATATCGGGCATTCCGAACAGCTGCTTGGCACCTTCCCTCCTCAAGGAGGTCTAGGTCTTCACGCCGGCGCTGGTCCTGCGTGGCTTCGTCGAAGGTCCGGACCCGAAGTGAACCCAAGGTGATTTCCGGAGGAAGGATTGCTTCAGCTCCGTACACCAGGAAGAAGGGTGTCTCTCCAGTTGACCAGTTTGGAGATGTCCTGTTGGCCCATAAAGTGGGCGGAAGCTCTTCAATCCAGTTGGCTCCATGTCTTTTCAAGCGCTCATATGTGCGCGTCTTGAGTCCTTTAAGGATTTCAGCATTTGCTCTCTCGGCTTGGCTATTGCTTGCTGGGTGAGCTACGGAGGCGTAGCAAACTTGTATGCCGAGGTCTTCGCAATATCCTTGAAATGCAGAGCTTGTGAATTGGGTCCCATTATCAGTGATGATTTTGTTTGGGACTCCATATCTGCAAACAATGGACTGCAAAAAGTTGATAGCAGATTGCTTGTTGATTGTCACAACTGGAGTTGCTTCCGGCCACTTGGCGAACTTGTCAATGGCAACGTACAGGAACTTGTAACCTCTGACGGCTCTTGGGAAAGGTCCCAAAATGTCCATCCCCCACACAGCGAAGGGCCATGTAGGAGGTATCATTTGTAGGGGCTGAGCCGGTGTGTGAATTTGCTTTGCATGAAATTGACATGCTTCGCATTTCTTCACCAGCTCAGTTGCATCCTAAAGTGCTGTAGGCCAGTAGAAGCCATGCCGAAAGGCTTTACCAACCAGTGTGCGGGACGACGTGTGGTTCCCACACTCGCCTCCATGGATTTCTGCGAGGAGTTCGCAACCTTCTTCCCTTGTGATGCACCGCATTAGGATGCCATTAGCACCACGCCGGTAGAGATCCCTTTCTACCAACGTGTATCTTTTAGCCAATCTGACTACCCGATCAGCGGATACATCATCATCAGGAAGGATGTTGTCTTTCAAGTAGCTCCGAATCTCCGAGATCCATGCATCAGAACTAGCTTGAGCATTTGAGTCTTGCGTGCTGGGTTGCTCGGAGCTTTCGGCAGCACCTACGACCCTTGATGGCTGCCATGGTAACAGGGCCATCGGGACCGTCAGCTTCGGGATGCTGACCTCGCCCCCTTCGCTCAGTTCGGCAGGCTGAGCTGTTGGTTCTGACAACCTCCAGACAAAAGTTACGTCAGGAGCCGGAGCTCCGGTTGACGCTTTCGTCGAGAGTTCGTCAGCTTCAGCGTTATGGGCACGCTGAACATGGTGGAGATTTAGGACTTCGAAGTCCTTCTGAAGCCTCTAGACTTCAAGGAGGTAAGCAGCTAACTGGAGATTGTTGCAGGAGCATTCACCCTTCACTTGCTTAATGATGAGCTGCGAATCTCCCTTGACCAGCAGTTGCTTGACACCATATGACAGTGCCACCTTTAGTCCATAGATGAGTGCTTCGTACTCCGCCATGTTGTTGGTCGCCTTGAAGTCAAGGTGTACCATGTATTTCACCTTCTCCCCGGTTGGTGCAAGGAGAAGGATTCCAGCTCCGGCCCCCTGCTTCTGCATGGAGCCGTCGAAGTAGAGGGTCCAGTGAGGCTTGGTGAAGGCTGGAGCTTGATGTTCCGTCTTCTGCTCACTGGGGCCCCCAGGGTTTGATGGAGAGGGAGTCCATTCCGCTACGAAATCTGCCAAGGCTTGACTCTTGACTGCTTGCCTTGAAATGAATTCAAGATCAAATTCAGCCAATTCCGCTGCCCACTTTGCAATATTCCCAGTTGAATTGGGATTATGCAAGATTGCTCAAAGTGGGTAAGAGGTCACAACTGAGACTTTGTGAGCTTGGAAGTAATGGCGAAGCTTCCTGGAGGCAATAAGGACTGCATAGAGCAGCTTATGCACCTCTAGGTATCGAGACTTGGCATCATGTAGTACTTCACTGATGAAGTACACCGGGCGCTGAATGGTCTGGACCTTCCCGGAGGGGCCCGGAGCTTCCTCTCCACTGACCCGGATCCTCCCAGAGGGATCCGGATTTTCTTCGAGGACCTCTGGGTCCTGGCTGGAGGAACCCGAAGCTTCTTCAGAAGCGACCTGGACCCTCCCAGAGGGGTTTGGGTCTTCCGAAGTGACTTCTTGTGGATTCGAGTCTGGGAGCTGGGACCCAGACTCGCTTTCAGGGACCTCCGAACCCTCCCGAAGTGGTCAGGATTCCTGAGTATGGGGTAGTTCTGACCTCTCTGCAACCAGAACCATACTGACGACTTTGTCAGTTGCTGAAATGTAAAGCATCAAAGGCTCACCAGGGTTCGGAGCTACCAGAATTGGTAGGGTGGTGAGGAACTGTTTCAGCTCCTGGAATGCCTTCTCTGCTTCTTCAGACCATTGGAATGGTCCGGACTTCCTCAATAACTTGAAGAAGGGGAGTGCCCGTTCCGCCAGCCTTGAAATGAACCGGCTGAGGGCCGCTAGACATCTAGTTAGCTTTTGGACATCCTTGATACGGGTTGGTGGCCGCATGTCTTCAATGGCTTTGATCTTCGCCGGATTAGCTTCTATACCCCGATGACTTACCAGGAAACCAAGAAGTTTTCCGGAGCTAACCCCGAAGACACACTTGTCTGGGTTTAGCTTTGTGCGGGTGGCCCGCAGCTTGTCGAAGACAGCCTGCAAGGTGTCAAGGAGTGACTCCTTGTTCCTGACCTTGACCACGATGTCATCGACGTACACTTCCACTTTTCTCTAATGAGTTCTTCAAAGGTTTTGTACATAGCTCGTACAAAAGTTGAAGCTGCATTCTTGAGACCAAATGGCATGGCTATATAACAGTACAATCCATCTACTGTGATGAATGAGGTATGCTCTTCATCTTCCCTAGACATCCTAATTTGATGATACCCAGAATATTCATCTAGGAAACACAGTAATTCACACCCGGAGGTGGAATCCACTATCTGATCTATTCTAGGTAGTGGGAATGGATCTTTTGGACATGCCTTATTTAATGTGGTGTAGTCGATACACATCCGAAGCTTCCCGCCGGCCTTGGGCACAACGACTGGGTTTGCCAGCCATTTTGGATGGAAGACTTCTCGGATGAATCCAGCTTTGAGCAACTTCTTCACTTCTTGTCGGATGAAGTTCTGTCGCTCTACAGATTGCTTCCGAGGCTTCTGATGCACAGGCCGGGCGTCGGGGTAGATCTTCAGATTGTGCTCAATCACTTCCCTGGGGATCCCAGGCATTTGTGACGGTTGCCAGGCAAACACGTCGACATTAGCCCGGAGGAAAGTGATGAGCGCGAGTTCCTATTTGTCGTTTAATCCCCCCGATATACGGGTGGTTTGAGCGGCATCGGATCCAATTTGGACGACTTTGACGGGAATGTCGGTGCCGCCGCTTGGCTGCACACGAGGTGCAGAAGTCGAGCCTCGTTGACGAATGCTCGGGGGTTTTGGAGCTTGCTCCTGCCTGGAGTCCTCCTCTTGCGCCGTGGTGAGTGCATGGAGTTCTTCCAGAGCAGTTACTCCGGCAGTACGATCTCCGCGGATCCGGAGAACGCCTACTGGTGTTGGCATCTTCAACACCAGATAACCATAATGAGCAGCTGCCATGAATTTGTACAGGGCAGGCCTACCCAAGATGGCATTGAAGGGTAAGTTGATCTGAGCGACGTCGAAGACCAACTTCTCGGTGCGGTACTTCTCCCGTGTCCCGAAGGTAATGGGGAGAGTAATAGCTCCGAGTGGGGTAATGGCCCCCGGACCTACTCTGGAGAAAGGTCGAGAGGGGTGGAGATCCGAAGGTCGGAGCTGAAGCTTAGTAAAAGCTTCGAAACTTATGAGGTTAAGCCCCGAACCTCTGTCTACCATGACGTGGTGGAGCTGGATGTTATTGATTGTAGGAGATACCATCAAAGGTAACTGACCTGCTCCAACCATGCTCCGAGGGCAGTCCAAAGCATCAAAAGTGATGGCTGTGTCCATCCACTTCCGATGAGGTTCTGGCCTGACTGTAGGAGCTACAGCAGCCATATCCTGACGCATAGTCTTGATGACGCGGCGGGAGGTGATGTCCCATGATCCACCAAAAATGGTGTTCATGGTCTTCCGACGCTCGTTGTCAGAGACGTCAGAATCATCGTCGACGGAGGTGTAGATGGCCTTCAGGACCTTTTTAGGATCCTGAAAACCTAACTCCTCTTCAGCCGGAGCTTCGTTGACTTTTTGCTTTCCTTTCCTTTGTCGGAAAGGAGATTCTTCCCGGCGCTTGTTGTAGCGCTCGGCAAGGTTTTGGACGTCCCGGCAGTCCTCCAAACTGTGACTGCCCATTTTGTGAATTGGGCACCACACCTTGGGCTTGCTACCGTCTTCAGAAGACGGTCGAGGTCGCTTTTCGGGGCGTGGCTCCCGACCACCCGGAGTTGCAGCAGCTGCAACATTGGATGTACCGGCCGACGACTTCTTCTTGCCGTTGGTCTTTTTCTTCTTCTTGCCGTTCCCGGAGGTAGCGGCTTCTTCTTTGGAGGATTTCTTGTGACCCTCTGAAGTTGGTTTGGAGTGCATCTCACGTCCCTCCGCAGCTCTGACACATTTGTTAGCCAAGCTGAAGAGTTCCGTGACGCTGGTGATCTCCTTGATCGCCAGTTTCTCCAGCATCTTCTTGTCCCGTACACCCTGTCTGAATGCCATAATGACAGAGGCGCTAGAGATAGAAGGGATATTGTTTCGTACCTGAGAGAACCTCTGGATGAATGATCGCAGGGATTCTCCCCCTTTTTGCACGACTGCAAAAAGGTCCAGTTCAGTGCCTGGTCGGGTGTATGAACTCCCGAAGTTAGCGGTGAACTGCCGGCACAGCTCCTCCCAACTGTTGATTGAGTTGGGTGGAAGGCTCATAAACCAGGACCTAGCGGTCCCAGTTAAGGCCACTGGAAAATAATTGGCCATCACGGCCTCGTTTCCTCCAGCTGCCAAGATTGCAGTGGAGTAGATCTGAAGAAATTCGACGGGATTGACAGTCCCGTCGAACTTTTCCGGCAGGTGAGGCCAGAACTTCTGTGGCCACCTGACTATACGCAGATGTATGGCCAGGGCTGAACAGCCTCCTCCTACTCCTTCAGGAGTAGAAAGGTCCTGAGCTTCCCGTCTTTCACGAGCACGCTCAATGTGGACTCGGCCATCCTGTTGACGATATCGGCGATCCAGCTCCGCCCGGAGGTCATGAGTTGAAAGCCTGGATACCGTGTGAGTGCGTCGTGCCCCGAAGGGCAATGACGTCACTTGCTGTGATGCAGCACGTCTCCTGCTATTGGAAACATGCGGACCAAGTCTACCAGACAAAGTCCGCCGCTGCGACGGGGCTCGTCCTGAAGGAGGAGGACCCTGGTTGCTAATGCGTTCGGCTGCTGCTGCAACCAAATGTTCCACATCGGCCCTCCACTGCTCCAGTGCATCCCGGGATGCATCCGGAGGTGGTGGGCGTTGGAGAAGAGCACGCGCTGCATGGAGCGCGTGTTCTAGGTTGTCATGATTTGCCGACGCAGTGATTGACGTCGGTGCACCATCGCGTTGTCCAGCTTGATTTGCTGGTGGAGGCGGTGGTGGTGGGAGTGTGACTCCTGCTGGTGCTGAGGCTCCTGCTGGTGGCTGCATATTGGAGGGATTGCCCCCAACAGCTTGAGCAGCAGGTTGACCGTTGGATGATCCAGCAGCTGAGTTCACCATCCTTGAAATCTCAGGCGCCCCTACCTGGCGCGCCAACTGTCGGTGGTTTGGAACCGGCAGATCTCGCGACACTACTAAAGTGTTAGAGGAGTTTGATGTTCAGTGTGGGCGCGCGGAGATTCAAGAAGGTGGATTGTAAATGGTGCAGGAGACACAAGAGTTTACGTGGTTCGGGCCGCCTGAGCGTAATACCCTACTCCACGGGGTGTGTTGATGTTGTATTGGGTGTAGCAAGTGTGTCAGTGTGTCTGAACGTCTATGGAGCATGTGTGTAAGCGTCGTCGGCCTGTCCTTTTATAGTACAAGGGCAAACCGTTACAAATTAGCCTGGCCCGACATGTGGCCCCGGTGGTTACTACTGTTGATACTTGTTCAACACGTTTAATTGCCCTTAATGACCGTGTAATGGGCTTTGACAGCACCATTACTGGTAATTAAGGTCGTCCGATCATGTGTCATTAATATGGTATTAATGACACTTAATCAGGTCTTGAAGTCCTTGATTCCCCTTTGAAGATCCGGAGCCGTTGTGGAGTCTTTCGGAGGTTAGAGGTTGAAGATCCGACGGTTGGACACGTGGCAGCATCGGAGCACACTGTGGAGAACAGATGGCTCCGGTGTTACCCGACACGTGTCAGCACCGGAGCTTCCCTCGGTCTGGGGTTAGGTCCGGGGGTGCCACTTCGGTACATAGCCCGGAGCTTCCCCCTTTGCGGGTGGTAGCTCCGGTTTGATAGTACACATGGCGACCCTGGGGCTAACCATGTTGGAGAAGCGGGTCCGGATATGTCTGACATGTGGGCCTCCGAAGGTCTTCAAATCAAGTAGATGACTTTCCCTTGATATCTTTGTAATCCCAAGAGGTATATGGTACCCAGGATACCGACAACAACCCACCGAATTTTGAGTCTCTGATCGGGAGACTCAATAATTCCTAAGGGTGGGAGGCCCCCTCTTGTGTCTCTTGGTCAACTATTGAAAGCATCTAGCCCCCCCATGAAGTAAGGTTTCGGTGATTAATGACAACCATTGAACTTTACTAATGAATTTGTGAATGCAAGGTCCCCATAATCACTCAATAAAATGAAATGAATATGTCATTGGAGACCCATATACAATCAACTTTTGAGATCAAATCAATGAGATAAAGACAAGAAGTGAAAGCTCTTATGTCTAAGTCACTCAACCATAAGTTGACAACATACAATGCTTGAAGATCATCGGAGAGGCTTATGAAACAAATGTCTAAGAGGTCATCTGAGCAAGACACAAAAGATTCACTCAAAAACAACTCGAAGCAAACAAAATCAACTAACCGGATCAACCGATGATTTCAGAAATGTACACATCGGTCGAGTTGGTTCAACTGAAGAAGAAGACCTCAGAACAATGTACTCACCGGATCATCCGATGTGAATGGCTCAGTGACATTGGTCCATCAGTACAGTTTGCAATACCATTGGACCAAGTGTAGCACCGGATCATCCGATGTAAAGACTTACACACATCGGGCAATCACTCCAGTAAGCATCAAGATTAAGCAAGTTCTGGAGGAAGAGCCATCGGATCATCCGATGAGAAGACAGGAGCAATATCGGTCCAACAACGGTCATATCTGACACAATGACATCAGCCAAAGTAATTAGACCGATGATAACTAAAGGGGAGACATCGGATCATCTGGTGTTCACAGTAAAGTTCTGTTAGCCTACTTTTCCAACGGCTATTTCGGGGAGGCTGACTATAAATACCCCCTAACCCTGTCATTTCGTTAAGTCTTGATCACTAGAAGCTATCAACACATCCACAAGTGTTCAAGGCCAAGAGCAATCACTTCCACACCATTTCGATCATCTCTACACCAAGGTTTAGGCTAGAACTAGCTAGAGAGAGAGCTTGTGTGCCACCATTCTGGGTGAGTGGACTCTCTAGGATAGTGTGAGAGCCTCAAGGGAGTGCCCTTGGTGTTGTAACCGCGAGAAGACTTCCGGAGCTTGCCAAGGCGTGTGTGGAAGCCCGGAAGGTCGAAGTTGTACAAGGCTTGAGCTCCACCTTGCCAAGGAGGCGAACGGAGAGGAATAGTGAAGACCCCTCATCTCGGTGACTTGGGTGTGGCAAAACCCTTTGGTGGGTGCCACAACGTGGATGTAGGAAGATCTTAACAATCTTGCCGAACCACGGGATAAATCCTTGTCTCCTCGGGAGTTTGCATCCTTCTCCTTCCCTTACTTTTATGCATTTTATATTCCGCAAAGTTTCTATCTACTAGAATGCATAGATAGTCGCATAGGGAATTGGGCTTTAGAATTTAAGTTTCGTTGCTTAGATTTTTTCGAAGAAAGCCCAATTCACCCCCCCCCTCTTGGGCATTCGGTCCTTACAATTGGTATCAGAGCAAGGTTGCTCATAGGATCATTCTAGCTTCACCGCTAGAGAGCTAAAATGGCCAAGGTTGGGGGTTCGGTTCCTATCTTCGAGGGCAAGAACTTTGCCTATTGGAAAGCACGCATGCGCGCTTATCTAGAGGCTATTGCTCCCGAAGTATGGGAAGCGACCCACGCGGGGTTTGGAGAACATAATTATGTTGGTGATCAACTTAAATGGGATGCTAAAGCTAGGAATGCAATCTATGAATGTATTAGTCAAGATGTGTTTTCTAGGATTGCTAGCAAGGAAAAAGCTTGTGAAATTTGGGCTTGCTTAATAGAAATTCATGAGGGCTCTTCTCGTGTTAAGGAATTAAAATATCACATGCTTAAAGCCAAATATGATGAATTTAAAATGCTTCCTCATGAAAATGTCAATGAGATGTTCTCTCGCTTAAATGTGCTTATTGAAGAAATAAATGCTCTTGACATTGCTTCTCTTGGCAAGGGACTCATCAACCGCAAGATCCTCATGCTCCTTCCCAAGCCAAAGTACAACATCATCAACTCCATGCTCCAAAAAGAGTCTAGACCACATTGAAGTTTCAGAGCTCATTGGAGAAATACACGCTCATGAGATAAGTGTACTTGGGATGATGGAGCAATCATCTTCAAAGACAATTGCTCTAAAGGCCTCCACCAAGAAAACAAGCCACAAGAAGAAGAAGGTGGTTGAGCCTAGTTCAAGTGAAGAAGAACAAGCATCAAGCGAAGATGAAGATGATGAGCTTGCATTGATGATGAGGAAGTTCTCACGCTTGAACTCCAAGATCACTAAGAAGGGATACACGTTTGATCCCAAGAAGAGAGCATTTCTACCAAGGAGAGACGATCACAAGACTTGCTACAATTGTGGTGATCAAGGCCACATCTCCTATGATTGTCCGAAACCGGACAAAAGAAGAGAGAACTACAAAGGCAAGCATCACAAGCTTGAAGAGAGTGATGATGATGATGAAGAGGCCAAACCCAAACCAAGAGCCTTTGGGAATAAGAAACATGAAAAGGGCAAGAAGACAAAGCTCTTCCCAAAGAAGAGAAATGGCCCACAAAAGGTGTTCATGTGTGAGGCAAATGAATGGGTCATCGACGAAGAAACACGTGATGAAGAGAGTGAAGAGGAAGAAGAAAGCTTGGCCGGCCTCGCCATCGCCAACAATGATGATGCACCTCTTCATCCACCGCCCATGTGCCTCATGGCGAAAGGTAACACCAAGGTATGTGATGACTCTAGCGATGATGAGCTTTCCCCCGATGATTCAACGTCTTTGATAAATGAATATCATGTTATCATTAAGAGGGAAAAGAGTAAGGTTAAAGTACTCGAAGAAACTCGTGCTAAACTTGAGAGTGCTAACCTTGATTTGCTTGACAAGTATGAAAGCATACTCAAAGAGCATGACACGCTCAAATCCCATGTCAAGCAAATTGAGGAAGAAAAGGCTAAAATCAAGGTAGATAATCATGAACTTGACTTAGCACACCAAACACTCTTGGAAGAGCACAACAAGTTAATACAAGAACATCAAACACTTAACCTTGCTCATGACATGCTTGATCAAGAGTTGAAAAATATGAAGAAGCAAACTCTTAATGATAAGATATCCATTACTTCTCATGCCACTAATCTTTTGCACAAGTCTTTGCCTTTGAAAGCTAATGCTAGGGAGAAGGACTTGTTGGAAGAAATTGAGAGTCTCCGCACTAGTGTGGCTATACTTTCAAAAGGAGAAGTCAAGCACAAGGAAATTCTCTTCCAACAAGCAAAGGCCTTCAACAAGAGGGGACTTGGATCCTTACCGGTGCCTAACAAAGGAAAGGTGCCCTCACCGGAGCTAAGAACAAGCTTCATCAAGGAAGTTGGTTCTTATTGCCAACATTGTGAGGTCACCGGTCACTACACAAGGGAGTGTCCTCTTCCTAACCGACCTTCTCCAAAATTGCCTACTAACTATAAATCTACTTTCAATGATCACTATTATCTCTTGAGTAAAGTACATGACAAGGTGAAGGCAAGGTTCATTGGCAAAGACATGAAGGGCATGAAGGGGAAGCTCCCCAAGCAACTTTGGGTCCCAAAAACACTTGTATCACACATACAAGGACCTAAGTTGGCTTGGGTGCCTAAAGTCAAAAATTGAATTCATGTGTGTAGGTGAACTACAAAGCCGGAGGAAAGCATTGGGTACTCGATAGCGGGTGACTCAACATATGACCGACAATGATGGTATGTTCACCACCATAGAAAACCCCGACAATCATGAACAAGTCACCTTTGGTGATAACTCTAAGGGAAAGGTAATTAGGTTAGGGAAAATTGCTATTTCAAATGACTTGTCCATTTCTAATGTTTTGTATGTTAAGTCACTTAGTTTCAATTTACTTTCTATTGCACAACTATGTGATCTTGGACTAACGTGCACATTTAGCAAAAATGATGTTGTTGTGAGTAGTGAAACTAGCCAAGACATAGTCTTTAAAGGATTCCGGCATGGACACCTCTACCTAGTGGACTTCGCCAACAAGAATGCTAGCTTGACCACTTGTCTTTTCACTAAGACAAGCTTGGGATGGCTATGGCACCGACGCATAGCACACATTGGAATGAGCAAACTCAAGAAGTCATTCAAGCTTGGTATGGTGACCGGCGTGAAGGATGTCACATTTGAGAAGAACAAGCTTTGTAGCGCTTGTCAAGCCAGGAAGCAAGTTGCTTCACACCACCCAATGAAGACAATGGTGTCAACCTCCAAGCCACTTGAACTACTCCACATGGACCTCTTCGGACCGTCCACATATCAAAGCCTTGGCAGTAACCTCTATTGTCTCGTCATTGTTGATGACTATTCTCGCTATGCTTGGACTTTGTTTTTAGGTGACAAGAGTGAAACTCCGGAAGTGTTCAAGACCTTCGCCAACCGCGCTCAAAGGGAATTTCAACTTCCCATCATCAAGGTCCGGAGTGACAACGGCACCGAATTCAAGAACTACAACATTGGGGAGTGGTGTGACCGTGAAGGAGTAACACATCAGTTTTCGGCCACATACACCCCTCAACAAAATATTGTCGTTGAAAGGAAGAACAAGACACTCATCACTCTACAAGAGCAATGCTTGATGACTACGGCACGTCGGAGAAGTTTTGGGCCGAAGCGATCAACACGGCGTGCCATGCCGCAAATAGGGTCTACCTACATCGCCTACTTCAAAAGACCCCGTATGAGCTTCTCATTGGGAGAAAGCCCAACATCTCCTACTTTAGAGTCTTTGGATGCAAGTGCTACATCTACCGCAAGAAAAGGCTCGGTAAGTTTGAAAGAAGATGTGATGTTGGTATATTTCTTGGTTATGCATCAAACTCAAAAGCATATCGAGTATTCAACCAAACCTCCGGTTTAGTTGAGGAAAGTTGTGATGTTGAGTTTGATGAATCTAATGGCTCCCAAGAGGAGAGTTTTGGTCATGATGAAATAGATGATGAGCCTCTACGAGAAGCCATGAAGAACATGACCATTGGAGACATCAAGCCCGAAGTTGAGGAGAGCCATGATCAAGGGGGAGCTTCAAGCTTCAACAACAACACCTCTATGGCGCCTCAAGTTGACGAAGAAGAAAAGGATGATCCATTGCCAACTCAAGACTCACAAGCACAACAACATCAAGAAGAAGAAGAAGTCCATGATCAAGTCCAACCACAAGAGGAGCAACACGCATCACCATTGCCAAGTGCTTCACAACCACTTATGAGGCATGGACGCATCTCCAAGGCGCATCCAATGGACCAAATCATTGGAAGTCCGTCGAGGGGTGTAAGTACACGTTCTCACCATTTCGCTTCATTTTGTGAGCACTACTCGTTTGTTTCATGTGTAGAACCCACTCATATTGAGGAAGCACTCCAAGACCCAAATTGGGTGATGGCCATGCAAGAAGAACTCAACAACTTCATCCGCAATGAAGTTTGGGTGTTGGAGGAGCGACCCAAGGACAAGAACGTCATCGGAACAAAGTGGGTGTACCGCAACAAACAAGACGAGAATGGCGTTGTGATCCGCAACAAGGCAAGACTTGTGGCCAAAGGGTTCTCGCAAGTTGAAGGACTAGATTTTGGGGAGACATTTGCCCCGGTCACCCGGCTAGAAGCCATCCGTATACTCCTTGCCTTTGCATCACATCATAGTATTAGACTTTATCAAATGGATGTGAAAAGTGCCTTTCTTAATGGTTACATTAACGAGCTTGTTTATGTTGAAAAACCTCCCGGGTTTGAAGATCCGAGGAATCCTAATCATGTGTATAGGTTGCACAAGGCGCTCTACGGGCTCAAGCAAGCACCTAGGGCGTGGTACGAACGACTACGAGATTTCCTCATCATGCAAGGATTCAAGATCGGGGGGGGTGGACACTACACTCTTCACCAAGGACATCAACGGAGATTTGTTCATTTGTCAAATTTATGTTGATAATATTATTTTTGGTTCAACTAACGAAGCTTTTAGCCATGAGTTTGGCAAAATGATGTCTAGGGAATTCGAGATGTCAATGATTGGAGAGCTCAACTTCTTCCTTGGATTTCAAATCAAGCAACTTAAAGAGGGGACCTTCGTCTATCAAGAGAAGTACACCAAGGACCTCTTGAAGAAATTTGAGATGGGAGACTGTAGCTCAAGAAGCACTCCAATGGCAACCAATTGTCATCTCAACGCGGATAAGGACGGTAAACCTATTGATCAATCTAACTAGCGTTCTATGATTGGTTCATTGCTTTACCTTACCGCATCTAGGCCCGATATCATGTTTAGTGTATGCTTGTGTGCTCACTTTCAAGCGGCACCTAAAGAATCACATAGGAAGGCGGTCTTTAGGATACTTAGGTATCTTAAGCATACCCCTAGTGTGGGCTTGTGGTACCCTAAAGGTGCAAAATTCCATCTTGTGGGATACTTGGATTCGGACTTTGCCGGATGTCGCGTGGATCGCAAGAGTACCTCCGGTGGGTGCCACTTGCTTGGGCGTTCCCTAGTATCTTGGTCTAGCAAGAAGCAAAATTCCGTCGCCTTGTCCACGGCGGAAGCGGAATACATTGCGGCTGGTGCATGTGGTGCCCAAATTCTTTATATGAAGCAAACCCTTTTGGACTTTGGTATTAAACTTGGTTGTGTGCCTCTCCTTTGTGACAATGAAAGTGCGGTTAAGATAGCTAAAAACCCCGTTCAACACTCCCGCACTAAGCACATTGATATTCGTCATCATTTCTTAAGGGACCATGAAGCTAAGGGAGACATCTCTTTGAGAGGTGTTAGGTCCGAAGAACAATTGGCGGATATCTTCACTAAACCACTTGATGAGAAAACTTTTTCTAGGCTAAGAAGTGAATTAAATGTGCTAGATGCAACGAACGTCATGTAAGAATGCACTTCATATAGGTCTTGCCTAACTCTCAAAGGATAGGGGTGAGCAAGGGTTAGCTTGGGATGAATGTTCCTTTGGGTTTCCCAAGGTTTGGAGAGTGGTTCTCCCTGAATAAGCCTTTGAAAGGTTCAAACTTGGCAAGATAGATTTATTTTATGTCTTGCATGGTGCCTGCCATATGGACTTACAATTTCTTGCATTATAAAATGTTTGGCATTGCATACGGTAGATTGTCACAAAGGGGAACCCACCTCATGAGAAAGAGACTTGTTTTAAATGCAATATCTCAACTCATATAAGGTGGAAAGAACAAAATGTTAGGTGTGTTAATGCCTAGAGGAACATGCTCTAAAGAGATAGAAGTCTTCATACTCTACCTCACAAAGCATGGGCCTTACATTTTATTTGGATAATTTTCCTCCTATTTTTTCTCGATGTTCCATTTGCCTTAAGGCCTAGCCAAGTTATTGGCATATTAGTATCTTTGAGGGGTAAGGAGTTGCCCAAAAAGTCCTAATACATGTGTTTCTCTTTGCTTGTTTGTTTGGTCATAGGACATATATGGGATGTTAGTGTTCTATAGTCATCGGATTATCCGATGCCTAGGTCAATCCCTCATCGGATCAATAGGTGTTCAATCTCCAAGGTCCAGTTCAGTCAGAATCCCTAATCGACCGACGAGTTCATCCTGCAAAACATCGGTCCATCCGATGTGTACAATTCTGGAACTGTGGTCAATTCCACCGATGCTACCTCCTCCATCGTCGGACCATCCGGTGTCAACATTCCTCTTTTGAATACCCTTACTGTGCTATTCGACCGATGATCTCCTCTCTCAACGTCGGTCCATCCGATGTCAACAACAACTTTTTGAATATCCTTACTATGGCATTCGACCGATGTATATCCCATCTAACATCGGTCCATCCGGTGTTAAAAAGTCGACTAGGGTTTGGGACCCACTATTTAAACGCGTCCTCGCCTCCGCCGGTTTCTCTCTCCCGATCTCGACGCCACCACCGTCGATTCTCCCACCTTGCGCCACCTCCACCGCCGCCAGACGCCGCCGCCGCCCACCGGCCGTCGCCGCCCACCGGGCCGCCGCCGCCGTGCTCCCACCGCCGCCGCAGCAGCACCACTGCAGCCGCCGCCGCCACACCACCTTCACCGCCTCCAAGCGCCGCCGCCGCTCCACCAGTCGCCGCCGCCGCTTAACCAAGCGCCGCCATCGCTCTCCCCATCACCACAGCGCCGCCGCCACCCCACGCGCACACATTGCCGTCGCGGTGCATCCATTGCCGCTAGGGTTTCCTAACCCCGTCAAATCTCCGCATCACATTCGTCAACTCCGTTCAATCGAGCGATCGCAATGGCTCGCGACAAGAAGAACAAGGGGAAGGCTATTGCGGAGCCGGCCGCGAAGAAGAAAAAATTGTCAAAGGAGGAGAAGAAGGCTTTGATGGCCGCTCGCGCCGCCGAGGAGCGTGAGCGTGGCCGAGGGGGATCCCTAAGGATCCGTGAGGCTCGTCTGAGGCAGCCTCCGGTGATTGACGACTCCGAGGCTGAAGAAGAGCCGGTTGAGCCTCTAGTCCGCCGGCGCTCAGCTCGGACCCGTGGGGGTCACACTGAGGTAGCACCACGTCCGAGACCGACGGCGGCCGACCGTCGTGAGGACAGGGAGGCCCAACGAGCGATCTACGAGATGGAAACCACTGTCCATGTCGCCGAAGGAGTCCGGTTGACCGACTACCGGAAGATGAAGGCCAAGCAGCTTCGCAAGCTCAGGTGGAATGTGCTGCTTGAGGAGTGGTACCCGCAGCCCAGAGAGGCTCTGGTGGATAGTCGCTTCTGGACTGTCACCCAGGCATCACTCTATGAGACCTACAGGCGTCGAGGTCACAAGTTGTTTCAACACAACTATCTGGATTGGGGTCAGCTGGCTTTGGCAGCAGAGACGGAGATTCGTCCTTACTTTGAGAGGTACCGAGGTTTGGTGCAGCTGATGGCATATGAGCGGAGTGCCTATGTGGAAGATTGGGTCCGCGTCTTCTACGCCACCCTCTATGTCTCTGAGGGCAGAAGATCAATTGACTTCATGTTCATGGGTCAGCACTACCACTTGACGAGACAGACACTAGCACAGCTGCTGGGAGTGGACTTGCACGACACCTTCATTGCATATTCTTTTAAGTTTCATTCTATCAAATTCATTACTATTGTGCTTTGATTATTGTGTTGTCATCAATCACCAAAAAGGGGGAGATTGAAAGCATCTAGGCCCCCCATGAAGTAAGGTTTCGGTGATTAATGACAACCATTGAACTTTACTAATGAATATGTGAATGCAAGGTCCCCATAATCACTCAATAAAATGAAATGAATATGTCATTGGAGACCCATATACAATCAACTTTTGAGATCAAATCAATGAGATAAAGACAAGAAGTGAAAGCTCTTATGTCTAAGTCACTCAACCATAAGTTGACAACATACAATGCTTGAAGATCATCAGAGAGGCTTATGAAACAAATGTCTAAGAGGTCATCTGAGCAAGACACAAAAGATTCACTCAAAAACAACTCGAAGCAAACAAAATCAACTGACCGGATCAACCGATGATTTCAGAAATGTACACATCGGTCGAGTTGGTTCAACTGAAGAAGAAGACCTCAGAACAATGTACTCACCGGATCATCCGATGTGAATGGCTCAGTGATATCGGTCCATCAGTACAGTTTGCAATACCATTGGACCAAGTGTAGCACCGGATCATCCGATGTAAAGACTTACACACATCGGTCAATCACTCCAGTAAGCATCAAGATTAAGCAAGTTCTGGAGGAAGAGCCACCGGATCATCCGATGAGAAGACAGGAGCAACATCGGTGTAACAACGGTCATATCTGACACAATGACGTCAGCCAAAGTAATTAGACCGATGATAACTAAAGGAGAGACATCGGATCATCCGGTGTTCACAGTAAAGTTCTGTCAGCCTACTTTTCCAACGGCTATTTCGGGGAGGCTGGCTATAAATACCCCCTAACCCTGTCATTTCGTTAAGTCTTGATCACCAGAAGCTATCAACACATCCACAAGTGTTCAAGGCCAAGAGCAATCACTTCCACACCATTTCGATCATCTCTACACCAAGGTTTAGGCTAGAACTAGCTAGAGAGAGAGCTTGTGTGCCACCATTCTGGGTGAGTGGACTCTCTAGGATAGTGTGAGAGTCTCAAGGGAGTGCCCTTGGTGTTGTAACCGCGAGAAGACTTCCGGAGCTTGCCAAGGTGTGTGTGGAAGCCCGGAAGATCGAAGTTGTACAAGGCTTGAGCTCCACCTCGCCAAGGAGGCGAACGGAGAGGAATAGTGAAGACCCCTCGTCTCGGTGACTTGGGTGTGGCAAAACCCTTTGGTGGGTGCCACAACGTGGATGTAGGAAGATCTTAACAATCTTAACGAACCACGAGATAAATCCTTGTCTCCTCGGGAGTTTGCATCCTTCTCCTTCCCTTACTTTTATGCATTTTATATTCCGCAAAGTTTCTATCTACTAGAATGCATAGATAGTCGCGTAGGGAATTGGGCTTTAGAATTTAAGTTTCATTGCTTAGATTTTTTCGAATAAAGCCCAATTCACCCCCCCCTCTTGGGCATTCGGTCCTTACAACTATAAGAAGAGGGTCAAGTGTATGATCTAAAATTCCAAGGCATACACTCATACACACTTGAACACTCTAATCTACTCAGAATCCGATCAACATACCAAGATGAGAACAAGGGGAAAGGCCTCTCGTCGTTCTTCTTGCAACCTCGCCTTGTTGGCTAGATGGTCGCATCGTCAAGCAACAACAAAGATGGAGGTGAAGGTATTATTAGTGTTCTTGTGCTATTTGAGAGATAGCACTTGGTGTTAATCTTGTAATCAGATTTCTCTATGTAATTCGAGATGATTTAGTGTCTATTTGATCTTTGGGCTCCCTCTTGATTTCTAACAATGGTATCAGAGCCGTTTAGACCACTAATCATTTCGAATTGAGTTTTGATCGAAGTTTTTCGCTGAAAGTTTTGAAGGTCCAGACTTGTCCGGTCTAAGGGTCGGACTAGTCCGGTGTGCCACAATAAAGTGGTTATGTTTTCGGATCAGAGCGTTTTGACGCGTTCATCTGATTGAAAACCAATTAAGCACTTTGGATTGAAATCCATTGTGAAAATTAAGTTGATTTGGTAAGATGGTAAGATTAAGATTCCCTTTTGGGTATTTCGACATTTTCCAGGTTTTTATATGAAACTTTTCCGGGGTTGGTCGTACTAGTCCGGAATAGTATGGACCAAACTCGAAAAGTTCAATAAAGAACGGATCAAATGTTTTTGGATCAGTGCCAGACTTGTCCGGCGTATGGACCAGTCCGGCCATGTGCGGACTAGTCCGTGCTACACAACTAAGTTTGCTTATTTAATTAAGCTTCCACTGTGAATTAAGCTTATATTGTCATAGCAATTTTGTCGAGTAACCAAAGCAAAAGATAAATTGCTATGTCAATTTAAGTTTCATAGAATTCTATTGAGTAACCAAAGTGAAAAATAGAATTGTCATGATTTTAAGTTATATTAATGTCATTATTGGCCGAGTAACCAAAGCGAAAGGCATTAATGACATTTTCCTTTCTAAGTACATAGTAATTTGGTCGAGTAACCAAAGCGAAAGATAAATTACTATGTATTTCAGTTGTTCTTCAATGTTAAGTTTTAATGTCATTATTGGCTGAGTAACCAAAGCGAAAGACATTAATGACATTCTTTTTGTAAGAACATAGTAATTTGGTCGAGTAACCAAAGCGAAAGATAAATTACTATGTTGATTTTCAGTTATTCTCAAATGTTGAGTTTTGGTCGAGTAACCAAAGTGAAATATAAAACTCATCATTTTCTTGTGGTTAACATCTATGCATTCTTCTTGATTTTGGTTTTTTGATTATGAAGGTTCCTCTAATGCTAATTCAACACTGAGTTTCATCACTTCTATTGATCCACTCAATGGAAGCAATTATGGGAGATGGCGAGAGAAATTGGAGATTGCTTTGGCAGTCTCTGAGATAGACTTAGCTCTCACTACTCCATATCCGGTTGCACCGGTTGAACCAGTAAGAGATGCTGAAGAAACTCAGGAAGCCTTTGTTGTGAGGACAAAGGAATATACTACTGAGTTATTGGCTTATGACATTGATTGTTATAAGTGGAAGAAATCAAACAGGAAATGTTTGATGGTAATTAAGGGCACTATCACTGAGGCCATTCGGGGAGCAATCTCTGAATGTGAAACTGCTGTTAAATACCTCCAAAGGATAGAGAATTAGTTTACTGGTTCTTCTAAGGCCACTGCAAGCACTCTTATCAAGAGGCTTGTTACTGAAAAGTATCATGGAGGTGGTGTGCGTGAGCACATCTTAAGGATGACAAATATGGCTGCAAAGCTTAAGCCTATGGATTTGGGGATTAAAGATGAGTTTATTGTGCATCTCATAATTGCCTCACTTCCTAAGGAATTTGATACTTTTGTCATCAACTACAACTCTCAACCTAAACTATGGAACATAGAAAAACTCATGGCTATGTGTGTTCAGGAGGAAGAGAGGATTAAGTCCCTTCACGGTTATGATGCTATTAATTACGTGAAGGGAAAAGGTAAGGCTAAAAAGAATTATTCTTCTAAGCAATCTTTTAAGTATCATGGTTCTTCTCACCATGATAAACATATGGGTAAG
This sequence comes from Tuctoria greenei, assembly GCA_036927565.1. Taxonomy (NCBI): domain Eukaryota; kingdom Viridiplantae; phylum Streptophyta; class Magnoliopsida; order Poales; family Poaceae; genus Tuctoria; species Tuctoria greenei. The sequence goes on along the minus strand of JAYESD010000002.1, from coordinate 272,757,922 downwards.
TTTCCACAAAGCCATCCTTACAATAAGGATGTGAAAGTGGAATAAGAGCAGTGCCGCTTTTGTTTAGACAAAGGTCACCATCAGAAGGATTGCATAGGCTTCCTTAAATGGTGTTGCAAAAATGGTAATGACTTTGTGACCTTTGTTGATGAGTCCCTGCTTTTAGATTATACACCATCTTCTTGGTCGATTGACTCTGGTGCCACTGTGCACGTTTGCAATTCGTTGCAGGGGTTAAATATGAGGAGGACCCTAGAAAGAGGGGAAAGGGTCATTAAATTTGCTGATGGCCATGAAGCTGAAGTGAAAGTCATTGGAGATTATCCATTAGTATTATGAAATGGCTTTGTACTTACACTTCAGGAAGTATTATATTTACCCTCTTTAAGTAGAAATCTCATCTCAGTGTCATGCTTAGATGATGATGGTTATGTTTGCCAGTTTGGCAAAGACAGATGTGTAATTAAGTATGATAATAAGATGGTTGGTGTTGCCATAAGACAAGACATGTTATACTTATTATATATGCATGATGATGTTAATGTTGTAAGCGACAATCAGCTTTCCTCACATCAGGGTAAGCGTAAGAGAATCGATTCCGAAATGTCTTCGAATTATGGCATTGTCGCTTAGGCCATATTTCGAGGGGGGGAATTGAACAATTGATTTCACAATCAGTTCTTCGGATTCACAATCGATTCTTCCGAAATGTCTTCCCCATTTGGATTTTTTGGATTCAGAAGAATGCATAGACTGCATTAAGGGAAATTTTGTTAAGAAAATTAAGAAAGGTGCCATACGTCGTGCGGGAATTTTGGAATTAATCCATACAGACATTTGTGGTCCATTTCCCGTAGTATCCATTGATGGTTTTGATTTGTTCATAACCTTCACAGATGACTATTCTCGCTATGGCTACATTTATCCAATTAAAGAACGCTCTGAAGCATTGGATAAATTTAAGATATTTAAGGCTGAAGTTGAAAATTAGCATAATATTAAGATTAAAGTGGTAAGATCCGATCGTGGTGGTGAGTACTACAGTCGTCATACCTCGTATGGCCAAGTTCTTGGACCGTTTGCTCGGTTCCTACAGGAAAAAGGCATATTCGCCCAGTATTCCACACCGGGTGAGCCTCAACAAAATAGAGTAGCGGAACAGCGCAACCATACGCTAATGGATATGGTTAGATCCATATTAAGTCAATCAGATTTGCTGGTTAGCTTATGGATGGAGGCATTAAAAACCGCCATTCATGTGCTAAATCGGGTTCCCACTAAGTCGGTGCCCAAAACACCATATGAGTTGTGGACAGGACGTAAGCCCTCATTAAGTTATATGCATATATGGGGCTGTCCCGCTGAGGCAAAACTGTTTAACCCAAACATTGGTAAGTTAGATTCTGAGACAGTAAGTTGCCATTTTATTGGCTATGCAGAAAAGAGTAAGGGATATCATTTCTATTGTCCAGAACGATATTCTAAGTTTGTAGAAACAAGGCATGCCGTCTTTTTAGAGGATGCCATGATCAGGGGGGGTACGGTAAGACGAGAAATTAATCTTGAAGAGAAGCGGGTTTATGTACCCACTCCTATGATTCAAGAACCATATTTCTCATTACCTACTGCTGTTGAATCATCAGTGCCTATTGGTAATGATTCAACACCTGTTGTTAGTTCTCCATTAAAAACGGGATTATTAAGAGAGGTTGAGCATTTTCAGCCCGTTGTCACTAATAATGAAGAGCAACAACAACCTCAAAATGAGGATAATATGCAATTAAGAAGATCTCAACGAGAAAGAAAATCGGCCATTCCGGATGATTATGAGATCTATTTGAGTGAGGCAACTCAAATGGAGGGTGATCCCACCACATTTGAAGAATCTATGAGAAGTTCTCAATCATCTGAATGGCGTAAAACCATGGAGGATGAAATGAGGTCTATGGAAACAAACAAAGTCTGGGATTTAGTTGAGATTCCTAATGGAACCAAAACAGTAGGCTGTAAATGGGTCTACAAAATTAAACGTGACTCCAAAGGGAATATTGATAAGTTTAAGGCCAGACTTGTTGCAAAAGGCTTCACTCAAAGAGAAGGAATTGATTATAATGAGACATTTTCACCTGGCTCAAGTAAAGATTCGTTCAGAATCATTATGGCATTAGTTGCACATTACAATTTAGAATTACATTAGATGGATGTAAAGACGGCGTTTCTCAATGGTGATCTATATGAGAACGTCTATATGACACTACCGAAAGGTTTGTTGTTAAGGGTAAGGGACATATGGGATGCCACTTAAGAAAGTCCATCTATGGACTTAAACAAGCAGCAAGGTAGTGGTATCTCAAGTTCGATGAGACAAGAAGAAAGTTTGGGTTTAAAGAAAATGAGGAGGACAATTGCATTTATACTAAGTTTTAGAGCGGGAAATTTATTTTCCTCGTGCTTTATGTAGATGATATACTACTTGCAAGTAGTGATGTCAATCTACTATCAGAAACTAAGAAGTTTGTGTCCTCTAATTTTGATATGAAGGATCTTGGTGAAGAATCCTATGTATTGGGCATAGAAATTCACCGAGATAGAAATAAGGGGCTATTAGGCTTATCACAAAAGGCATACTTAGAGAATGTACTGAGAAAGTACAATATGCATAAGAATAAGCTTTCGCCTGCTCCGATTGTCAAGGGCGATAAGTTTGGGAATTTTTAGTGTCCTAGGAACCAATATGAGATTGATCAAATGAAGTCGGTTCCATATGCTTCTGCTGTCGGAAGCCTTATGTATGCTCAAGTCTGTACTCGCCCTGACTTAGCTTATGTGACCGGAATGCTTGGCAGATATCAGGCCAATCCAGGAATTGATCACTGGAAGGCAGTTAAGAAAGCATTAAGATATGTGCAAGGCACAAAAGGCCTCATGTTAACGTATAGTAAGTTAGACCCACTTGAAGTAGTGGAATATTCAGATTCAGATTTCACGGGTTGTGTGGATACTAAGAAATCCACGTCAGGTTATATATTCACCCTCGTGAATGGAGCCATTCCGTGGAAAAGCTCCAAACAAACCGTCACTGCATCGTCCATAATGCATGCCGAGTTTGTTGCATGTTATGAGGCCACCGCGCAGGCTATTTGGCTTAAGAATACCCGGTCTTAGAGTGGTCGACGACATTAAAAAGCCACTTAAGTTATACTGCTATAATGAGCCTGCAGTATTTTACTCTCACAACAATAAGTTGAGTGGTGCTTCCAAACACATCGACATTAAGTTTATGCTGTGAAAGATTGAATCCAGGATCATACCATAAGTCTTGAGCATACAAGTACCAAACGTATGCTTGCGGATCTGCTAACAAAAGTTCTTCCACCCAGCATGTTCAGTGAACACGTAGCCGGCATGAGTTTAAGGGAGAGCCTATGATCACTGGATATTTAGGGGCCAAGTAAGAGTAAGATTCATTTTCAAGTGTGAGATGTATTGTGGTCTTCGAGTCCAACAATACGTAAATGGTTGTTGTGATGCTTCGTGCCCTATATGTCAAGCATGAGAAAATGGACACTAAGTTTAGTATTAAGTAAGTTGGTAAGTTTCAGATTCGAGTTCATGGGGGAGAATGTTGGGAGTATCGGACTTGTCTGGTAAAGACTGGACTAGTCCGGTTTTGTCCAGTAAGGGTAACCGGACTAGTCCGGACCCTTATAGGACTAGTCCGATATTGTCCAGTAAGGGTAACCATATTACTTCGGACCCTATACAGACTAGTCCAATTTTTCAGTAACTGTCAGTTTGAACTCGAAATTGACATGTGTTCTAAGTGAAAGAACACAACCCACCAAATTTTGAGTCTCTGATCGGGAGACTCAATAATTCCTATGGGTGGGAGGCCCCCTCTTGTGTCTCTTAGTCAACTATAAGAATGGGGTCAAGTGTATGATCTAAAATGCCAAGGCATACACTCAAACACACTTGAACACTCTAATCCACTCAGAATTCGATCAACATACCAAGAGGAGAACAAGGGGAAACGTATCTCGTCGTTCTTCTTGCGGCCTCGCCTTGTTGGCTAGATGACTGCATCGTCAAGCAACAACAAAGATGGAGGCGAAGGTATTATTAGTGTTCTTGTGCTATTTGAGAGATAGCACTTGGTGTTGATCTTATAATCATATTTCTCTATGTAATTCGAGATGATTTAGTGGCTATTTGAGCTTTGGGCTCCCTCTTGATTTCTAACAACTCAAAGTTCCATTTTCCAAAATATTTTTAATCCACTGGCTCCACTGCTTACAAAATCCTCTAGATTCAAGACATTTAATTAAAAAATTTCAGTATACTTTATCATATGCTTTCTCTAAATCCAGTTTTAAAATCACACCTGCTTCATTTTTATTTTTCTTTGTTTCATGAAGGATTTCATGCAAACTCAAAATACCAGACATAATATTTCTACCTGGAATAAAAGCAATTTGAGCTCTGTTAATTACTCTATGTGCAATAGGTTCCAGCCTAGAAGTTAGAACTTTTGTAAACCACTTGTAAATACAGTTTAATAAACAAATTGGTTTGTACTGTTGAATTTTTTCTGCTTCCTTAATTTTTGGAAGCAAAGTGATAACACCAAAGTTTATCCTATACAAAGAAAGAGTACCATTGTAAAAATTAGTAAAGAGTTGTGTCGGTACCCTAAAAACCATACACCCCCTGAGGTTACAAAGATCTCAAGGGAAGGACATCTACTCAAATTGAAGACCCTCGGGGGCCCACTTGCCAGACGTAACCGGACCCGCTTCTCCAACATGGTTAGCCCCTAGGTTGCCACGTGTACCGTCAGACCAGAGCTATTACCCGCAAGGGTGAAGCTCCGGGCTAGGTACTGAAGCGGCACCTCCGGAGGTAACCCCTGACCGAGAGAAGCTCCGGACCTGACACGTGCCAGGCCACCCCGGAGCTTCCCGCTTCCCACAAGCAAGCTCCGGAGCTGCCACGTGTCCATACGTCGGAGCTAGCCGCTTCAAACCCCCGGGAGACGTTGTAACGGCTCCGGATCTCCAAAGGACAGCTGCAGACTTCAAGACCCGATTAATTATCATTAATTCCACATTAATGACACTTAATCGGACGATATTAACACCTATAACGGCACTGTCAGAGCCGTTACAGGGTAATTAGCAACAATTAATCTCGTGTATCAATACTAGTAACCGCCAGGACCACATGTCGGGTCAGGCTAACTTGTAACGGTTTGTCCTTGTGCTATAAAAGGACAAATCGACGATACACAGGGAAAAAGAGGAGAAAACACACAAAAACTCACAAGTTAATACAAGATACACACACCCGTGGAGTAGGGTATTACACTCAGGCGGCCCGAACCACGTAAACCACCGTGTCATTCGTGTCCAAATCGCGTTTCACCTTCTTGAGTCTCCGCGCGCCCAAACCGAACTACAAACTCCTTCAACACTTTAGTAGTGTCAGGGGATCTGCCGACTCCAACAGTCGACAGTTGGCACGCCAGGTAGGGGCGCCTGAGATCTTCAAGAATGGTGAATTCTGCGGCTGGATCATCCAACGGGCAACCTGCTGCTCAGGCTGTCGGAGGCAATCCCTTCAACATGCAGCCACCGGCAGGAGCCTCAGCACCAGCAGGAGTCACACTCCCACCACCACCATCTTCTCCGGCAAGACATGCCGGACAACATGATGAAGCACCGGCGTCACATTCTGCGCCGGCAAGTCGTGACAACCCAGAACACGCGCTCCATGCAGCGCGTGCTCTTCTCCAGCGACCACCACCTCCGGATGCATCTCAGGGTGCCATGGAGCAATGGAGAGCTGATATTGAGCATTTGGTCGCAGCAGTGGCCGAACGCCTCAACAACCAGGGTCCACCTCCTTCAGGGCGGGCCCCGTCGCAGCGACGAACGTTGTCTGGAAGACTTGGTCCACATGTCTCCAACAACCGGAGACGAGCTGCGTCACAGCAAGTGACGTCGTTGCCCTCTGGGGCACGACGCGCTCATACCGCATCTCGGCTTTCAACACACGACCTCCGGGCGGAGCTTGATCGCCGATACCACCAACAGGATGGCCGTGTCCACATCGAGCGAGCTCGAGAAAGACGAAATGCTCAAGACCTTTCTACTCTGGAAGGAGTAGGAGGAGGCTGTTCCGCCCTAGCCATGCACCTGCGCATGGTTAGATGGCCACAGAAGTTCCGGCCACACTTGCCGGAAAAATTCGACGGGACTGTCAATCCCGTAGAATTTCTGCAGATATACTCCACTGCGATCCTAGCAGCTGGAGGAAACGAGGCCGTAATGGCCAATTACTTTCCAGTGGCTTTAACTGGGACCGCCAGGTCCTGGTTTATGAGCCTTCCACCCAACTCTATTGACAGTTGGGAGGAGCTGTGCCGTCAGTTCACTGCCAACTTCGGGAGTTCATACACCCGACCGGGCACTGAACTAGACCTTTTTGCGGTCGTGCAAAAAGGAGGAGAATCTTTGCGGTCATTCATCCAGAGATTCTCTCAGGTACGTAACACAATCCCTTCTATCTCAAGCGCTTCTGTCATTGTGGCATTCAGACAGGGTGTGCGAGACAAGAAGATGTTGGAGAAGCTGGCGATCAAAGAGATCACCAGCGTCACGGAGCTCTTCAGCTTGGCAGACAAATGTGCCAGAGCTGCGGAGGGCCGTGAAATGCACTCCAAACCAGCCTTGGAGGATCATAAAAAATCCTCCAAAGAAGAAGCCGCTACCTCCGGGAGTGGCAAGAAGAAAAAGAAGACCAACGGCAAGAAGAAGCCGTCGGCCGGCGCATCCAACGTTGCAGCCACTGCAACTCCTGGTGGCCGAGGGCCACGCCCCGAGAAGCGACCTCGACCGTCTTCTGAAGACGGTGGCAAATCCAAGATGTGGTGCCCTATTCACAAAACGAGAAGCCACAGACTGGAGGACTGCCGGGAGGTCCAAAACCTTGCCGAGTGCTACCACAAGCGCCGGGAAGGGTCTCCCTTCCGACAGAGGGAGGGAAAACAAAAGGTCGATGAAGCTCCGGCTGAAGAGGAGTTAGGGTTTCAGGACCCCAAAAAGGTCCTGAAAGCCGTCTACACCTCCGTCGATGATGACTCCGACGTCTCCGACAACAAGCGTCGAAAAACCATGAACACCATTTTTGGTGGATCATGGGACATCACTTCCCGTCGTGTCATCAAGACTATGCGACGGGATATGGCTGCTGTAGCTCCTACAGCTAGACCGGAGCCACATCGAAAGTGGATGGACACACCCATCACTTTTGATGCTTCGGACTGTCCTCAAAGCATGGTCGGAGCTGGTCAATTACCCTTGATGGTATCTCCCACCATCAACAACATCCAGCTCCATCATGTCCTGGTAGACGGAGGTTCGGGGCTTAACCTCATCAGCTTCGAAGCTTTCACTAAGCTTCAGCTCCGACCTTCGGACCTCCAGCCCTCTCGACCTTTCTCCGGAGTAGGTCCGGGGGCCATTACTCCACTCGAAGCTATTACTCTCCCTGTTACCTTCGTGACCCGGGAGAAGTATCGCACCGAGAAGTTGGTCTTCGACGTCGCTCAGATCAACCTACCATTCAACGCCATCTTGGGTAGACCTGCCTTGTACAAATTCATGGCATCTGCTCATTATGGATACCTGGTGTTGAAGATGCCAACACCAGTAGGTGTTCTCCGGATCCGCGGAGATCGCACTGCCGGAGTAACTGCTCTGGAGGAACTCCACGCACTCACCACAGCGCAAGAGGAGGACTCCAGACAGAAGCAAGCTCCACAACCTCCGAGCATTCGTCAATGAGGCTCGACCTCTGCACCTCGTGTGCAGCCAAGCGGCGACACTGACATTCCCGTCAAAGTCGTCCAAATTGGTTCCGATGTCACTCAAACTACCCGCATATCGGGTGGCTTGAACGACAAATAGGAACTCGCGCTCATCACTTTCCTCCGGGCTAACGTTGACGTATTTGCTTGGCAACCGTCACAAATGCCTGGGATCCCCAGGGAAGTGATTGAGCACAATCTGAAGATTTACCCCGACGCTCGGCCTGTGCATCAAAAACCTCGGAAGCAATCTGTAGAGCGACAGAACTTCATCCGACAAGAAGTGAAGAAGTTGCTCGAAGCCGGATTCATCCGAGAAGTCTACCATCCAAAATGGCTGGCAAACCCAGTCGTTGTGCCTAAGGCCGGCGGGAAACTTCGGATGTGCATCGACTACACCACACTGAATAAGGCATGTCCAAAAGATCCATTCCCACTACCTAGAATAGATCAGATAGTGGATTCCACCTCCGGGTGCGAGTTACTGTGTTTTCTAGACGCATATTCTGGATATCATCAAATCAGGATGTCTAGGGAGGATGAAGAACATACTTCGTTCATCACAGTGGATGGATTGTATTGTTACACAGCCATGCCTTTTGGTCTCAAGAATGCAGCTTCAACTTTTGTACGAGCTATGTACAAAACTTTCGAAGAACTCATCAGAGACATAGTGGAAGTGTACGTCGATGACATCGTGGTCAAAGTCAAAAACAAGGAATCCCTCTTGGACACCTTGCAGGCTGTCTTCGATAAGCTGCGGGGCACCCGCACGAAGCTAAACCCAGACAAGTTCATCTTCGGGGTTAGTTCCGGAAAGCTTCTTGGTTTCCTGGTAAGTCATCGGGGCATAGAGGCTAATCCGGCGAAGATAAAAGCCATTGAAGACATGCGGCCACCAACCCGCATCAAAGACGTCCAAAAATTAACCGGATGTCTAGCAGCCCTCAGCCGGTTCATTTCAAGACTGGCGGAAAGGGCACTTCCCTTCTTCAAGTTGCTGAGGAAGTCCGGACCATTCCAATGGTCTGAAGAAGCAGAAAAGGCATTCCAGGAGCTGAAACAGTTCCTCACCACCCTACCAGTCTTGGTAGCTCCGAACCCCGGTGAGCCTTTATTGCTTTACATTTCAGCTGCTGACGAAGTCGTCAGTATGGTTCTGGTTGCGGAGAGACCGGAACTACCCAATACTCAGGAATCCAGACCCCTTCGGGAGGGTCCGAAGGTTCTTGAAAGCGGGTCTGGGTTCCAGCTCCCAGACTTGAACCCACAAGAAGCCACTTCAGAGGACCCGGATCCTTCCGAGAGGATCCAGGTCATTCCTGAAGAAGCTCCGGGTTCCTCCACCCAGAACCCAGAGGTCCCCGAAGATAGTCTGGACCCCTCCGAGAGGGTCCGGATCAATGAAGAGGAAGCTCCGGACCCCTCCGGTAGGGTCCGGACCGTTCAACGCCCGGTATACTTCATCAGTGAAGTGTTACATGATGCCAAGACTCGATACCTAGAGGTGCATAAGCTGCTTTATGCAGTTCTTATTGCCTCAAGGAAGCTTCGACACTATTTCCAAGCTCACAAAGTCTCGGTGGTAACCTCATATCCGCTTCGAGCGATCCTGCATAATCCCAATTCAACTGGGAATATTGCAAAGTGGGCAGCGGAACTGGCTGAATTTGACCTTGAATTCATTTCAAGACAAGCCATCAAGAGTCAAGCGTTGGCAGATTTCGTGGCAGAATGGACTCCCTCTCCGTTAAACCCTGGGGGCCCCAGCGAGCAGAAGACGGAACCTCAAGTCCCAGCCTTCACTAAGCCTCACTGGACTCTTTACTTCGACGGCTCCATGCAGAAGCAGGGAGCCGGAGCTGGAATCCTTCTCCTCGCACCAACCGGGGAGAAGGTGAAATACATGGTACACCTTGACTTCAAGGCAACCAACAACATGGCGGAGTACGAAGCACTCATCTATGGATTAAAGGTGGCACTATCATATGGTGTCAAGCAGTTGCTGGTCAAAGGAGATTCACAACTTGTCATCAAGCAGGTGAAGGGTGAATGCTCCTGCAATAATCTCCAGCTGGCTGCTTACCTCCTTGAAGTCCAGAGGCTTCAGAAGGACTTCGAAATCCTAGACCTTCACCATGTTCAGCGTGCTCACAACGCTGAAGCTGACGAACTCTCGACCAAGGCATCAACCGGAGCTCCGGCTCCTGACGGAACCTTTGTCCGGAGGTTGTCAAAACCCACAGTTCAGCCTGCCGAAATGAACGAAGGGGGCGAGATCAGCATCCCGAAGCTGACGGTCCCGATGGCCCTGTTACCATGGCAGCCATCAAGGGTCGTAGGTGCTGCCGGAAGCTCCGAGCAACCCAGCACGCAAGACTCAAATGCTCAAGTCAGTTCCGATGCATGGATCTCGGAGATCCGGAACTACTTGAAAGACAACATCCTTCCTGACGATGATGTATCCGCTGACCGGGTAGTCAGATTGGCTAAAAGATACACGTTGGTAGAAGGGGATCTCTACCGGCGCGGCGCCAACGGCATCCTAATGCAGTGCATCACAAGGGAAGAAGGCTGCGAGCTCCTCGCAGAAATCCATGGAGGCGAGTGTGGGAACCACGCATCTTCCCGCACGCTGGTCGGAAAAGCCTTTCGGCACGGCTTCTACTGGCCTACAGCGCTCCAGGATGCCACTGAGCTAGTGAAGAAATGCAAAGCATGCCAATTTCATGCAAAGCAAATTCATACACCTGCTCAGTCCTTACAAATGATACCTCCTACATGGCCTTTCGCTGTGTGGGGGATGGACATCTTGGGACCCTTCCCAAGAGCCGTCGGAGGTTACAAGTTCCTGTACGTCGCCATCGACAAGTTCACCAAGTGGCCGGAAGCTACTCCTGTTGTGACGATCAACAAACAATCTGCAATCAATTTTCTACAATCTATCGTGAGCAGATTCGGAGTTCCAAATAAGATCATCACTGATAATGGGACTCAATTCACAAGCTCCGCATTTCAAGGATATTGCGAAGACCTCGGAATACAAGTTTGCTACGCTTCCGTAGCTCATCCTGCCAGCAATGGACAAGCCGAGAGAGCAAACGCAGAGATCCTTAAAGGACTCAAAACACGCACTTATGAGCGTTTGAAAAAGCACGGAGCCAATTGGATCGAAGAGCTTCCGCCCACTCTATGGGCCAACAGGACTTCTCCAAGTCGGGCAACCGGAGAAACACCCTTCTTCCTGGTGTACGGAGCTGAAGCGATCCTTCCTCCGGAAATCACCTTGGGTTCCCTCTGAGTCCGGACCTTCGACGAAGCCGCGCAGGACCAGCTCCGGCGTGAAGACCTAGACCTCCTCGAGGAGGGAAGGTGCCAAGCAGCTGTTCGGAACGCCCGATACCGCCAAGCTCTACGGCGCTATCACCAGAGGCATGTACACAACCGACAGCTCGAGGAAGGCGATCTGGTGCTACGGAGAATACTATCCAGAGAAGGGCAAAATAAACTCTCCTCCGGCTGGGAAGGGCCCTTCCGAGTGATCAAAGTATCCCGTCCCGGAAGCGTTCGCTTGGCTACTGAGGATGGGACACCTCTCCCAAATCCTTGGAACATTGAGCACCTCCGTAAGTTCTACACTTAATTCCACAGAGGTGAGTCTTAAGTAACTTGAAATGTATGTTATAGAGTCATTGTACAGAGTCGGGTAGTTCCTCCGGGAGAGCAGCCGGACCTTTCCCGAAAGGTTTGAAGGGCTCATGCAACACTTGATACAGTCTCCGGACTAGAAGTGTGGCTAACTACCCAGGGTCAAACGAGAAACCAAACACACTTAGCCCGGCTCCGTACCCTAAGAGTGTACTTGTTTCCCCTGTACCCCGGACCTATAATGAAAGACATCTTCATGTGAAATAGACTCCACGTGCATTCATTTTTGCATAGGCTCGACATTTTTATTTTTCTCTTTCTTGTCTATAACAGAAACGTGCAATTCTTAAGAAATTCTAGTTTGACCGGTTTATGTACGATTCGAGTCAAATTGTCGGATTTTTTAGATTTAAATATCGTCTGTGGCCAACTCGCCTGAAAGCCGCCAAGCCATTCTAGGGCTGGAGTGCGCTATCGACTTAGCCTGGTCAAGCACCCTAAGTACGCCACTCTACCTACATCCCGGCAGGCCAAAGTAAGGTGGGTCCCTGGACAATTGGATCTAAAAAAAAAGACAATTCATCCAGTCGTACTAAAAATCGTGTTCAAACTTAAAATTTTCTTGAGAACCATAAGCCGCGAGGAAGTTATAGACAAGGAACGAATTTTACTATTTTTTCTTGGCTTAAGTGCGCAGGAAAAATGAACCAAAGTTGAGGGAGAAAAACCGGAGCTAACCAAGCTCCGACTCCCTCCAGAGCGTCAACCGACGGCGTTAACTAAAAGATGGTGAGAAGACCCCGTCACTGGAGTCTGTTGCCAGCAAACCAAGTGTGGCAAGGGTCATCGCCGGAGCTACTAAGCTCCGACACCTTGGAGTATTAACTATCGACGTTCAACGTGTTGGTAGAGGCTATTGCCGGAGCTACTAAGCTCCAGCGATGGACTGTGCCGGAGCTTCTAAGCTCCGACGACTTCAAGGGACCTTCACTATCGAAAACTTCGGACCCAAATTATGCGAGTTCGAAGCAAATTTGTCTTCAACAAAACTTAACAGCCTTTTGGTACATGTCCACAATCAAATTGTGCACATCTACCAGGGGGCCAAGTGAAGATAAAGATGTTGAAGACGAAAAAATGAAATTCGCAAAAAAGTGAGAAGATAAAGATGTTGAAGACGAAAAAATGAAATTCGCAAAAAAGTGAGGATTTCATTTCATTTGAAGACCGGAGATTACATCTGGAGACAAGGGATTACAAAATGGAGGAAGAAGAGAAGATACAAGTAAAGGCTAAGAGAGACAGTCCTAGACCCTATGGAAGAACTCGGCGACCTTCTGGGCGACCTCCGACACGCTGGCTCGGGTAGCTTCGCCTTCTCCTTCGACGGGGCCTTCAAGCATCGGGTCCAGAGGGAATCGATGGTTCCGGCTAGTATAGCACGTCAACACATACTCTGTGACGTTCCTAGCCAGGGATTGCCCCTCGACCTCCAGCTGGTCTGCGATGACGTCGCCCACCTTGGAGAGCTTGCTGCCCGCAGCGCTCAACGCTTGCAACGCAAGGTCCGGCTCCGGCTCCGGATCATCCGGGAGCACAGGGCTGAAACCCATCGGCGCCAGCGCATCGTCGGCCTTGCTCAGGAACTCCCAAATTTGCAGGGAGTCCGTCTTCCTCAGGCCCTTCATCTCTTCCAGGGATCTCCGGGCCGCCGCCAGCTCCGAATTCTCGCGGGAGAGACGCTCAACTTCTTTGGCGTTTTGCTGAATCTTCGTAGCAACCCGCTTCTCAAGCCTTCCGAGCTCCTCCTCCCGGAGGTGGATCTTGTTCCGGCGGTCGACCAGGTCTTTCTCCCTAGCCTCTATTTTCTTCTCCCGGGCGACGAGGGCACACTCGTACTCGTAGAGTTCCTGCCCCCGCACCCAGGTCTTCTCCTCCTCCTCGAGGCAGCGCTCTTCCAATTTTTTAGTGCGCTCCTCGAGGCCCTTGTCCGCCAGAGCTGTTTTCTCGACGAGCTCATCCTCCCGTCGCAAGACGTCATCCCGTAGCTCCAGGAGTTTTTGCTCCTCATCCTCGAGCCGCTTTTCCCTTCCTTCAAGTGCCTCTCGGCGCTTGATGAGTGCGGTACTGATGGCCTCAAGTTGATCGAACCGAGCATTGGCCGCGTCGTTAGCAGCCTTAGCTTGGTCATGGAACTCCCGGGATTGAGCGTCGAGGGCGTGAGTCATGCTCTCCCTCTCGTCCAGCAGCTCACCCCAGAGTTCCAGACGGACCTTCTCCCGCCTGATCCATTCCTTGTCATCCGCAATCCTCGACTGCGCCAGCTTAGTCTCAAAGTGGAGCCGATTACGCCACCTCCTAAGGGTTTGGCGCTCCTCTTCAAGAGCTTTGCTGTCGTGGAAGAAGGCCAGTTGTACCTGACCTAGACTGGAACAGGCATTGTCGATGGACATCGACAGAGAGATGGGCTCCGGACCTGCTGGGATCTCCTCCGCTGGTTCCAGCGGGTCTTCATTTACAAAAATTGGGTCCCACTCTACGAGAGTGGAACCCCGAGCTTCCAAAGCACTAGGGCACTCCTCCGGGATGGCCTCAGTCGCCACCGAAGAAGGTCCCGCCACCAAATCTTCGTTTGGCCCCTCAGGCTGGGGGCCGGCGACTTCATTCAGGCACTCTGGCTCCGCCACGGGTACCATCGACGTCGTCGCCTCCATTGGCGTCGGCCGGGACACTTCTTCTGAGGGAGGCTCAAGCTCCCTCGCCTCTTCAGCCACCGGCTCTACGGCCGGCGCTCCAACAATCACCGGCTCTGCAGCCGGCGCTCCAATAATTACCGGCTCTGCGACCGGAGCTTCAGAAGTAACCGGCTCAACTGCCGGAACCACTTCAACTTCCGGCTCGCATGCCGGGGCTTCAGCTACCTCCGGCTCAACCGCCGGGGCTTCAGCACTTTCCGGCTCCGAAGCCGGAACCGCTACTTCCTCCGACTCAACAGCCGGAGCTTCTACTTCTGCAGCACCAGGACCCGGAGCTTCAACCTCCGGAACGGGTGCCGCTGGCGCATCTTCAATCCTGTGGTCCGGCGCTACCACAGGAACCTCTGGAGACGAGTCGAGGTCCATGACCACGACAGCCGGCGCCGGAGCTGTCGCAGCCTCCGCTTGGGGCGGCACCGGAGCTGGAGCAGAAGCTCCCGCAACCTCAGACACTGTGGCTGAGGGCGGAGCTTCACTCCCCTTCTTGGGAACGCTGCAGATAAAGAACGAAGAAATTGAGCAAATAGATGCTACAATTAAAAGTTAATCGAGGTAAGAAAGAAAAATTACCTTGGGAGGCTCACGCACCAGCTTGCGCGGAACCTCTTTCCCGGACGTTTCGGGCTGGCCACGGTCGGTGTAGGAGCTCCGGGAGGACTCCCAAGACTTGCCGTGGCCGCGGGCGTTTCCCGGGTCGGAGCTCTCCTTGATCGGGAGGAACTCCTAGACCTGGAGGCCCTCACCGCTTCACGTGCCGGAGTCGCCTGCCCGGAACTGGCACCTCCGGAGGGATCCATCACGGGGACAGTCGCACTCCGGGAGGATCCCACTGCAGGAACAGTAGCATTCCGAAAAGACCCCACCACGGGGACAGCCGCCACGGCGGCGGAGGATCTTCCTTCCTGAGGACGGGGAACTGGGGGGGAGGTGGCAAGCCCGACGGACCTTCCGTCAGCATGTCGTAGTTTTCTCTTCCGGCTCTCCGGCTCCTCCGCCAGCTCCTTGCCCTTGCCAACGACCTCAGCTCTTGGCTGAGAGACAGGGGCGGAGCCGCCTTCGGACAATCCGGGGATCGCCAACTGGGCAGTTGATCTTCTCTCGACGACGCCAAGGTCGTCAAGCGCGGGCATCTTCCGCCGGAGCTCCCTGCTGAACTCAACTTCCACGTTCAGGGGGAGGAAAGCCGGCGGCGGAGTCAAGTACTCTCCGTCGACATCGATGTCGTGCTGGAATTTCTTGAGGTGAAACTCCAAGGACTTCCCCACCATGCTGGACTTCAACCCGGTCTCAACCCGGTCCTCATCCATCACGCTATTGAGGGCCCAGGCAAGCTTCTCCCTCCTCTTCAGCGGCGCCCACCTGTTGGACAAGAAGTTGCAGAATACCGCCTGGGGAGTCAATCCTCCCTCAACACATTGGCGAATCCTGGTCAGGGCGGGGTCGAAAGCTGCCGCCAGCACCGGAACTTCGCTCCACACCGACGTGTCAATGCCGGGCAGACCGTCTGGCAGCTCCAACCGCTCATGCTCCTCCACCCGGACGACAACCCAATCCTTCTTCCAGTCATCCCACTTCCCGGAAGGGAATGACCGGAGGTACTTGAACGGGCATTTCTTGCGCTTCACAAAGTAGTAGAAGCCAAGGTACTCGTCGCTTCGAGCGGTGGTTTGGACGGTGAAGAAGGTGTGGAAGAGCTCGATGCAGGGAGGGATGCCCACCCACATCTCGCAGAAGTGGACAAAGATGGACACAAGGAGAATGGAGTGAGGGCCAAGGTGGTATAGCTGCAGACCATAGAAGTCCAGCAGCATCAAGAAGAAAGAAGAAAACGGTGGGATCAGCCCCACCATGGCGTACGAAGAAAAATACACCATCTCGCCGGAGTGCTCCTTTTTAAAGGGAAGCTCTCCGCCGGCGCGGACCGAACGGTTGAAGAAGTCCGACGACCACCCCATGAGGGCTCGGACCTTCTTCAGATCGCTCTCCGTCTTCAAACGACTCTCACGCAGACCCAACTCCATCGCAGCACAGCTAGGCAAGAGAAGAGGAGCAAAGCACGAGTTGGGAGTTTGAGCGCAAGAACAGATGGAAAGCGTAAAGAACTCCCGACGGTGCGCTTTCCTTCTTAAGTAAGCCCTCGCAACGCTTGGATGGAAACTGCAGGGGAGTCAAGGATACTACTCAAGAGTTCAACCCTGCCGATGACAAGAGGGCCCGGGACCACCCTGACGATCAAGTCGAGGTTCTTACCCAGGCGAACAGTTGTCATCACGAGGCGGGAAACCCAAAGGCGGCGGACTGACAAGGCGCGCGGAACCGATACGGTTTTCGTATCGGGAACCGGCGACCTTCAATTGCGAGAGATCCGCACGTCAAAGATCTTATCTGCCGCCTGAGGTATGCCACGCGTCGGGACTTAACCATAAAGCCCCGCCAAAGGCACCTCCGAAGACCCTTGAAGACCCAGTTCAAGAGTCGCAGGTGTGGACCCACCTCCGGCGGAATGACCTCACCCCGATGGCTTTCCCCGGAGGTAGGTCCAGGGGGCCACTGTCGGTACCCTAAAAACCATACACCCCCTGAGGTTACAAAGATCTCAAGGGAAGGACATCTACTCAAATTGAAGACCCTCGGGGGCCCACTTGCCAGACGTAACCGGACCCGCTTCTCCAACATGGTTAGCCCCTAGGTTGCCACGTGTACCGTCAGACCAGAGCTATTACCCGCAAGGGTGAAGCTCCGGGCTAGGTACTGAAGCGGCACCTCCGGAGGTAACCCCTGACCGAGAGAAGCTCCGGACCTGACACGTGCCAGGCCACCCCGGAGCTTCCCGCTTCCCACAAGCAAGCTCCGGAGCTGCCACGTGTCCATACGTCGGAGCTAGCCGCTTCAAACCCCCGGGAGACGTTGTAACGGCTCCGGATCTCCAAAGGACAGCTGCAGACTTCAAGACCCGATTAATTATCATTAATTCCACATTAATGACACTTAATCGGACGATATTAACACCTATAACGGCACTGTCAGAGCCGTTACAGGGTAATTAGCAACAATTAATCTCGTGTATCAATACTAGTAACCGCCAGGACCACATGTCGGGTCAGGCTAACTTGTAACGGTTTGTCCTTGTGCTATAAAAGGACAAACCGACGATACACGGGAAAAGAGAGGAGAAAAACACACAAAAACTCACAAGTTAATACAAGATACACACACCCGTGGAGTAGGGTATTACGCTCAGGCGGCCCGAACCACGTAAACCACCGTGTCATTCGTGTCCAAATCGCGTTTCACCTTCTTGAGTCTCCGCGCGCCCAAACCGAACTACAAACTCCTTCAACAATTTAGTAGTGTCAGGGGATCTGCCGACTCCAACAGTCGACAGCTTCTTTAATTTCATCTTCACTGAAAGGAGATGTAAGATCTTTATTTTCTTCTTCAGTAATCAAATCCTCCTCATTCCAAAAATTACTAATAAAATCAAAAGCATTAGCCTTAGCTTTTATAAAAAGGTTCTTATAATACTTTGTTGCATGTTGTAATAAATTTGTATCTCCTTGGATTATACTATTACCATCTTTGAGTGAAAAAATAGTATTCTTCCTTTTTTTACCATTAGCAATTCTATGATAATAGGCAATATTTAAATCACCTTTAAGCAACCAATTTTGGTGACTTTTTTTGAACCAATATAATTCCTCTTTTTCATAAATCTCAATTAACTTAGCCTGAATATTTACTCTTTCCTCCAACTCCTCTTTCTGCAAGAATATAATTTCTTCTTTATGTTCCATATCTCCTAATGCAGTCATAATTTCCATTTTTTTTCTTTTCTTAATGTAACTAGCTTCAGAAAAGTTCTAGCCTTTTAGATGCTTTTTTATTTTCTTCAATTTAAATAAGACTTTGCTCATTGTATCATGATATTTTGTCTTCTCTTGCCAAATCTTTTCAACAATTCTCAAAAACTTTTCATCCTTTTTCCAGTTAAGTTCAAAATGAAAAGATATGTCTTTTATCATTCTTCTCCATGTTATGTACAATCAATGGATTGTGATCAGAATACTGTCTTGGCTTTTTATATATAGTAACATTAGGGAATAAAGTTTCCCAATCACTATTCATAAGTATCCTATCCAATTTCTCTAAAGTTGGGTCCTTGAAAATACTTCCGGACATTTGGAGCTCTCTAAGCTCATAATGATTGATGATTACATTAAAGAGGTCAGATAATCTATCCTGAGTATAATTCTTATTTTTTATAAGCAACCCTTAAAATATTGAAATCACCTCCCAAAAATAAGGCAAGGATATCATGTCACAAGTAGCAGCCAATTCAGTAAGAAACTCCTCCCTACCCATATCATTTGGAGCCCCATAAACATTTCCAATCATCCAATTCTTTTCCATCTTCTTATCCCATACTACTACTTGCAAAACATAACATCCTACCTTACAAGAAACAACATCAAAATGATCATTTTTAATTCCTGTTAAAACCCCTCCAGATTTCCAACTGCAAGTATATCAAACCAGGAATAGATCTTAGCTTTATCCAACATCCTCAAGAGATTGGTATTTAATTCCTTAATCATAGTCTCTTGAAGACAGATAACATCAAAACCATATTATTTTATTAAATCTTTAAGATATGACATCTTCCCCTTTTTCCTCACCCCCCCTACAATTCCATATAAGCCCCTCCATTTTTACTTTATATTTCTTTTTTTCCTGGTGACAGGTTTCACCTGCACCCCAATATTTATGTAGACTGAAGATGTACACCTTTTACTTCTTCTTGGTGATCCTCCAGTCACAGAGGTATTAATCATCACTTTTGTTTTACTATATTTTCTTTTACTCTTTCTTTCATCCTCACTCAATTCCTCATCTTTCCAATTTAAGAATAAAACCTCATTGTTAATATCCCTATCATTCTCATTCATTACAGACTTGGTATTACTATCCATAACCCTATCCTTGAGAGATTTTCTAGCATTTTCAAGATCTTTCATTAAATCAACAGCCTCTAAATCTTTATCTGATACTATAATTCCCATACCCTTTGCAATCAAAGCAATATTTTCCATAGATAAAACAACAAATGAGTTAGGATCAGCATTCATACCTTTGTCATACACTGAAGCTCCATCTTTTGCTTCAAATTCCTTCAGCTTCTTCATAGTTTTTTTCTTGTTGTCTTTTACTTTGCCTAAGAATAGGTAAGATTTGATCTGGATGAATCTATTTTGCAGAAGCCCATTCTTCCTTAACCTGATGATGTGTCATTTTACTAATATTACCCATTGTTCTAGAAAAATCATATCTTATCATTGTAGATGGATTTTTCTGAACATATGGGACCATAGAGATAATCATTTCTTGTTCCTCCTCCCCAAGTAGATCATCTTCATTTGCATTCCAGTCAATAACAACATCATTTTGATTCATCTCTGTATTATCCTCCATCATTGTGTCCTTATCAATTTCAATATCATTCTGAGTTGAAAGAATCATTACTGCCTTATTTGGAGCCACATCTTTGTTACTGGTATCACCCTTCGAACCCCCTTCAGTAGCATTATCAGGAGCCTGCTTAGTTGTTATACTTGTGCTTCCCCCGTGTAACCCTTATTTCATCACTTGAGACTTTTGTTGAGCATTACCATCCACTGTCACTCGAATAGTCTTCTCCATGGGCTTATCCTGCACTTCCACTTCCCTCTCAAACTGGAAGTCATAAAAGAAAGGGTGAATATTACCTTCCACCACAGCAGGAACTTTTGAATCATCTCTACAAGCAACCTTGATCCTTACTACCTCAGTATATTCCATATCTTCTTTATAAAGATTTACAGTATACCCCACTACAGAACCAACATAAGCCAGAGTTTTTATGTTCCTCTTATCAGAAGGTACACCCTTGACTCTAAACCAGGCCTCTTGCAACCTTCCTTTTGGTTTAACTGTAGGCATCCATCTGCTAATAGTGATTTGAGCATCTATAGAGCTTAAACTCAGTTTAAAATGACCCCAATCCTCAATACTCTTTGCATCAGAAAACTTCATTGTGAAGCTTTTAGCATCAATTTGCTTTGTAGACCAGTTCCAAGAGTTTGCTGTTGGCTGGGAAGGACTTAAATTCTTGTTCAATCTGAGCAGCAGTGGCTGATCCACTCACAACATTAATCAAAGCAATAGCCTCACTATCCTTACTTTTGACCTCCGAAGTGATATCTGAAATACTAAAAAAGTTCTGACCTTCCACTTGAGTGGTGCACAAAGGAGCAACATAAATCTCTAAGCAATTTTGTATAGCAATAAATAGCCGCATGACCCACTTTGCCACAACGTACACATTGTTTAGCATCAGGACATGCACCTACTTTGTGAGACACACTACCACAATTGAAACAAGCAGAATCAGCAGGAGGAACAACCTTAGCCTCACCTTTGTTATCTCGAGTTGCTATAATCTCCTCATAAGCACCCTGGATACTATCCTGAACAATTTGCACCTTGTCTCCCCTTTAAGTTCACGAGGAATAGCATCAGTTTTGTTCTGGCTCGAACCAGCCCCAACATAATAAGCTTGTTTCTTCTGTGGATGCTGCTTGCTATTACTAGAATCCTCAACCTCTCCTTCAGCTTTTCGCTTCTCAATACTTCCTTGCCTTTGATCTTGCCATGGCAATCGACTTTGATAACGGTGCCAAAAATTGAACTCCACCCTGCCACCACCCCTGGACCAACCTCTTCCATCAGCAGCCCCTCTCCTACCCCGCCAGCCCCTGCCACCGAAGTAGATCTTGCCCTTCCTCCGGGAAACCAGTTTTGACCACCGTAACCGTCGCCCCTAAAGTTTCTACCGCCACCCCTGCCACCTCTCACGAATCCTCTTCCTGCTCCCTGATTCTCTTCCGCCACCCTAGATCTGAGATCCTACTTCAATCCACCATCAACGGAATCCGCTTTGGTTCCGGCTTTTCCAGAGTCACTACAGGAAATACAAAAATAAACGACGACCAAAATAATTGACGATGGTACCGTCGTCTTTAACGTAATTGACGACAGCTAAATCGAGCCATCATCAATTAGGCGTAATTGATGACGGTAGCTCTTGCACCGTCGTTTATTAGGTAATAGATGACGGTTTTGTTTTTGGACCATCGTCTGTAAGAGATAATTGACGACGGCTAACCGACACCGTCATTAGTTAGGGATTATATCCCGATCTATCGTGCATCTTCCTCTCATTTGGCTCGCCCGTTTCGTTTAGCGCCCAACCTCCTCCCACTTTCGCCACCGCCGCCATCGCGCCTCCACCACCGTCGCTCCGCGCTATCGCCCAGCCTCTGCGCCACGCACTGAGGCTTCTCTTCCCCAACCTGAATCGCTGCCGCCGCTTCGAGCTCGGGAGCGCACCCAAGCCCCACACCCCACTCGCGAAGCTGGCGCGCGAGGCGGCCGACGCGAATGCCCGGAAGCGCAAGGCGGCGGACGGCAGCGAGGCCGAGGCCACAGCGGCAGCGCTGCCGGTCCTCAATGGCGGCTCCTCAGACCCTGTGTCGGGGGAGCTCTCCATGGGTGGCGACTACTACTACCACGCTTGGGTAATGCTAGTTGTGGTCATCTTTATTTGTCATATGGTAGGCGATTGTTGGGACTGTTTAGGGATCGAAGTTTTGATAAAATAGAATGGTTTGCTCCTTATTATTATGTTTCTCTATGATAGAAAGAGGGATCCTCACTGCCCAGTTCTAATTTGGGTAGAGGTATCCCTCCCTTAAACCCTAACCCTAAACCCCTACTTTGCTGTCTGGTGATTAGCATTGTCGTTTTCCTGCATTACCGTTCAATCTATTTTAATTGGTTTAGTGATGACGTGTGGATAATAAAGCTTACTTTATCGGGGAAAAAGGTGATGAAGTGTGTATGAAACGAACATTCTAATGTTACCACCGAAACGTATTTTGGTCTGACTGTTTCTGGTCGAATGTATTTTTATCGATGCCAGTACTTAGCATTAGTTGTGTTTCTGGTAGTAATATTCATATAGGACAATCTATGAATTGGTTTTCATGCTTATTGCAAACTACAAAACCTCATATTCTGTTCTGGTTTCACTAATTTTAGCATGCAACAGCCTTCCATATACCTGGAGAAGTATAAATTGGGGGAACTTCAATTTGAGTATGAGTCTGTGGTGGTAACCTTTTTTCTGTATGAACTAGACACAACCACTTTTAATAGTTAATCCATCTCATTGAATGGCTACTGAAATTCATGGGCCATCTCGTGTGTTCTGACTTTTTGATAATGATGCACATATTTTGTAAGCCATCTGATTGGATTTTTGTTGAAGGGAATCAACATTCTCTTAAGTGCTGATGAGCACTTCCTGGGGCGCATTGTTGAGGAACGCTTCCAGATTTCCGGTCCATCGATCAGTGATATATAGGGACATTGTGTTGGGGGAGCTGAACTGCGATGAACCTGTGCCTGTTTACCTCAAGGATACAAGGTTTTCTTTTTTATTTATGGATCCATATCTTCCAGAAATTTTTATTTCATTCTCCTTTTTTCCCAACTAACCTCGTGTAGCTCTGCAGCACAAATGGCACATATTTTAACTGGAGAAAGCTAAAGAAAAACTCACCTCCAGCCAAACTCAATCACG
This sequence comes from Tuctoria greenei, assembly GCA_036927565.1. Taxonomy (NCBI): domain Eukaryota; kingdom Viridiplantae; phylum Streptophyta; class Magnoliopsida; order Poales; family Poaceae; genus Tuctoria; species Tuctoria greenei. Next base: position 272,734,968 of record JAYESD010000002.1, on the reverse strand, counting down.
GCGATATTATATCATTTGCAACACCTCCTAACGATGGTTAGGTTCCTTGCTCGTACCACTCTATTAATCTGCTTCATACCCAGGGTTCCCTGCAGATATTTATTTGTTGGCTAGTATATGATTATATGTGCTTCTATTTAATTTGTGTTTTTTTAATTCGATTCATCATTATTTTTCTTATAAATGTTTTATATTGCCACTTGTTTGCCCATTCAAGTTGTATCTTGTTTTTGCAGATACTTCCTACGCATTTGTCTACCGTGAAGTTAATGCAGTCAGTTTGGTAGAGAATGGGGCTACCATTCACAAAAGGAAATCAGGTGTGCAATTTTCTATCTTATGATTTGTTGATGATATTTTACTTTGTTATGAGTCTACCGTGTACCACCATTCATGTTTCATCATTAAGGGGAGGTTGGTTCTGGAAGCAAGAGGCTAAAAGGTCTTGGAATCGGCTCCCCTGATGGTCCTGTTTTGCTAGATGATGTTCGGAGACTAGAAAAATCCAACTGTGTAAGTTGCCTCATTCTAGATGTCGATAGTTTTGTTGTTCTTGTAGTGTGCTATCTTTGCTAGTTATAGGTGAGCTTGAGGTAAAGCTAAGTGAGGAGAGAAACTTAAGAATAGAGGAGTGTGATAAGGCTGCAAAGGACTTGAAATCTGCATTGCATAAGAGGCAAGCTGAGTTTCAAGAAGAAATTAAGAGGCAAGAGGAGGCATACCTTAGACATTTTTTTCGTTCATCTGTGGTATCTTAATTATCTATTTTATTATCTTCTAATGCATGAAAATGCTCGAGAAAATCTCATAACATCTGAGAAAAAGTTAGAGACCTTGTCACTCAACTTCAGGATGAGCAACAAGTTTCAGCTAACAATCAAAAGGTACTGTGCTGTGTGCATACTAGTAATTACATAAATGTGTTTTTTTTTAATTTGATATATTCCCTCTTCTGCTCAATTGGAATTGCAGAAATCAGAAAATATCGAATCTGAACTGAGAAAACTGAAGAAAGAACTTGAAAATGAAAAGGTAGGAAGAAAGTTTCAGTCCTGTGTGAGCTGGCCATCGAGCCAGATTTGTCCTCAAAGGAAGGAACAACATTTTATGTTTTTTTTTCTAAATGCAAACCTAAAAGACGACAGTTTTTTTTTCGCCGTCGTCTATAAGCCTCCTTATAGACGACAGTTTTTCTTTTATCGTCGTCTATTAGCCTCCTTTGCTGCCACGCGACATGGTTGACTAATTGACGACGGCTAAATCTGATCGTCGTCAATTAGCTTATAGACGACGATAACTGTTGTCTATAAGCTTATAGATGACAAATTATCGTAGACGGCTGTAAACCGTCGTCTATAAGCTTATACCGTCATCTATAACCTAAAGACGACGGTCTTCGATCTTTTTTCCCCCATCGCTCTTCTCTCCGCTTGACACCATGATGCACGATGCCAAACACGTCTTCACCACTTGAGCATAAGATCTCTCTTTCCCCCAAAAATGACCAAATAATCTTTTCTGTGTGTTGGTATGTGTTGATAACCTGCAGACCGGGTACCCCCGCATACAAGAAAGACAAGACGTTGGGTTCTACCTACCAAAGGGGAAGTACCCAGAAGCTACCACGTGTCCCGCAGCTCCGAACCTGCCTCCCTACTAAAGGTGGCTCCGGTGTTGCCACATGTACTGCAACTCTGGACCTGCCTCCCTACTAAGGGTGGCTTTGGTGCTACCACGTCTTCCGTAGCTCCGGACCTGCCTCCTTGCCGAGGATGTCTCTGGTGCCGCCACGTGCTCTGCAGCTCCGGACCTTCGGTGCTGCCATGCGACCCGCGGCTCTGGACCTAACCTCCCCTGAAAGGCGGCCTAGGGGGGGTGAATAGGCGATAATCGATAATTTAAACTTAATTCAGAGTTATGAAAACAGAGAAGTCGGACTTGTCTGACCTAAGTCGGACAAGTCTGACCTGGGTCGGATAAGTCCGAGATTACCTGCACGATCAGACCAAAAATCCAAATTTTAAGCGATCTAGTGAGAGATATCGATCCCTAGCAGTTCTACACGAAGTATGGAGTAGAAAGAAAGCTGAGAGAGAGATAGCACGCGGAAAAACACTAGAATCAAAACTTGCGAGAACGGAAGAACAACAAGAGACAAACGATTTTATCCCGAGGTTCGGAACCACTAAGGATCCTACATCCCCGTTGAGGAGTCCACAAGGGACCAGACCTTCTCTAGCCTTTCCCTCATGAGTTGCCACAAGGGCCAACTCCCGATCTTCCACTATCACAAAGATTGTTACAAACTCCCTGATTACAAGAGATCACGAAGAAATCGTGGGGCGACGCCTAACCGTCTAGGGGAGAACCCCAAGAGCAACAAACACGCAATCACAAAGAAACTTAGCGAATCACACGTTGCTCAACCCCTCAACAAACCGTTTCTCCCAATCCTCACAAAGCACTCTTCACTCTCCCAAAAATTCGAATTTGGGCTCTAGAGGTGAAGAACAAGTGGAGAGAGGTTCTTGAGTTCAAATGGGCGTTCAGAACTATTTTGGGGTGTTAGGCATGGTTGGTGGGTTGAACCCACCTACTATTTATACTCCAAAAAGTCATTAGAGCCGTTTGACACAGCCCACGTCGGACATGTCTGACACAAAGTCGGACATGTCTGACCTCAAAGGTCAAGCCTTTCACTTCAGACTTGTCTGACCAAAACCACTTCAGACATGTCTGACATACAATCTCGGACATGTCTGAAATTCTGCAGATAGAACTCGGACAAGTCTGACTCTCTGGGACTTAGAAAATTTTCCTTAGTCCCTGGGAACAGATCCATCTCGGACATGTCCGACCCCCAGGTTCGGACAAGTCCGAAACTTCACTGAAACTCTCACTGGAACCCTTCCAGTGATAATTCGGACATGCCTAACTCACAGTTTCGGACATGTCTGACTTCCTGCAGAGAGGATTCGGACATGTCTGACACCACAAGTCAGACAAGTCTGCCCAAGCCACAAAGGCCCTACTAAAATCTTCTACTAAGGGGTTGAGCACCCGAATGACTCACTAAGTGTCTACGCGTCGTGCCCCTCTTAATAGTACGGTTTTTCCTACGACTCAAGGAGAAAATAGAAAACCCTATTTTTATTCTTCTTCGCCACAACTTTTCTCCTTTTGCTGTCTTTCTTCAAAGCTCCATTCCGTACTTCGGATGTGCGCTCATGCTCAACCAAGTTCATTAGCACTTTAATGGTTCATCATCAATCCACCAAAACCCACAAGGGACCTAGATGCACTTACAATCTCCCCCTTTTTGGTGATTGATGACAACCAACTAAAGTCTTCGACAAAAATAAGATTTAATAGAAGTTTTGAGTCTCAAGTGTATATGAGCTTTTGGAATAACAATAAAAACATCTCATATACACTCAATCGTCGTGGGGTGCCTATATGCTCGTGTGTGTTCAATAACGTGATACAAATGAAGAAATGCACACGAGATCAATGAAGCATCATAATGATTATCATAAGGCATCAATAAACATCATGAAATATTAACAGTCATAAACGAGTAACAAATAAGTACAAGACACACCACAATAGAAAATATGACTAGATACATGTCCATGTCCAAGAAAAAGCACTAGAGGCTAATATTTCTCCCCCTTTGGCATCAAGGCACCAAAAAGGAGAAAAGTGAACACTAAGACCTAGTCTACTCGGTGTCGTCCTCGTTGTCGTCACTTTCATCGTCGCCGCTCTCCTCCTCGTAGTCGCTCTCCTCGCCGGAGTCACCGTGAGCTGCAGGAGGTGCTGAGGAAGAGGCGCCGGTGCCGGTGAAGAACGCCATCTCCGCCTCGGTGAGCTCCAGAAACTCTGGTGGCTCCTCGTCTGAGCTGGCGTCGTCGACTGGAGGAAGCTGGAGGTGCTCCCTGATGGCTGCGAGGTCTCTTTGGTTCCTCTTTGCCAAGCGCTGAGTCGACCGACAGACAGTGAAGATCGACTTCAGGATCTTGAGCAGTCCTGAGGAGCAAGACGGCTGCTGCTGGGGCACGAAGGATGAGCTGGGAGGCTGAGCAGACTTCCTTCTCGAGGAGTTGGGTCCTCCCTCTGCTGGTGCCGGTGCCGATGCAGCTGCTCGAATCGGGCGGTGAAGCTTGGAAGGCTTCTGAGGCACGAGGCGCCTATGAGACACATCCTTCACAAACTTCTTCCAGGACACCGTCTCAATTAGCTTCATCAGGTATGGGGCGTAGCAGCAAGACCTAGCCGGCGTCTCCGAGGCGAGGTAAATCTCATCGTAGATATAGTCAAAAGCATTGAATTGATGCTCCCCTGCCAAGAGTTGGATCAGATTTCTGCTATTGTGATTGATCCTGTTGGCATCCCCATCCTTGGGCGAGAGGGTCTTTCTGATCAGACGGTTCACCACGGCATGGAATGGCTTGAGGCCGTGAATATGAGGAGGGTCGGCTGGATACCCATCCTCATAGAAACTCTCCATCTCCAGGAGGTTCACTATATCCATCTCATGGATCTTCAGTGAGTGCTGCAGGCTGTCCTCCACCCCGAGAATGCGGGCAAACTCCTCATAGCTGACTTCATACTTCACCCCATTGGTCATCCAGGTGAAGCTGTGCTTGTCAACCCAATAGAACACAGTTGCATAAAATTGGAGGATGACTTCCTTGTTCCATGGGTATTGGAGACCCATGATCTCGCTGACTCCATGGTGCTCGCAAGCTTCGAGCACCCCCTTGAAGAGAAGATAGGAATCCTTCTTCTTTAATGCAACCTTCCAATCAACCCATTGCATCTCCGTGACTGGGTTCTTCTTGGTCGTGAGGACTGACCGGTAGTAATCTATGTGGAAGAAGCTCCAGAAACGGGGATCCTTGCTCTCCCTTGGCATGTCATAACACCGCACATCTCTCATGTGCATGGTGTCGTGGATGTTCCTCCGGTAATTCACCCTGTCGGCCGTGCGTCAAGTGTCACCAACTGGAGAGTGCACGACCAACGGTCCGATCTCTTGCTGCCCTTGGGAGCTCGAGCTGCCCCCCTGACCACAGTGAATAGTGAGCTGACCGCTTGCGGGTCGCTTGGCAACCACCTTCTTTGGTCGCTTTGATGGTTGAGCCGAAGAATCAGGACCCGCGGGCTCCTTGCCTCTTTTGTCGTGACCCATAGCTAGAAAAAGATACAAGGATAGATAAGAGTCAAAGCAAGAGAGATAGAGCAATTTAACTTGATAGTTTCGATAGAAATTAGGTCTCAGAGTTATACAGGATCGGACATGTCTGACTAGAAAGTCAGACTTGTCTGACTCAGAAGTTTCGGACATGTCCGAATTTCAGAGTCAGACTTGTCCGACCTGTACAGAACTGACCCTAATTGCTAAGGAAACTAAACAAATCCATTTTTCTACCGACCAAATTTTGCATCAAGGTTGTAAACATGCCTAGGAACAGTTCCAAGGGCATAAATTTGCAAACTTGCCGCTATATTTAGAATTGAGAGGAAAGATGCAGAAAATACCTTCGGAGGAAGAAAAAGTTGAGAGAATCTGATGGGAATGTGAATCCTCCAACTTCGAGGGAGATTTTCCCTCAAGAACTCCTCACAGGAGCCTCAAAAGCAATGTGGATCGCCTTGGGAGGTTTGAGAGAGATGGAGATTAGGGTTTGAAGTGAGGAGAGAGAGAAGGAAAGGAAATCGTCGGCCTCTTTGAAGGGGTTCGAACTTCCCACGTCGGACATGTCCGAATTTGTACTTCGGACAAGTCCGAATTCTCTCTGCAGACTTAAAACCCACTTCGGACATGTCTGACTTTTATCAGACTTGTCCGACTCCCCCTAAGTGTATGCAATGTGCAAACACTTGGGGATCTAAATATAGGCATATATGGACATTTTGGACAAGTTTTTGCAAATATCTTTGACAAAAATGATCAGTAAGCAACCAACACTCAAACTATGATCATTTTCACCAAAGAGAAGTTTAGAACATAGTTTTCAAGAAAAATAGATGAGATTTTCGAAAAACACACAACATTTTGAAGTTGAAAACTAATAGCAATCAGATGTGCACGACTCAAGCAATGTTTCAAGAATCCAAGATATTTAGCTCACTCCTTAGGTCACAAAAGCGTCTCTCATCAAGGGGTTTGGTGAAGATATCCGCCAATTGCTTCTCACTTCTAACATGAGAGATAACGATATCTCCCTTGATAGAGTGGTCTCGCAGGAAATGGTGACGGATGTCTATGTGTTTGGTTCTAGAATGCTCGACGGGGTTGTGAGCAATCTTGATGGCACTCTCATTGTCACATAGGAGAGGAATATGGGTCAGATTGTAACCATAATCCCTAAGAGTTTGTCGCATCCAAAGAAGCTGCGCACAACAACTTCCGGCTGCAACGTACGCCGCTTCGACTGTGGAAAGGGCAATGGAGTTTTGTTTCTTGGAAGACCACGCAACCAAGGACCTACCAAGAAATTGGCATGTCCCGGATGTGCTCTTCCTATCTACCCTACAGCCCGCATAATCCGCATCGGAATAACCGACGAGATCAAACTTGGATCCTTTAGGGTACCAAAGACCTAGATTAGGAGTGTGAACTAAATACCTAAGGATCCTCTTAACCGCTGTCAAGTGACACTCTTTTGGAGTGGCTTGGAATCGAGCACACATGCACACACTAAGCATAATGTCGGTTCTAGAAGCACAAAGATAAAGCAAAGAGCCAATCATAGAACGGTATACCTTTTGGTCCACGCTCGCTCCTTCTTCATTTAGTCCTAGATGCCCGTTTGTTCCCATAGGTGTCTTGATGGGCTTCACCTTCTCCATGCCAAACTTCTTGAGAATGTCATGAGTGTACTTGGTTTGGCATATGAAGGTCCCTTCCTTGAGTTGCTTTACTTGGAAACCTAGGAAAAACTTCAACTCCTCCATTATAGACATCTCAAATCTCCCCGTCATGATTTTGGAAAACTCATCACAAAAAGTCTTGTTAGTAGAACCAAATATGATATCATCAACATAAATTTGGCATACGAACAAGTCATTATCAAATGCTTAGTGAAGAGAGTATAATCGCCTTTCCCAATCTTAAAACCATTTTGAGTGAGAAAATCCCTAAGGCACTCATACCAAGCTCTAGGTGCTTGTTTGAGGCCATAGAGAGCCTTACACAACTTGTAGACGTGATCGGGATGCTCTTCATCTTCAAATCCGAGCGGTTGCTCCACATACACTTCCTCCTTGATTGGACCATTGAGGAAAGCACTTTTCACACCCATTTGATATAACTTGAAATCATGGTGAGTAGCAAAAGCCAATAATATGCGAATAGATTCAAGCCTAGCTACGGGAGCAAAGGTTTCATCGAAATCCAAACCTTTGACTTGAGCGTATACTTTTGCTACAAGTCTTGCCTTGTTTCTTGTTACCACCCCGTGTTCATCTTGTTTGTTGCAGAACACCCACTTGGTTCCAACAACATTTGCATTTGGTCTTCTCACGAGTTCCCACACCTTGTTCCTCTTGAAGTTGTTGAGCTCTTCTTGCATTGCCATCACCCAATCCGGGTCTTGTAGAGCTTCTTCTACTTTCCGTGGCTCTAGAGAGGAAACAAAGGAATAGTGTTCACAAAAGTTAGCCATACGTGAGCGAGTAGTTACCCCCTTGGAGATGCCTCCAAGTATGTTGTCAACGGGATGGTCCCGTTGAACGCTTTGATAAACTCTTGGGTGTGGTGGTTGAGCTTCTCGATCATTGTCTTCATCTTGATCATTTTCTTGATCTCCCCCTTGATCCACGCCTCCTCCTTGATTTTGATCTTGTTGAGATTCATATTGAGGATCTTGATCTTGTTCATGTGGGGGATTTGCATCTTCTTCGCTTGCTTGAAGATCATTTGGATCATGTGGTCGCACATCTCCAAGTGCCATTCTCCTAAGTGCTTCTTGTGGAGTCTCCTCTTGATCTAGCACACACATATCAACTTGCTCCACTTGAGAGCCATTAGTCTCATCAAACACTACGTCATGTGCTACTTCAACAATCCCGGAGGACTTGTTGAAGACACGATAGGCGTAGGTGTTTGAGTCATAGCCAAGCAAGAAACCTTCATCGGATTTCGAAGCGAACTTCGAATTCCTAGGCTTCTTGTTGAGAATATAGCACTTGCTCCCAAAAACACGAAAGTATGAGATGTTGGGTTTGTTACCGGTTAGGAGTTCGTATGAGGTCTTCTTCAAGAGTCGATGAAGATACAACCGGTTTATGGCATGGCAAGCGGTGTTAACCGCTTCCGCCCAAAACCGGTCGGACGTCTTGTACTCATCAAGCATCGTCCTTGACATCTCAATTAGAGTCCTATTCTTCCTCTCCGCTACTCCATTTTGTTGAGGGGAGTAGGGAGCGAAGAACTCATGCTTGATTCCTTCTTCATCCAAGAAGTCTTCAACTTGAGTGTTCTTGAACTCCGTCCCGTTGTCGCTCCTAATCTTCTTGATTCTTAAGGAGAACTCGTTTTGAGCTCTCCTCAAGAACTTCTTGAGAACTCCTTGGGTTTCACCTTTGTCATGCAGGAAAAATAACCACGTGAAGCGAGAAAAATCATCAACAATAACTAGACCATACTTGTTACCGCCAATGCTAATGTAGGCGGCCGGTCCGAATAGGTCCATGTGTAGTAGCTCCAATGGTCTTGAGGTTGTCATGATGTTCTTGGACGGATGTTGAGCTCCTACTTGCTTTCGGCTTGACATGCGCTACATGGTCTATCTTTCTCAAAGACAACATCTTTTAGTCCACGGATATGATCCCCCTTAAGAAGTTTTTGCAAGTTTCTCATCCCAACATGGGCTAGCCTTCGGTGCCATAGCCATCCCATGTTAGTTTTCGCCATTAAGCACGTATCAAGTTGAGCTTTATCCGTGGAGAAATCCACGAGGTAAAGCTTCCCCTTGAGTATGCCCTTAAAGGCGATTGAGTTGTTGCATCTTCTTGAGACGATCACACCGTTGTTAGTGAAAAGACAATCATAACCATTATCACATAATTGAGAAATAGACAAGAGGTTGTAATCAAGTGAATCGACATGAAGCACATTAGAAAGAGTGTGTTTTGAGGAGATAGCAATTTTACCGGTGCCAAGGATTTTCCCTTGGCTATTATCCCCAAAGAAGATTCATTCACTAGGATCTTCATTCTCCTTGTACTCTACAAACATCTTCCTCTCTCCAGTCATATGATTAGTGCATCCACTGTCAAGCACCCATTTTGATCCACCGGAGGAGTATGCCTACAAAAAAGAGTTATGCCTTCCCTTTAGGTACCCAAACGGGGTTGGGTCCTTTGATGTTAGTCACAAGACATTTGGGCACCCACACGCAAGGCTTTGGGCTCTTGCGGAGTGGCCCAACATATCTAGCATAAGTCTTGCCAGATTTGTTCCTCAATAAAACATAAGAAGCATCAAAGTCATGGAACAAAGGATGAGGTTCATTTTTAGGCATATAAGATGTTGAGACAATGTTCTTTCCTTTATCTTGGGTGGATGAACCTTCCTTGACAAAAACAATCAAGTCTTTGTTATTCTTGGGGGCTTTGGCATTTTGCCTCCGCTCCCGAGAATAACCAAGACCATCCTTGACATGGGGAGGTCTCACATTGGTGTATGCACTACGTGCATAGGCCACCTTCTCCTTGTCAAAGATGCCACTTTTCGGTGCTTGTTTGTTTTGTGCCAAGTTAAGTTCATCCTTATGTTTTAGGATCAAGCTTGAGCACATGCAAGTGTGAACTTCCTCAAATGAAATCTTTTGAGAAGATGAGCTCTTTGAGGAAGAAGGTGCATTGATCTTAAGTGACTCAACCTTTGTCTCTAGAATCTTGTTAACCTTTGTCAAGTTAACAAGTTCATCCTTGAGCTCAACGGTCTTGTCTTTAAGATTTGAGCATGCTTCCTTGCTCATGGCAAGGTCATGCTCCAATGCATTGCTTCTTTCTCTCTCGCGCTCGAGGAGCTCCTCAAGCTCTTGACATCTCTCCAATTTTTGGATGAGCATGCCCTCTTGACGCTCAAGGAGATCCTCCTTCTCGGAGATTTCATCCATAAGAAAGTTCATCTTTCTCATGGCACTCTTACTTAAGCCTTTAAGCATGGATTCAAGTTCACTATCACTATCAAGTTCATCACAAGAAGTTATAGAGGGAGTGGGTTTAGATTTGACCTTTTTCCTTCCCTCCTTTGCCATGAAACATGTGGACTTGAAATCATCAAGGTTGGGGAAGAGCTTGCTTGCACTTGAGCTCTTTCCGACGGCAATGGTTGCCACCTTCTCTTCATCGTCGGAAGATGAGTCTTCATTTGAGTCCCATTCTCTTCCAAGGTGGGCATGTCCCGATGGCTTCTTCTTCTTGAAGAGCTTCTTATCTTGGTTCTTGCCCTCTTTCTTCTTGGTTTCATTGTATGGGCAATCCGCAATGAAGTTCCCATGTTCACCACACTTGTAGCAAGTCTTCTTCTTTAGCTTCTCCTTGCTCTTGCCTTCTTGGTGATAGCCTCCCTTCTTCCTTCTCATCATCCTTCTAAACTTGTTGATGAAGAAAGCTTCTTCCTCATCGGAGTCCATGCTCTCATCATCACTTTCGTCTTCATTGTAGGATGTGGAAGTTGCTTTGAGGGTTATGTCTTTCTTCTTTGATGAGGCAAACTTTTGGAGATCGTTGTAGAACATAGCTTCCTTCTCCATCATCTCATTGTTGATTATCCTCCCAAGCACTTCTTCCGGAGTCATCTTGGTGTAGTCGGGGCTTTCACGGATCAAGGAGCAAAGAGCGATGTTTCGAGGCATGAATGCCCGAAGCATCCTCTTCACCACTTCATGGTCCGTCCATCGAGTGCTTCCATAGGCATGAATCTTGTTCATGAGCACCTTGAGGCGGTTGTACATGTCTTGGGGCAACTCACCATCCATGATGGTAAATCTCCCAAGCTCTCCTTCGATCATCTCAATCTTCGCCTCCCGGATGACTCGGTTGCCCTCGTGCGCCGTCTTGAGTGTATCCCAAATATCTTTGTCCACTTCCAAACCTTCGACTCGGTTGAATTCATCCCGAGTCAAAGATGAGGTTATGACTCCCATGGCTTGAGCATTGCGATGAAGTAGGATAGCTTGTTGTGGAGTGACGTCTTCCTCATTCCTTGGCATATGAACTCCGGTTTGCACAATCTGCCACAAATTGGGATTCAAAGAGATTAAATGCATCTTCATATTGTGTTTCCACATTGAATAGTCATTTCCATCAAATTGAGGAGGTTTGCCAAGTGGAATAGACAATTAGTGATTGTTAGAATGAAGACGATCATAATCAAAGTGAGTTTGAGTATAGTCATCGTTACTCTTCTCCTTCTCTTTGTTGATCTTGGGTTGTTTCCCTAGCTTCTCCTGAAGCTTCGCCTTGAGTTGGCGAGTCTCTTCATTGTCCTTTGGATCATCAAGAAGAACGTCGTAGTTCTTGTCATTTGAGCCTTCACCCTCGACATATGAGGTATCATCCTTGTTCCTTTCTTCCGCCATCGATTCTCCGAGATGTTAGTCTCTTCCGGAGAAACCTGCTCTCATACTAATTGAAAGGCGGCCTAGAGGGGGGTGAATAGGCGATAATCGATAATTTAAACTTAATTCAGAGTTATGAAAACAAAGAAATTCTGACTTCTAGTCGGACTTGTCTGACCTAAGTCGGACAAGTCTGACCTGGGTCGGATAAGTCCAAGATTACCTGCACGATCAGACCAAAAATCCAAATTTTAAGCGATCTAGTGAGAGATATCGATCCCTAGCAGTTCTACACGAAGTATGGAGTAGAAAGAAAGCTGAGGGAGAGATAGCACGCGGAAAAACACTAGAATCAAAACTTGCGAGAACGGAAGAACAACAAGAGACAAACGATTTTATCCCGAGGTTCGGAACCACAAAGGATCCTACATCCCCGTTGAGGAGTCCACAAGGGACCAAGCCTTCTCTAGCCTTTCCCTCACGAGTTGCCATAAGGGCCAACTCCCGATCTTCCACTATCACAAAGATTGTTACAAACTCCCCGATTACAAAGAGATCACAAAGAAATCGCGGGGCGACGCCTAACCGTCTAGGGGAGAACCCCAAGAGCAACAAACACGCAATCACGAAGAAACTTAGCGAATCACACGTTGCTCAACCCCTCAACAAACCGTTTCTCCCAATCCTCACAAAGCACTCTTCACTCTCCCAAAAATTCGAATTTGGGCTCTAGAGGTGAAGAACAAGTGGAGAGAGGTTCTTGAGTTCAAATGGGCGTTCAGAACTGTTTTGGGGTGTTAGGCATGGTTGGTGGGTCGAACCCATCCACTATTTATACTCCAAAAAGTCATTAGAGCCGTTTGACACAACCCACGTCGGACATGTCTGACCTCAAAGGTCAGGCCTTTTACTTCAGACTTGTCTGACCAAAACCACTTCATACATGTCTGGCATACAATCTCGGACATGTCTGAAATTCTGCAGATAGAACTCGGACAAGTCTGACTCTCTGGGACTTAGAAATTTTCCTTAGTCCCTGGGAACAGATCCATCTCGGACATGTCCGACCCCCAGGTTCGGACAAGTCTGAAACTTCACTGGAACTCTCACTGGAACCCTTTTAGTGCCAATTCGGACATGCCTGACTCACAGTTTCGGACATGTCTGACTTCTTGCAGAGAGGATTCGGACATGTCTGACACCACAAGTCAGACAAGTCCGCCCAAGCCACAAAGGCCCTACTAAAATCTTCTACTAAGGGGTTGAGCACCCGAATGACTCACTAAGTGTCTACGCGTCGTGTCTCTCTTAATAGTACGATTTTTCCTACGACTCAAGGAGAAAATAGAAAAACCTATTTCTATTCTTCTTCGCCACAACTTTTCTCCTTTTGCCGTCTTTCTTAAAAGCTCCATTCCATACTTCGGATCTGCGCTCATGCTCAACCAAGTTCATTAGAACTTTAATGGTTCATCATCAATCCACCAAAACCCACAAGGGACCTAGATGCACTTACATCCCCGCTGAGGAGAGGTCCGATGCTACCACGCGTCTCGCGGCTCCGGACCTAGCCTCCCCGCTGAGGAAGAGTCTGGTGCTGCCACGCGTCCCGCGAATCATGAAGACGACGTGTGCACTCAAGACAACATTAGTGCATCATCAAGAACGCAGCTTCAAGATGTCATTAATGTGTCATCAAGACACATTAATTGTCATAAAGACACATTAATACACCATGAAGACCCATCAAGACCATTAACGTGTCACCAGGACATGTTAGTGCACCATCAAGATCCATTAATATGTCTGTCATTAAGGCACGTTAATACACTTTTATGACTAATTCAACCGGGGCCACCTGTTGGGCCCAGGTCATAAGGTAACCCGTCGGCCCTTCACCTATAAAAGGACCAGGCAACCACAACAAAAAGGGGGCTCTCTCACACCTCGCTCATACAATACAACACAACCCCCCGTGGATGTAGGGTATTATGCCTCCTGGCAGCCCGAGCTACGTAAATAATTCGTGTTCATCTAGTTCGTAGTTCCAAGAAATTCGCCCCTCCTAAAAAGAACCTTCGCGGGCTGCTCCTTAGCAGGTCCGGGAGAAGTGTCACAAAAACACTTCGACATTTTGGCGCGCCAGGTAGGGGGGCACTTTTTTGGACCGACGAGCTTCACCATGATGGTGAATCTTCAGTCCATCACCAGCTCTTCTCGACCCTCGCGCCATGAAGGGAGCAGGGAAGATGGCGCCACACTCTGTGTTCCAGTGGCTACTGCTGTCACCACACGACAGCTTTCTACCGCCATCGCCGCCAGTGGGAGGTCCAAAGTGTACAATCTGCTTAGTATGGTCTTGCACCTTAAGCTGGTGCCCCGTGATCCTAAGCCTGTACACTTTGCCTTATGGCTACTTCTGCAACAACGCAACGACTACCTGCGACCATGGCAACAATAACTCCACCATGTACTTGTGTCATATCTGGTCTCCTTGGTTATTTTACTGTTTGGAGTCTCATGACGCTGAACAGTCACTCCTATGAAAAGCTAATGCCAATAGAGGGTCCGGAGTGCATTGTCTGCTTAGCATGGTCCTGCACCCTAAGTATGTGCACTCTACCTTTCTTGCGACTGAATACTGGGGGTCCGGAGTGTGCTACCTATTTAGTCTGATCCTGCACCCTAAATATACACACTCTACCTTTCCAATGTTGCAGCTAAGTACTAGGGGTCGGACGTCTTCCAAAAGACTAATGTCGGTGGGAGGTCAAGAGTGTGTAGACTGCTTAGCCTGGTCATGCACCCAAAGTCATGCCCTGTGACCCTAGCCAACACACTCTTCCTCCCCAGCGCTGTTGTTCAATATGGGGGACTGAAAGGCACATGCTCCTGGACAAAGCAATAACCAAAATCCGGATACTGTCACCATGTTCACATAATTATGCTTAAATATTTTGCATATTATTCCCTTTTTTCGCTATGTTACATCTTTTTGTTTACCCACCGTATGAGTTGTGCTATCCTGCTGTAGACGGACAACCTGAAGTACCTGTGATGCCTTTGGGTATTTCTGCTAGTTTCTCATTTGGGATCTTGTGCCCGCTGGATGACCTACTCGCCTAAAATACAACACCTATGATAGGTCCGGAGTCGGCTAAAGACTTAGCCTGGTCCAGCACCCTAAGTACGCCACTCTACCTCTTCTGTTGTTGCATCACAGTAAGGCGGGGTCTGGACCACACATGTTCTTGGGTGAGGCAGCAACCAGTACTCGGATACTATCGCACTGAATTACTCAGGCCCCATAGCCCGACTAAGGACCGTAAGCCACAACAAAACTGAGGGTAGGAAGATTGTAACCAATGAGCACTATTACTCTTTCTATTGTCACTCTTGTGCAGAACTTCATCCTTCTTCGGGCTCTGACGTCGGAACTCAACCTTTGGCACTGGCACCATCCAAGGGGCCCACTGTCGACGTTCTTAGCATCGATGGTGGACGCTCCCGCACCTTCGCCAAGCTCCGCCGTCGGACCTCAAGCTCCGACACCAACACCTCTCAGGGGGCCCGCCATTGACGTTCTTAGCGTTATGATGGTGGCCCCACCTCGGGATTGTCTCCTCTCCCGAGGTGAGCTCGAGGGCCACTATCGATACCCTGCAGATCGAGTACCCCCACATACAAGGAAGACAAGACGCTGAGTTCTACCTCCCAAGAGGGAAAGTACCCAGAAGCTACCACGTATCCCGCAGCTCTGGACCTGCCCCCCTACTAAGGGTGGCTCCGGTGTTGCCACGTGTCCCACAGCTCCAGACCTGCCTCCCTACTAAGGGTGACTCTGGTGCTCCCACGTGTTCCGTAGCTCCAGACCTGCCTCCTTGCCAAGGGTGACTCTGGTGCTGCCACGTGCTCCACAGCTCCGGACCTTCGGTGCTGCCATGCGACCCGTGGCTCCGGACCTAACCTCCCCGTTGAGGAGAGGTCCGATGCTGCCATGTGTCCTGTGGCTCCGGACCCAGCCTCCCCACTGAGGAAAGGTCCGGTGCTGCCACACGTCCCGAGGATCATGAAGACGACGTGTCCACTCAAGACAACATTAGTGCATCATCAAGATCGCGGCTTCAAGACACCATTAATATATCATCAAGAAACATTAATAGTCATCAAGACACATTAATACACCATGAAGACCCATCAAGACCATTAACGTGTCACCAGGACATGTTAGTGCACCATCAAGATCCATTAATGTGTCATTAAGACACGTTAATACACTTTTATGACTAATTAACTCGGAGCCACCTGTCGGGCCCCGGTCATAATGTAACCTGTCGGCCCTTCACCTATAAAAGGACGAGACAGCCACAACAGAAAGGGGGCTCTCTCACACCTCGCTCATACAATACAACACAACCCCCTATGGATGTAGGGTATTATGCCTCCCGGCAGCCCGAACCACGTAAATCATCCGTGTTCATCTAGCTCGTAGTTCCAAGAAATTCATCCCTCCTAAAAAGAACCTCTGCGGGCTGCTCTTTAGCAGGTCCGGAGGAAGTGTCGCAAAAACACTTCGACAACATGGGTAACGGGTAATCGATGGAACTGGGGGCTCAGATCGATAAAAATGAAACCCTAGCACTTCCTCCCGGAGAACATTCTCCTCAAGGGTACCGGGCTCCAGGAATTTCTGAAATTGCCCATCTCTCAGAATATCAATCCCCTCTAGATTCTGAAAATACCCCTGAGTAATTGGTCTTTCTTCCACTTGCAACAAATTCTCATGTATCTCCTGCTTAATTTTCGGAATCACGCAAAGATCCGCAGAAGCGAGATTATCATCAGCAACTTCAAGTAAGATCACCATCATAGAAATCAAAACGAAAGACAACAATCCGAAAGAAGAAGTCGCAGAGAAGAACGCCACGAAGAATCCTACAAATCCGAGATGATGTCGCGACGAAGCCCCGGAACACGAAACACGGTGAAGATCACCGCCTAGGGTTCGTCCGTCCTGCTCGCCAAGTCGCCAAGTCGATGGTCGTTTTTTAAGAAATTGTTGCGTGCATCACGTATTTTATTAAGTGCCGTGTGCTACAAACAATAGTCATAAATTTATAGTGTCTTATCTAAAAAAAATGATTTTTATGGTGTGTTACAAAAAAATATCCTGCAAAAATAAGTACGCTACATGGTCTGTTAAGCTATCATTATATATTCTGTCAAGTGCGAGCGGAGCTGTCCGGTCACCATAAACAATTAGCAGGAAAATGATACTTCTTCCGTTTAAAAAATTTGTTGCTTTTTAGTTTATTTTTAAATTATAAATTTTTAAAGACGAAAATAGTAAATAACAAGATGGACTTCGCAACACACCGGGGATGTGCTTAGTGAGCCGTCGAACCGGACCGAGCCGAGCTGAGCCACCGGCGAACGAGCCCTCCAGCTCCAGGCTCCAGGCTCCAATACCTGTCGACGACTCGACGTCCCATGGTCCCAGCCGTGAATGGGCAATTTGGTCATTTAACGAAGCAAAAAATCCTATAAATCAGCCCCACCCCTTCCTCCTCTGGTTCTTGCTTCTGACTGCGAGGTTTCTACGGCGGAGAGAGAGCGAGAGGTGGGAGCGCGACGTCCTCTCCTTCCGCGCCTTTCCTGCTACCCACAACCCAGTATCGTTCTCCCTCTCCTCGACCTTACTGCTCGGTAAGTGCCCGTTCGTTTCCACTCATTAGTTTTTTGCTCGATATTTCGTGGGGGTCGTTTTGATGAAGCGCAGGCCTGGGTTTTGGATTTGTCTTGGTCCAGATCTGGGTACGTCGTGGTGGGGTTGCAGATGGGGGGGGCGCGTAACTCGGTGTTGATACGCCGTCATGTGCGGATTTATTGTGATTTTGTAGTGGGTGATGTGGTGGTTGAGGGTTTTACTGTCTAGATCGAATTTAATTTGCGGTGGTAGAAGGGAAAGCTAGGGGGGCGGTTTCGAGTGTGCTTCACCTACGCGATTGAAAGGGGTGGGTGTTGACTTGTGAAGGTCTTTCTGCTTGCTTTTCCTTGCATCCGCTAGTTTTTTTAAGAAAAAACAATTTCGGCATGGGGAATTTGTCCTTTTCTAATTCGTCCGACGATGGATGCCAGCTGTGTTATCTGTGACGCGTATTGGAGCTTTCTTTGCTCCGAAAATTAATAGAATTGGTCAAAATGCTGTGAAATTTAGTGGATCATGTCATAATATGCTGGAAAATTAACGGTGAAGTCTCTCAAGTAATCAGCAATGCATACTTGTTTATCCAGTCAGCTAATTTATTGGCGGTTGTGGAAGGGTACATCACTGTCGGTCTATTTGTTCGCATGACAATGCAATTTTATTAATGCACAGTCCTCACCCTTTTCTCTCAAATGATTCGTTATGATGGCTCCATAGTGGCAACAAGAACTAGCCCAGTGTTGGTTCAGTCAAGTTCCAAAATAAAATTCTGAAGCAACTTCTTGTTTTGGGTTGCAGAAACTCCTGATCATCACAAAGTTGAGAAAAGGGTCTGTGCAGAGGTTTCTAGAAGCAGTAAAATGGAGGTATTTGGCAAATCTGTGATTGCTGAGCCCAACAATGTGATTTTCTTGTCCACCATTCTTAACACAGAAGGGTCAAACCCTAGTCACAAGTGTGACAAGAGGTGCCAGAATGAGCACATTTTCGGGAACATGTACCGTTGCAAACTGACTGGAACCACTCATATCTGTGACAAAAACTGTAACCAGAGGATCCTCTACGACAACCATAACTCACTCTGCCAGGTGAGTGGGCAGCTGTTCCTGCTCTCACCATTGGAGCAGCAGGCAGTGAGGGGGATCCGGAGGAAGCATAAAGTTGACAGCAATGAAGGGTGCTCCTTTAAGCGCAGGCGCGGTGCACAGCTGCATCCGTCTCCGTTCGAGAGGTCCTACTCTGCTGTTTCTCCAATCCGAAGTCAGGCTGGAGATGGCATGGACCTGAGCTAGAACTAACAGACTTCCTTTTCGTCACACCAGACACCTCATTCCGTTCTTTCTACCCCTTTCCCTTTGATTGACAGGATGGAACTATAAGAGCTTCCTTCTTTGTAGTCTTATGAAGGGATTTGAGACCTGTTAGTATTCTAAATAAATGTCTATGTAGTATCAGCTCAATTTTATGGACTTTGTTGTAACTCGTAAATTTTGGTTGAACCTCCTGTTCTGAATTACGTAGTACTTTCATATAATTGTTTGCTGCTGTCACTTTTTTTCTAGTTTAGTCATTTTGAGCTGTTCTAATATTGATTGTTTGATGCAATTTTAATATGGTCAAGCTGTGCACTTTGTTCGATGTTGTAATTTGGTTCATGATTATTTGGTCCTATATATATAAGGGCCTCAGGGACTTATTTTATAACTGATATTCCTGCACAATTGTTACTAGTGGTTTGCCTGACAGGTTTCAGATCAAGACTGAGTTATTTATGGTTTGCTCTCATATAGTGTAATTATTTCTGTTACTTGAACCTTTCTTTACGAATTATGTTTCTAACACCTTTTTGTGTCCATGTTCTCCTTTGTTTTTGTTTAAATTTTGTTGTATGCAGGACCCCCAGGTGCTAATTATTTTGGCAAAACATTTGGATCTTTTTATATGCTTTTATATTATTAACTTGATTCTGTTTGTTAACTAACCTCTTTCTTTTATTTAGCAGGTAAGGTACTGATCTCTGTTTCTTTCCATTTGTGGGTGGCAAGAAACTTATCATGGAGACTCAATACTTGGTGTGCAGGACTGTTAAACTTCTACCTGAGCAACAAGCTTTCGAGGTAACTGATTAGCTATTATTTAGAAGTGTCAAAATATGATTATTCGTATGACTTTTCTTTGTGCCAGACTTGACTGTTATCAATTCATAATCCTCTGACTGCTGCACGCATATAATTTTGATGGTGCTTGTCTGAACGTAAAGTAAAATGGCAATTGGCGACATTTGGCGACATTATATTGTTCGTGTTGTGACAAGTTGGTTTGTTTTTCCTGTTATGTCTGTCACTGGAAATATTATATTGATCAGAAAGCAGGTCATGCTCTTGTTTAAGACTGGCAGAGTGTGGAGAGATGGTTCTCTTCTTTGCTGAATCTGTTCTAGTATTCCAACATACCCAAGCATTTAGATCATCTGTGCCTAAAGAGTTTGCACTACAATGGTCTAGTTTGGGATGTTAAAGATTTTGCATTACAGTATTTAGACCATCTGTACATCCTGGATAATTGAACGGCTTACATTTTGAACTGCATTACTTATCCTGCCTTTTTCATCCCTTAGATGTTCATGTCCCTAAGCTTGACAATTGTATTTTTGTTTTGTGTGTTCTACATAGCATAAATCGTTGTAAGAGACAATAGTTCCACTATCTCAGAAGGCTTGACACACTGGAACTTGGACGTTCAACTTGAAGATACTGCAGCATTACTAACTTTCGGCATCACTCCTTGCTGCATTGGGAGAAATCAGCACCACCAGCCATCGGCAGTTTGAAGATATCTCTGTCAGCTTACTTGCTCAGAGACTACTACTGCAGTAGTTCACATTCAGTAACTTTGCTGTCACTCTAAGCATAGAGTGCTATGATTGTACCTGATAACTGTTATATCCAAAGTAGAGGATTCTTGTCTTTAGTGTGAAGTTTTTGTTGGTACCCACCCAAGCCAAACCTATGTATTAGCAAATGCTGTTAGGTAATGAAAAAGAATCAGCCATTTGTTGTTCTGCATTGACTAAATTGTTTCTGTAATGTTGATGAGCCATCAAGGTTTCTTTTATTTTGTAGTGTTTCTTTTATTATATGGTGCGTCGGTTTATCACTGTGTCGCAAGTATCAAATGATGATGATGATGCGTCGGTTTAGCACGGGCTCACGGTTGATCAGAGAAGCATGGGCTTTGTCGTTCCCGTTTGTGCTAGTGGGCTAGCCTCCAAAAAGCCGGTTCGTCACCATTGCCTGGCTACCGAGCCATCGGCCCGGCCCACATTTCCCCCCGTCGAGATCAGCTTCCACGCCGTCGAACGTGAGGTGGACGGTGATGAAGGAACGTGAGGGGATGCCAAGTGCCAAGGCCATGGCGAACCGATTCGCAGCTGTGCCCGGACCGCGCCACGCTTCGTCGTTCATCCACTTGCGTAAAGGAATTGAGAAGGCAAAAACAATGGCGCTCGCCGCTGCTGCCCTCCGCAGCTTCCCCACTGCGCCACCGCAGCCGCAGTCCCCGCCCAGAATCTCCCGCCTCCACCTGCAACCTCGACGCGTTTCCCGTCTCCGCCGACCACTCGTCGCCGCGGCCGCGGTCACGGAGGCTCTGCTCACAGTTTCCTCCCCCGTACGTACGCTCTCCACATCTCGCCCTTGTGAAAGTGAAACTGCAACCCAAGGCACCCACCACGCACCACGCACGCTTTGGTCTCGCAGGAAGACGTGGAGCGGCGGAAACACGAGCTGCTGCGCGCGGTGCAGGAGACGCGGCGGGGATTCGCGGCAGGGTCCGACCAGCGCGCGGCCATCGAGGAGGCCATCGTACGTATGGGAGACCCGCCCGCTCTCGAGTGCGGGACACGAACCTTAGTCTGCGTTAATGGATTCGCTGTGTCATGTTTGCTGCTCTGTGTAGGTGAGCGTGGAGGAGCTCGGCGCCGGGGAGGGGACGCCGCTGGACCTAGCGGCGCTCGATGGTACCTGGAGGTTGTGCTACACGTCGGCATCGGACGTTCTTGTGCTGTTCGAGGCGGCAGAAAGGCTACCCCTGCTGCAGGTATTCCTGTCCCTCCACCGATTTTGTTGGTTCCTCGTCGCCCTTGCAATTTGCGAGCCTACTGAACTGAGAGCCATCACCTAGCAATCAACAGTAGATGTCACTACTCACTACCTCAACATTGCCCACGTTTCGACATGTTTACTATTTGGGAATGCTATTTGAAAAGTGCACTTCAACGGTATCTCGAAATGCTGAGTACATGATTAATAGAGATGATGATTTGATTGCTCATGGTTCAACAAGATGTTCCATTAGTTGTGCATATAGGTGATAATTTCCACGGGGAAATTGCAGAAACGTTTGGCAGCCTTGTGATGGAAGCTGTATCTTTGGATATTTGCAGGTCGGGCAAATATACCAGAAATTTGAATGCAAAGATCGATTAGATAGTGGGATTGTGAGGAATATTGTACGCTGGAGCATCAAGAATTTGCTGGAGGTAAACTTCTTATGGGTTTTGTATATCTTGTTTCTGATTTTTTAGTCATCCTAACTTTCTGCTACTCTGTTAATTTTTTACTCAACTTTTAGTCGATTCGAACTCCGCTTATGTTGTAATGACATAGCCGGTCCCAAGCCCGGATAAAGGATGGGTTGTGATAGGCTGACGAGCCAACAACTATACTTAGCCATTCTTATGGAAATGAAACCCATTACTTCAAAAATTGTTAGGTTTCATTTCTAGCCGACCCCAACTTGTTTGGGACTGGTTGTTGTTGTTGTTGTTGTTGTTGTGTTTTAGTCGATTCAAAACAGGATCAACACAGTAGCTGGAATTCCAACAACTGCACTTCTCTGACGTATGAATGCTATTCATTGTGCCCAGGAAGAAAACACAAAATGATGATTGGCTCGTTAACTCAGTTTTCATGGCCTTCAATTATGTATCTTCATCAAGTATCAACATAGTTTGCTAAATGGATGAAATACATAAAGCAGGATGGTTCAAGCTTCACTAGCGGCTTGAAAAGTGATTGCAAATTATATCAATTTCTTAGTTTCATTAATTGGTGTTAGTTATCCATGGTTTGGTATATGTTAATATCCATGGTTTGATACTAAATTGTGTTTCACTTCTGGAAAACCTGGCGTCCTTCTTTGATATATAAACCTGTTATTGATGAACCACCTTTATTTTTTGGTCTTTAACTATTCTTTTAGTTCATCATGTTTCATTATATTAGAAATTTCTATAGGAACAAGAAGGTGCAACACTGAATGTCTGCGCGAAGTTTGTTGTCCTGTCTAAGCGCAACATATTTCTTCAGTTTGAGGAGGTAATATTATTTTGCAGAAATATCTAAATCTTATCATTTGTTATTGTCTTTTTATATTTTTTATTCTGTGTACCCTTAGTTTTTACTGTTAATTGCCTCTTATGAGTTGGGATCCACTGCTTAACAGGTTGCTGTCGAAAATATCAAAATTAGTGAGCAGGTGCAAGCACTAATAGCTCCTGCTTTACTTCCTCGGTCTTTTTTGAGCCTTCAGGTATCCTCGACTAATTTGTGTTTCTCTTTCATGGTCACCAGCAAATACAGGCATCCATCTGAATGTTGTTCTCGTTATATAGTTCTGAACTTTGATTGTGTTGAGACTTGAGTACTGTTAGTTCCCATAGCCCCTACATGTCAGTGCTTTTGATATGTCCCGGAAAAAGAATATATGAAGTGAAGTTAATATTTAACAAAAGCTTTTGCACTTTTACCATGTTTGCTGTAGCTCTGATTTCATCTACCATCATACAAGTGCGGCATTCCACTGATTTCTTGATTTTCTTCATGTAGATACTTCAGTTCATTAAAACTTTTCGGGCTCAAGTTCCTGTTAATGGTCCTGAAAGGTAGTTTTTACGTCTTTTTCTTGACATCTCATTCCTTCCTTTCTTAAGTTTTCTAACTATCAAACTGAACTGAATGTCAGACGATCACCTGGAGGATTATATTATCTTTCTTACGTTGACCATGATATGCTTTTGGGTCGTTCAATTGGTGGTGGTGGAGTTTTTATTTACACAAGAGCACAATCTCTTTCCTGACGACCCTTTGATTACCAAGAGTATATTATCTGAAGAAGTTGTACTTGGGCTTATCCACTTACAGGAGGTATATATATATGTTCTGTGGAAAAATCACGTTGTTTCCATGGCATATGATGATTAACTGGTTCTAGTTTTCCTTTATGGGATTCCCCATGGACACTTAAGGGTGCAATAAAAACCAAGTGTATGCAATGTTCTTCTCTGCATACCAATCAATTAGGATGAATAACAAGCTCACTAGTGGATACAAATAGCTTCCTTAAGTAATTCTACCGTGTTCCAGTATCATAGGATTACTGGAATAGTACCTGCTGAAATCTGTAATTATTAAATTGATATAAAATGTGGTCCAATAAAGCCATCTTTCTGATGCCAACCACCCACCTTATTTCTTATCCTGTGTTCTTTTCTACTTCATGTTATGCACTTTGTGGGCTCTCTAATGTTACAGTTTGACACATTTTTAAATGACAAATCTAGTGTACTTGTGTTCAAATTTTGATGTTCAAGTGTTTGTGTTTTACTCCTAACTCCTAAAGCATTAACAGAAAACAAACCACTGGTACAGATGTCCATGGGGTAGGTGGCTTTTCTGGAATTCAGGGCCCAGTAAAATATTTGTGCACTTAGCATAGACATCGGTTAATAGTAACTCTCTTATTTGAAACTGCAATGAGGCA
Organism: Tuctoria greenei; assembly: GCA_036927565.1. Taxonomy (NCBI): domain Eukaryota; kingdom Viridiplantae; phylum Streptophyta; class Magnoliopsida; order Poales; family Poaceae; genus Tuctoria; species Tuctoria greenei. The sequence goes on along the minus strand of JAYESD010000002.1, from coordinate 272,710,860 downwards.
ATGTAAAAAATCAGTGTGCACCCTCTTGCTGTGGCGCTTGGTAAGAAAAGAGCAGCAGCAGCAGCGGCTTCGCGGAAGCTTGCACGGCAGCAATGGGAGTGGGAGGCATATTGATGTTCTTTCGTTTTCAAAAAAATATTGGCTGATGTTTGGCTCTTCTTGAATCCAATCGCTATCAGTTTTTCTTTGTTACATGAATTGCTACCTACTATAGCTTGCAAACCAGAAAGATCAACACATAGTACTTCAATGTAATATGCGGTTTTCACAAACTAGAAGGATCTGTGAACCCCGATCTCTTTAAATTTTTTTGTTTCTAATACTCAAGCTAATATACAATTACAACTTTTCTTCGCAGATGCCACACACTAATTTATACATAGATTAAAGAAACACAAGATGTACAAGCTTACGCAATCATAAGCTTAAGTCACAACGACTCAAGAACCTAACCAGCATAACATGTATCTAACACGCTGAAAACAGCTTCCATTTCAGTATCCCATCATGTCTCGAAGACTAACGCACAACCCACCGTTGTTGAATATGAAGTCCTGGAACCCATCTGATCTTGCCCCCTTTCACCACCACCATCCTCACTAACCCCACTCCCCTCACCCCCTCGCCTCCCCCCTCAGCTCCCGTTCGCTTCATGTTGCTGTGCTGCAAGGAGACATGTCCGAGGTGTTCATCCCAGATCCGGTCTCCCGCCCTCCTTCTGGGATATCCCCGATCGGCTATGGAGCGGCCTGGTCTGCAAGTCTGCGGTGCACCCCCTTCGCGGATCTGCAAAGCCCTGCGTCAGAAGTTGAGAAGTCTACAGAGGAAGAATACGACGGCTTGGAGTCCTCCCTCCTTTTGGTTCTCCGGATCTCTCTCCCCGGCTCGGAGGATACCTCAAGGAGCTGGTCCAGTGGATCCGGCTCTGTAACAGGATCCTCCGCTGGCGGCAAGATTCGGTGCTCAGGGTTCCTTAAAGCCGCCTCGTCTACAGCTCCAATAGGTCCGTCTCCCTCCCTCCTGACCTCGTCGTCATTGTCATGTCCTTTCTCTCTGGTGATATTGAAGAAGGGGAATGGATGCCCCCCGAGATTGGTCAATCCCCGTTGGAGATTGAAGACCTAGGGTTAGGCCGTAGCACAACTGATCCCATTGCCAGCCCTAAGGGGGTGAAGGCAACCCCACCCAAGGCCAGAATTGAAGTGTATGTCGAAGATGAGCAGGTTGAACAACCCCTGTTAGGTCCTCTGGTCCAAGCTTACTCAAGACCTGCCTCTGATCCATATCCTCGGCCCAAGTTGGTAACCTTCAATGTTGAATCCCTTGCCTCTGAGATGAACAACACCCCCCGCGAGAGGGGCAAGCTGATTCGGAAGCAGGGTGATGTCTTTGCTCTCAACCATATACAACATTGCTCCCCTTGCCAAACCAGAGGAGCCTTCAAGACCCTGCCCCTTTTGGGCTCCACTATGAAGCATGGTACCGTGGTAAGCAAACTGTTGAGGGATCCTTGTCCAACTGGGTACGCGTGCTCCCCAAAGCTGCCCAAGCCTTCAATGCTCGCAAAGCTCTGCTTCTCTCAAAGAAAGACGGGTCGGGGATCCTTCCCCTTCCCTCTGCTATTACATTCAAGAATTCTAAGACAATTGCTGCTTCAAGGACCCTATCTGTTCGTGACTGTCAGCTTGTTGAAACTCAAAAGCGTCCCTCATTTCCTTCCTCTATGGCTCCCATGACATTCAATCCGAAGCTGCAAAGCCCATCCAAGCACCATAACTCCAGGCTGGATCGCAATGTCTTCAAAGGGAGGTGCTTCTGCTGCCTTGCGCGTGATCACCAGCGTAAGGACTGCAGGGACCCCAAGAGATGCCTCTCCTGCGGCAACTGTGGTCATTTTGCCCGTTTGTGCCCCAACTCTTATAAAGCTCCCTCCCATCAACCATGGCCGAACATACACTCCCGCCTCACCTTCCCTTCCCTGCCAACAAGAAGCACCACTCCACCCCAGTCTTATGCTGAAGTAGTCTCCCACCCGCGCCCTCCTATGGCAGGCTCCGTTGCCTTGATCCCTGGTTTTGCCCATCCTCGTTCGTCTGTTGGCTCGGCGACAGTAGTCCCGGGCGAGGCCATGCTCATCGATGACGACAACCTCAAGTGCACTGCTGTCCTACTCTCCCTTATGGATCGGGCCGTCCACGTGACCACATTGGAGGTGGTCACTGCTGTTAGCGTGCAGCTGGGGATCCCAAGAAGCAACATCACCGTCTCCCGTCACTTCCCATAGGAATTCCTTGTGCGTTTCGACCATAGTGAGCAGCAGGCTCTAGCCATCCTGAAGGGTGGCATCTTCCTCAATGGGGCATGCCACACAATCCGTCCTTGGAGGGTGTGGTCCACTTCATCCCGATGGCCATACCACATCAAGATCATTGCTGAGAATCTGCCTCTCCATGCCTGGTCTGAAGATGGCATCAAGCAAATCTTTGGTGATCTGTGCATGTTCGACTGCATGGAGGAAGTGTCCTACACCAGAGAGAGCACAGAATACTGCTCCTTCTGGGCATGGATGGCTGACCCTAGCCTTCTACCATGCACGAAGAAGGTGACCTTCTTCCCTCTCAGGCCTTCACACCTGCTAAATGCTCCTGCGTCACATTATCCTCTAGTTAGTACCTCGGTGGAGATGGTCATCCATATCGAGGAGATCTTTGACTGGTCAGCAAACCTGAACAAGTCTTTGCAGGTTCCCGTCGTCGCCTTCAGCCCAGTCTATCACCGCTTTGACTGGGTCAAGGGAGTGCTGGATGACCTGGCTAACCCTCCGGTGCAGCACCCAAATGATCGGGGCACCCAACCTTGGAATCGAGGGCCTGATGATTCTGATGATGACGACCGCGACTTCTCCAAGCCTCGCGACTCCCTGCGTCGGCCCTTCTCGAAGTTGCACCTCACAGGCGGCTGCCACAAGAATAGGAGGTCGAACCCTCCCCCCCGCCCCCTGCTCCTTCAACTTCGCCCCTGGCAGACACCGTCAACTTCAGGAGGAGGCGAAGGGGGTCTACCATAGGGGCATGCCCATTTCCCCCTCTTTGGTGCGCTCGCGTCGCAGGTGCCCTCGGCGCCGAGACGACGAGGGTTGGGACCGGCGCCGCTCCCTGTCGCCTATCCGCCCCAGTGCACGGCCGCCGGCTACACCGGTAACGGACCCTCTGCTGCTAGCTCCTATTGTCATCACAGATGGTGTCGCCCCGACTTCCCCCTTCGTGCTGCCTGAGGATGACCCCATGCTACTAGAGGCTGCGCTGCACTCAACTACTACTATCACGTCGACTGAAGAGGTGCAAGGACTATGTGGGTCCCCAAGGAGTCCTGATTTGCACATGGTGCCTGTGCCCACGGGGGAGGGGAGCTCCTGCCCGGCTCCAGAAACTCACAACCCAACTCCGAGTTTCTACTCCCAGATGTTCTGTACTCCTGAGCCAGGCCTACTCCCCACCCCTGCTGCTCGTCGTCAGAGAAAGCTGCCAGACCTCTCTGTCCCCCCCCCCCCCCCCCCCCCCCCCCCCCCAGCTCCACCTCGCCGCAGTAAGAGAACAGTTGCTCTGCCCCACATCCCCGTCGCCCAACGAGCAGCTCAGCGCCTGATACGCCAATTTGAGCTGGTTGGCCTGGAGGAGGCCATTGACGATGCTGTCATCAAGAAGTACGAAGACTTCTACAAGGATCTGCTCCCATCCAAGGCCTTAGCTGCTATTCGCACCCTTACAGGACTTTCAGCCCAAGGGTGCTCTGGTGCTGCGGTTGCGCTGGTTGCAGATGAGTTGACAACGCATGCTGCCTTTGCCTAGAGCCATGGAACCCTGCTACCTTTATTCGCTGATAGAAGTGTCAGCACTTATGTTTACCAGTGTTGGATCTGATCTTGTCCCAGGGCTGTTTGTACTGGTCTCTGTAGGCGTTGGTTGTCCTGGGATCTATCCCGTGTTGCTTGTCTCTGTTAGGATGTGTTTCCATCCTGTTTCTAAGTATACGTACCACTGTTTGGTACACTTCAGCAGTTGGGGCGGACTAGCTACCCAACAGATGTTGCATGTTCTGCTTCCTGATGTGATCTTGTTTCTCAATGAGTAATGAACTGATTGTGTTCTGCTGGAATGTGAGAGGATTAAACTCGCCTGTGCGACGTGAGGCACTGAAGCAGCAGGTTGATGCCACAAAAGCTAACCTAGTCTGTATCCAAGAGACTAAGCTGAATCTGATTGACCCATGGATTCTTAAAGAATGTCTTGGCCCCAAGTTGAAGGAATTTTCTTATGTCCCAGCTGATGGTACCAGGGGAGGATTACTGATCTCCTTGGACCTGGAGATAGTCTCTGCCTCCTCTCCCTCTCAATCACCCCACTTCCTCTCAATTTTGGTGCATCACCGTAGTAGTAATAGGGGTTCCTCCTCATTAATGTCTATGGCCCCTCTGTTGATAGTGAAAAGCCAGCCTTCTTGCAAGAGCTTCTGGCCGTCAAACCTGCAGTTGGCGTTCCGTGACTTTGCTTAGGTGATTTTAACCTCATCCTGGAAGCACGAGATAAAAATAACTCCAACCTCAACCGACAACTAATGGACAAGTTTCGACGGACTATTGACAGGGCATATCTTATTGAAATTCCCCTGGTCAATAAGAAGTTCACATGGAGCAATGAGCGAGACTCCCCCACCCTGGTCCGGCTTGACAGAGTTTTATGCAATTTCGCCTGGGATCTCTCCTTTCCAGACTACTCTCTGCTCAATCTCTGTACAGGTATTTCAGACCACTGTCCTCTGGTCCTAGCCCCGCAGCTTCAACCTCGCTGCTATGCCCGCTTCCGGTTCGAGAACTTCTGGACCAAGTTGCCAGGTTTCCTGCCAACTGTGCAGGCTGCCTGGAATATTCAAACAGTGGGCTTCTCCCCTATGTTCAATCTACAACAGAAGTTGAAATCCACCTCAAAAGCTCTGCGGGATTGGAGCAATAGGATGTTTGGCCAAGCAAGGTTGCAACTTCATGTAGCTTACAAGGTCCAATCTCGCCTTGAGATAGGCCTGGAACGTCGGACCCTCTCACAAGAGGAAGGTCTCCTGTTGAAGCAGCTGAAAACCAGAATCCTCGGTTTGGCTGCAGTGGAACGCACACGCCGCCGCCAAGCTTCTCGGGTCATTTGGTTGAAGGCGGGTGATGCTTGTACAAAATTCTTTCACCTCAAGGCCAATGGTCGTGCACGGAAAAAATACATTCCTTGTCTCCGTCGGCAATCAGGAAGCCTCACTTGGACACATGTCGAGAAGGAGGAGTTGCACCGTCATTTCACTTCTGTTCTCGACACTCGTCATTCTCGGGCTCTGTCCTTGAACTGGTCCGTCCTAAATCTACCCCCTATCCCTCTAAATGACCTTGATAGTCCTTTCTAAGAAGAGGAACTGTTCAATTGTGTGGCCAGCCTCCACTCGGAGAAAGCCCTTGGGCCGGATGGCTTCACTGGAGCTTTTTTCAAAGCGTGCTGGCAAATCATTAAAGTAGACGTCCTGGCTGCCTTCACTGCCTTCTACAACCTTCATGTTAGGTCCCTGCACAGTATGAACTCAGCCACAATCACCCTTCTACCTAAGGCTGACGGTGCTGAATCACCCTCAGATTATAGACCCATCAGCCTCATTCACTCCTTTGCCAAACTGGTCTCCAAAGCACTTGCGTTCAGGCTCCAAAAAATAATTAACATGATTATTTCCCCTTCCCAGAGCGCCTTCATCAAGAAGAGGAATATTCAGGACAATTTTCTGTATGTCCAGAGTGTGATTAATCATTGCCACCAGTCAAAAACGCCGATGCTGATGCTAAAGCTAGACATATCAAAGGCCTTTGATTCTCTATCTTGGGAGTATCTTCTAGAGCTGTTGGAGCACAGGGGTTTCCCCCAACGTTGGCATGATTGGTTCGTGACCCTTCTTTCCACCGCTTCGTCCGCGGTCATCCTGAACGGGATCAATGGACCTCTGGTATTCCATCAAAGGGGTTTACGACAGGGCGACCCGCTTTCCCCTTATTTTTTCATCATGGCCATCAATACGTTGGGGTATCTATTTGATCATGCAACCAATTCGAGCCTCCTCACACCTCTTCGGGGTAGATTTACCAGATTGCGGGTATCCCTGTATGCCGACGATGTTGCGCTCTTCATCAACCCAAGTCCCCCGGAGGTTGAAGCCACCTTGCAGATCTTACGATCCTTTGGTGATTCTACCGGACTGGTTGTTAATTGGTCTGAATCTGCTGTCATGCCTATCAGCTGTGACACCTTGGATATGGAGTCTATCCCACCTTGGATATGGAGTCTATCCTTGCAGATTTTCCAGGCCAACGACCCGCCTGGCCCCTGACCTATTTCGGCCTACCGTTACTCCCTGACCGCCTGCACCTCTCCAACTTGCAGCCAGTACAGGACAGGGTTATTAGGCGATTGAAAGGCTGGCAAGGCCAACTACTTTCTTTTGCAGGGAGGCATGAGCTAGTACATACCACTCCGCCGCGGCGGCTTACACGCTGGCTGCTATGAAACCGCCCAAGAAATTTATAAGAATGATTGACAAACTACATCGCCGCTTTCCATGGGCTGGTGATGGCCCGTTCCATGTTGGTAAATGCAAGATCAATTGGTTGACAGTTTGTAGGCCTAAATGCTACAGAGGTCTTGGCATAATGAACCAGTCTCTCTTCAGTAGGGTGCTTCGGCTCAAGTGGCTGTGGGAACAGTGGAGTCCACTGGGACGAGCCTGGCTCGGTGCCCCTCTCCCAGTTGACTCATCGGATATCAACCTCTTTTGTGTAGCTACCAGAGTGCAGGTCGGTAATGGTGATAGGGCTAGCTTCTGGCTCTCCAGTTGGTTGGATGGCAAAGCACCGACCCTCCTCTTCCCTGAACTGTTTGCGAAATGCAAAAGGAAAAACAGGTCTGTTTCCCAAACCTTGATAGGGAATCAATGGATAAGAGACGTTTTGGCTACCACCTCAGTAGACCACCTCGTCTATCTTTTTCGTCTTTGGTTCCTAGTGGAGGAGGCGAAGCAGTCCTTTGATCCGGAGGTCCAGGACTCCATAATATGGCATTTCTCTCCAATGGGTCAATACTCTTGTAACTCAGCATATAGACCGCAGTTCTCCGGTGGGGTGCGGTCCATCTTTCCATCTCTGATTTGGAAGATCTGAGCACCGCCGAGATACAAGTCTTTCGCCTGGCTTTTCCTTCAAAATAGAATATGGACCTCAGATCGTCTAATGGCTCGTGGTTGGCCAAACAACTATTTTTGCCCTCTTTGTTGGAGGAACCTTGAGACTGTCTCCCACTTATTTTTTGAATGTCCTTTTGCTAGGCAATTGTGGTTGCTGGTGAGCAATTGGTTAGGGGAGGCTCAGCTTCACCCAGCTCGTTGGCGGCATGGTACCTCAACACTGGACTGGTTCTATTTGCTTTCTCCCCCTTCGAGGACTGACCGTTGCAGAGGAGTCCGCTCCCTCATACTTGATGTCTGTTGGGCGCTCTGGCGGGATCGGCGCGCACGAAAGTTTCGTAGGCTGTCTGCTGAGTTCGCTAAAAGAGGAGCTCTCCTTATAGACTCTGGCTGGATGCAAAGATGTAGCTAGTGTTCTTGCGCTCGTAACCATACTCTGTAACTCTTCCTCTTCTTGTTCTTGTAACTAAAAGACCTCTTTCCTTCTTAATGATATGAGCCTTTCGGCCTTCCAAAAAAAAGCGATGGGAAAGTCTAGGTTGGGATGCATATCGGAGATAACGAACAGAAGCTGATGCCGTACGAATTTGTAGTGAGCCTCAGAAGGACGGATCGCGTACCTCGTGAGGATCATCTTGGCTACGGTTGCGGCAGAGGAGGGCGTCGCCGGCACGGATCTTGCCGAGGGCTTGGTCTGTTGGTCATGGTCGCATGATTTTGTGACGTTGGGCTCAATGTTTTTTGAAGAGAGGAACTAGGACCGTATTGGGCCGGCCAAATGCAACATAGCACTCTTTGGCCGAACGAATGCTCGCTACTCGATACTGACCGTCAGATTGGGGTCGAACAGCACGCATCACATCGGGGTATCCATGTAATTTTGGCCCGTGACGGCGTGAAAGCCCTAGTTAGGGTTCCTATCCTGCACCTCTCTCCTTATAAATCCGCTCCAGCCGGCGGTTCCGTAAGCCCAGCCATCTGCCGCCGCAACAATCAGCAAGGATGATTGGATCTTGGCGAAGCCCTGCGTCCATGATGACGGCGTTTTTTCTTCCTTCGTTCTCTTCTCGCTATTACGTTCTGGTTCTTTCTGTTTCTTGTAGCTTTCTCCTTCTTTTTGCATCAAATCTGTCTTGTTGAAGGAGAAAGGAACCGTAACGAGCAATGATTCAGGCAGCCCCTTTGTCCGATTCCATGGCAATGGAGGTGTTGCGTTGCTCGGAAAACAATCTTCTGCTCTTCAGATTGGCTGAGGGGGGAGTTCGCCTTCCCCCATTGAGGCTGGTCTAGTAGTCTTAAGAACATCTCAAATCTTGATGAATCTTGTTTTTTTTTCTTAGAGCTGTTTTTATTCTTTTCGGCGTTCTTTTTCGGTACCAATTTTGACAAGAGTTTTGGAAAAAAAAAAGAACTGCATTTTTATCAAAGAACTAGAATTGACATCTCGAACGGCAGAAGGCACCGCTGGAGGCGTCGAGGCTGCTCTGCTCGTAGGTCAAGCGGAGTCCAATGGATACTGAACTATACTGGTTAGTGCAGATATGCACGAGCAACAGACTAGTGTTGCGAATAGCCTGTGAGTTGAAATTAGGAACACCGCCATAACAACACTGTTAATAATTTTAGGTAAAACATGATGCAAAAGGGAGCAGTGGTCTTCAGCTTGATGAGCAAGTCGAAAGGTCTAATGGTGGCAATTTGGGGGTGATTAAAGGGATGTCGGAGGCCATCGTGTTTGATCGGGCCTGCACAGCGATCGGCGAAGTCGTGGATCCGGCAAAGAGAGGTGAAATGGATCCGGCAAAGAGAGGTGAAAGTTGAATTTTGTAGTTCACCCAAATCACCGCAATGAGTTCGTGGCCATTGGTGCTATCGTGGCTGGAAGCATTTATCTTGGAGTAATTGTCCACAAGAAATTCAGTAAAACGACATACTTCGAGCATGTGGTATGTGGCCTGCGGGATAGGATCCCTTGGCTAGAGAAAATATTCTCGTTCAACGAGGCCGGTCTAGAGGAACAGCCATTTATTTCTCTTGCCGAAAATGCTTGAGCTCAGGAATGAACACCACTGGTAGAGGGAGGTGAATCGTTTCAAGAGAACCAGACCAGCAAAAGGAAGAATTTAAATCAAACGTATTTGATACAATTGGATTATGCTTGATTCTGAACCATGACGATATGCTTTAGGAGCGAGTATTGGTTGGCTCATTGGCTGGACGGGAATAACGACCGGGTCGGAGGGCCGCGCAACGGCTCTTGCGCGTCGCATGGTGGCGGCAGCAGTGGCGGAGGTTGTTCCTTCATGCTATGCTGATGGCGGCGGCGGTGGTGGCGCCACCGGCGGCCGACGTAGTGCCTGCACGCTGTATCTACCATGTATTGGCGGCAGATCGGGCCTTTTTGAGGACGCCAGTTCGGACGCGGCGATGGCGGCCCCACCCCTTCCCGGCTAAGCACGGCAACCGGCGACAGCGAATTCGAAGCGGACAGAGTAGCCAGGATGGCCAAGAGAGCGAAGAGCTTGAACAGACTCATTGCTTGGCGAACAACTGGTTGTTGTCGCTGATGCGAATGCCATGGGCGATATTTATATCGAGCAAACCTGATGGTTACTTTGACTGCCTAAAAATCTGAGGTCTTCGTGAGTCGAAATGCGGATCCACCTACGAAAATGAAGTCAAGTAAGGCGATTAGGTTGACTGAATTATTGCGAAGGAGTGATATGCGCACGAGGAAGCTGGGCAAAACAACTTCGTCGAAACTTCCTGCAGATTCCATACTAAGCATCCATACTACTCCACATGCTTACAAAAGTATAATATCACACAAGAATGAATGAATACGTACGCGGAATGCTACTGAACAGCGGAAAAGATGGACTTGGCACGTTCTAAAATAACACTGCGCCACGATCTTGAAGTGCAGCTCCATGAGACAACCTCGTGTACGGTAAGGAGCGTGACATGTCTCATCTTGGCAATAACGAACAAATCAGCGATTTAGCCGACATCTCGGAAATGTAAACGACGACTTGACTGCCTCGTGCACGGTGCAGATTGATGCACGCAGTTAGCCAGTTGCGGGGTGTTCCCCTCGGAAAAGTATGATCACGGTATGACAGAAGTCATTGTACAGTGCCATTGGCTGTTCAAATGGTCATTGTCCAACGTCGAACTGAAATTTCGGCCATTAAACTTCTCTGAAACAATTTTTTATTCTATTTGTTACAAGCTTTTGCTGCGTAAATATAAGACTCCTAAAAGTTTTTTTACTGCATTCTGTGAGATAAGTGTATTTTGGGATAATATTCATAGTTTTTTAGGTGAAATAGCCAAATTCATCCCTCATCATTTAACTAAAACTCAATTTCTTAAGCTTTTAAACAAGTGAGTCTAGTCTGCTAAACATTGATTTTGTTTGAGTCTAAATTCGTTCCTTATCTGTGGTGGCATTTCACTCGGCATGTACAATCACTAATGAAGTGTGATAAATTTACAATGTGTCACTATCTGCTATGTTTTTACGGAAATCCTCTTTCTCAGGTGCCTGAGCTCCACAAATATTCCAGGCAACATGCTAACCGTTGATCTACTTTAAGATTCGTGCGGCTCACCTATCTCCTCAACCCTAGCCATCGAGTACCTTTGACTAAGCTTAAAGACTCGCCGTCTTACCGTGCCCAACATTAGAAGCTAAGCATAGATGTTGATGATGGCAGGAAATGTCCTATCTGTCATGTCGCTGCATCCTACCCGTCAGCAGTGTGGAGTAGCACTGTGGCACCTTCATTTTGATGGGATTGGGCATAGTAGCACCTGACAGGGGCGTGCGCCACACTCGTGCGTTTGGGGAATCTGCGTGTCTTTAATGCGCGAGTGGACAAAGCACATCGCTCTTAACTCCCGTGACCTACCGTCGAGATCAAATCGTTGGTAAGTGTCACCGGAGCTGCCTTTTCGGGGGAGGTCGGGTCCTGTGCCACGGGTCACGTGGCAGCTTTGGAGACCACCTCTTAGGAGAGGCAGGGTCCGACTCTGCAGGACACATGGCGGCCTCGGGGCCCATCTCTAATTGGTATCAGAGCCACATGTTGACTATAGGACGCAACTTAGATAGAATGAACATTTTAGAGCACATAGGAGCACTCAGGAATCAATGTGTTTTTGTTTGATGTGTTGTTTGCTATATATTGTTTCCTTGTGTGCTTAATAGAGGATTTTGGGATGCTTTAGCATTTCCATGTCCATATAAGCTAGTGTAGGTAGTCATTTAGTTTCATATCCCTTGATGCATATAGTTGGAGATGTTTCCTAAATTCTTACATATTGTTTTTCTTTAGATGGTGAGGACTCGCAACCAGAGGGATGACAATGATGAGGAGGAGAACAATGGAGCACCTCATAACAACAATGGACAAGGACCTGCCCAGGGAGCTATCAACCTTGAGCAGCTATTGGCGATGCAAAACTTGCTCATGCAGACCATGATACAGACTATAGGATAGCTGTAGGCTGGCAACAACAACAATCAGCCCCACAACCGTTGCTCAGGCCGCCGAACCTATGGATGTCGATGATTGACTCAAGTCCGTGGAGAAGAATCTAGCTATTGTCCAATGCAGTGACCGAGAGAAGTTTCTATTTACTTCTCATCAACTAGTTGGAGCAGCTGCCGATTGGTGGGACTCTTTATGCAATGCTCATGAGAATCAAGAGAGGATTACTTGGGCTGAATTCAAGGAGAGCTCTGTTCTCATTATGTGCTAGAAGGTGTTATGATCTTGAAGAGGCAAGAATTTGAAAACTTGAGGCAAGGAAGATCGGGCGTAGGTGAATATCTCAATAAATTCACTCAACTTTCAAGGTATGCGCTTGAGGACGTGAGCTGAGACAGTCGAAAACAATACTTGTTCATGACGGGCTTGAACAGTGAGATCCAAGTGCAATTCCTCAATTGTGATTATGCCAACTTCCAGAAGCTAGTGGACAAGGCAATTGCTGTGGAGAACAAGGTCCATGAGATGGAACTAGATAACAAGAGGAAGGCGTCATACCAAGGACAACAATAAGGAAGTAATGTGTGCCCTCGCTTCACACCACCCAATGCACCTTATTACAGTTCTTCTGCTCCTGTACAACGCCCTGGATTTACACCGCGCCCAACTCAGTTTGTGCAGCAGTGCCCTGTCATGCATGCACCTAGGCCTCCAATGCATTTTGAACCTCGTGCCAACTTTCCTGGTGCAAATGTTCAAAACTAAGTCCGTCCAAATTCTGGTGCAGCAAAGAAGTGCTATACTTGTGGAGAAGCTATACACTTTGCACATCAATGTCCTAAGTCAGGCCTTGGTAAAGGAAGCAATGCACCAAGACAGAACCCAAGACCCAATGGAGGAGTGCCACAAGGGAATAGTGGACAACAAAATTTTGCTCGTGGCAACGTGAACCATGTATCAACGGAGGAAGCTCAACAAGCGGATGACGTGATCATTGATATGTTTCTCGCAAACTCCAACCCGCGACTATGTTATTTGATTCTGGAGCATCGCATTCACTCATAGCATTGAAATATGTTGCCAAGTATGGTTTGCCTATCTCTCATATGAAGTTTAATCTATTGGTTAAGTCTCCTGGAGGAGATATGAGGACAAATATAGTATGTCCAAATGTAAGCCTTAGAATCAGGGGGGTAGACTTCTTTGCCAACCTTATAGTTTTGGATTCTCAAGGATTGGACATTATACTTGGTATGTACTGGTTGAGGAAGCACAACGGAGTCACTGAATGTGCCACAAAGACGGTAAAGTTGACCAATGAGGAAGGGATCACCATAGAATTTGAAGAAACCCAGCATGCACCGAAACAAGTGGAGCTAAATCACATGGATGATGCTGCAATTGAGGAGATCCCGGTGGTGTGTGAATTTTTGGACGTGTTTTCGGACGAGTTGCCAGGTATGCCACCTGATCGAGACATTGAGTTTGTTATTGAATTAATACCTGGAACTGCACCTATAGCTAAGAGGCCCTATAGGATGCCTCCTAAGGAGTTAGCGGAGCTCAAGAAGCAAATTCAAGAGCAACTAGAGAAGGGTTTTATTCGCCCAAGCTCTTCACCTTGGAGAGCGCCCGTGCTATTTGTGGACAAGAAGGATGGATCCCAAAGGATGTGTGTGGATTACCGAGCTCTCAACGAGGTGACAATCAAGAACAAGTATACCTTGCCCCATATAGAGGATTTGTTTGATCAGATGAAGGGTGCTTGTGTGTTCTCCAAGATTGATTTGAGGTGTTACTTCCATATGAAGATTAGACCCTCAGACATACCCAAGACAACTTTCAGGACACGGTATGGATCTTATGAGTACACCGTGATGTCATTTGGATTGACAAATGCACCTGCCTACTTTATGTACCTCATGAATAAGGTCTTCATAGAGTACTTCAATAAGTTCATCGTGGTGTTTATTGATGATATAATGATCTACTCGAAGGATGAGAAGGAGCATGAGGAACACTTGAGGCTTACGTTGCAGAAATTGAGGGAGCATCAATTGTATGCCAAGTTCAACAAGTGTCAGTTTTGGTTAAGGGAAGTGTCATTTTTGGGTCATATCATCTCAGGAGGAGGAGTACCGGTTGACCCTGGAAAAGTGAGGGACGTGTTGAAGTGGGAACCACCGCAAAGTGTAAAGGAAATAAGGAGTTTCCTTGGGATGGCTGGATATTACCGTCAGTTCATCAAGTACTTCTCCAAGATAGCCAAGCCAATGAAGGAATTGCTAATGAAGGGGAAAGATTTCCAATGGACCCAAGCTTGTCAAGACAGTTTTGAGGAATTAAAGAAGAGGTTAACAACAACCCCAGTTTTGATATTGCTGGATGTGAGCAAGAGTTTTGATATTTATTGTGATGCATCAAGACAAGGACCTGGATGTGTGCTCATGCAAGAAGGTCAAGTGGTTGCATGTGCATCAAGACAATTAAAGAGACATGAGCAGAATTATGCAACACATGATTTGGAACTAGCAGCCGTGGTACACGCATTGAAGATTTTGAGACACTATATCCTTGGTCATAGGTGTGAGATTTATACAGATCACAAGAGTTTAAAGTACATATTCACACAAACGGATCTGAATTTGAGGCAATGAAGATGGTTGGAGCTCATCAAGGATTATGATGTGGGAATCAATTACCATCTAGGAAAGGCTAATGTAGTGGACGATGCTTTGAGTCGGAAAGGAGTAAGTCACCAACTCACAGTTCGAGAGCTGCCATCCGAGTTATGTAAGGAGTTTGAACGGTTGAACCTTCGATTTGTCAATGAGATGGGAATAATGGAGTTAAATCAAACCTTGGAGCAAGAAATTCGAGAGGGTCAAACAAAGGATGAGAAAATTCAGGAGATCAAAGAAAGGACCCAAGAGGGAAGATAATTCAGATTTGACGAGGATGACCATGGTACCTTATGGCTCAAAAAGAGGATTGTTGTGCCTAATGTGAAACATATTCGAGAGACAATACTTAAAGAGACACATGACTCGCCATACTCAATTCACCCGGGATGTACAAAGATGTACGAAGACTTGAAGACATGCTATTGGTGGGCTAGCATAAAAAAGGACATCGCTGATTATGTAGCATTGTGTGATGTGTGCCAACGAGTCAAAGCGGAGCATCAAAGACCAGCTGGACTATTGCAGCCATTGTAGATTCCGGAATGAAAGTGGGAAGAAATCGACATGGAATTCATAGTTGGATTGACACGTACCCAGTCCGGATACGACTCGATATGGGTAATTTTGGATCGGTTAACTAAATCAGCTCATTTTATTCCTGTCAAGACCATCTATACCACTGCGAAGCTAGCAGAACGGTATATGGAGCATATTGTGTGCCGACATGGAGTACTGAAGAAAATAGTGTCGGATAGAGGTTCTCAATTTACCTCTAGGTTCTGGGAGAAACTGCATGAAGCATTGGGAACAAGGTTAAATTTCAACTCAGCGTATCACCCTCAAACGGATGGATAAACTAAGAGGACCAATCAGATTTTAGAGGATATGTTAAGATATTATGCTTTGAAGCATGGGGAAAGTTGGGACAAGAGCTTGCCATATGCGTAATTCTCGTATAACAACAGTTACCAAGCAAGTTTGAAGATGGCACCATATGAAGCACTATACAGAAGGAAGTGTAGGACGCCCTTGTGTTGGAATGAGATAGGGGAGAATCAAGTATTTGGACCGAATGTGTTGCAAGAAGCTGAGAAACAAGTGCAGATTATTCGTAAAAACTTGAGGGCTGCTTAATCAAGGCAAAAAGGCTATGCGGACAATAGGAGGAGACTTCGTTTATCTCAAGGTGTCACCTATGCGAGGTCATAAGAGGTCTAACATAAGAGGCAAGTTAGCACCTCACTATATTGGACCATTCAAGATTTTGGACAAAAGAGGAGAAGTGGCATATAAGTTGAAGTTGCCAACTCATCTTTCAGATGTACATGATGTTTTTCATGTTTCCCAGCTCAAGAAGTGCTTGAGAGTACCGGAAGAACAAGTGCCAATGGAAGACTTGGAACTAGAGGCAGATTTGACTTATGCTGAGCAACTGGTAAAAATCTTGGAGACAAAGGAAAGAGTCACAAGAAACAAGGTCATTGAATGGTGTAAAGTTCAATAGAAGCATCACATAGAAAAAGAAGCAACATGGGAGCTGGAGGATGATATCAAGAAGGAGTTTCCCTATCTCTTCTCTTCCGCGTCGAATCTCGAGGGCGAGATTCATTTTAAGCGTGGTAGGTTTGTAACACCCTCATTTTCATGCATCATGCCCTGCATCCATCATTAAATACGTTTAACATTGAGCAACATAAAAAGGAACAAGTTTAAAATGAATTAGAAACAAAACCACACTTAAGAATTCTGGGAAGTGCGGACTAGTCCGTTTTTGGTGCGTAATAGTTCAATTTTACTCTGACCTCGTTTGGACTTGTCCGTTTTGCTGCGGACTAGTCTGTTTTTCTCTATGGACACTTTCGGACTTGTCCGCTCCTATGCGGACTAGTCCGCTATTCCAATTCCTTGGAAATTTGCTAAGTCCCTGGACTTGTCCGAACTTGTCAGGTATTCCAGCAGACTTGTCCGATTTTGGCCAGACTTGTCTGTTTTCCCCTCTGGATAAGTTCGGACTTGTCCGATGTCTAGTCATGACTTGTCCGATATCTCTTTGTCTAACTTCGGACTAGTACGACCCTTTTCGAACTTGTCTGGTAAATCGCGACTCCGAGTTGATCTTTTGTTTCACGACTTCTTTCTTTGGTTTTACGTTAAGTGGGCCTAGGGACGTTGTGCCTAACTCTTTTAGAGCCCATTTGAGACTCCAAACCGACCCCTACTCACCTCAAACTCGAAATCCACCCAACCCTAGCCCTCCACATCTATATAAACAACCCCACCCCTTGGCTTGACATCTAATTGCCACTTTTCAACCACACCCAAACCCTAGTTCGTGGGAGCCACCATCAAAGAGGGAGAAGGAGATCCCAAGCAAGAAGAAGAAGAGGAGGAAACGAAAGAGGATCAAAATCTCCATCAAGTTTTTGTTCTTCATCGCCAATTCATGTTCAAGTTCTTCATCAACCCTATATCGTCAAGATCCAAGTGTTGCCTCCAAAACTCTTGATTCTTTGGAGCCCTAAACACCCGGTGTACCTTCTACTTCCTTTTTCTTACGTGAATTCAACCCCGTTTCTCCAAATTCACGTCGATCTAGAAAATCCTAGTTCGTTGTATCTGCGACGAGCGGACTAGTCCGGTCCCCTGCGGACTTCTCTGATTTTGCAATCTGTTTCCTGTTGAATTAAATCTAAATTAGATCGAATCAACTCTAAACCTGTATAAACTTGTTAATAACCATTAGAACTAGTTAGTAAATATTAAAAGCAACTCATTAACTAGTTTTACTTTGCTTTTGCATTAATCATGCATGTCATGCCATATTGAGTAATATATGTGCACTTATTGATTGTAATTCTTGTCTTGTATGATCGTTGCACGATTTAGACGGAGTTGCGCTAGAGAGTGCTGCAGAGGATCTCCAGCACCAAGAGTTTGAAGAAGTTGACTCTAACCAAGCCCAAGAGCAAGGCATGTGTCCTTGAACATATTGATCCAGCTTTGACAATAAATGTTTTGTTTGCAAAACTGCATGCTTGTGTCAATTTGATGGGAATCCTATGATAGGAAGTTTACTAGTTTTGTTTAACCACCCTCGCCACCTGGAATACATGGTAGAGAGCCGGGATGAGCTTTTTACCTTTTTGCTCCGCTTAATTAATTGTGATGGAAAACAACGATACTATTTAATTATGCATTAATGAGATTATGGTTAATATGAACTGGTTAATATGACACGGTAATGGGTGATCTAAGCAAGCCTGATATGTGGATGGGTTGAAAGACATGGTGGTTTGCTTGCTTTAGATCTAAGGACCGGTTCATGCGAGAATAAGCCAGGACAACAGTGCCACCACGAGGCCAAGTATGAGTGCGGTGTAGCTGATTAATTAGGGTTTTGCCAGTGCTGTTTGGACCATTAAGGATGCTCGGGGAAGGGGTATTCGGATTGGGTTTGTTGACGATTTGTGGGACTAACCTGGAATCCGAATGACTCAAGAGGGGACCCTTGGTTGAAGATGTGCTCAGTTGGAGACATCGCCACCGGTGAAACCTCATCGGGGTCTAAATAGGCTAGCAATCGCTTTGTAAAGGCTATTTTGTGATCTCTTGGCCATACACCAAAGGAAGTGTATTGGCATAAGGGAGGTTCTTTAGTCGTCGACGGGTGATGAAATCACAAACATGTGGGTAAAGCGGTACAAACTCTGCAGAGTATTAAAAACTATCATGATAGCCGTGCTCCCGGTTAAGAGCACCTGGATGACCTACATGATTAGAGGGAACTTGGA
Source organism: Tuctoria greenei (assembly GCA_036927565.1). Taxonomy (NCBI): domain Eukaryota; kingdom Viridiplantae; phylum Streptophyta; class Magnoliopsida; order Poales; family Poaceae; genus Tuctoria; species Tuctoria greenei. The sequence continues at coordinate 272,692,632 of JAYESD010000002.1, read as the reverse complement.
ATTGGGATGATTTTTGGGATGGTTATGGTTTGGTACTGGTTATGGGATGGTGTTAAGGTTTATGGCAATGGATATGGTTAATGGTAATGAGAAATCTGGTATATGAATGATGGTCTTGAAATATAGACTGGTATTATGATAACTACATGGTTTATGATGGGCTTACTTCACATACATATAATGTACTACTTTCTGAATGTTTTAATGTACTTTTCAACACTCAACTATATTCTTCATTGGTATCAGTTACATGTCATACTTTCCACACTTGCTGAGTACGACATGTACTCGCTCTTGCAATCCCCCCAACAGTTGCAGGTCAGATTTGGGAGTAATGATGATAATACGGAGTTCTAGGCCGTGTTTACCATTAGCTTTGCTTGTGGTGTTGATTGGAGTTGTGCATATATACCCTATTGCTTAGCTGCTTAGTTGCTTAATTAGTTTATTTCCGCTGCATTAGTTCAAACTTGTCATTAATATTCATTAGAGCTTGTATTCGAGGATATTATGGATTGTGTAATAAATTTTTTTAATTAATCTTGTCTTGTGGTAATTTTCTGTATATCGTTTGTGATGCACTTGTGTATGTGTGTTGAACATCCTCGGCACACATATACTGCACTTGGTTCATTTTCGTAACTGGGTGTCACAGAACGCAAAGTCGATGAATATCTTGATTGCTTGATCCTCTTTCGTTTCCTCCTCTTCTTCTTGCTGCTGGATCTCCTATTGATGGCGGCTCCCACTAACTAGGGTTTGGTGGTCTTTCAAAAGTGGAAAAGAGATGAGAAATTGGGGTGTTGGGTTGTTTATATAGGGGTGGAGGTGTAGGGTTTGATGGATTTAGAGTTTGGGGGTGGGTGGAAGCCGGTGTGGGGTCCCACATGGGCTCTGAAAAGGTTAGACATGATGTCCCTGGGCCCACTTAAGGTAAAAACCCAAAACAAGTCATGGAGTAAAAGATTGATTCGAAGTCGCGAATCTTGGACAAGTCCGCACAAGACCGAACTAGTCCGATAGCTAGTCAGAGAGAAAATGGACAAGTCTGGCTAAAATCGGACAAGTTTGATATTAAGCAGAGAGCAAAACGGACAAGTCCAACATAAAACGGACAAGTCTGGGGGTTTGACATTTTTTCCAAAAAAAACTGGATGATCAGACTAGTCCGCAGCAAACACGGACAAGTCTGGAGTCTCAACAGAGGGGTAACCGGACTAGTCCAGGGTCCATGTCCAGACAACTCCGCTCTTACAATAGGTTTTAATTTGGCTCTATAATTATAATTCATTTAAACTTATTTCTTTTTGTGTAGCTTGATGTTAAACATGTACAAGAATGTACGCAATGCATGATGGATGAAAATAAGGGTGTTACACTTCGTCTCGAAATGAAGCCTATAGCACCAATGCCTCAAGGTGTTGCACTCTTCTTCAAGAGTCTTGCTTTCGTAGTCGAAGGCGAGCTGGACTTGACAGAGACTGGAAAAGGAGTTTTTCTATCGACAGCGCCAAAGGAGTTGGCTCTAGAGTAGCCTGAATTTCTTTCGCCCACTCTAGTGGGTCTTCCAAGATGACTGAGGGGCCCCAAGGCGCGAGCTCCCTCTCCAGCAACTCCACGTCGGCTGGACCAATCGACAGAAGTTCTTCCACATCCACAGCACTCGGAGCTGATGTGGAAGGTCCCCCTACCGGATCTTCTATTGTCAGCTCAGTAGGTGGAGGACCCATAGACGCCTCTTCAAGGTGCTCCGGTTTGTACATGGACACCTCTGAAGTAATCGTCTCTGGGGCTGGCATTGAAGCTTCGCCCGGAGCTGCCAGCACTTCCGGCTCAGGGGCCGAAGCTTCAACTAGTTCCGGCTCACAGGCCGGAGCTTCAGTTATTTTCGGCTCAGATGCCAGAATTTCTGCTATCTCCAGCTCTTCTGCCGGAGCTTTAGCCGTCGGCTCTGAAACTGTCGACGCTTCATCACAAATCTCTCCCCCGTGGTCCGGCGCTACCACGGGAGCTTCTGGTGTAGTCACTGGATCCAGCTCCACGACAGCATGCATCGGAGCTGTCGTGTCTTCATCCACCACTTGGGGAGGCATAGAGATTGAAGTAGGAGCCTCTGCCTGCACAGCCTCAGTTGCCGCAACAGCGCCGAAGCTTCAGCTTTCTTCTTCGACATCCTGGAAGCAAAAGATCAAAAAATTCAAAACATGAAAATGATAAAAATAGCAACTCAAGGTGAGAAGACAATGCTTACCTTGGGAGACTTCCACCCCAGTCGCCGCAAAACTTCTTCTTCTGAGGGCCGGAGTTAGAGCCCACCGGACCTGGTGAGGCAGAAACTCTGAACCTCGGTCGGGATCTTGCTGCAGTAGCAGGTGTCGCCTCAGCCAGGACCTCCCTCGGCTGGGAAGGCCCCCAGGACCAAGAACCCGCAACTGACACTTGGATCGGGTCGACTTGCCAGAGCTAGCGCCCTTCATGGACGCCGGCTCCAAAGAACGTGTCGCCATCAAAACTCTGCTCGGCCGACGGGAGGAAGCTGCTGGAGGTGGAGCCGACCTGAGGGAGCTCCTGTCAGCATGCCTCAGCTTCCTCTTCTAGCTAGAAGATTCGACCGACTCCTTGCCCGTGCCTTTGCCCTTGCCGGCGTCATCGAACCTCTAGCTTGGAGCAGTGGGAGTGATCCTTTCCGAAGTTGGGAATGGCAATCCCGATGATCCTACGCTTCTCCACTAAGTCGAGGTCGTCTAGCTCTGGCATTCCCTTTCGAAGATCCCTCCTGACCTCAGAAACCATGTTCAGAGGGAGGAAGTCCACCGGCGGGTTCAAGGCGCCTTGGGAGATGGCTTCGTGTTGAAACTTCTAGAGACGGAGCTTCAAAGCTTCATTATCCAAGTTAGTCTGAAAACCAGCTTTGATCCGGTTGTGTTCCATCTTGCTGTTGAAAGCCCACACGAGACACTCCCTTGTCTTCATCGGAGCCCACCTATTGACCAGGAAGTTGCTGAAGACCATCTGAGGGGTCACTCCACCATCCACACATTGCTGGATCTTGGTCAGGATAGGCTTGTAAGCATCAGACAGCTCCAGAACAACATTCCAAGCATCGGTGTCGACATTGGGGAGGCCCTTTGGCAACTCCAGCCTGTCGTGATGATCCACAGTGATGATCACCCAGTCTTTCTTCAAGTTGTCCCACTTCCCGGAGGGGAAGGACTTCAAGTACTTGAAGGGACAGTTCTTGCGCTTCACGAAGTAGTAGAAGCATTTCAACTCTGTCCCCTTCCCTATAGTGTGGACTATGAAGAAGGTCCAAAAGAGCTCGATGCTTGGTGGCATGCTCACCCACATCTTGCAGAAGTGGACGAAGTTCGCCACTAGCAAGAATGAGTGAGGTCAGAGGTGATAAAGCTGGAGCCCGTAGAAGTCCAGCAACATCAGGAGGAAGCTTGAAAAAGGCGGGATCAGCCCCACCGTGGCATACAATGAGAAATAGACGATCTCTCTGGTGTGTTTCTTCTTGAAGGGAAGCTTGCCGAGGCGGATCGAGTTGTCGAAGGAGTCACTGGACCATCCCATGTAGGTCCGAACCCTCACTAATTATTCATTGCTCTTGATCTTGCTGTGGGGAAGACCCAACTCCATCGTGGCAAAGTGGAGCGAATGTTGGAAAAGCTAAGCAAAGGCAGAGAGGTTCTGAGTGCAAGTTCGAATGAAGTCGTAAAGAGTCCTCAAACCGTGCAAGCTTTCCTTCTTAAGTAAGCCTCCACAATGCTTGGATGGAAATCCCGATGAGATCAAAATCACATTTCAAAAATCTACCCCGTTAATGAAAAATGGGCCCGGGTCCACTTCGGCGAAAAAGTCAAAGTTATCACACTAGGTGAACCACTGTCATGATAGGAAGTTGGAAGCCCGAGGGCGACAGCCTGACAAGGCGCTTGCAACCGATACAGTTTTCGTATTGGAAACTGACCTTCAATTGCATGAGATTTGCACACCCAGATCTCACCTACCGCATCAAGAGGAGCCATGTGGCGATGATTTAACTGCAGACCGTCGCCCCAATGGCTCATGAAAATACCTTTGAAGCTACAGCGCAGGAATCAAAGATGGACCCACCGCTGGTAGGATAACTTCACCCAAAGGGTTTCTCCCAGAGGTGGGCCCGAGGGCCACTATCGGTACCCTGCGTACTCGGTACCCCACGACACCGCAAGTAAAGTTACGGAGTTCCACCTGTCCGAGTTGAAGACCTCCAAAGGCTCCATGTGTCCCGCAACACTGGACTCGCCTCCCTCGTTCGGGTAGCTCTGGCACTACCACGTGTAATGCAAGGTCGGACCAAACTCCCTTCATAGGGAAGCTCCGATCATGCCACGTGTCTAGTGACCCCGGACCTAACCCCCAATAGAGGAAAGCTCCAGTGCTGCCACACGTATAGTAGCTCTGAACCTGCCTCCCCATAGAGGGAAGCTCTGGAGCTTCTACATGTCAAGCCTCCGGACCTAAGCCTGCAACAGGAAGACTGTGGGATCTCCAACGGCGCGGACATTCAAAGGCTATTAAACAATCGTTACAGGACCTGATTACATGTCATTAGTGTCGTGTTAATGACACACGATCAGAGGACTGTTAGTACTGGTAACGCCACTATTAAGGCATGTTATCTCACTATTAATTATATTTAATACATGTATATCGTGTATTAGGTGATTAAATACCACCAGAGCTACATGTCGAGTCAGGCTAATAATGTAGCGGCCAGTCCTTGGACTATAAAAGGATTGGGTCGCATGATCAGAGACAACTAAGCTCAGACGCACACAAGCAACCACACACTCATACAATCAACAATCACCCAGTGGAGTAGGGTATTACGCTCAGGCGTCCCAAACCACGTAGAAATCTCCTGTCTCATTGTCTCATTCTAAATCTTACGCGCGTCCCAACCAAATACGAACCTCTGCGGACTACGTTTTAGTAGTACCGGGGGAAGTGTCCTAGTCCACACTTCGACAAGTCATGACTTCAATGCCCACTCCTCTCCTCCCGATGATGCTCTTCTAAAAAAGAGTAAAGTGGTAGTAAAGAAAGCATTGAGCATGGATGGTGTCGGTGCCAGCTCAACCGTACCTAGAAGGAGCGCCAACAAGGGGAAAGGACTTGCAAGTGGTCCCATTGGTCCGCTCAAAATGAAGTCACCTATGCAGCGCAACAGGCAGCCATCAGAAAATGACTTCATGGGGAAAGGAAATGAGTTAGCTGACAAGTTCAGAAAGATTGAAACTTATGAGCAGCCAAAGCAATCTCCTGATAAAAATTTTGGAGCCACTTCCATGCTGACTACTATGAGCATGTGTACATGAAGATGCAAAATCCCGTGGTTGCTAGTCAATGGGTGGACATGACTTATTTACAATCCAAGAACTGTCAAGTATATCATGAAGTCTTGGAGGCATTGGAGAGGCATGGCTTGAAGGATCTTCTATCCTTCCGATATAATTGGAACAATAAGTCATCACCCAATTTTACTCTACTCTCTACTTCGCCCAAGATGATGGGGATAAGATGATTTGGATGACATATGGTTCCAAGTATAGTGTCACTTATGAGGAATTTGCCAGGATACTTCACCTTGAAGATACCTTGAACAATGAGCTCAATATTCATAACTTGAAGCCTTTGGAAAAGGATGAGATAGAATTCCTCTATGATACAAGAATGTCATACAAGTCTCCTACCACCAAGTACTTGAAGCCATTCTTTGCCGTACTTAATAAAGTTTTAAGGAAGACTATTGCTCCAAAGGATGGAGATGCAGGAACAATTCAAAAAACTTTAAGGACATTGATGAAAGTGATAAGCAAGAAAAGGACCTTCAATGTCTTTGAATATATCTACAATTACATTGTGAACATCTCAATCACTCCAAATAGGTCCTGTGGCTATGCACCTTACATCATGTTCATGATTGAGAGGGTCACCGGCCTTGAGTTTGTTAAGGATGTTGAGCACACCAGCCTCAAACCCCAGAAGCCTACAATCTACACTGTTCTCTCTGCTCCTGCCTCACCTGCAGTGGAACAGAGGCCTAAGCAAGCTCATGAAGGCACAAGGACTCCATTTGCTACCTCTGCTCCTCCATCATCCAAAGAATCCTCCAGTGGTGTGCTGAAAATGCTCTCCTCCGTCTTTGCATCCTGCCGCAAAGTGGAAATTAAACAGCACAAGGAAAGCCTAGCTAGAAAGATACATGAAAGCAATATACGAGAAGCTATATATTGAGCCAGTGGGATCACCTCAAATATCGGATGATTCAAAAGAGAACATCTTTGATATGGCACCCCTCACGGAGCAAGAATTGGCATCATTTGGACTAGCTGGTGTCTTCGCTCCTCCTCCTCAGCATGCATATGAATATGAAGATGAAGATAGAACTGAGAGTGAGGGAGGGAGTGGCGATGAGTGATTCCCCTCAATGTTTCCCTTTTTGGTGCCTTGATGCCAAAGGGGGGGAGATTGAGACTGGTATTATTTACTTGTAAGCCTCAAGGACTAGTGATCATGAACATGTAGCTTAAATTTCAAATTATTGTCATCTCTTTTGGATGTGCCTATTTTATTTAATATGAATGTGTGATGCTAGTTTAATATTACTGCGATGGTTGCTGCTATAATTGTTATGCTCTTAACTTTTCTTATCACATTAATTGATCACACACATGTTATAGGCACCCCACCATAAAGAGTGCATATATGTGAGAAGTTTTTATTGCTCATTTGTCATTCTCATATATGCTCACTTTATGAAAATCAATTTTTACTCTTAATTATGAAATCTCAATTGGTTGTCATCAATCACTAAAAAGGGAGAGATTAAAAGTGCATCTAGGCATTCCATTGTGGGTTTTGGACGATTCATGACAAACAAATGAGATCCTAATAAATTCATTGAGATGAATGCAGGCCAACAAAGATTAGATATTATAGTGCAACCAAAAAGTTAGAAAATAAGAAGTGAGAAAGGAAGAGTCCCAAATGATCAATGGAAGCGCAAAGTAGACATAATTGTATAGGATGTTTGTGAGAGACACATCCGAAGAGCTCATGTCTTTGCGTAGAGGGTAAGAGCTAAAATCAATCTAAGTAATTCACTGAGCACCAGACATGTCCGCTCACTGAGCGAACTAGTCCGTTCGACTTTCTGATGTCACAACTCACAGAGAACCGGACAAGTCCGAACACACACCGGACTAGTCTGTTAGACTTTCTGATGTCACAGTTCACTTAGCACCGAACAAGTCCGAACACACACCGGATAAGTCCGTTAAAATCTGCGTTGTTTCAATTCACTTAGAACCGGACAAGTCTGAACACAGACCGAAGAAGTCCATTCAACTTTCTGAAGTTTCACTCAGATAAGTTGAAAAACACATTTCACATTGGACCGGACAAGTCTGTCTCATTGCGGACTAGTCCGATCATCTTTCTATAATCATAATGGTCTAGTCCGATGGACTCTCTGTTCCAATACGGACAAATTTGGTATACCTCACACAAATTAGGGGTTTTAGTGTGCTGCACATTCCACGTGAATTTCACACAGCACACCGGACAAGTCCGGTCACTAGAGCGGACTAGTCCGACCGTCGGGATCCCTAACGGTAATATTTTTGGAAACACTATAAATAGGTGATCCACTACACCACAAATACAAGCACCTACAAAACTGTCAAAAACATAAACCCTATCACCGTCACACGTCCCAAGAGCACAAAAACACATCTCCCCACACATCTAAAGGCCTAAAGAGTTAAATCTTTTAGGTATCCAGATTTGGGATAGGGAGATCGTCGTCTACGCATCATTGAGCTCTTGAGGTTTGATCTCTTATACACTCTTGCATTCTTTGTAATCTTTTGTGTGTATTATATCATCTTTTTCTCACTGTAATCTTGTGAGAGCTCTCAACGTGTGAGGTTGCCCCACCAACTTGGTGATTACCCCGTGATAGTGGAACTCAAGTCGGCCTTGTGTGGTGACTTGATGAGGGAAAGGGTTTGACCCGACTCTATGTGGGATTCCTCAACGAGGAGTAGATCTCTTTGGTGAGATCGAACCTCGGTAAAAATCCATGTATCGCGTGTTCCATTCTTGTACTTTTGGAAGTTTCATCATCTAGGGCATTAGAATTGATCAATCAAGTAATTTACGTTCCACGTGAAAATTAAGCAACCTTATCTCTTGTTCAAGTTGTAAGAATAGTAATTACATTCCGCTGCCATTTCATTTCAAATTTCTGCCTAAACACTTAATCCTTTCGTAGTAATTGAATAACTGGACTAGTCCGTACCTCATACCGGACAAGTCCGGTCCCTCTGTATTTAACGTATTTGTTAAGTGTTGCAGGAAAAAAATCTTGAAGCCTATTCACCCCCTACCCCTCTAGGCCACATTCAGTATGCCTACAAAATGGATTTAAGCCTTGTCTTTAGGTACCCAAGTGGTGTTGGGTCCTTTGATGTTAGTCAAGAGGCACTTGGACACCCACACGCAAGGTTTTGTACTCTTGCGAAGTGGCCCAACATACCTAGCATAAGGCTTTCCAAACTTGTTCCTTAATAAAACATATGAAGCATCAAAATCATGGAACAATGGATGAGGTTCCTTTTTAGGCATGTCATGTGAAATAGTAATGTTCTTTCCTTTGTCATTATTATATGAAACTCCTTTGACAAAAACAATCAAGTCTTTGCCATTCTTAGTAGTTTTGGCGTTTTGCCTCTTCTCCCTAGAAAAGCCAAGACCATCCTTGATAAGAGGATGTCTTGTGTTGGTATATGAAATATGTGCATATGCCATCTTCTCCTTGTCAAAGATGCCACCTTTTGGTGCTTGCTTGTTTTGTGCCACTTTAAGCTCATCTTTTAGTTTTAGAATTAAGTTAGAGCATTTGCAAGATTGAGGTGTTTCAAATTTGACATTTGTAGAAGGTGAGCTTTTAGAGGAAGAAGGTGCATTATATTTGAGAGACTCCACTTGTTTTTCAAGGATCTTGTTAACTTTTGTCAAGCTAACAAGTTCATCCTTTAGCACAATTGTAGTGTTCTCAAGGCTTGAGCAAGTTTCCTTACTCAAAGCGAGTTCATGCTCAGGTGCATTGCTTCTTTCTCTTTCAAGTTCCAAGAGCTTCTCAAACTCTTAACATCTCTCCTTTTGTTGGATGAGCATGTCCTCTTGACGGTTGATGAGCTCTTCCTTCTCAAATATCTCATCCAACAACATATTCAATATTTTCAATGTACTTTTACTCATATCTTTAAGCATGTATTCATTTTCACTGCCACTATCAAAGTTGTCATGTGAAGGAATGGAAGCAGATGATTTATATTTAACCTTCTTTCTTCCCTCCTTGGCCATGAGCTCTCCAAGTTGGGGAAGAGTTTTTTTCCATGGTTGATCTCTTTATGGCAATTTTTGCTATCTTCTCTTTTTCGTCGGAGGAGGAGTCTTCATTTGAATCCCACTTCTTTCCAAGGTGGGCTTGTCCCGATTTCTTATTATTCTTGAAGTATTACTTCTCTTGGGACTTGCCCTCCTTCTTATTCTTGTTTTCTTCATGTGGGCAATCCACAATGAAATGGCCATATTCCCCACAATTGTAACATGTCCTCTTTGATCTTGTCTTGGGCTTGTCCTTGTTCTTGCTTTCACGTTGGTAGCTTCCCCTCCTCCTTCTCATCATTCTCTTGAAAATTTTTATGAAGAGCGCCTCTTCCTCATCGGTGTTGGGGCTCTCTTCATCACTCTCTTCTTGTTCTTGGGATCTTGATGATGTTGCCTTGAATGCAACATATTTCTTCTTGGAGGAGGTGAGCTTTTGGAGGTTGTTGTAGAACATGGTCTCTCTCTCCATCATCTCATGGTTAATAATTCTACCTAGCACCTCTTTGGGAGTCATCTTATGGAATCTGGGACTCTCCCAAATCATGGAGCAAAGAGCGAAATTTAGAGACATCAATGCCCGAATCAACCTCTTTACCACTTCATGGTTCGTCCATCGGGTACATCCATAAGAGCGACTCTTGTTGATTAGGACCTTGAGACGGTTGTACATGTCTTGGGGGGTTTCACCATCCATGATGGTGAACCTTCTAAGTTCTCCGTCAATCATCTCGATCTTGGCCTCTCCTATCACACGATTGCCCTCATGCACCGTCTTTAGGGTCTCCCAAATGTTCTTGGCCACCTCCAACCCATCAATTCGGTTGAACTCCTCTCGAGTCAAGGAGGAGGTGATCACTGCAACCGCTTGAGCATTGCGGTGGAGTAGGACAACTTTCTCTGGGGTCACGTCTTCCTCATTCTTGGGAATATGAACACTTGTCAAAACAATTTTCCATAAGCTAGGGTTTAAGGAAATGAGGTGCATCTTCATGTTATGCGTCCACATAGTATAATCATTTCCTTCAGATTGAGGAGGTTTCCCAATAGGAATAGACAAGTAATGATTATTATGAGTTAGGTGCTAATAATTGCAAGGATATCGAGTGTAGTCTCTTGAACCACCCCCATTTGCATTGTTGGTCTCGTTCTTGGGAAGATTCAGCTTCTCACGAAGTCGCGCCTTGAGTAGGCGCAGTTCCTCATCGTCATTCGAATCATCTTGGAGCACATCAATGTTCTTCATCTTGTCATCCTCGACGATTACCGGAGATTGGTTTTCACCCTTGTTGGCAATCTCCTCTTTGAGTTGTTAGACTCTTGCCGGAGAGACTTGCTCTGATACCAATTGAAAGTAGCCTAGAGGGGGTGAATAGGCAACAATCAAAAATCTATACTTAATGAAAAATTGTCCTGTCAATACAAGTCGGACTTGTCTGACTCGAAATTGGACTTGTCTGACTGAAGTCAGACAAGTCTGACTGAAGTCAGACAAGTCTGACTCAACTCAGATAAGTCCGACTGAACCTATAGGAAAGCACTAAAAATGAAGTTTTTATGCAATCTAGTGAATCGAAATACGTCCTAGCAGTTCTAGTAGATGATGGAAACAAGATAAAGTGCTAGAAATGAAGTAAACCTTGATAATCACTAGAAAGTAAGAACTCTGCGAAAATGTAAAGGAGACAATGGACAAGAGATTTTTCTCCCAAGGTTAGGCTTCACGAAGAAACCTACATCCCCGTTGAGGAGTCCACGAAGGACCGGGCCTAACAACCCTAACCTTGCAAAGATGCTTCAAAGGTCAAGTCTTGGATGCTCCACTATCACAAGAGATTACAAACTTCCCTAAATAAGGGAACCACATGAGAAATCACGAGGCAACGCCTAACCGTCTAGGGGATAACCCCAAGAGTAACAAACATGCAATCACAAAGAAACTCAGTGAATCAAACATTGCTCAACCCCCTATGGACTTCTCTTACCAAGTCTCACAATCACTCCTTCACTCTTCCCCAAAAACTTTGGATTTTGGCTCAAGAGGGTGAAGAACAAGGAAGGAGGCTTTCTTGAAGGCTTGAGGCGACTCTAAGAGTTTCTGTAGGGTTAGACTTTGTTTGGGGACAAAATTCCTGTCTATTTGTACTCCAAAAGTGTTTTTAGCTGTTAGGTGACAACCCACGTAGGACAAGTCTGACATAACCTCGGACATGTCCGACCTACAGACATCAGAGACAGTACGGCTAATCACTTTGATTTGAATCTGCCCGCAAAAGCCGCGTCAGACAAGTCCGACTAATTTCGAACATGTCTCACATGCAAGGAGAGATTTTTAAACTCAGACTAATTCGAGGTACTAAGTCATAAAAGTCTACCTCGGACATGTCTAACCCACTTCGGACATGTCTGAATACCAACAAAGAGATTTCAGACATGTCCGACAAACAGATTCGGACATGTCTGAAATCCACCAGAGAGTTTTTGGACTTGTTCGTCCCAAGGCACCAAACAAGTTTGACCCAGACACTAAGGGTTTTCCTAAAACCTACCCAAGAGGTATAGCTCCCATTTGACTCCCACAAGGGACCTAGATGCACTTTCATTAATCAACCAAAATCCACAAGGGACCTAGATGCACTTTGAACTCCCCCCGAACTTGCTTGATGATCAGCTCGGAGTCTCCTTTGACCAACATTTGGCGGACACCAAGGGACAGCATGGTCCTCAGCTCAAAGATGAGGGCTTTGTAGTCCGCCATGTTGTTGATTGCCTTGATGTTGACCGACATACGACTAGGACACTAGGTGTGCAACGTACGCCTGAGGTGCGACCAGTGCAGCGTACACTTGACGTGTAGGCTGATGCGCAGGGTGCGGCTGGGATGCAAGGTGTGTAAGGTAAGCCTGGGATACAGCCTGTGCAGCGTACATATGAGGTGCATGTTGTGCATGGTACACTTGAGGCGCAACCTGCGGGGGCGGACGCCTGGGGCTCGACGCCTGGAGCATTGAAGTCAACAACAAGGTTGTGGCGCCTCTCATGCTATCGCTTGATGGTGATCCAACTGTCTTCTGCCGCGCGACGTTGGATGAGCTCAGACCTGAGGTCGGTTGTGGAGATCCTGGTGGAGCGGGAGTCGAGTGTCCTTTGGTCCAACATCGACGTGCGCAACAGCGACACATGCGATGGACCAGCCTGTTGCCTCCTTCACTGAGGCGTGTTGATGGCGACGACAATGATATGGTCAACGTCGTTGATCCACTACTGCACTGCTCCCTGAGGAGCATCCATAGCAGGTGAGTTGTGGAGGACGGCGCGCGCTGCTGCGAGCGCGCTCTTCAGACTTGCCGCTGGTGGTGCCGTAGGCACCGAAGCGGTGGGAGTGTGCCGTGAGGTGCCAGCTCAGTTGGCTATACGGCCTCTTGCTGGGCAGGACCGACTCGCTCTGGCATAGGAGGTGGCTTCGTCATTGCTCATCGTGATGTGGCGAACCTGAGAGGTATCGTAAAAGGGCTTGATGTTTACTATTGCAGCTGGTGCAAACCACCACAGGAAAAGCCCCCTACCTGGCACGCCTAATTTTTAAGTGTAGCAACGATACTTTCCTCTGACCTGCTAAGAAGCAGCCCACAGAGGTTCTTTTTTGGAGGGGCTAGTCCTAGAGGTTTGCAAGCACGACAGAGATGGTGAACACGGGGGGTTTTACATGGTTCGAGCAGCCGTAGTGTAACACCCTACATCCACGGTGTGTATTGCTTGAGTGTGTATGAGACTGAGTTCAAGATGTCTAAGAGCATATGTCTGTAAGTCGGTGGCTGCTCGGTCCTTTTATAGTCCAAGGCTGGGCAGTTTATAGGTGGGGCTCGGGGCCTGACAGGTGGCCCTCGAGGATAGAGATGGCAAAAAAACCCCAGGTGCGGGTACCCAACGAGTTTGGTACCCATTGGGTGCGGGTTCGGGTGCCACTTTTCACCCTCGGGTCTAACCCGCACACGACCCAACTTTTTGCGAGTGCGGGTTTAATCTTTCACCGGCAGGTTTAATCTTTCACCCGCACCACATACGTACCCATTGGCTTGTCCATCTATCTTCTTCATGAGGAGGTCTAATTTAGCAGAGATCATGTCCACCTCTTGCAAGGTGTGCATGCCTTGCTGACGGTATGGAGACGATCGTCGCTCCAACCCATGTTTGACCCCATATTCCCAATTAAGTCTTTGGCTTTGGGCACCATCAATGAGAAGAAGGCACCTCCAGCAGTAGCATCAACATGGTCACGGGCGAAAGGGTTCAACCCATTGTAGAAGTTTTGGATAATTAGCCAGTCATCCATCCCATGGTGAGGACAGGCCAGGATGTACTCCTGAAGCCTTTCCCAAGCCTAGAGAGTAGACTCCTTGACATCTTGCTGGAAGCTGGAAAGCTTTCCATGCACGGCATTGGTTTTCCCCAACGGAAAGAACTTGGCGAGGAATGTCGTAGAACACTTCTCCCAAGTGTCTACAACACTTCGGTTCGCGTAGAACCACTGCTTTTCCCTCCCAAGAAGGGAGAACAAAATCGGCCTAAGAAGGATGACATCAAGAGATACGACATTGATCTTAAAAGTGCTGCAGATCTCAAGGAACTATTGCAGGTGAGCACTTGCATCCTAGTTAGCATTCCTACAAAATGGTTTGGCTTTCACCATAGTGATCAGGTCAGTCTTGATTTCAATGTTCACGTCTTTCATGTTAAGAGTGGGCCCAACAAGCAAATTGTTAGCAGAGGGAGCCAAAAACTCACGAAGGGTCTTTTGGGCTATTGGCATTTCAGTTGTTGGTGCAGTAGAGCTGGCTTGCTTTGTCACATGAAGCTTTGAGGAGTAACGACACGAGGTCGATCTTTCAGAAGGGATTCAGGATCTTCAACAAAGTTTTCCGGCAAGCGGAAACCAAACATACACTATCCTGTTTTCACATAAAATGCAAAAACAAGAAGGGTTATCATACTAAAACCTACCCAGGGTCATATCCTATTCAGTCAATCATGCAATACTTCAGCTGCCTTCCTCGGCAACAGTGCCAGAAATGCTTGTTGACATTTCTTACATCACAGATAAAAATCTGCAAGCGCATGGAAACTATCGATGTAGCATTTCCCCTTATAAGAATATTCCAAGGGTGTCATTTATATTCTCCCAAAGGAAGGTGTCGGTACCTAGCATACTGGAAACCCTCACGCATAGGCTAAAAGCACCTTAGTACCCTGCCTCCCTGCTGAGGCAGGGTTCGATGGCGCCACATATCCAGAAGGCCTGGACCCTGCCCTACCTCAGGTACGGGATCCGACAATGCCACATGGACCTCAAGACGGGGTCCAACTCCCCCGAAGAGACGGGATCCCAAGCGGCACGTGTCCAGTTGGAAGGGACCCCACTCCTCCATAGGAGTGGGCTCTGGTGCTCCCACATTGTCCGTGGCACTAGGTCGGCCAACTTCTATGGAGGCGGGCTCTGGCTCTACCACATGTTCTGAAGTATCAGATCCCGACTCTCCTCTGGGGCAGGTTTCGTGGATGCCACGTGGGCCTGCATTACGAGACTCGGCCTCCTTCAGCAGAGGCTAGCTCCCGTGCTGCCACATGTTCTGCAACTTGTCCTGGACGGTGGGTTGTGGGAGTAAAGGGGTGGTGCGCCTTGTCTAAATCAAGCATTGAAGACACGCGCCTTTCCCAGGCGCATGATGCGGCGCACGCCAACTATCAGATACAACTACGTCCAATCGCATCACAGTGAAGATGCCACAGACCTACCCACTCTGTCAAGTGGGTAGCTTACGGCGATAGGACAGTTGGACGAGACATCTCCTACCATCATCAATGACTGCGCATGGGCCACTGTCAACTGCGACTGCAAGACGGCGGGTCTTCAATCCATGATAAGAGGAAGCTTATGTGAGAAGCCTTATATCTTTGGAATAAGATCGCCTCGGGGCCACCTGTCGGGCCCCAGACCCCACTTGTAAGGCGTCCGACCTTGTCTATAAAAGGACCAGACCGCCACCCTTACAAAGGATCAACTCAGACACACCCAACATAGGCATTCACACCAGCGATACAACTCACACCATGGAGTAGGGTATTACCCTCCGGTGGCCCGAACCTTGTAAAACCACCATCTCACCATCTCTCATACGCGCAACCTCACCCGAGAAATAAGCCCCGCCGATCAAGAACCTCCGCGTGCTGCTCGCATAGCAGGTCTGGGAGAAGTATCGCAAGAACACTTCGACAAAAGTCTAGGTGGAAGCATAGCAATCATCAAATGGAGGAGATAGGTTGGTCTAGGTAGGGTTCTAGTAAGGATGGATAATAGATAAGTGAGGTAGTGTGACACACACAAGAGCATCCTATTCTAAGGGATAAAAGGGATCAATAGGGATTAGGCTAAGAGTTAGGTAGATACTCCTACTATGCTTCTAGTATACATATACACAGTCTAAGTTAGATACTAATGATCATATCAATGGTGAACTCTCATGCTAAGTTGTTCAACACATCCGGAAAAGGTCTACCCCTAGCAATACTAGGACAACTCCCGTAAAGAGCCCGTGGCATAGCCGAATGTGGAGGATTACAAGGATAGATAGGGCTGTCACCACCTACTGTCTACCTCTTCAATCTGTAGGTCTACGAGGCATCCAACGCTACTTAACTATCCTAGCACCATGCTAGCATATTATGTAATACCTTAAGAGCTGCAGCACAAGCCATCCTAAGGCAATGACTATCCTAGACATCGTTGAACCAATGTTGAAACACAACATAAGTCATTCATATTAACATGATCATGACACATCTAATTAAACTATAGTGGGTGTTTGTAGTGGTTATGATGATATAATGAGAGTGGTATAGAATAATCATAAATATTACTCCTACCACATACATGGAATCCAAAATCAAACAAGAAATGCTTCATCCAAGTATATGAATAAAAGAAGACTAAAGATAATATGTTTATTAAGAAAAAAGTCATAAATACAAATAGGAATATGAGAGCCATACCTTTCCCAATTGGGAATAGGCTCCTTCTACTCCTTTCCTACTTGGACTACGGACTAGAGGCTCTCCTCCCTACAGCCTAAACTCCTCTAAACCTATGGAGAGTAGTGGATACAATAGAATCAATACTCAAGTGGTGTGTGTGTGAAGTGAGGGTAGGGGTCCTATTTATTGCTGGAGAGGGGTCGGTTCCCACCACGAAAAGCGTGCGAATCAGTCTTCATCGTGATCAGGGCACCACGGGGAGTCGACACATGGAAGCTGACCAAGTTTGGCGCCAGGAAGGCATCGATCGCCCCCAAGTTGACCAAACAGAAAGTTAGAACAATTCTAGGGTGCTTTCTCAGGGTGACTTCCAAGTGGGTCCCATTGACTAATATGGTTGATACACTGTTGGATGGCCTCGGATACTGCTGTTTGTGGGCCATTTGATCCATGTGATGCCACATGTTGGCGCTTGATTGGCTGGGATGATATTTTATAGGATTGCTCCCCCCTCTTTTACCTTATATCCTGCAAAAAATGTCTGCATGCACTATTTCTCCAAGGACATGTGGAAATAGGTTAAATAGAAAGGTGATGTGTGCAGTAAATGATATTTTGTTCACATAATTGAGTTATATTAACGAGTGAAATTGGTATATAACAGCTGTAAAAAAATTCCCCCAAGCTTATCCTTTGCTCGTCCCGAGCAAAGTCAAGAATTTAGGTTGATGATCAGGAGTTGCTACAATGTTCTATTTTTCAAAAGTACCATGTGCAAAACAAAATACTCTACCTAGTACTGCAAAAATTGGCATGGTACTTCACCCATCTTAAGTCATTATGGGGATTATGCCTTCTCCTATTCATGGGTGGTGGAAAGATAGAACAACAAATGGAGCAAGCATACCCTAGAGATCAAGTTCCACTCAAATTTCAGAGAGTTCAATTTATATTTTTAAGTACCTCAATTTGATTCTCTTGATCACTCATTTGTGTGTAGTGGAAATATTTCCTCACAAAGACATTTTGCCTACACTCATCCTATCACTAAATAAGGTTTGTATGTGGAGCTTGTTAGGGAATGTAGTAGGCATATTTGCAACACATAATATTGCTAAGTCTAAAAAAGTAAGCCTTAGAAGAAATCAATTCAAACTATTCGATTCAAGACTTGTGCATGTGTGATGGAGTGGATGTGGATGTTTGAGATGACTCATATTTATGTAGACTCTCTTATTTTGCAGGGATGAAACATGGCTACTTTTCATCTTCTTTTTTGTTTCATGCTTATGATGTAAGCATGCATTTTCTTTTTCTTGTAGACATGTCTTCTTCTCCCTTTTTGTGCAATAAACTTGGAGAGAGTACTAAGTATGAAGGGTACATATTTTCTCTTTTTATTGTGGAATGATGGTATGATAGAATTTTGCTTACTTCTAGTGTAGAAGTATAGCATGTGCAAGTGAAGTCTTGAATTCAAAAAGAAATAAATGAATTCTCATATAGGTCTATACTAGTTTAATTAGGCTCAATGTGAAGGCAAATAGCATATGCATAGGGTTTATCAATGTAAAATATCATATGGCTTTGGTAGGTATTTCCAATCAAATGAGAGTAACTTAAATCCTTTTAGAATTTCTCCAGAAATCTAAGTTTAACCTTTCAAACTAGGAATAGCAGCCCTATCACTATATCATATCTCACAACAACTTAGAATTGGATTAAGCTTTTACTACCCATAATTTCTAGATCAAGGCAAAAGTAATTTTCGCCAATGAAAGCCATATTTTGGAGAGTAGTAAGTTGTAAACTAGGGACTTAGGAAAATTAAAAAAGAGCAACTATTCATCATTTCATTTTTGTGAATTCTAAACCATTCTTACCGCACATATTTTATTTTATTGAAAGAAAATCTACTATATATATGCAAGGTGAATGGTGGATGAATGGAAATTAAATATGCAAGGGCTATGATACAATTTACCTCAAGTGGGGGTCCTCCCTCAAGCTTGTTCTGTGAGACCTATGTGTGCTGGATACATTGGCTATGGCAAAAAAGTTTTGAGTATCACCAAAAAACCTTTTTCAACAAGGTCATACTCTAAGTCTGAGCTGGAGCAAGGTCCAACAATAAGCCTGACTTGTTTTGGGTAGCTCCGGCAAGGTCCGACGTAAGGTCCGACTTGCTTTGGCTAGGTCTGACATGTTTTTCCTAGGTCCAACGCAAGGTCCGACTAGCTTTGGTAAGCTCCGGTGCTAGGTCCTGCTAGCTTTGGTAAGCTTCAGCGCTAGGTCCTGCTAGCTTTGGTAAGCTCCGGCTCAAGCTCCGGTTAGCTTTGGCTAGGTTCGGAGCTTGATCGCAATGTTCCTATTTTTACTGTGAAATGTTTCGAACTTGCTTTACATTGTTGGAAAGATTGCTTAGTATTCATTTGCTAAGTTCTTGGTGCGTTTTGGTTGGTATGGCTGATATCGTTTTGATATGCTTTGCAACATGCTTATGTGAGCTGCTCACGTAAGGTGTTGTGGTTTCGGAACTAACGAGAGTCAAGTCGAGGACTTGTGATCGGAAGTATTGGTTGTTTGTTCATATGCAGGTGTTGCTTGAGTTAAAGACATGGCTGGTGACGAGATCCATTGAACTAGTCTTAGAGAGAAGATGATGTTCAACAACCAAGTTCGGGAGGAATTGTGGTTGAGTTGATTGGGAGGTCGCGCAACATGTTTGGATCAAGAACAATGCATATGAAGGTATCATGGACATTGTTGTAAGTTGTTTTCACATGTGGAAGGAGTGCATGGACGTGTCTAAATGGTTTCGAGGCGTGATGAAGAGATGTGGACATAAAGAATTGGTCGGAAAGGTCCAACCGAATAGTTTATGGACTCAGGCTGCGGCTGAGTCGGGTTTGACTCAAATATGGAAAGATTTGAGTTGGTTATGATAGGATTTTGTGTGGGTCACGAAGTTGGGTTATTTTAGGAATGTGGGATATATTCCTAAGGTGTTTGGAAGTCTTAAGATTGCTTCTATCTGCGTATGGAAGAGTCTTGAGTAGCTATGGAAAGTTTCGGTTGAATCTGAGTAGGATTTGATTCCTAGTTAGGATTGGGTTGGCCTAAGAGCTGGTTATTTAAGCAAGGGATACAAGAGCTCATGGTGAACGACTTTTTGCGGCTGTTACTCTTGTGGTTTGATCAATAAAATTTGTAGTTTAAAGGAACCTTTGTGCCTTGTTCGCCTTACTTATTTCAGACAAGTTTTACTCATTGAGTTTCTGCACAACACTACCTTGCTTTGGTGGTTTTATAATAACTCGAGTTTTATTGATCCAATTGACATTATTCTTTTTGGGTTTTCTTCACAACTTGATTATCTATCATCTGTACGATCATTGGATTCGTGGTTTCGGATCTACACGAGTTTCTTTGCAGTGTTGCAGATCTATTTTTATTTGGGTAGAACATATTGACCTTTGTTGGATATTTCGATCGTAACTTGAGTTTTTCTCGACGGATTTTCGTGATTCTTGTTGTGATGTCTTCGTGACTTGATTATATACAATATATACTGGTTTTGTCATGATTGATCACATTTAGATTAGTCGCATACACGATTTCTTTAATAGATCAATTTTCTGCCAAGGGGTTTTTGTTGCTTCCGCTAAAAAAGTTTTAATCTACCATTCACCCCCCTCTGGTAGCTTTTCACGTGCTCTTTGATCCTACAATTGGTATCAGAGCCACAATTCTCTAATATTTGTGATTTGCACGTGTTTTTGACTAATCACCATGGAGAAATACACCGCAAAACCTTGTGTCTTTAGTGGTATTGATTTTCAGTTTGGAAGGCACGTATGGAAGCTTTCATCTAGGCACAAGGCTTCACAATATGGGAAATGGTGTACAAGCCTTACGATGTGCTGTCAAATGATCAAGTCACGGCTACAAATATGAGAGATATCGACAACAACAACAAGACTCGCAACTTGATAATACAAGGATTAACTCAAAGCGACTTCGATCGTGTTTGTGAGACCTATGTGTCCTAAATAAATTGGCTTTGACAATAAAAGTTTTGAATGCTGCCATAACATCTTTTTGGCAGGGTCCGACTCTAGCTCCGAGCTTCCGCAAGGTCCGACAATAGGTCCGACTTTCTTTGTCTAGCTCCGATATGTTTTTGGGTAGCTCCGGTGAGCTTTGTCTTTAGCTCTGGCATGTCTTTGATAGCTCCGACATGTCTTTGTTAATCTCCAATATGTTTTGCTAGGTCCGACTTATGTTGGTTAGCTCCGACATGTTTTTCTAGCTCCGGCTTTTGGGTTGACTAGTTCCGACTAGCTTTGGTAAGCTCCGGCGCTAGGTCCGACTAGCTTTGGTAAGCTCCAGCGCTAGGGTGTACTAGCTTTGGTAAGCTCCGGCTCAAGCTTCGGTTAGCTTTGGCTAGGTTCGGAGCTTGATTGCAATGTTCCTATTTTTACTGTGAAATGTTTCGAACTTGCTTTATATTGTTGGAAAGATTGCTTAGTATTCATTTGCTAAGTTCTTGGTACGTTTTGGTTGGTATGGCTGATATCGTTTTGATATGCTTTGCAACATGCTTATGTGAGGTGCTCACGTAAGGTGTTGTGTTCGAAAATGACTTGAGTCGAGTCGCGGACTTGGGCTCGTATGGATTGGTTGTTTATTACTGTGCAGATGTTGCTTGAGTTCAAGCATGGCTGGTGACAGGATCCTTTGGACTAGTCTCAGGGAGGAGATGAGGTTCCAACAACCAAATTCAGGAGGAATTGTGGTTGAGCGAGTCAGGATGTCGCGCAGGATGATTGAATCAAGGGCAGTGCATATGAAGGTTACTAGACGTCGAAAGAAGGTGTTCGCACATATGCATGCGGTGCATGACGTGGCAACATGGTTCCGAAGATGGGTTATGGATGGAAAGATCTGGTTGGAAGGATCAGATCGTATCTTTTGATGACTTTGGCTGAGACGGAGTCGGTTATGGCTCAATATGGAAAGTATTGAGTTGGTTATGGTAGTTTTCGTGTGCCGCACAAAAAGTCGAGTGTTTTAGGAATATGGGATGTGTTTCTGGTTTGTTAGGAAGTCTCGAGATTGTTTCTATCTGCGAATAGGAAGATCTTGAGCGGTTATGGAAAGTTTCGATTCATTATTTGAGTAGGATTAGAATCCTCGTTTGAGTTGAGTTGGCCTTCGGGCTGGTTATATAAGCAAGGGAGGCCAGAGCTCGTTTGAGACGACTTTGGGGCTGTTCCTCTTGTGTTCTATTTAATAAAATTTGTAGTTTGAAGGAACTTTTGTGCCTTGTTTGTCCGACTTGTTCCAGACAAGTTTTACTCGTCAAGTTTCTGGACAACACTACCTTTCGTCGGTGGTTTTATCATAACTCGAGTTTTACAGATCCAATTGACGCGATTCTTTTTGGGTTGTCTTCAGGACTTGATTATCTATCATCTATAAAAATTTCACAGTCATTGAATTTGTGGTTTCTGATCTATACAAGTTTCTTTGCAGCAATCCAGAACTGTTTTTCTCGGGTAGGACAGTTTGACCTTTGTTCAATCTTTCGATCATAACTTGAGTTTCTCTCGACGGATTTTGAGTTATTCTTCTTGTGTTTTCTTTGTGACTTGATTATCTCTGATATATATCACTTCTGTAATGGTGAAACATGTTTAGATTAGTCTCACACACGATTTCTTTAACATATCATTTTTCTATCGAAGGGGTTGAGATTTAATTATTTCCACTGCGCAAGATTTTTAAATCTACCATTCACCCCCTCTGGTACCTTTTTACGTGCTCTTCAATCCTACAATTGGTATAAGAGCCACGATGCTCTAATCATTGTGATTTGCACGCGTTTTTGACTAATCATCATGGAGAAATACTCCGCCAAACCTTGTGTGTTTGCTGGTATTGATTTTCAGGTTTGGAAGGCACGCATGGAGGCTTTCATCCAGACGCAAGGCTTCGCAACATGGGAGAAGGTGTACAAGCCTTACGAAGTGCCATCTAACGATCAAGTTACGTCTACAAACCTACGGGACGTCGACAACAACAACAAAGCCTAAAACTTGATTATCCAAGGACTCACTCAGAGCGACTTCGACCGTGTTGCACATCTCCGATCGACATACAATGTATGGAGAGCACTTTGTGACTATCACGAAGGATCCAACATGATTAAGGAGGTAAAACAAGATATGTTCAAAAAGGAATATATGTTCTAGATGCAACCCGGTGAGTCTATCGATGACCTCTTTGCTTGCTTTAATAAAATTCTCAGTAACTTACATAGTGTCAATGTTAATTTTTCTGATGCTGAGAATGCTAGGCAACTTCTTAGTGCATTAGACATGTCAATTTGGGAGATGAAAGTAACATATATTCGTGAATCAACTGTCATGAGTTCTCTTACATTAGATGTGCTTTATTCTAAACTAAAAACTCATGAAATTGACATCTTATCACATAAGAACCCAAATAAGTCTATTGCATTTGTTTCACAACGTGATATGTCTAGCTCCGACCAATCATCATCTTGCAATAATCTTGCTTTGTTGTCCTCACTAACCCTGGAGCAGATCGAGGAAATTCCAGAAGAGGAGTTAGCACTCATCTCTACTAGACTCTCAAAAGCATTGCAAAATGTGAGAACTAGAAGGAGAGGAAGCTCCGGACCTCAATGCTGTTTTGAATGTGGTAAGACAGGACACTTCCGTACGGAATGCCCTAACCTTTCAGGTCCTACTACCTGTGAAGAAAAACAGAACAAGGTCAAGACCACCTCTGGAAATTCCAACAAGAAAAAGAAGGGTACCATAGGACGCAAGATGATTAGCAGCTTCATCACCGCACTTCAAGAACTTAGTTCAAGTGATGTAGACTTTGAAAGTGATGAAGATGATGATGATCTAGCCAACTTATGCTTAATGACGGGCAAAACAAGATCAAGATCAACTCAGGAGGATGCAGAACACAACAGTGACGACGATGAGGTATGTTCTACCTGCAATGAAATGTGTGATGCTATTTCTCGTGCAACTTTTACTGTCAAGAAAAAGGATAAAAAGCTTAGGAATAATGCTGCTAAAATTGAATCACTAGAATCTGAAATCAACTGTTTAAAAACTTTGATTCCTAGTGATGATGCATGTCCCTCATGTGACTTAATCTATGAACAATTGTCCACATTAAGAAGTGCACACTCCTCCACTCTAGATATACTTAATGAAGAAATTGAAAAGAACAGAGAGCTTGCTGCAATTAATGGTAAAAACAGTAAAGATGCTTCCTGTTCAACAGATGATTTGCATTGTTCTGCATGTGATAATCTTGATAAGAAATTAAAAAATGCAATAAATGAAATTTTCATTCTGAACAATGCTTTACGTACTCATGAAGTTAAAAGTTGTTCAAATTGCAAATTAAAAGGAAAAACTTCATGTGAAAACTGCCTAGAATTGTCTAAAAAGCTTGATGTCATGAATAGGACGCTAGAGCAGTTTTGTGTTGGGAACAAAAATCTAAACTTGCTACTGAGTTCATCCAAATCTTGTAATGATAAAACTGGTTTAGGTTTTGATTCTCATATTTGTTCTGAAACACATCCACCTAAAATTGTAAAGTCATTAGGAATTGGTTTGATTCAAACAGTTCCTAAACAAAAAGAAGTGGTTTTCAAATCTACAGGAGTGCTTTCTAATTCTGTTTCTAATCCTGGGTGCTCATCTAGACATGATTACAAAATTAAGTTTTATTGTACTTATTGTGATAAATATGGTCATGTCGTAGATTTTTGTTATAGACTAGCTAAACAATAGAAAAGGAAAAGAATGATTGCTAGATCTCATAACTTTCATGCAAAACTTGCTGCACATATTAAACCGAATGCCAAGAACATGCAACCTGCTTTAATGAGTCAGAAATTTGCAAAGGTAGCTTCTGGACCTTCTAGTAAGAAATCTACAAAGGTAGCTTCGGTAGTTCCGATAGCTCCGAGAGCTCCCAGACCTTCTGTTGTTCCCTCCGGAACTTCAGTTTTTGCACCCGGAGCTTCAGCGCTTTCTCTTGGAACTTCTGCAGTCACCTCCGGAGCTACTGGTTTTCGTGCTAAACACGTAACAACTTTTAAATCAGGGGTTAAGAACAGAAAACCTCAAACTCTGACTCATAAACCTGCTGTTTATCTCAGCTTTCGCATGTTTTTCCTGCTGCACATCGTGTGACTCAGTACTGGATACCTAAATGCCTTTTGACTAACCCCAATATTGATTCATCGACGTATTGTGCTTCTATGTAGGTTTCATGCTTGAGGAAGGAGAACATATGGATTGTGGATTCAGGATGCTCACGCCACATGACCGGTAACAGAGAATGGTTCTCCTCCCTCTCCTTTGTGTCACATGTAGAAAATGTTACTTTTGCCGATAATTCTTCAACTCCTATTATTGCTAAAGGTTCGGTTAGAGTAAATGATCACTACACTTTAAAAGATGTGGCATTTGTTAAGAATTTGATGTACAACTTGCTTTCTGTTTCTCAATTGCTTGATGAGAATTTGGAAATAACCTTCACTAAAAATTGCTGCAAAGTTGTAGGTTCAAATAGTGAGCTTTTGTTTGACATGTCTTGTTTTGGAAGAGTTTTTAAAGCTGATTTTGATATGTCAACTTCTAAGCATAGGTGTCTAGTTGCTAATGATTCAAAGGACTTATATTTTTGGCATCATAGACTTGGTCACGTAGGCTTTGATCACCTAACACGTGTTAGTGCTCTTGATCGCATACGTGGGCTGCCTAAGCTTAAAGAGGACAAAGAAATTGTGTGCTCTTCTTGTAGACATGCTAAGATAGTTGCAGGTTCACATACTTCTCTCTCAATGATCATGACAACTGAACCGGGTCAACTTTTGCACCTTGACACCATAGGACCTTCATGTGTTCAATCCTTCGGAGGTAAATGGTATGTTCTTGTTATTGTTGATGATTATTCTAGATACTCTTGGGTTTACTTTATGGCGTCTAAGAATGAAGCTTTTAGTCATTTTAGAACTTTATTTCTTAGATTATCAATTGATCACCCATGATCTTTAAAAGCAATTAGAAGTGATAACGGAACTGAATTTAAAAATCAATCTTTTGATCACTTTTGTGCTGAAAATGGAATAGATCATCAATTTTCTTCTCCATATGTACCTCAACAAAATGGTGTCGTAGAAAGAAAGAACAGAACCTTAGTTGAGATGGCTAGGACCATGCTTGATGAATATCAAATTCCTAGGAAATTTTGGGCTGATGCGATTACAACCGCTTGTTATGTCTCAAATCGTGTTTTCTTGCGCGCTAAGCTAGGTAAAACACCATATGAGCTCTGGTTTGGACATAGGCCTAGTGTTATGCACTTTCGGGTTTTTGGTTGCAAAAGCTTTATTAAGAAACATGGTAATCTTGATAAATTTGAATCTAGATCTATTGATGGCATGTTTCTTGATTATCCATCTTATACTAGAGGCTACCGTGTGTTTTTGCTTGACACTAACAAAATTGTGGAGACTTGTGAAGTTTCTTTTGATGAAGCTAGCCCGGGTACTTGCTCCGGTATTGCAGGACCAGATCCATATCCTTAGGGGGAGGGTACTTTCGAAGATGAAGAAGAGCTTGTGATACTGTCTGACAGTTCCGAAACTGACACATGTCCAGCTCCAGATATTGAACATGCTCCGACTACTACCTGTGCTTGTCCTGATCGTCCACAAGCCACAAGCTCATCAATCTGCGATGAACCTAATAAAGAAGAAGCTTGTGATACATTTGTTCCCCCAAGGATTTGCAAAGATCATCCCCCACAACAGATTATTGGAAGCTTGTATGAACGAGTCACACGATCTAGGTTTTGCGATCTAGGTTAGCTTTGGTCAGGTCCGGAGCTTGATCGCAATGTTCCTGTTTTTACTGTAAAATGTTTCGAACTTGCTTTACATTGTTGGAAAGATTGCTTAGTATTCATTTGCTAAGTTCTCGGTGCGTTTTGGTCGGTATGACTGATATCGTTTTGATATGCTTTGCAACATGCTTATGTGAGGTGCTCACGTAAGGTGTTGTGTTCGGAACTGACTTGAGTCAAGTCGCGGACATGGGCTCGTACGGATTGGTTGTTTATTCATGTGCAGGTGTTGCTTGAGTTCAAGTCATGGCTGGTGACAAGATCCTTTGGACTAGTCTCACGGAGGAGATGAGGTTCCAACAACCAAATTCAGGAGGAATTGTGGTTGAGCGGGTCAGGAGGTTGCGCAGGATGATTGAATCAAGGGCAGTGCATATGAAGGTTACTGAACGTCGAAGGAAGGTGTTCGCACGTATGCATGCAGTGCATGACATGGCAACATGGTTCTGAAGATGGGTTATGGATGGAAAGATCTAGTTGGAAGGATCAGATTGTATCGGTTGATGACTTTGGCTGAGGCGGAGTCGGTTATGGCTCAATATGGAAAGTATTGAGTTGGTTATGGTAGTTTTCGTGTGCCGCACGAAAATTCGAGTGTTTTAGGAATATGGGATGTGTTCTTAGTTTGTTAGGAAGTCTCGAGATTGTTTCTATCTGCAAATAGGAAGATCTTGAGCGGTTATGGAAAGTTTCAATTCATGATTTGAGTAGGATTAGAATCCTCGTTTGAGTTGAGTTTGCCTTCGGGCTGGTTATATAAGCAAGGGATACCAGAGCTCGTTTGAGACGACTTTGGGGCTGTTCCTCTTGTGTTCTATTGAATAAAATTCGTAGTTTGAAGGAACTTTTGTGCCTTGTTCGTCCGACTTGTTCCAGACAAGTTTTACTCGTCGAGTTTCTGGACAGCACTACCTTTCGTCGGTGGTTTTATCATAACTCGAATTTTACAGATCCAATTGAAGTGATTATTTTTGGGTTGTCTTCACCACTTGATTATATATCATCTGTAAAAATTTCATGGTCATTGGATTTGTGGTTTCTGATCTACACGAGTTTCTTTGCAGCGTTCCAGAACTGTTTTTCTCGGATAGGACAGATTGACCTTTGTTCAATCTTTCGATCATAACTTGAGTTTCTCTCGACAGATTTGAGTGATTCTTCTTGTGTTTTCTTTGTGACTTGATTATCTCTGATATATATCACTTTCATTACGGTGAAACACATTTAGATTAGTCTCACACATGATTTCTTTAACAGATTGTTTTTCTGCCGAAGGGGTTGGGATTTAATTGTTTCTGCTGCATAAGATTTTTAAATCTACCATTCACATCCCTCTGGTAGATTTTCACGTATTCTTCGATCCTACAGTGTTGCACACCTCCGATCTGCGTACGACGTGTGGAAAGCACTTTGTGACTACCATGAAGGATCCAACACGATCAAAGAGGTAAAGCAAGATATGTTCAAGAAAGAATATATACGCTTTGAGATGCAACCAGGTGAGTCCATCGACGATCTCTTTGCTCGTTTTAATAAAATTCTCAACAACTTGCATAGCGCTAATGTTAATTTTTTAGATGCTGAGAATGCTAGGCAATTACTAAGTGCATTAGACATGTCAATTTGGGAGATGAAAGTCACATCTATTCGTGAATCTACTGTCATGAGTACACTTACTTTAGATGTTCTATATTCTAAATTGAAAACTCATAAAATTGACATAATCTCACGTAAGAACCCCAACAAGTCTCTTGCATTTGTTTCTCAATGTGACATGCCTAGCTCCGGCCAATCTTCATCTTGTGGAACACTTGCTTTGTTGTCCTCTCTAACCTTTGAACAAATTGAAGAGTTTCCATAGGAAGAACTTGCACTCATCTCTACTCGGTTCTCAAAAGCATTGCAAACTGTGAGAACTTGAAGGAGAGGAAGTGTCGGACCTCAACGATGCTTCGAATATGGTAAGAAAGGACATTTTCTCATAGATTGCTCTAACCTTTTAGGTGCTATTCTCGTGATGAAAAGCAAACAAGGATGAAGAACTCCTCTACAAACAACAACAAGAAAAAGAAGGGTGTTACAGGATGCCAATTGGTGAATAATTTTATCTTCGCACTTCAAGAACTTGGCTCGAGCGATGTGGACATCGGAAGTGACAAAGATGAAGATGATTTGGCAAACTTGTGCTTCATGGCAGGCAAATCAAGATCAAGTATGGAGGAGGCAAAGCACAGCAGCGACAATGAAGAGGTATATCCTACTTGCGAAGTAATGTGTGATGCTATTTCTCGTGCTACTGTTATAGTTAAGAAAAAAGACAAAAAGCCTAGGGACAATGCCGTTAAAATTGAGTCACTAGAATCTAAAATTAATCGTTTGAAATCTTTTATTCCTAATAATGATTCTTGTTCCTCATATGATTTAATATATGAACAATTGTCCTCTCTAAGAAGTGCACACACCTCCACACTTGATAAACTTGAACTTGAAATTGAAAAGAATAAAAAGCTTGCTGCACTTAATGATAAAAACTTAAAAGATGCTTGTTGTTCTACAATTGATTTGCATTATTCTACTTGTGATGATCTTGATAAGAAGATACAACATGCTATGAATGAAATTTCTATATTGAACAATGCTTTGCGTTCTTATGAAGTTAAATATTGTTCCAGTTGCAAATTAAAAGGAAAAACTTCATGTGAAAATTGCCTATATCTGTCAAATAAACGCGATGACATGCATAGGACATTAGACCGGTTTTGTAATGCAAATAAGAACCTAAACTTGCTGCTGAATTCCTCTAAATCTTGCAATGATAAATCTGGTTTAGGTTTTGATTCTCATGATCATGCTAAGGTACATCCACCTAAAATTATAAAGTCATTAGGAAGTGGCCTGATTCAAACAGTTCCTAAATACAAAGAAGTGGTTTTCAAATCTGCAGGAGTGTTGTCTCATTCGGTTTCAAATAAAAGGGTTGTACCTACTGTGGTAGAGATGGTCATGTCATAGATTTTTGTTATAGACTAGCTAAACAACAGAAAAATGAAAGAATGATTGCTAGATCTCATAACGTTCATTCAAAATTTGTTGCACATGCTAAACTGAATGATAGGAACATGCAACCTGCTGTAATGAGTCAAAAACATGCAAAGTTTGCCCCAAACCTACTATTTTTCGTGCTACACATGTAACACCTCGTAGGTCAGAAGTTGGGTACAAAAATCCTCAATCTTTGTCTCATAAACTTGTTGTTTTTTCTCAGCTTTCGTGTGTTATTCCCGCTGGACGTCGTGTGACTCAGTACTGGATTCCTAAATGCCTTTTGACTAACCCCAGTATTGAGCCATCGATGTATTGTGCTTCTATATAGGTTACACGCTTGAGGAAGGAGAACATTTGGATGTGAATTCTGGTTGCTCACGTCATATGACCGGTAACAAAGAATGATTCTCCTCCCTCTCTTTTGTGTCACGTGTAGAGAATGTTACTTTTGCCGATAATTCTTCAACTCCTATAATTGCTAAGGGTTTGGTTAGAGTAAATGATCACTACACTTTTAAGGATGTGGCAATTGTCAAAAATTTGAAATAAAACTTGCTTTCTGTTTCATAATTGCTAGATGAAAATCTAGAAATTATTTTCAATAAAAATTGCTGCAAAGTTGTAGGTTCAAATAGTGAGCATATTTTTAACATGTCTCAATTTGGAAGAGTTTTTAAAGATGATTTTGATGTGTCCATGTAGGATCGAAGAGCAAGTGAAATGCTACCAGAGGGGGGGGGGTGAATGGTAGATTAAAAAATTTTACGCAGCGGAAACAATTAAATCCCAACCACTTTGGCAGAAAAACGATCTGTTAAAGAAATCATGTGTGAGACTAATCTAAACGTGTTTCACCGTGAAAAAAGTGATAGATATCAGAGATAATCAAGTCACGAAGACGACACAATAAGAATCACTCAAATCCGTCGAGATAAACTCAAGTTACAATTGAAAGATCGAATAAAGGTCAATCTGTCCTACCCGAGAAAAACAGTTCTGGAATGCTGTAAAGAAACTCGTGTAGATCAGAAACCACAAATCCAATGACCATAAAATTTTTAAAGATGATATATAATCAAGTTGTGAAGACAACCCAAAAAGATTCACGTCAATTGGATCTGTAAAACTCGAGTTATGATAAAACCACCGAAGAAAGGTAGTGCTGTGTAGAAACTCGATGAGAAAAAACTTGTCTGGAACAAGTCGGACGAACAAGTCACAAAAGTTCCTTTCAATTACAAATTTTATTCAATAGAACAGAAGAGGAACAACCCCAAAGTCGTCTCCCACGAGCTCTGGCCCCCCTTGCTTATACAACCTTCCCTTAGGCCAAGTCAATCTCAACTAGGACTCTAATCCTACTCAAATCACGAATCAAAACTTTCCATAACTGCTTAGGACTCTTCTATACACAGATAGAAGCAATCTTAAGACTTCCAAACACCTTAGGAACGTATCCCACATTCCTAAAAAACTCAAATTCGTGACCCACACGAAATCCTATCATAACCAACTCAAAACTTTCCATATTTGAGTCAAACACGACTCAGCCGTAGCCTGAGTCCATAACCTAGTCGGTTGGACCTTTCCGACCAATTTTTTATGTCCACATCTCTTCATCATGCCTTGGAACCATGTAGCCACGTCCATGCACTCCTTGCATACGTGCAAAGATCTTCCAACGACGTCCATGATACCTTCATATGCATTGTTCTTGATTCATACATACTGCACGACCTCCCGATCAACTCAACCACAATTCCTCCCGAACTTGGTTGTGGAACCTCGTCTTTTCCCTAAGACTAGTTCAATGGATCCCGTCACTAGCCATGTCTTGAACTCAAGCAACACCTGCACATGAATAAACAACCAATCCGTACGAGCCCAAGTCCGCAACTTGACTCAAATTAGTTCGGAACACAACACCTTACGTGAGCACCTCACATAAGCATGTTGCAAAGCATAGCAAAAACGATATCATCCATATCAAACAAAATGCATCAAAAACTTAGCAAATGAATACTAAGCAATCTTTCCAACAATGTAAAGCAAGTTCGAGACAATTCACAGTAAAAGCAGGAACATTGTGATCAAGCTCCAAAACTTGCCAAAGATAACCGGAGCTTGAGCCGGAGCTTTCCAAAGCTGGTACAACCTAGTGCTGGAGCTTACCAAAGCTAGTACAACCTAGCACCGAAGCTTACCAAAGCAAGTACAACCTAGCGCTGGAGCTTACCAAAGCTAGTACTATCTAGCGCTAGAGCTAACCAACATAAGTCGGACCTGTAGGATCAAAGAGCACGTGAAAAGCTACCAGAGGGGGGTGAATGGTAGATTTAAAATATCTTACGCAGCGGAAACAATTAAATCCCAACCCCTTTGGCAGAAAAACGATATGTTAAAGAAATTGTGTGTGAAACTAATTTAAACGTGTTTCACCATGAAAAAAGTGATATATATATATCAGACAGAATCAAGTCACGAAGAAAACACAAGAAGAATCACTCAAATCCGTCGAGAGAAACTCAAGTTATGATCGAAAGATCGAACAAAGGTCAATCTGTCCTACCCGAGAAAAACAGTTCGGGAATAGTGCAAAGAAACTCATGTAGATCAGAAACCACAAATCCAATGACCATGAAATTTTGACAGATGATATATAATCAAGTTGTGAAGACAACCCAAAAAGAATCACGTCAATTGGATCTGTAAAACTCAAGTTATGATAAAACCACCAACGAAAGGTAGTGTTGTCTAGAAACTCGACGAGTAAAATTTGTCTGGAACAAGTCGGACGAACTAGGCACAAAATTTCCTTCAAACTACAAATTTTATTCAATAGAACACAATAGGAACATCCCCAAAGTCATGCACCATGAGCTTTGGCCTCCCATGCTTATATAACCAGCCCTTAGGCCAACCCAATCTCAACTAGGACTCTAATCCTACTCAAATCATGAATCAAAACTTTCCATAACTGTTTAGGACTCTTCTATACACAGATATAAGCAATCTTAAGACTTTCAAACACCTTAGAAATGTATCTCACATTCCTAAAACAACTCAAATTCGTGACCCACACGAAATCCTATCATAACCAACTCGATACTTTCCATATCGAGCCATAACCTACTCCGCCGCAGCCAAAGTCATCAACTGATCCGATCTGATCCTTCCAACCGGATCTTTCCATCCATAACCCATCTTCAGAACTATGTTGCCACATCATGCACCGCAAGCATACGTGCGAACACCTTCTTTCGACGTCCAATAACCTTCATATGCACTGCCCTTGATTCAATCATCCTGTGCGACCTCCTGACCCGCTCAACCACAATTCCTCCTGAATTTGGTTGTTGGAACCTCATCTCCTCCCTGAGACTAGTCCAAAGGATCCTGTCACCAGCCATGACTTGAACTCAAGCAACACCTGCACATGAACAAACTACCAATCCGAACGAGCCCAAGTCCACGACTTGACTCAAGTCAGTTCCGAATACAACACCCTACGTGAGCACCTCACATAAGCATATTGCAAAGCATATCAAAACGATATCATCCATATCAACCAAAACACACCAAATACTTAGTAAAAGAATACTAAGTAACCTTTCCATAAGTGTAAAGCAAGTTTGAAACATTCACATGAAAATTTGGAACATTACGATCAAGCTCTGAACCTTGCCAAAGCTAACTGGAGCTTGAGCCGGAGCTTACCAAAGCTAGTACAACCTAGCGCTGGAGCTTACCAAAGCTAGTACAACCTAGTGCCGGAGCTAACCAAAACTAGTCGAAACTAGTCATCCCAAAAGTCGGAGCTAACCAACATAAGTCGGACCTAGCAAAACATATCGGAGTTTAACAAAGACATGCCGGAGCTATCAAAGACATGTCGAAGCTAAAGACAAAGTCATCGGAGCTACCCAAAAACATGTCGGACCTAGACAAAG
This sequence comes from Tuctoria greenei, assembly GCA_036927565.1. Classification (NCBI taxonomy): domain Eukaryota; kingdom Viridiplantae; phylum Streptophyta; class Magnoliopsida; order Poales; family Poaceae; genus Tuctoria; species Tuctoria greenei. The sequence goes on along the minus strand of JAYESD010000002.1, from coordinate 272,659,192 downwards.
CAAGTCGGACCTTACGTCGGACCTTGTAGAAGTTCGGAGATAGAGTCGGACCTTGCTAAAAAGATGTTATGGCAGCATTCAAAACTTTTATTGTCAAAGCCAATGTATTTAGCACACATAGGTCTCACAATCTCCCCCTTGATGAATGCATTGGCAACACCATTTAAATCCGAACATTGGCATGAAAGTTTTGAAAACAATTTCTCCCCCTTTGTAAAACAGAAATAAAATGAGAAGAAAAACAAATTCCCCCCTGAAGAATCATGCCAAAACAATTGTGAATATGTGATGTGTAATCAATTTCTCCCCCTTGCATACTTATCTTTTTTTTTAAAAAATTCACATATTGTCTCTCCCCCTTTGACAATGTATTCAACAAGGTACAAAAGAGAATTTTCAAAATGTTATAAGCCATATATGTATAAACAAGGCTCATCCAAGTCATACTATCAAGTAACTTACACTATCACATCAATGAGATACATAAAAGTAGTGTAAGCCATGCTAGAGATCAAATGTAATTTTCAATTTAAGCAAGTCATGATCTCACAAACTTAACTATTTCAATACCTAAAAGCATGACACTTGTTGCTACATTTTATTATTTTTCAAAGCACAAATTTAGATCATATGATATTTGCAAGAGATTATATGCGCATCTGCCTTATTCTAACCAACCAAGCCAAGCCTATGTCATTTGACAATCAGAAGCTTAAGGACATGGTTTTAGTCATACACAACTTCTTCCAAGTTCATATCTAAGTGTAATGATAAGCCACCTCAAAAGAAAAAGTGCGATGCATGCATATTCTCTTGATCTTATCTCAACTTATATTTGTAAAAAAAACTCAACAAGTGAGTTGATTACTTGATTAATTCTTTAAGATTAAAAGCACTTGTGAGCATGCAATAAGTTCAAAACAGCAAGAAAGTTCGACCATGACCAGATTTAGTGTAAGTAATTATTCTAATTACTATACATGGCAAAAACTATAAAATGTATAACACGAGTAATGTAGTAAGAACTTTTAGCATGCAAAAGGAATCACAAAGTCATATATGTATGAAATACTATGCTCATATTATTTTAATTTCAGATTCACACATAGAATTCTAGGGTTTGAAAATTCCCCCTCAATTTAAGCCATGAGGATGCATAATCCTTATTTCACTACAAATATAACAAAAACGAGTGAAATCCAAAGGTTTTGTAAAAATGTCAGCCAATTGTTGTTCGGTATCTACATGGTGAAGCACAATGTTTCCTTTTTCAACATTATCACAGAGAAAGTGATACCTAATATCAATGTGCTTAGTTCTAGAATGTTGCACAGGGTTTTTAGCAATGCAAATGGCACTAGTGTTATTACAAAACAGTGGAACACTATGTAGATCAACCCCATAGTCCTTAAGTGTTTGAACAATCCAAAGAATTTGTGAGCAAGCACTAGCAACAGCCACATATTCAGATTCAGCCGTGGATTGTGCAACTGAGCCTTGTTTTCTCGAGGACCAAGCAACAAGAGAATTACCAAGAAAATGACAAGCACCAAAAGTACTTTTCCTATCAATCCTACAACCCCCAAAATCAGCATCGAAAAAAGCTTTCAAAGTAACGGTTGAGGAAGAAGGAAGAAAAATGCCAAATTCTTGAGTTCCATGTAAGTACCTGAGAATCCTTTTGACGGCTTGACGATGTGAAGCACGTGGGGAGGCTTGAAATCGTGCACAAAGACATACGCTAAATTGTATGTCCGGTCTTGATGTCGTGAGGTACAAAAGTGATTCGATCATGCTTCTATATTCTTTTTGATCCATGGGTTCACCATCTTCATCAAGTTCAAGTGTTGTTGCTGTTCCCATTGGTGTCCGAAGAGGCTTGCTTTTGTCCATGTTGAAGCGCCTTAGGAGGTCTTTTGTATACTTCGTTTGATGCACAAAGGTACCCTTCTTGGTTTGCTTGATTTGCAGCCCCAAAAAGTACTTGAGTTCTCCCATCAGACTCATGTCAAATTTTGAACTCATCATAGCTGAAAACTTGGACACAAGATCATGAGAAGCACAACCAAAGATAATATCATCCACATACACTTGAACGAATAATGATTCATTGCCATGCTTAAGCACAAAAAGAGTTTTATCAACCTTGCCCATGGTAAACCCCTTTTCAAGTAAGAATGTTTTTAACCTATCATACCATGCTCTAGGGGCTTGTTTGAGACTGTACAAGGCTTTGGACAGTTTGTAAACATGATTAGGAAAAACTGAATTTTCAAAACCCGGTGGTTGTTTGACATAAACCTACTCATCTATGTAGCCATTAATAAAAGCACTTTTAACATCCATTTGATATAGCTTAAAACCTTTAGATGCAACAAAAGCTAACAAAATTCTTATGGCTTCTAATCTAGCAACAGGAGCAAAAGTTTCATCAAAATCTAGACCTTCAACTTGAGTGAAACATTGAGCAACCAACCTAGCCTTATTCCTAACCACAACCCCATCCTCACTTTGTTTATTTTTAAACACCCATTTAGTTCCAATTAAAGTGTGACCTTGAGGAGGAGGTACAAGTTTCCAAACATTATTTCTTTCAAAGTTTTCTAACTCTTCTTGCATGGCAATAATCCAAGATTCATTAGTGAGTGCGTGTGATATATCTTTGGGTTCAAAAGAAGAAACAAAAGCAGAATGAGCATGAGAGTTTGGATCGCAAAACCTGGACCGTGTGACCCGTTCATGCAAGCTTCCAATAATGTGTTGTGGGTGATGATTCTTGACGATCCGTAGGGGAACAAATGTCTCACAAGCTTCTTCTTCATCAGGTTCATTGCAGATTGATGAGCTTGTGGCTTGCGGACAATCAGGACAAGCAGAGGTGGTAGTCGGAGCTTGTTCACAGTACGGAGCTTGACACGTGTCAACTTCGGAACTACCAGACAGTATCACTCGCTCTTCTTCATCTTTGAAAATACCCTCCCCCTAAGGATATAGATCTGGTCCTGCAATACTGGAGCTAGTACCTAGGCTAGCTTCATCAAAAGAAACTTCACAAGTCTCCACAATTTTGTTAGCATCAAGTAAAAGCACACGATAGCCTCTAGTATGAGATGAATAACCAAGAAACATGCCATCATTGGATCTATGTTCAAATTTATCAAGATTACCATGTTTCTTAACAAAGCATTTGCAACCAAAGACCCGAAAGTGCATAACACTAGGCCTATGTCCAAACCGGAGCTCATATGGTGTTTTACCTAGGTTAGCGCGCAAGAAAACACGATTTGAGACATAACAAGCGGTTGCAATCGCATCAGCCCAAAATTTCCCAGGAGTTTGGTATTCATCAAGCATAGTCCTAGCCATCCCAACTAAGGTTCTGTTCTTTCTTTCTACAACACCGTTTTGTTGAGGTACATATGGTGAAGAAAATTGATGATCTATTCCATTTTCAGCACAAAAGCGATCAAAAGATTGATTTTTAAATTCAGTTCCGTTATCTCTTCTAATTGCTTTTAAAGATCCTGGGTGATCAATTGATAATCTAATAAATAAAGTTTTAAAGTGACTAAAAGCTTCATTCTTAGATGCCATAAAGTAAACCCAAGAGTATCTAGAATAATCATCAACAATAACAAGAACATACCATTTACCCCCAAAGGATTGAACACGTGAAGGTCCTACGGTGTCAAGGTGCAAAAGTTGACCCAGTTCAGTTGTCATGATCATTGTGAGAGGAGTATGTGAACCTGCAACCATCTTAGCATGTCTACAAGAAGAGCACACAATTTCTTTGTCCCCTTTAAGCTTAGGCAGCCCACATATGCGATCAAGAGCACTAACACATATGCGATCAAAGCCAACGTGACCAAGTCTACGATGCCAAAAATATAAGTCCTTTTAGTCATTAGCAACTAGACACCTATGCTTAGAGGAAGACATATCAAAATCAGCTTTAAAAACTCTTCCAAACCGAGACATGTTAAAAATAAGCTCACTATTTGAACCTACAACTTTGCAACAGTTTTTATTGAAAATAATTTCCAGATTTTCATCTAGCAATTGTGAAACTGAAAGCAAGTTGTATTTCAAATTTTTGACAAGTGCCACATCCTTCAAAGTGTAGTGATCATTTACTCTAACTGAACCCTTAACAATTATAGGAGTTGAAGAATTATCGGCAAAAGTAATATTCTGTACATGTGACACAAAAGAGAGGGAGGAGAACCATTCTTTGTTACTGGTCATGTGGCGTGAGCAACCTGAGTCCACAATCCAAATATTCTCCTTCCTCAAGCATGAAACCTACACAGAAGGACAGTTCATCGTGGACTCAATACTGGGGTTAGTCAATAAGCATTTTGGAATCCAGTACTGAGCCATGCGACGTCCAGTAGGAACAACACGCGAAAGATGTGACAAAACAACAGGTTTATGAGTCAAAGGTTGAGGTTTTCTGTTCTTAACAATTGATTGAAAAGTTGTTACTCATTTAGAGCTAAAACCAATAGCTCTAGAGGTGTGGACATTTGTTTCGAAAGAAACAGCTGAAGCTCTGGATGCACAAACTGAAGGTCCGAAAGCAAAAACTGAAGCTCCGGAGGGAACAACAGAAGGTCCGAGAGCTTTCGAAGCTATCGGATCTACCAGAGCTGTCTTTGCAAGTCTCTTACCAGAGGGTCCAGAAGCTACATTTTCAAATTTTTGACTCATTAAAGCAGGTTGCATGTTTCTAATGTTAGGTTTAGCATGAAAGTTATGAGATCCAGCGGACATTTTATCCTTTTTAATTTGTTTAGCTAGTCTATAAAAAAATCTACGACATGACCATCTTTATCACAATAAGTACAATGAAATTTAATTTTGTAATCATGTCTAGATGAGCACCCAACATTAGAAACAGAATTAGAAAGCACTCCTGCATATTCAAAGATCACATCCTTTTGTTTAGGGACAGTTTTAATTAAACCTCTTCCAAATGATTTTACAATTTGAGGTGGATGTGTTTTAGAATGAGCATGAGAATCAAAACCTAAACCAGTTTTATCATTGCAAGACTTGGAAGAATTCAGCAGCAAGTTTAGGTTCTTATTCCCATTACAGAACCGATCTAATGTCCTATGCATGTCATCAAGTTTATTGGACAGATCAAGGCAATTTTCACATGAAGTTTTTCCTTTTAATTTGCAATTGGAACAATATTTAATTTCATGAGAACGTAAAGCATTATTCAATATTGAAATTTCATTCATAGCATCTTTTAGTTTCTAATCAAGATTGTCACATGCAGAACAATACAAATCATCTGTTGAAAAGGAAGCATCTTTTAAGTTTTTATCATTAAGTGCAACATGCTCTCTGTTCTTTTTAATTTCTTCATCAAGTCTATCTAGAGTTGAGGAGTGTGCACTTCTTAATGTGGACAATTGTTCATAGATTAAGTCACATGAGGGACATGCATCATCACTAGGAATCAAAGTTTTTAAATGGTTGATTTCAGATTTTAGTGATTCAATTTTAGCAGCATTGTCCATAAGCTTTTTTTCCTTTTTCTTGACAATAATAGTTGCACGAGAAATAGCATCACACATTTCATTACAGGTAGAACATACCTCATCGTCGTCACTGTTGTGTTCTGCATCCTCCTGACTTGATCTTGATCTTGTTTTGCCCGTCATGAAGCATAAGTTGGCCAGATCATCATTATCTTCATCACTTTCAAAGTCTACATCACTTGAACCGAACTCTTGAAGTGCAGTGATGAAGCTGTTAATCATCTTGCGTCCTATGGTACCCTTCTTTTTCTTGTTGGGGTTTCCAGAGGTGGTCTTGACCTTGTTCTGTTTTTCTTCATGGGTAGTAGGACCTGAAAGGTTAGGGCATTCTATACGAAAATGTCCTGTCTTACCACATTCAAAACAGCGTTGAGGTCCAGAGCTTCCTCTCCTTCAAGTTCTCACATTTTGCAATGCTTTTGAGAACCTAGTAGAGATTAGTGCTAACTCCTCTTCTGGAAATTCCTTGATCTGCTCCAGGGTTAGTGAGGACAACAAAGCAAGAGTATTGCAAGATGATAATTGGCCGGAGCTAGGCATATCACGTTGTGAGACAAATGCAATAGACTTATTTGGATTCTTATGTGATAAGATGTGAATTTCATGAGTCTTTAGTTTAGAGTAAAGCACATCTAATGTAAGAGAACTCATGACTGTTAATTTACGAATAGATGTAACTTTCATCTCCCAGATTGACATGTCTAATGCACTAAGAAGTTGCCTAGCATTTTTAGCATCAGAGAAGTTAACATGGACACTATGCAGATTGCTGAGAATTTTATTGAAGCGAGCGAAAAGGTCATCGATAGACTCACCGGGTTGCATCTCGAAATGCACATATATTCCTTTTTGAACATATCTTGTCTCACCTCCTTGATCGTGTTGGATCCTTCGTGATAGTCACAAAGTGCTCTCCTCACATCGTATGCCGATCGAAGGTGTGCAACGCAGTCGAAGTCGCTTTGAGTGAGTCCTTGGATGATCAAGTTCCGGGCTTTGTTGTTGTTGTTGTCAACGTCCCGTAGTTTCGTAGCCGTAACTTGATCGTTTGATGACACATCATAAGGCTTGTACACCTTTTCCCATATGGTGAATCCTTGGGCCTGGATGAAAGCCTCCATGCGTGCCTTCTGAACCTGAAAATCAATACCAGCAAACACACAAGGTTTGGCGGAGTATTTCTCTATGATGATTAGTCAAAAACACGTGAAAATCACAAAGATTAGAGCATCGTGGCACTTATACCAATTGTAGGATCGAAGAGCACGTGAAAATCTACCAGAGGGGGGCGAATGGTAGATTTAAAAAATCTTACGCAACGGAAACAATTAAATCCCAACCCCTTCGGCAGAAAAATGATCTGTTAAAGAAATCGTGTGTGAAACTAATTTAAACGTGTTTCACCATGAAAAAAGTGATATATATCAGAGAGAAGCAAGTCATGAAGAAAACACAAGAAGAATCACTCAAATCCGTCAAGAGAAACTCAAGTTATGATCGAAAGATCAAACAAAGGTCAATCTGTCCTACCCGAGAAGAACAGTTCAGGAACGCTGCAAAGAAACTCGTGTATATCAGAAACCACAAATCCAATGACCGTAAAATTTTGAAATATGATAGATAATCAAGTTGTGAAGACAACCCAAAAAAGAATCACGTCAACTGGATCTGTAAAACTCGAGTTATGATAAAATCACCGATGAAAGGTAGTGCTGTCCAGAAACTCGACGAGTAAAACTTGTCTGGAACAAGTCGGACAAACAAGGCACAAAAATTCCTTCAAACTACAAATTTTATTCAATAGAACACAAGAGGAACAGCCCAAAGTCGTGCACCATGAGCTTTGGCCTCCCTTACTTATATAACCAGCCCTTATCCCAACCCAATCTCAACTAGGACTCTAATCCTACTCAAATCATGAATTGAAACTTTCCGTAACTGCTTAGGACTCTTCTATATGCAGATAGAAGCAATCTTAAGACTTCCAAACACCTTAGGAACGTATCCCACATTCCTAAAACAACTCAAATTCATGACCCACATGAAATCCTATCATAACCAACTCGATACTTTCCATACCGAGCCATAACCGACTCCACCGCAGTCAAAGTCATCAACCGATACGATCCGATCCTTCCAACTAGATCTTTCCATCCATAACCCATATTCAGAACCATGTTGCCACGTCATGCACCACATGCATACGTGCGAACACCTTCCTTTGACGTCCAGTAACCTTCATATGCACTGCCCTTGATTCAATCATCCTGCGCGACCTCCTGACCCGCTCAACCACAATTCCTTCTGAATTTGGTTGTTGGAACCTCATCTCCTCCCTCAGACTAGTCCAAAGGATCCTGTCACCATCCATGACTTTAACTCAAGCAACACCTGCACATGAACAAACAACCAATCCGAACGAACCCAAGTCCGCGACTTGACTCAAGTCAGTTCCGTACACAACACCCTACGTGAGCATCTCACATAAGCATGTTGCAAAGCATATCAAAATGATACCAGCCATATCAACCAAAATGCACCAAATACTTAGTAAAATAATACTAAGCAACCTTTCCATAAGTGTAAAGCAAGTTCGAAACATTTCACAAGAAAATTTGGAACATTACAATCAAGCTCCGAACCTTACCAAAGCTAACTGGAGCTTGAGCCGGAGCTTACCAAAGCTAGTACACCCTAGCACCGGAGCTTACCAAAGCTAGTACAACCTAGTGCCGGAGCTAACCAAAACTAGTCGGAACTAGTCATCCCTGTCGGAGCTAACCAACATAAGTCAGACCTAGCAAAACATATTGGAGTTTAACAAAGACATGCCGGAGCTATCAAAGACATGTCGGAGCTAAAGACAAAGTCACCGGAGCTACCCAAAAACATGTCGGACCTAGACAAAGCAAGTGGGACTTTATGTCGGACCTTGCAGAAGTTCGGAGCTAGAGTCGGACCTTGCTAAAAAGATGTTATGGCAGCATTCAAAACTTTTATTGTCAAAGCCAATGTATTCAGCACACATAGGTCTCACAGGACCTAGCAAAATAAGTCAGAGCTTAACAAATACATGTCGGAGGTATCAAAGACATGTCAGAGCTAAAGTCAGACCTTGCTAAAAAGATGTTATGGTAGCATTCAAAAGTTTTATTGTCAAAGCCAATGTATTCAGTACACATAGGTCTCACAATCTCCCCCTGATGAATGCATTGACAACACCATTTAAAATCTGAACATTGGCTTATTCACATTAAAAGTTTTGAAAACAATTTCTCCCCCTTTGTAAAACAGAAATAAAATGAGAAGAAAAACAAATTCTCCCCCTGAGAAGAATCGTGCCAAAACAGTTGTGAATATGTGCAATGTGTGTAATCAATTTCTCCCCCGTGCATACTTATCTTTAAAAATTCACATATTTTCACATATTATCTATTATCTCCCCCCCTTTGACAATGTATTCAGCAAGGTTCAAAAGAGAAATTTTAATTGTTATGAGCATATTATAACATATACATATAAAACAAAGCTCATCCAAGTCATACTATCAAGTAACTTACACTATCACAACAATGAGATACATAAAGTAGTGTTAGTCATGCTAGAGATCAAATGTAATTTTCAATTTAAGCAAGTCATGATCTCACAAACTTAACTATTTCAAAACCTGAAAGCATGACACTTGTTGCTACATTTTATTATTTTTCAAAGCAAAATTTAGATCACATGATATTTGCAAGAGATTATATGCGCATCTGCCTTATTCTAACCAACCAAGGCAACCCTATGTCATTTGACAATCAGAAGCTTAAGGACATGGTTTTAGTCATACACAACTTCTTCCAAGTTCATATCCAAGTGCAATGATAAGCCATCTCAAAAGAAGAAGTGCGATGCATGTATATTCTCTTGATATTTTCTCATTTCTATTTGTTCATAAAAACTCAACATGTGAGTTGATTACTTGATTAATTCTTAATGATTAAAAACACTTGTGAGCATGCAACAAGTTCAAAACAGCAAGAAAGTTCGACCATGACCAGATTTAGTGTAAGTAATTATTCCAATTACTAGACATGGCAAAAACTACAAAATGTATAACACGAGTAATGTAGTAAGAACTTTCAGCATGTAAAAGGAATCACAAAGTCATATATGTCTGAAATACTATGCTCATATTATTTTAATTTTAGATTCACACATAGACTTCTCAAGTTTCAAAACTACCCTTCAATGTAAGCCATGAGGATGCATAACCCCTATTTCACTACGAATAAAACAAAAACGAGTGAAATCCAAAGGTTTTGTAAAAATGTCAACCAATTGTTGTTCGGTATCTACATGGTGAAGCACAATGTTTCCTTTTTCAACATTATCACAGAGAAAGTGATACCTAATATCAATGTGCTTAGTTCTAGAATGTTGCACGGGATTTTTAGCAATATAAATGGCACTAGTGTTATCACAAAATAGTGGAACACTATCTAGATCAACCCCATGAACCGGTCCTTAGATCTAAGGCAAGCAAACCACCATGACATCCAACCCATCCACATGCCAGGCTTGCTTAGATCACCCATTACCATATCATAGTAACCAGTTCATGTTAATCATACTCTCATAAAGCATAATTAAGTTAAGTGATGTAGTTGTCTTTCCATCCCAATTAATTAAGCAAAGCAAAAAGGGTAAAAGAGCCCTTCCCGACTCTCTACCGTGTATTCGAGGTGATAAGGGTGGTCAACAAATCTAGTAAACTTTCTATCATAGGATCCCCATCAAAATTGACACAAACATGTAGTTTTGCAAACAAAACATTTACTTTGAAACAGGATCAATATGCTTCAAGGACACTTGCCTTTCTCTTGGGATTGGTTCGGGTCAAAGCCTTCAAACTCTTGGTGCTGGAGATCCCCCGTGGCACTCTCTAGCGCAAATCCGTCTAATCCACACAATAAACATTCAAGACAAGAAACACAATCAAAGAGTGCACAAATATTACTCAATATGACATGACATGCATGATTAATGCAAATGCAAGGTGGAACTTTGTCGAAGTGTAGCAACTACAATTCCCCCGGTACTACTAAAGTGTAGTCCGCGGAAGTTCTTGTTATGGTTGGGGCACACAAAGATAAAGATCAAGATGGCGACACCAGAGATTCACGTGGTTCGGGATGCCTGAGCGTAATACCCTACTCCACGAAGTGTGTGTGTGTGTTGTATTATGAATCGCTTGGAAGCGTAGTCTACGACTCAGCATGGAGTTCCTCTTTTGTATCGTGCAGCTCAATCCTTTTATAGTCCAAGGACTGACCGTTACAAAGTCTGCCTAGACCGACATGTGGCCCCGACATATTTAATGGCCTAGTACACTGTCTAAGGGTATTAATCATGATTAATAGTGTGATAACATGCTTTTATGGCTGCGTTACCCCTATTAACAGTGCACTGATCGTGTATCATCAATATTGTATTAATGACACTTAATCAGGTCTTGTAACTGCCGCTTTAATTGTCTCTTGATTGTCCGTGCAGGAGGAGATCCGCCAATGTGCTCGTCGGTGAAGTGGGTCCGGAGGATGCACACGTGACAGCTCTGGAGCTTTCCCTTTTGGGAGGGTAGGTCTGGGGCTGTTGTACATGTGGAGGCACCAGAGCTCCTCTCTGCTGGGGGTTAGGTCCGGGTTCATTGTACACGTGTTGACACCAGAGCTTCCCTACGTTGGGAGTTTAGTTCCGGCCTTATTTTACACGTGTCAACCGAGGAGCTACCCATATGAGGGAAGCGGGCTCGGTGCAGTGTTACATGTGGGGCCTGAAGAGATCTCTCTTCCTGACAGGTGGAACTTCCATGCGCTTCTTGCAGTACCGAGGGGTACCCGATACGCAGGGTACCGACAGTGGCCCCCGGGCCCACCTTTGGGAGAAACCCTTTGGGTTGAGTTATTTTACCAAAGGTGGGGCCATCCTTGATTCCCGCGCTTCGACTTCAAAGTCTTCTGATGTGTCGTTGGAGCAATGATCCAGGATTGAACCATTGACGCATGGCTTGTTATGAATGCGACAGATGAGATCTTTGAGTGCGGATCTCACGCAATTGAAGGTCACTAGTTCCTAATACAAAAACCATATCGGTTCTGCGAGCTTTGTCAGGGTGCCGCCTTTTAGTTTCCCGCCGCTCATCATGACAACGGTTCACCTAGGGTAAGAACCTCAATCTCTTCATCGGGATGGCCCCAGGCCCACTCTTTAATGATGGGGTATATTTTTGAAAAGTGCTTTCGCTCTCGCTGCAGTTTCCATCCAAGCGTCACGGAGGCTTACTTAAGAAGGAAAGTGCGGACTGTTTGAGGACTCTTTACGCCTTCGATCAAATTTGTGCTCAGAGCCTACAAAACTCTGCCTAGCTTCCCTTCCTTTGCTCCGCTTTGCCGCGATGGACTTGGGTCTTCCCAAGAGCCGCCTCAAGAGCGATGACAATTTGAAGAAGGTCTGGACCTACATGTGGTGGTTTAGTGACTCCTTCAACCACTTGATCCGCGTCGGCAAACTCCCGTTCAAGAAGGAGTGCAATGGAGATATGGTGTACTTCTCAGCGTACGCCAAGGTGGGATTGATCCCACCTTTCTCAACTTTTCTTTTGATGCTGATGGACTTTTACGGTCTGCAACTGTATCACCTTGGCCCCCATTCTCTTCTTCTAGTGGTGACTTTCGTCCACTTTTGCGAGATGTGGGTGGGTGTTCCCCCCTGCATCGTGCTGTTTCGGACCTTCTTCACCATCCACACCATCGGCAAGGGGACTGAGCTTCTTGGCTTCTACTTTTTTGTGAAGCGCAAGAACTGCCCCTTCAAATACTTGAAGTCATTTCCTTCCGACAAATGGGATGACTGGAAGAAAGACTAGGTTATCATTGCAGTGGAGGAGCACGAGAAGTTGGAGCTACTCGAAGGCCTCCCCAACGTTTGACACCAACGCTTGGAGTGTAGTTCCGGTGCTGTCAGATGCCTTTAACCACGTCTTGACCAGGATCCGCGAATGCGTGGAGGGTGGAGTGACTCCTCAGATGGTCTTCTGCAACTTCCTGGTCAATAGATGGGCTCCGCTGAGGAAGAGGGAGAAGCTCGCATGGGCCCTTAACAACATGATGGATGAGGATTGAAACTAGTTCAAAATCAAACTTGGATGATGAAGCTTTGAGGCTTCATCTCAAGAAATTCCATCATGGGACAAACATCGACGGCGATGACTTAGTTCCGCTGGCAGCTTTGCTCCCCCTGAACATGGAGGCGCAGTTCAGCAGAGAGCTTCGGAGGAACATGCTGGCACTTGACGACCTTGGTGAGGTGGGAAGGCGTCCGACCTCCAGGGTGGTAATCCCTGGAGCTTCCGAAGGAGGTCCTACCTCCGCCCAGAGCCGAAGGGTTGAAGACATAGGCAAGGGTCAGGGCAAGGAGCCGGCCGAACCCTACAGCCCGAAGAGGAAGCTAAAGCATGCTGATGGGAGGTCCGTCAGGGCTGCTCCCTCTACGACGGTTCCTTCTCCCCAGTGGGGTCGGTCCTCTGTGATTGCACCTTCCCCGACACAGGCGTCTTCAAGAGGCGCCAGCTCTGGGCAGTCAACCCCAGCCTCAATGCCGGCTAAAAGCTCCAGGTTCGGGAGTTCTTCCCGGCCAAGAGAAGCTTCGACCGAGAGGACTCTGGCTGCTGCAAGTGGCCCTCAACTGAGGTTCGAAGCCATTTTCTCTCCAGACTAGGTGGGCTCTGGCTTCGGGCCTCAGAAGAAGAGGTTCCGAGGCAATTGGGATGGTAGCATCCCTAGGTAAGCATTGATTGCTCACCTTAAAATGCTAGTCTTGTTTTTGAAGTGTCTTTAATCTTCTCTTCCCTTTATTTCTAGGGTGTCGAAGAAGGGGTGAGGGACTTCGGTGCCTGTCGCAGCAACCAATGCTGCACATGCCGAAGCTCCGGCTTCAAGCACCGAGCCTCCTCCTCAAGTGGTGGTGGAAGTCGCGACAGCTTCAGCGCCAGCTGTTGTGGACTTGGATTCAGAGTCCTCATTGGAAGCTCCCGTGGTAGCACTGGACCATGGGGAAGAAGTAAAATATGTACCCCTGGCGACAGTGGCGGAAGCTGATGCTCCAGTATCAGAGCCATAAGCTCCAGCCTTTGAGTCGGAGGTCATGGGAGCCCTGACCACTGAGCCAGGGACAATCGAAGTCCCGACCTCTGAGCCGGAAATCACTGAAGCTACAACCCTTGTGCCAGAAGCAGTCGAAGGTCCGAAAGTTGAGCCGGAGATGCTTGAAGTTCCGTTCGTTGGACCGGAAGTGACCAACGCGCCGGTTTCTGAGCCTGTTGTGGCAGAGGCGCTAGATGAAGCCCCGACCGCTGCCCTGGAAGTAGCTGTCCCGGAGGTGCCTGGGCCAGAGCCAGAGCAACACAAAGAAGTAAGAATGGATCCTCCACCCTTAGAGCCAACAACTGAAAGCCTGGAGGTAGCACCTTCAACTTCTTCTCTAGAGGTGGGAGTTCCTCCAGTGGGTTCCTCTTCTGCTGCCACTGAAGGGCTCCCGGAGAGCGGTCCCAGTGCCACAGAAGCTTAAGGGTCCTCTCTTGTGGAGTGGGACCCTATTTTTCTAATGGAGAACCCTCTGGAGCCTGCGTAGATGGTCCCAACAGGTCCGGAGCCTACCCCTCTGGCGTTTGTCCATAGACAACGCCCGCTCCAGCCTCTGACAAGTCCAACTGGCCTTCAATCATGAGAGCAAAGCCCTGGAGGGGGAGCGCAACACCTTGAGGCGTTGGTGCAACAGACTCCATTTTGAGACCAGGCTTGCCCTGACGAGGCTGGCTGACTAGAAGGAGTGGATTAAGAGGGAAACGGCCCGATTAGATAACTGGGACAATTTGCTGGAGGAGAAGGAAGCCACCATCCGGGCACTCGATGCTAACTCTAGGGAGATCCTTGAGCAAGCCAAGGAGAGGCGTGATGCTGCTAATGAGCGTCATGAAAACCTCAATGAATTGAACGAGGTTCTCCTGAAGTGCTGGGCAGACCTGGAGGCAAGGGAAGAAAAGCTCCTGGAGCAGCAGGAGGATGTCGTAAAAAGGGAGGCGGAGGTCACCCAAAAATTAACTCTGGTGAACAGAGTTTGGATGACCGCAGTAAGAAGCTAGATCTACAGAGCAAAGAAGAAAAGGAGAAGTACTGGAAACTGGGGCAGGAGCTCTCGAAAAGAGAGGCTGACGTTGCCACCAGGGAAGGGAAGGTGAAAGGCAGGGAGAAGGACTTGGTGGAAAGGCGGAACCGCATCCACCTCCGAGAGACGGAGCTGACTGACTGTGAGAAGCAAGTTGCTGAAAGTATGCAGCAACATGCTAAATTGGTCGAGCGCCTTGCTTGGGAAGGTTCGGAGCTTGCAGCCGCCCGAAAGTCGCTGGAGGAGCTATGAAGCTTGAAGGAGACGGAGTCCATTCAAGTGTGGGACTTCTTGGGGCAGGCCAACGACGCGCTAACACCACTAGGCTTCAGTCCCGTACGTCCGGACAACCCGGAGCTAGACTTGGACCGAGCTCTGGTGGCCCTCAATGGTGTTGGCGGCAAACTCAACACGATGGGCGATGTTATTGCGGACCAGTTTGAGACAGAGGGGAAGTCTTTGGCTACTAACGTCGTAGAATATGTGCTGACGTGTTACGTAAGCCGAGACCCCCAATTCTCCCTGGACCCAGTGCTTGAAGGTCCCATTGCTAAAGAGGAAGACGCCACCAAGGCCAGCGTCCAAGAGGTTGCACAGAAAGTCGCCACATTCTTCCGTAGAACTTAGATCTTCCAGTAGCTAGGACCTCTTCCTTTTGCATTCTACTATAATCCCAATTTTGTAATCCACTGCCTCGAAATAAATGAAATCCATTTTGCCATGAACTTCACTTCACTTTATTTTTGTCTTCAATATAATGTGCTCTGTCTTGTTGGCCCCCTGGTACATGTGTACAATTGAAGTGTGTACATGTACCAAAGGTTTTGTTAGTATATTGATGACTTGAACGCTTCGCACTTGTATATTTTAGGTCTGAAGTCTTCAATTCTGAGGTGTCGACAGCAGACCCCCTGGGATTGGCGGAGCTTGGTAGCTTCGACAGTACCCAGTATCAACATATAAAACATTGATGATCAGAGCTTGGTAGCTCCTGATGTCACTGCACAAATAATTGAATTTAGTCCCCCTAGGGGTTGTCAGAGCTTAGTAGTTCCAACGTCAACCATCACCTGCTTTGAATTTCTATTTTTCCTGTACATTGAATACAAAATTCGTCTTCTTGTCTATAAATTTTTGGTGACTTATTGTTCTTACTTGAGTTTTATTCTGTCGTAACTCGACATGGTAACAAGTATATTGATATAACCCTTTTGGACTCTTATGCTTTTTTAGTACTCACCCTACTAAGGCCTGCCGGAGTGTAGGTAGAGTGGCGTACTTAGGGTACAGGACTAGCCTAAGTCGATAGCACACTCTGGACATATATTGGCTTGGTGTTCATGCAAGTAGACTATACAGCATGTTAAGACCCAAAGAGATCAATAATATAACTTGCAACACGGCCCTGCAATTCTTTTTCTACCAACATAGCAAGATGACATAATCTGTTAACAGTATCATATTCCTTGTAATCAACAATGTCCTGAATTTCGCGTCCCAACCCCCCATAATAGCGAATCATCCATGTCCTCTGCTACCCCATAGTGCAACGTACCCTTTTGTAGCTCTTGATAGTATTCTTCTACAGACATGTTACCTTGATCTAAATGCCGTAATTTTTTTCGAAGGTCTCACTGAAAAGTAGGAGGCACAAAATGAACCCGCATAACTTCTTTTAATTTATCCCATGTTGGAGGATCAGTTCTAGTTTTAACAAGTTCATTCCACCATATGATATCAAAATCCTTAAACTCACTAGTGGCTTGACGAACTCTATGTTGTTCAGGAATAAGATGGGCATTAAATTTTTGCTCTACTGTCATCTCCCAATCAAGATAAGCCTCAACATCATAAGCACCAGAAAAGGAGGGTATAGTAAATTTTACCTTAACAAAAGGGTCATCAGGAGGACGGTTATAATTGGTATGGTGATTATTACATCCCATACCTTGACGATAGAGTGGAAGTCGTGGTTGATGATTATGATCATCCATAACATCACAAGCATCGTCTTCATGTCTAACAAGAGGCAGTCGAGCCTCAAGATTACCCATCCAAAAAGCAAGGTCATCAAGTTGGCGAGTCAAGTGCGACAATGACTCCGCTGTTGATGCAATGTTTTTCGTAAAGAATAACTTGGCTAAAAGCTCAAGAAGAATTGCACAAATTCATTATAGACAAGAAGGTTAAAAACAATAATTTGATAGGTCAAGCCTTGTACAAAAATAAATGCACGTGGAATCTGTTTTCACACAACAATGTCTTTCATTATAGGTCTGGATTACAGGGGAGACAAGGACACACTTAGGGTGCGGGACCAAGCTCAGTGTGCTATACACCTTGTACTAACCTAGGGTAGGTAGTTACACTTTTAGTGTTGTGACTATATGAGTGTACTTGAACTTCCCGGACCTTCCCAGAGGGGTCCAGATGTTCTCCCGGAGGACCTACTCCTGTCTGTTTATCAACTCTATAACATACATCATGTGTAATTACAGACTTACCTCCGTGATTCTAATTATAAAACTTATAGAGGTGCTCGATGTTCCAAGGATTAGGAAGTGGAGTCCCATCCTCAATTGCCAAGTGAACGCATCCGGGTCGAGATACTTTGATCACTCGGAATGGACCTTCCCAGCTGGGGGAAAGTTTGTTCATTCCTTCACGAGTTAGTATCTTCCGAAGCACCAGATTGCCTTCCTCGAGTTGTCAGTTGTGCACATGCCTTTGATGATAACGTCAGAGCTTTTGGCGATAATGTGCATTCCGAACAACTGCTTGGCACCTTCCCTCGTCGACGAGGTCAAGGTCTTCACGCCGGAGCTGGTCCTGCGTGGCTTCGTCGAAGGTCCGGACCCGGAGGGACCCCAAGGTGATCTCCGGAGGAAGGACTGCTTCAGCTCCGTACACCAAGAAGGATGGAGTTTCCCCGGTTGACCGGTTTGGAGTTGTCCTATTCGCCCACAATGTGGACAGAAGCTCCTCAATCCAGTTGGCTCCATGCTTTTTCAGGCGCTCATATGTGCGCGTCTTAAGTCCTTTTAAAATTTTTGCATTTGCTCTCTCGGCTTGGTCATTACTTGCTGGATGAGCTACTGAGGCATAGCTGAGTTGAATGCCGAGGTCTTCACAATATTCTTGAAATGCAGCACTTGTGAATTAGGTTCCATTGTCAGTTATGACTTTATTTGGAACTCCGAATATGCATATAATGGACTTCAAGAACTTGATTGTTGATTGCTTGTTAATTGTCACAATTGGAGTTGCTTCCGACCACTTGGTAAACTTGTCAATGGCGACATACAGGAACCTGTAACCTCCGACGGCTTTTGGGAAAGGTCCCAAGATATCGATGCCCCACACAGCGAATGGCCATGTAGGAGGTGTCATTTGTAATGATTGAGCTGGTGTGTGAATTTGTTTTGCGTGGAACTGGCACGCTTCACATTTTTTCACTAGCTCAACCGCATCCTGAAGTGTTGTAGGCCAGTAAAAGCCATGCCAAAAGGCTTTACCGACCAACGTGCGAGAAGAAGCATGGTTCCCGCACTCGCCTCCATGGATTTCCATGAGGAGCTCGCAACCTTCTTCCCTTGAAATGCACCGCATTAGGATGCCATTGGCACTGCGCCGGTAGAGATCCCCTTCTACCAACGTGTATCTTTTAGCCAATCTGACAATCCGGTCACCGGATACACTGTCTTCAGGAAGGATTTTGTCTTTCGAGTAGCTCCGGATCTCGAAATCCATGCATTGGATCTTAATTGAGTTTCTGAGTCTTGCGTGCTGGGTTGCTCAGAGCTTCCGACAGCACCTACGACCCTTGGTGGACGCCATGGTAGCAGGGCCACTGGAACTGCCAGCTTCGTGGTGCTGGTCTCGCCCCCTTTGCTCAGTTCAGCAGGCTGAGCTGTTGGTTTTGACAACCTCCGGATGAAGATTCCATCAGGAGCCGGAGCTCCGGTTGAGGCTTTCGTCGAGAGTTTGTTGGCTTCAGCGTTATGAAGACGCTGAACATTGTGGAGATCCAGGACTTTGAAGTCCTTCTGATGCCTCTGGACTTCATGGAGATAAGCATCTAGTTGAGAATTGTTCTAGGAGCATTCACCTTTGACTTGTTTGATGATGAGTTGTGAATCTTCCTTCACCAACAGCTATTTGACACCATAAGATAATACCACCTTGAGTCTGTAGATGAGAGCTTCATACTCCGCCATGTTGTTGGTTGCCTTAAAATGAAGGTGTACCATGTACTTGACCTTCTCCCCAGTCGGAGCCAGAAGAAGGATTCCAGCTCCGGCCCCCTGTTTCTGCACGGAGCCATCGAAGTAGAGAGTCCAATGAGGCTTGGTGAATACTAGAATCTTGGGTTCTAGTTTCTGCTCATTGTGGCCCCCAGGGTTTGATGGAGAGGGAGTCCACTCCGCCACGAAGTCAGCCAAGGCTTGACTTTTGATTGCTTGTCGTGACACGAATTCTAGGTCGAATTCAGCCAGTTCCGCTGCCCACTTTGCAATGTTCCCAGTAGAGTTAGGGTTATGCAAAATAGAACGCAGTGGAAAAGAAGTTACCACTGATATTTTGTGGGCTTGGAAGTAGTGACGAAGCTTCCTTGAGGCAATAAGAACTGCGTAAAGCAGCTTATGCACCTCAATGTATCTTGTCTTGGCGTCTTGGAGGACTTTGCTGATGAAGTACACATGGCGTTGGATGGTCCGGACCCTTTTCAGAAGGACCCAAAGCTTCTTCTCCATGAACCCGGACCCACATGGAGGGTTCCGGACCTTCATGCTGTGCTTGTTGGACCCTCCCGGAGGGGTCAAAAACTCCTTCTTGTTTGACCCAGACCATGCTAGAATGATCCAGATCATCTTGGCCAGCCAGATGAACTTCCTCGGGTAAATGAGATTGATCCCCTAGTATTTCGTCTTAATACCCCGTGTTTGGGGGCTGGGACCCAGACATGCCTTCAGGTGATTCTGGACCCTCCCAGAGGGGTCTGGGTTCCTCGAATGGATGTGGCTCTGGTATTTTCGCGACCAGGACCATACTGATAACTTCCGTGGTTGCCAAAATATAAAGCAGTAAAGGCTCACCAGGATTCAGAGCTACCAATATCGGCAATGTGGTGAGGAGCTGTTTTAGCTCTTGAAACGCCATTTCTGCTTCTTCAGACCAGTGAAATGGTCCGGACTTACTCAAGATTTTGAAGAATGGTAGCGCCCGTTCTGCCAGTCTTGAGATAAACCAGTTGAGCGCAGCTAGGCATCCAGTTAACTTCTGGACATCCTTAATGCGAGCTGGGGGCGGCATGTATTCTATGGCCTTTATCTTCGCCGAATTTGCTTCAATTCATCGGTGGGTCACCAGGAAACCTAGAAGCTTCCTGGAGCTAACCCCGAAGACACA
Organism: Tuctoria greenei; assembly: GCA_036927565.1. Taxonomy (NCBI): domain Eukaryota; kingdom Viridiplantae; phylum Streptophyta; class Magnoliopsida; order Poales; family Poaceae; genus Tuctoria; species Tuctoria greenei. The sequence goes on along the minus strand of JAYESD010000002.1, from coordinate 272,639,021 downwards.
CTTGTCCGGGTTCATCTTGGTGCGCGTGGTGCACAGCTTGTCGAAGACGGCTTGTAAGTTGTCAAGGAGTGACTCCTTGTTTTTGATCTTCACAACAATGTCATCGACATACACCTCCACCAAGTCTCTAATTAGCTCTCCAAATGTTCTGTACATAGCTCGCACAAATGTTGAAGCAGCATTTTTAAGACCGAATGGCATGGCAGTATAGCAGTACAATCCATCTACTGTTATGAAGGCAGTATGCTCTTCATCTTCCTTAGACATTTGGATTTGATGATATCCAAAATATGCATCTAAGAAACAATTTAGCTCACACCCGTAGGTGGAGTCCACTATCTGATCTATTCTAGGTAGTGGAAATGGATCCTTTGGACAAGCCTTATTCAAGGTGGTGTAGTCGATACACATCCGAAGCTTCCCACCGGCCTTGGGTACAACAACTGGGTTTGCCAGTCATATTTGACGGAAGACTTCCCGGATGAATCCAGTTTTGAGCAACTTCTTGATTTCCTGTCGGATGAAGTTTTGTCACTCGATTGATTGCTTCCGGGGCTTCTGGTGTGTAGGTCATGCATATGGGTAAATCTTCAGATTGTGCCCAACCACCTCCCTAGGGATCCCAGACATTTTTGACGGTTGCCAGGCAAACACGTCGACATTAGCCCGGAGAAAAGTGATGAGCGCGAGTTCCTATTTGTTGTTCAGACCTCCCGATATATGGGTAGTCTGAGCAGCGTCGGAACCAATTTGGACGACTTGACGGGAATGTCGGTGTCGTCGCTTGGTTGCACACGGGGTGCGGATGTAGAGCCTTTATGACAAATGCTTGGAGGGTTCAGAGCTGGCACCTTACCAGATGCTTCCTCCTGCGCTGTGGTAAGCGCATAGAGTTCTTCTAAAGCAGTAACTCCTGTGGTGCGATCTCCGTGGATTCGGAGAACGCCCGTGGGTGTTGGCATCTTCAACACTAAGTAACCATAATGAGCTGTAGCCATGAACTTGTACAAGACTGGCCTGCCCAGAATGGCATTGAACGGCAGACTGATCTGCGCTACGACGAAGACTAATTTCTCAGTTTTTTAGTTCTCCCGAGTCCCGAAGGTCACTGGGAGTGTGATGGAACCGAGAGGGGTAATGGTTCCCGGATGTAAGGACCGAATGCCCAAGAGGGGGGGGTGGGGGTGAATTGTGCTTCTTTTGAAAAATTCTAAGCAATAAAACTTAATTTCTAAAGCCCAATTCCCTACGCAAACTATCTATGCATTGTAGTAGATAGAAACTTCGCGGAATATAAAATGCATAAAAGTAAGGGAAAGGAGAAGGATGCAAACTCCCGAGGAGACACGAGGATTTATCCCGTGGTTCGGCAAGATCGTCAAGATCTTCCTACATCTACGTTGTGGCACCCACCAAAGGGTTTTGCCACACCCAAGTCACCGAGACGAGGGGTCTTCACTATCCCTCTCCGTTTGCCTCCCTTGGCAAGGTGGAGCTCAAGCCTGTAAGACCTATGTGTGCTGAATACATTGGCTTGTAGTGAATACACTTGGCTTTGATGATAAAAGTTTTTAATATCACCAAAACACCTTTTTATCAAGGTCCGACTCTAGCTCCGAGCTATAGCAAGGTCCGACCATAGGTCCGACTTGTTTTGGGTAGCTCCGGCTACGTTAGATGCTAGGTCCGACTTCTTGGTAAGGTCCGACTAGCTTTGGTTAGCTCCGGTGAGCTTTATCTTTAGCTCCGGCATGTCTTTGATAGCTCTGGCATATACTTGATAGCTCCGGCATGCTTTTGCTAAGCTCCGACGTACTTTGTCTAGCTCCGGTTTTGGGTTGACTAGTTTTGACTAGTTTTTGGTAAGCTCCGGTGCTAGGATCTACTAGTTTTGGTAAGCTCCGGCGCTTGGTTCTACTAGCTTTTGATAGCTCCGGCTCAAGCTCCGGGTTGCTCTGGCAAGGTCCGGAACTTGACCGAAGTGCTTCTGCTTTTTATTTGCAATGTTTCGAACTTGTTTTATATTCTTGGAAAGATTGCTTAGTATTCATTTGCTAAGTTTTTGGTGCGTTTTGTTGATATGGATAATATTGTGTTATTGTGGTTTTGCAACATGCTTATGTGGGGTGCTCACATAAGGTGTTGTGTTCGGAACTTATTGTAACACCCTAAATTTTCGCATCATGCATTGCACACATGGTCATGCATTAAACACTAGTAGAATAAAAGAAAAATAATAAAACATATACATATACAAATATGTGTAGCAAAAGAAGAAAAAGAAAACAATAATTATAGCCTAAAACTTGTAATAGGGAATAAGTATTAAAATAATAATAAAAATATATATAAATATATATATATATATAATATATATAACAATATATAAAAATAAAAAAATATTAATAATATATGTTATAAAAATAATAAATAATAAATATACAATATTAATAATATATATATAAAAAATTACATATATAATAAATTATATAATAAAAGAAAAGAAAAAAAAGAAAAAAAAAGGGCCACCCGGCGGCCAGGCCAAGCGGCCCAGCCAGCCGAGCCGGCCCCACTCCGCCCCAGCGCCCGAGACGCGCGCGCCCGAGGCCGCAGCGGTCTCCCGCCCCGACGCGCGAGCCGCCTGGGCCCCGCCTCCGCGGCCTCCCGCCCCGCCCGACACTCCCGCGCCGTCTCGCGCGCGACCGGCGCGCCTCGCGCAGCTCGGCCGCCGTACGCGTCCCGCCTCCCCCGCCGTATCGCACTCGCCCCCGTGTCCGACTCTCCTGATCCCAGCGCTCGCCCGCCCTCCCGCGAATCCCGCGTCGGGCCGGTACCGAGTCGGTACCAAGCCGCGCCCGTCGCGCCTATAAAAGGCCCCGAAGGGCTCACGATCCCGACGCCAATACCCAGGTAAAAACCTAGCCACCGGAAGAAAAATACCAGGGACCAGAGAGCTGCGCCCAGGGAAGAAAAAAAGGAGAAAAAGAAGGGGAAGAAGAGGGAGGAAAAGAGGAGGGCGCCACCGTTCGCCGGAGATCGTCGCCGACATCGCGCCGCCGTCGTCGTGCCGCGAAGGACTGCTGCACCATCTATTTCGTCTACGCGTCGCATTTATTCCGCGACCGTCACGCCGTCAGATCTACGGTAGGGTTCGCTCCCGATGCGAATTTTTGCGATCATATTGAATCTTATAGGCGTAAATTAATTTTAGTTGCACCATAAATTTTATTTCAGCAGCATTAATCCACCCTAAAACCCCCGTAAACCCATATGAACACGTATGAACTACTCACATCTAATTAATAAACAACTGTAGTAAATTAATTATTAAACTGTGCATGCATGCATGTCATTGCATGTTGATTATTTTGTGTGCATTATGTTGAATTGTATATGTTTTCTTGTATGTATGATCACGCGTAGAGGAACGTGCTCAAGAGGTTGCATACGAGGATTTCCAAACCCAAGACTTCGAAGCTCTTGAGCAACCCCATCCGCCGGAGCAAGGCAAGTGTCCTTGAAGCATATTGATCCTATTTTAAATTAAATGTTTTGTTTGCGAACTTGCATGCTTGTGTCAAATTGATGGGAATCCTATGGTAGGAAGTTTACTAGTTTTGTTTGACCACCCTTGTCACCTGGAATTATGGTAGAGAGTCGGGAAGGGTTTTTACTTTTTGCTTCGCTTAATTAATTGGGATGGCAAACAACACTACAAAATTTAATTATGCATCAATGATATTCTGGTTAATGTGAACTGGTCAATACGATGGGTGATCTAAGCAAGCCTGGTTATGTGGATGGGTTGGTTGTTATGGTGGTTTGCTTGCCTTAGATCTAAGGACCGGTTCATGCGAGAATATGCCAGGTCAACAGTGCCACCACAAGGCCAAGTATGGGTGCGGCGTAGCTGAATAATTAGGAGCGCTGCTAGTATTGTATGGACCATTGGATGGCGCGGGGAATGGGAGTCGAGGAGGACTGCCCTGGGATCCGCATGGCACACGAGGGGGCCCGTGGGTGGGGGAATAGAGATTCAAGCCTGCCGGTGAAACCTTAGTGGGCCCGTACATACTAGTAGTCCCTTTTGAAAGGCTATTTTGTGATCTCTTGGCCACACACCTACGGAAGTGTGAGATGGCACAATGGAGGTTTCTTAGTCATCGAAAGGTGATAAAATCACAAACATGTGGGTAAAGTGGTACAACCTCTGCAGAGTGTTTAAAAACTATCATGATAGCCGTGCTCCCAGTTATGAGCGCCTGGATGACCTACATGATTAGAGTTGGAATTGGGATTTGGGATGGTTATGGTCTGGTAATGGTCATGGTTATGAAATTGAGTTACGGTAATTGGACATGGATAATGGTAATGTTGGCAATAATTGGATATGGTTTATATTTCGTTAATATGATGGTTATGATGGGATTGTTTCATATAGACATAGTATAATGCTTTTCAAATGTTTTACTGTACTTTTCAGCACTTAGCCATTATTATTGTCGTCATTTGAATAAGCCACATGTCATACTTTCCACACTTGCTGAGTACGATATGTACTCACCCTTGCAATCCCCCCCAACAGCTACTGGAGATAATTGGGAGTACCCTGAGGATCACGTGGAGTACTAGGTTGCGTACCGCCGTCAATTGCCTGTGGATTGGAGTCGTGCTGTTTAGTTTATTTTCCGCTGCAATTATTTAGAGTTTTATCATTCGTGAACCATTGGATTATTGTAATAAAGTACTTATTTATTAGTTAAGACGTGGTTAAATTCTGTTTATCATTTGTGAATCATTCGTGTATGTGTGTTGAACATCCTGGGCACACATATGCGTTACGCTTGGTTCATATTCGGAACCGGGTGTCACAAATTGGTATCAGAGCCGCGTTGACCGTAGGACGCAAGCCTAGGTAGAATGGACACTCTAGAGCACTTAGGAACACTCTTCTAATCTGCTATTTTCGAAAATTTTTGCTGCTTTTTTGTTTCCCTTATTTTCAGCCGCAAAAAGTACTGATCGCTGCTGCGTTTTTGATAAAAAATTTCGGAAGTGAGCAATGTCAAGTGCTGCTGTTTTGCTGTGTAAATTTTCGCGAAAACGGCGTGTTTTGCTGCTGTTATGTGTGGGTAAAATTATTGTGTTGGTTGCTGTATTTTTTTCTCTTTATTTTTCGTTCTTTTGGAACCGCTGCACCGCTCTTTTCCGCCGCTTTAGCTGCTGAAATTTTCAGATTATTATTTTGTTATTTCTTTTTCCTCTAATGTATTCTTGTTTTCTGTAGATGGCCCGCACCAAGACAACCCCTCGTAAGTCGACCGGAGGACTTGTGCCCCCGCGTAGGTTGGCCAGTCGCTCTCCGGCCGTCGACCCCCGTCACCCCGTGGTGATCCGTTCTGACGGCAGAGCCGCAGGACAACTGCGTCACCGTCTCCATGCCCTACTCCGTGAGGCTGGCTACCGTCACCACAGCCTCTCGCTCTCCTACCACACCACTGGAGTGCAGCGCCCCGGCAGGAAGGAGTGGAGCTGCAAGATCTATATCTACTACGGTGACGAGTTGGTGAAGACCCACAGCAGTCCCGCTTGAAGGAGCTCCCGCCGATCTGCAGAGCAGGATGCTAGCTGGGAAGCAGCCACTTTTTGGAGCCATGCTCGCCGTTTCCGTCTGGAGGACACGGTGCACGCCTTCGTCCTGCAGCGTCCCAGTGGCATTGCGTGCTTCGTCTCCAGACACGTGGAGGGACCCCTGGACCTCCCGCAGTCTCGTCAGACTGTTGACGACGTGACCCAGCTGAGTGCCCGACTTCAGAGGGCACAGTAGGAAATTCAGGATGGACGTGACCTCGCCCAGCGCCACGAGGCGATAATCAGGAGGTATCGTCGGATCACCGACGAGGACCCGGACGACTACGCGTCCGACACCCCGATGTGGACCCCAGACTCTCCAGACCGTCGCAACGGTCAGCGTGAGTCATCTTCTGAGGAGTCCTCTGACGAGGAGCCTTCCAGTGTGGCGTCTACCGCACCACCGCCGCCTGCTGCCTCACCACCCCAGGACCCACAGGACCCCGAGGACCCCGACGACGACGACGACGATGAGGACCCGGATGAGTTCCCGCTCGACGACGAGTAGTCCTCGACCTATGCCACGACTCAAGGATAGGCACACCCCCATTAGTGAATAAGAGCGATGTAGATATACTCGTGTGACCTTGAGTTGTGTTACTTCTTTTAGGATCTTTGTAAATTCTGTTTGGTGCTTGTTTGAGTGCTTGTGTGCTTAGTAGAGAGTTGTGGAATGCTTCGGCAATTGTCCACATCCTCATAATATAGGTCTATATTAATAAAGGATTATTTAGTGTCACATACCTTGATGCATATAGTTGGGACGTTTCTTCCCAAATTCTAAATTCTTCTGTCCCCACCTTTCTTTCGCCAACAGATGGTGAGAACTCGTAACCAGAGGGATGCCAACGATGAGGAGGAGCGCAATGAAGTACCTCAGAACAATCAGGGACATGCTCATGGAGCCATCAATATTGAACAACTGTTAGCTATGCAGAACCAGCTCATGCAGACCATGATACAGACCATGGGACAACTGCAAGCTGACAACAACAATCAGCCCCACCTGCCTCCACCGCCACCCCCGCCACATCACAACCGTTTGGGAGAGTTCATGAGGACCAGACCGCCCACCTTTGCACAAGCCACAGACCCAATGGAAGCTGATGATTGGCTGAAGTCCGTTGAGAAGAAACTTGCTATTGTCCAGTGTACCGACAGGGAGAAGGTTCTCTTTGCATCACATCAACTAGTTGGAGCAGCCGCTGACTGGTGGGAAGCTCTTTGCAATGCTCATGATAATCAGGAGACAATCACTTGGGCTGAGTTTAAACAGAGTTTCCGTTCCCACTATGTACCTGAATGAGTTATGATACTGAGAAGACAAGACTTTGAAAATCTCAGGCAAGGAAGGATGAGTGTGAGTGAGTATCTCAACAAATTCACTCAATTATCAAGATATGCTCCAGAAGACATCAAAACTGATAGTAGGAAGCAGTATCTGTTTATGAGGGGTCTCAACAATGAAATTCAAGTCCAGTTACTCAATACTGATTATCCAAACTTCCAAAAGCTGGTTGACAAGGCTATTGTGGTTGAGAACAAGATTCGTGAGATGGAGCAGGACAACAAGAGGAAGATGTCACATCATGGACCGCAACAAGGAAGCAATGTTCGCCCCCGCTATGCACCACCTACTGCACCACAATACAACCCCTCTGCTCCTGCATACCGCACTGCTTATCCGCCCCGCCCAAATCAGCCACCGCAGCAACGCCCCGCCATGCAAGCGCCTCGCAATCCTGTTCCACCTGCGCCGCGTCCTAACATGGCGGCAAATGCTCAAAACCAGTTGCGCCCAAACTTCCCTAATGCTACAGGTGGTCAGACATGCTATGCGTGTGGAGAACCCGGACACTTTGCAAGCCAATGCCCCAGGAGAAACAATGGTCCTATGAACAATGCACCAAGGCCAAATCACCCGCGACCAAATGGAGGAGCACCACAAGGCAACCATGGATAGCAGAATTTTGCTCGTGGCAATGTCAATCATATCTCTACTGAGGAAGCCCAGCAAGCTGATGACGTCGTGATTGGTATGTTTCTCGCCAACTCCAACCCCGCGACTGTTTTATTTGATTCAGGAGCATCTCATTCATTCATCTCATCAAAGTATGTTGCCAAGTACAATTTGCCTATATCTCATATGAAGCAAACTATGCTAGTAAGTTCTCCTGGCGGAGAGATGAGGACAAATATAGTATGTCCGAAAGTAAGCATTAAAATAAGGGGGGTAGACTTTCTCGCAAACCTCATAGTATTGGACTCCCAAGGAATAGACATAATACTTGGAATGGACTGGTTGAGCAAGTATAATGGAGTCATTCAATGTGCCGAGAGGATTGTGCAGTTGACAAGTGAACATGGTACACGCATCGAAGTTGAAGCAGCCCAACCTGCAAGAGGGAAAGCGATGCTGAATCACGTGGAAGAAGTGACATTGGAAAGCATTCCGATCGTTCGCGAGTACCCGGATGTGTTTCCAGATGAGTTGCCAGGTATGCCACCTGATCGTGACATAGAATTCGCCATTAAGTTGATACCCGGAACTGCACCTATAGCTAAGAGGCCGTATAGGATGCCTCCTAAGGAATTAGCAGAGCTCAAGAAGCAAATTCAAGAGCAGCTAGAGAAGGGTTTTATACGCCCAAGTTCATCCCCGTGGGGAGCCCCAGTGCTCTTCGTAGATAAGAAGGATGGAACCCAGAGGATGTGTGTGGACTATAGGTCTCTCAATGAAGTGACAATTAAGAACAAGTACTCACTGCCCCGTATAGAGGATTTGTTCGACCAAATGAAGGGTGCCTGTATCTTCTCCAAGATCGACTTGCGGTCAGGATACTTCCAAATGAAGATTAGACCATCGGATATACCCAAGACAGCATTTCGGACACGATATGGATCTTATGAGTACACCGTCATGTCATTTGGGTTGACGAACGCGCCTGTGTACTTTATGTATCTCATGAATAAGGTCTTCATGGAATATATGGATAAGTTCGTTGTAGTGTTCATCGATGATATTATGATCTACTCGAAGGATGAGAAGGAACATGAGGAACACTTGAGGCTTACGCTGCAGAAATTGAGGGAGCATCAATTGTATGCCAAGTTCAGTAAATGTCAATTTTGGTTACGGGAAGTTTCTTTCCTAGTCCATATTATATCTGGAGGAGGAGTATCAGTTGACCCAGGGAAGGTGAGAGATGTGCTTAAATGGGAACCGCCACAGAATGTCAAGGAAATTCGGAGTTTCCTTGGAATGGCTGGATACTACCGCCGATTTGTGGGGACCGGAGTCCACACATCCGAGGATCTCATTGGGTGGTGCCGTGCGATGCGGCACCTAACAGCACACACGAAAAGGATACCAAAACATATAAAGTTTTCATTTCATAATAAGAAGAGTTTACAAAAGAGTGTACAACAAGGGTACACACGCAGCGGAAAATACATACTCAAAATCTCACCTAACTAAGCAGGAGAGAAGACGTCCATGCCCTAGGACGATTCTCACTAGCAACACGAAGAACATACAACAGCGGCGTGGCTCACTTGAGATTTATCTCGACACCTCGAGTCTCATGTACAACCTGAACAGCAGAAATAAAACTAATACCTGCAAAAATCGTTAAAGCGCAAACGTGAGCATAAGGCTCAGCAAGACTTAACCGTCTCACTAGACATATGCAAGGGGACACTAAACATAGGTAAGGAATAGCATAAATGGACTCGCCTACAAGTGGATCCTTATAATCAAGTTTTAAGTAGCAAATGACATTCTCCGAGCACGGCACATCATGGGCTCCACAATCAAACAAGAAACGCTTTACCGATGATATGACATGCCCAAAGCACATAATGCTATTACAGCTAAAGTATGGGGAAACTGTAAACTTTTAATTATACTATCTCTAAATCATACAAGGTTGCAAAATAATTATAAATCAATACAATATGAATTTCTGACTTCTTTAGTATTTACTACGTCACGACTGCGACAGACAAGTGGTACTCTATTACTGCGAGGGACAATGATTGCAATCAGGACACACCCGGACAACACGACACATACGCACTTTCGGAAATGCCAGCGAGCACTTCGCGCAGTACCTACGTAGCACTTCAGTACTAGTCGTATATGGCAACCTTTCGCGAGACACTCAAATGCCGAACCGGTCGATCCGTCACGGGCAGGAGGTCCCTGCGTGGGGCGTACTCTGACGTGCCCACCAGCGGATTTACACCTTGCTACCCTCAACCCACACCTATAAAACGGAACGGTATGCCTCGACACCCAAGTGACCAAGCTACGTCAGTTTATTGGATTCCATATGTCCATTATGTTGCCGGTACAATTCAAGCTTGTCCGAAGGGGCCGCATACGGACGGGCCTTAATCGACACAGGCAGGGCTATGCGACCGAGACTCAATTCTCGCCGCTTCCTATCCATTCCCTGCCCGGTCTCAGTTTCATTACATTATGCCATTTTCTATCTAACCAATCCTGTGAGATATGTCCTACATCTCTCGCGAGTAGATTCCAACTACTCGACTTCTACCGGATTTCCTATGCATTAGCAAAGCAGTTACTATAGGTCAAACTGTAACTCGTTCCAACCAATCCATGGGATTTTTTTTTTGGTCATGCAAGTGGAGTATCAATCACCCTATACGTAATGCACATATGAAACTTATGACGTAAGGTGATAAAGACTGTAAAAACTCTGTAAAGCTTTTAAATGCAAACCGGGGCTTGCTTTAGTTTGCGACTGAACAAATGTCAATTGTTAGGGCTTGATCTTCCTCCGGAGAACCTGCCATGGAACCTCAGTGGAAACACATCGGCCTTCTCCTCCAAGGGAAGCTCCTCGTCGATCACCTACCATCACATTTCCTATCGACATGATATGCATATAAGTAATTAAGTAATTAAGTAATTTAAGAAAAGACTCCACGGGGTTGTGTAAACTCTAAGAATGAGGAGTTCGATTAGGAAGGATAGATATGCCTCTGTTGTGTGAATGAACAAAGGATGAAGTCAAGTGGTCATAGTAGTATCGAGATGTGAATTGAAAGGTGCAATGTAAGCACACATTGCAACTTGGCACTCAACACTCGACGCTATGCCACTCAAGGACGATACATCTGAATGGTGTGGAAGTGTTGGACTGGTAGGGTAAGGATGACCTAAGAGTCAAGATGGAGCATTGAAAGCTTAAGGCATGAGTGAATTGTGCAACAAGAGGTTGTGACTTAGAAGTCGACCAGTGAAGTTACACAAACTCATTAAGGAGTAAACCTAATTACGTGACAAGTGTGATCGCAGGGTCCTGATAAGGATGAATCAGGATGAAACCCTAGCGACACTTGGGAGTGAAGTGAGGTCAACATTGCTTGGACTCAAAGAGTCGTAACAAGCCCTGTTAATTTGATGTGAGTACCAAGACAACATTGAAATGACTTTTTGGTAAAGTAGTTTCTACGGCAAGCTTCTTGAGCATCGTTCAAGTGCTTACACGACACTATTGCAGTGTCCTTTGCAAGATTGTCCAGATGAGCTCGGTGAACTCCTAGAACTCGAACATGATGCGAGACCTTGTCGTGACGGTCATGCTTTGCCATCACGGGAAGATTGGGTTAGCCAGGTCCACATCGATCCGGACTCATCAATAGGGTTAGCAGAATCCCGAACACCACCTTGTGAGACTTAAGGTTAGTGATGTCAACTCGGTTGTTGATAAGCGACTCAACGAACCTGCCGTCGAAGAAGGGGTACACCAAGTTAACCAATCCTGTGATCGTCTACGGAACATCCTCGACACAACCAATGAACTCTTATCCAAGGTTCCACTTGGACTAGTTCTCCTCGTCGGTCGCAACGTTCTCGCAGTATTCTACCCTAGGTCATCGGTGGTCACCAATACACTCGGTTTGACCTAGAAGGCATTTCATCTAGCATCTAGGCTACACCTAGGACTCGACGAGTCTCGCCTTGACCAAACCCTAATTTGGCTGAACGACCATCGACTGATGTGTCGTGGTCGTGTTCCAGTACCACGTACATCACATGTATCCTTCACCTCGATGCCAGGACACGATAACGACTCGGAGCGTCACGACGACGTCATATGGTCAACGACGTCGACGCGGCTCATGGTGGAGCATCACGAGCACACACGGACAAGTTAACGCGATCCAAAGGACAAAGAAGGTCAACTTGGGGGACTCCTATAGGAATGATATCAATGCGGAAACTGGATGTACGACTTGACGACACATGAGTAACCTTAGCGATCATGACGAACGGACGTCGGTGACATCAAGCAAGGTATTTCAGGGTAAGGCTCACCTTGTATGCATTTCGCCCGAACATCTTGGGTGTGTACTTGATTTCCGTCGCTTCATCACCATTCAAAGGGTATCTTGGCACTTGGGCTTGTCGAGTTGCCACATCACCATACCCCTGCATCAAGACCAACTCTGAACATCAACGAAGTTGGTTCTTTCCTTGTGAACATTCATCGAATACCTAGGCTGCAGTCACCGATCCAATCACTCTTGCAAAATAAGAGCTAACCTGGATCAATGGTCGATACCATTGTGTCAACGACGCGTTCTGGGATCTCATACATCACATACATCCCTCGCTTTGCTGGTTGGGTGCAACCATGGCGCGGAACGGGGGCGACGATGTCGGGCGTCGACCACCGGTTGGGGCGCGGCAAGGCAGGGGCATGGTCAGCAGAAGGCGGCTATGGTGTGCAGGCTCGGCGTGTGCAATAGCGACCATGGCGTGCTGGAATTGGAACATGGCACAAGCAGGATGGCACAGCCATGGTACGGGTGGTCGGCGTGGCGCAGCCTGCAGCGGCGGCTAGAACGCGACGCGCAGCAGTGGGATGGGCGCAGCATCGGCAGCCAGGGGCACACAGCCGCAGGAGGACAAGGGGGCACGGTTGCCGGCGAGGCGATGCATCAGCGTGGAGGGCGGTCGGCGAAGGAGCAGAACGGCGAGAGAAGCAAGCGCAGACCAAGGCGCGTCTGTGGGCGGCAAGCCGGAGCACGGGGACAGCGCGGCAGCGCTGGGGCGCGGGCGCTGCTGGGACGCCGGCGAACGGACGGCCGGCGGGGTGGTGCGGCTCCGGGCGCGGGGCGCAACAGCGCGGCATCGTCGGCGCGTGGACAAGCGCCGGAGGGGAGGCGAGGAGCAGAGACGGTGCGAGTCGGCGAGCAGGGAGACGAGGGCGTCGGGGCGGTGGAGCGCTCGCGAGCTGGTGGCGCCGTGGGCTGCCGAGCGCGGGGGCTAGGCGCAGTCGACGTGGACGGCCGACGGGAGGAGCCGGGGGCAAGGCACAGGTGGAGCACCGGCCAGGCCGAGCGGCGGCCGGCGTGGGGCACAACAGCGCGGGTGCGTCGGGGCGACCAGGCGAGCAGGCGCGGGCAGTGAAGGCGCGCAGGGCGGCGAGAGCCGGTGGCCGGAGCTATGGCGGCGGCGGGGAGGCGCGCTCGAGCAGGGGAAGGCCGGGCGGGGAGAAGGCGAGCGGGGAGTGCCGTGGAGCGAGCGGTCGAGCGCGGTGATAAGGACGGGAGAGAAGGAGCCAATTTGGTTTTTGTGGACCACTAGGATAAACATGACATGTGGGGTCACTTTTTCCTAGTACTGAGGATAAATATGATATGTGGGTCCCACTCTCTTCTCCCTCCTCTTTTCAAATTCAAAGGAGCTAACAGACAGGCTTCAAAAATAGTCAACTTTGGCCCCAGTGACTAAATAAAATGTGGAGAATTTTAGGGTGCGATCAGATTTCAAAACTGAGCAAGTTGAATTTGAACTCAGATTTGAATTTGAATTCAAGTGGTGATACTTGACTCAAGGAAATAAATAGTAGATTAGGTTCAAAAATCCTGAAACTTTGAAGTTAACCTTTTTGAACCATAAGGGACCTCAGGAAAAATTTGGAGTTGATTTGGACAAGGTTGAGCACAAAGTTTAAATTTAAAGTCGACGTTGATTAAACTCTCAGTACGTGTCCAATAAATTGGAAAACGTGCTTCAAAAATTTTGAAACTTTACCGAGAGTCTAATTGGAATATTAGAAGGTCATGGAAAAATTTACGGCATGAGATTTGAATATTTTTGAATGTCCCATTTTAGGGTTGAAATAATTCCTATTAAGATTTTATGTTTTTAACAAGTCCATATTGTAGTGAACATGGGTTAACGCACGTGATACATGTGAGTTTGGATTTCTAAGTTCATTTTCAAAAAATTTTAAGTTGCACATTTTTACATTTTTGTTCTTCCGAAAAGCGGGCTTTTACAATCCTTCCCCCTTAAAGGAATCTCGTCCCGAGATTCTAAGGAAGAGAGAAAGTTAGGCCGAGTTGTTGATGAGACAACCATCTCCTGGCATGTGATTGGAGAAAGAGACTCTTCGTCTTCTTATTGCATCTATGGTTTGGATGCTCGGCGTGACTGGGATCACACCGTAAAGTTTGTAGCTTAGAAAGCTATATTGATAATTTGGGGTCTTCTTCTTTTCGTCAAAAGGAAGTAAGCTTCTGCATTGGAGGACTTTAGAACTCTAAGATAGTTAGGTGTTCTTAACTCTGGGTGTTTCTCTTACGAAGACTTTGCTGCCCTGGTCTTGTGGCTAAAGCAATGTCACCATCCATTACGAGTCAAGGAGTTCCAAGACCTGATAATTAACTGATAACCTCGCGAAAAGAAAGATGCAGAGTTTTAGCGAGGTCGAGAAGTCCATAGGAAGCTCCTCGCAACTAGAAACAATCAGTTTCCAGGACTCAAGTTGATTTGAGTTTCAACGGGTCAAGGACAAAGGCTCAACTTTGTTTTGGTCACAAGGTGTTAAGTGGTTTCCCTTGTGCCACTCAAGATAATGAAACAAGTCAAAGGCGTTGCGAATGATAAAGTTGATCACAACTCAAAATTGTGAGAGACACAACGTAGGTATTTGAATGGGGTCATATATTCTTGCTCAAAACTCATTAGTAATTACGTTTCATGATGCATCACAAGTGGAATAATGTTATGCATTAATGATGCAACGCTGGCCAGCTAGAAATGTAGACAGTATGATGCATTCATTATTATGCTTTGAGCAAAAATAGGTAGGACAATCCAAACACAGTCAGAAGTATCCCAAATACAGGAGGATTGAATAAACTTGGTCATGAAGGCGCTAGACAAGACTTGCTACTTTCATATCTGACCAAGTTCGATGGTTTCAAGGTAAAAGTATTAGCAAGGAATGGTGGGGTTCATCTCAAGGCAACGGAGTGTACAAAATGGAACAAAAGTGATTGAACTTCTTGTTGATCAGAAGTTCCCTAAAGCTTGTTAATCACAACTTACAGGTAATTGTGGTTCCTTAACAATGGGTCAGGTTTTTCATCTCGTAGTTTTCTTAAAGTACTATGTCTACCCCTTAAAAGGGTGCGGTAGGGTTGCCTTCAGAAGTGGCAAAGAGAGTAACCTTTGAAGAGTAAGGTTCCCCTCACTTCCGTAGGTTGCACTAAGTGGTTGACAAGGTACTGTGCTAGGCACGACCTTGGTTAGTAATCCACGTTCTTGCTATAGAATCTCCAGCTCATACTACTCACTTATTGTTTCTCGTCTCAAAGACTGAAGCAAAGGAGTGGTTTAGCGTAAAGAATCAACTGACTCCTTTAACTCGTTGATCGAATTCCACAAGAAACGGGGTTCAAGGTGATCCGTTACTTAAGCTTCACATTGACTTAATGAGTCAATGTTGTACTCGGTCCTACTTACTTGAGCATTGCTCCCAGCACGTTGGTTCGGTGTCGATGTACCTTGGTATGACACCTAGGTGAACGTAACACTTCAATTACTAGATGAACTCCTTCCCCCTTAAGATTCAAGCTAGGTGAGCAAGAAACTTACTCCAAGCAATATTTATGGGGAAGGGTCGTCCAACTAAGGGAAGTGTCATACATGCTCAATGCACAATTAAAGTGTGAGATGCAGTTGCATAGTCAAAACACTAGCATGTGCATCCGAGCAAAAAGGGATTTGCCTTAGTGTAATAGTCAACTCTAAAGGCAAATATTGTTGGGTCGCAACACCTGGGATGTTATGAAACTCCTCGATTTGAACTCGAGAACCAAATCCATAAACACCCTGAAGGGTCATCACCCGGGTAAATCCTGGTGGAGGATGAACAGCTTGGACGCAACTTCGATTTTGGCCAAGTAAATGGCAAAATCAGGTCTTGAGGTGAACAACAAAGTTAAAGTACACTTCAATACCTTTCTAAAAAGTATTGGTTTGCCTCTAGATCATCTCTGGTTTGCAAGTTATGAAATTTTGAAGTTAGCAGATTTCTCTGCACTTTCAGCAGAATCTGCTTAAACAGTAGCAGTTTTGATCTAAAGTTTTCAGGCTGTTTCTGATGGAAATCTGGAAATATTATATTTACAAAGTTGTATCCAATGTAATAAGCTTTCCAGAATGTACTTACTTGTCTTCATATCAGTTCTGGTTCAAAAGATATGAATTTTTGAAGTTGGGTAAAATTTCAGCATTCAGAATTGAATTCAGTTCAGATTGACCACTCTGTATTCAAACTCGATTTGGAATAGGTAGATGACCGATTCAGGTCTGGAGCCAATTGCAAAAATTGTAGCTGACTCTCTAACCTCTCCAACGGTTACTCGCGCGACACCATTGGATCAAGGGTCTGCGAGTTATGGATTAAATTCAGAGGTGTACAGATTGCTGTCCAGTTTGGGTATGTCTGGACAGTCTCTGCAATTATCCAAATTTCACCCATTTAGAAAAGGATTCTGGTCTGGTGTTCAACAGAAAACATGTAGAGGACTTCCATATCTTTCTAAAGAGTATTTACTTGCCCTCGTAGCATTTCTGGTTGAGAAGATACAGCATCTGCAAGTTGACAGTTTTTTTTTGAAAATTTGGACAGCACCTCCTTTGTTTAAGGCTGATTTTGTCCACAAATTTCAGATATACAAACATCAACATTTGCAAAAGTAACACATAGAAAACTTGTTGCATACATTCTCAAGATTCCAGAAATGAAACTTATGAAGCCTTTCGACAATTATACAGCGAGTTATGCGAGAAACAGTAACTGTATACAGGACGGTCCACTCGCTGTCCAGATTTGATCAAGTTTAGAAATCTGAAATTTTTTGTATGTTAAAGATGGATTCTGCTCTGAAGTTTTATAGAAATGTTGTAGAGGACTCTCTACACTTTCCAACCACGTAAAGTAGGCCTGCAGCAGTGAAGTATGCAGAAGGTTACGATTCAATTGGTGAAGAGTTCAGATTCTGTCCCCTCTTCCGGGCTGTCAGAACCTCTTAAACGACAACTCAATTTAGACCTGGTTATTGCGAGTTTTAGCCTTCGTGTTGAATAGGAAGCTGGTAGAGGACTATTTAAGCTTTCCAGGCATGTATAAACATGCATAGTTTGCATTTCTAGTTTAAGAGTTATGTCCGTTCAAAGTTCAGAATTTTTCTGACTGTTTCAGATAGCACCTATATACATGTATTATCTTCAACTCTGTTTTCTAATTAGTTATAAGCTGAATTTGAGGTATAACTGAATAACAAAGTTGTAGAATAGCTTTTTCATTTTCCATAAATGTATCATAATGGAATAGAAGAGCTTTCTTCAAGGAAATATGACAAAAGTTCAGATGCTGGTCCGTGTAGTTTCAGAACAGCAGCTGCTGTGATAATGGTGCATTTTCATCACCATAAAAGCATCTTTTGGCTTGGAGGTCAATAGGAAAATATTAGAAGACTCCAAAAGCTTTTCAAAAAGTATTCACTTGCCTCCAAAGCCCTCCAGGTTGAAGAGATATGGAATTTCAAAGTCAGGTCCATTCTGTTCGAAAACAGAACTCACCGGCTTCGAAACACAAGAATTTGGAAACAAACTCAAATTTTGAAACTTAGCTCAAAACTCAAGTCCGATGGCTAGAACTTGATTCACAACTAATCATTTTCTTTAGAACCAAATGGAATCTTAAAAGAGACTTGACGACCTTCTTATCCATAGCATATCACTATGGATCTTCAAACTTAACCAAAGTCTTACTCCGGCGAAGTCGAGCTAAACTCTCGCCAGGAGCAAAGAACTTTGGTTCACCTACTCTTGAAAAGAAACATTTTAATTTGTCCACAAGATATCAGCAACTGATACTTGGACTCAATATGAATATGAAGTCATTTCTTTCGTGGGGGATGGTCAAAGTATCAAGTGTGATACTGACGGTACTACGTGCCTTACTAAAAGAAAAGTCTAATCCGGTATATCCGGATACGTCAAGAGGTGGTCCTACTATCGATCACTCGCAAACGTATTCTACACCGGGTCGCTACCGGGAGTTAGTGTACCTGCAGAAGACAAACAATCCCCTTTCACACCTTCACACCTCAAGGGCGGCACGGGGAAACACGACAGGCAGTCACAATAATATATATGAAAGTAAATGCATACGACTCTGGTGTGAGTCGCCCTCGAGCGAGGCCATGTCTTGAGGTACATGGCTGTAAATACGTCTGTACAGCAAAGACTCCCGTACGATCTGGCTTATACACGCTCAGGCATACGTGTTTCGCATGATCCCATAGAACATGAATAGTTCTAGAGATGCACACTATCGGGTTATACACCACCCGACGGGGGCTCCCACTAATTTTGTGTCACGCTGGGGTACCGCGTGTCATATGTTCTCAGAAACATGGAAAGTTTCAGAGACTCATATTGACTTTCCGTGCTAAGCCACGGAAATTTCACATACCATATCTCGTATGCAGAGTTTACCGAGATTGATCCGCTCTCGGCGGCGTACCTTACCTCTTACCTTGAAGACAGAGCGTCGTTACAGAATAATATAACAAGTTAGTTCACCACCTTTATAACTTATACTAGTAATAGTCCTTAATGGGCATATAGCTAATCCTCACTCGACTACTTCGGAGTTTTTGAAAATAGGCTCTTTTTCGAGCGTGCTATTCCCAATGAAGCTCTGATACCATGTCTGTGGGGACCGGAGTCCACACATCCGAGGATCTCATTGGGTGGTGCCGTGCGATGCGGCACCTAACAGCACACACGAAAAGGATACCAAAACATATAAAGTTTTCATTTCATAATAAGAAGAGTTTACAAAAGAGTGTACAACAAGGGTACACACGCAGCGGAAAATACATACTCAAAATCTCACCTAACTAAGCAGGAGAGAAGACGTCCATGCCCTAGGACTATTCTCACTAGCAACACGAAGAACATACAGCAGCGGCGTGGCTCACATGAGATTTATCTCGACACCTCGAGTCTCATGTACAACCTGAACAACAGAAATAAAACTAATACCTGCAAAAATCGTTAAAAGCGCAAACGTGAGCATAAGGCTCAGCAAGACTTAACCGTCTCACTAGACATATGCAAGGGGACACTAAACATAGGTAAGGAATAGCATAAATGGACTCGCCTACAAGTGGATCCTTATAATCAAGTTTTAAGTAGCAAATGACATTCTCCGAGCACGGCACATCATGGGCTCCACAATCAAACAAGAAACGCTTTACCGATGATATGACATGCCCAAAGCACATAATGCTATTACAGCTAAAGTATGGGGAAACTGTAAACTTTTAATTATACTATCTCTAAATCATACAAGGTTGCAAAATAATTATAAATCAATACAATATGAATTTCTGACTTCTTTAGTATTTACTACGTCACGACTGCGACAGACAAGTGGTACTCTATTACTGCGAGGGACAGTGATTGCAATCAGGACACACCCCGGACAACACGACACATACGCACTTTCGGAAATGCCAGCGAGCACTTTCGCGCAGTACCTACGTAGCACTTCAGTACTAGTCGTATATGGCAACCTTTCGCGAGACACTCAAATGCCGAACCGGTCGATCCGTCACGGGCAGGAGGTCCCTGCGTGGGGCGTACTCTGACGTGCCCACCAGCGGATTTACACCTTGCTACCCTCAACCCACACCTATAAAACGGAACGGTATGCCTCGACACCCAAGTGACCAAGCTACGTCAGTTTATTGGATTCCATATGTCCATTATGTTGCCGGTACAATTCAAGCTTGTCCGAAGGGGCCGCATACGGACGGGCCTTAATCGACACAGGCAGGGGCTATGCGACCGAGACTCAATTCTCGCCGCTTCCTATCCATTCCCTGCCCCGGTCTCAGTTTCATTACATTATGTCATTTTCTATCTAACCAATCCTGTGAGATATGTCCTACATCTGTAGATTCCAACTACTCGACTTCTACTGGATTTCCTATGCATTAGCAAAGCAGTTACTATAGGTCAAACTGTAACTCGTTCCAACCAATCCATGGGATTTTTTTTTGGTCATGCAAGTGGAGTATCAATCACCCTATACGTAATGCACATATCAAACTTATGACGTAAGGTGATAAAGACTGTAAAAACTCTGTAAAGCTTTTAAATGCAAACCGGAGCTTGCCTTAGTTTGCGACTGAACAAATGTCAATTGTTAGGGCTTGATCTTCCTCCGGAGAACCTGCCATGGAACCTCAGTGGAAACACATCGGCCTTCTCCTCCAAGGGAAGCTCCTCGTCGATCACCTACCATCACATTTCCTATCGACATGATATGCATATAAGTAATTAAGTAATTAAGTAATTTAAGAAAAGACTCCACGGGGTTGTGTAAACTCTAAGAATGAGGAGTTCGACTAGGAAGGACAGATATGCCTCTGTTGTGTGAATGAACAAAGGATGAAGTCAAGTGGTCATAGTAGTATCGAGATGTGAATTGAAAGGTGCAATGTAAGCACACATTGCAACTTGGCACTCAACACTCGACGCTATGCCACTCAAGGATGATACATCTGAATGGTGTGGAAGTGTTGGACTGGTAGGGTAAGGATGACCTAAGAGTCAAGATGGAGCATTGAAAGCTTAAGGCATGAGTGAATTGTGCAACAAGAGGTTGTGACTTAGAAGTCGACCAGTGAAGTTACACAAACTCATTAAGGAGTAAACCTAATTACGTGACAAGTGTGATCGCAGGGTCCTGATAAGGATGAATCAGGATGAAACCCTAGCGACACTTGGGAGTGAAGTGAGGTCAACATTGCTTGGACTCAAAGAGTCGTAACAAGCCCTGTTAATTTGATGTGAGTACCAAGACAACATTGAAATGACTTTTTGGTAAAGTAGTTTCTACGGCAAGCTTCTTGAGCATCGTTCAAGTGCTTACACGACACTATTGCAGTGTCCTTTGCAAGATTGTCCAGATGAGCTCGGTGAACTCCTAGAACTCGAACATGATGCGAGACCTTGTCGTGACGGTCATGCTTTGCCATCACGGGAAGATTGGGTTAGCCAGGTCCACATCGATCCGGACTCATCAATAGGGTTAGCAGAATCCCGAACACCACCTTGTGAGACTTAAGGTTAGTGATGTCAACTCGGTTGTTGATAAGCGACTCGACGAACCTGCCGTCGAAGAAGGGGTACACCAAGTTAACCAATCCTGTGATCGGCTACGGAACATCCTCGACACAACCAAGGAACTCTTATCCAAGGTTCCACTTGGACTAGTTCTCCTCGTCGGTCGCAACGTTCTCGCAGTATTCTACCCTAGGTCATCGGTGGTCACCAATACACTCGGTTTGACCTAGAAGGCATTTCATCTAGCATCTAGGCTACACCTAGGACTCGACGAGTCTCGCCTTGACCAAACCCTAATTTGGCTGAACGACCATCGACTGATGTGTCGTGGTCGTGTTCCAGTACCACGTACATCACATGTATCCTTCACCTCGATGCCAGGACACGATGACGGCTCGGAGCGTCACGACGACGTCATATGGTCAACGACGTCGACGCGGCTCATGGTGGAGCATCACGAGCACACACGGACAAGTTAACGCGATCCAAAGGACAAAGAAGGTCAACTTGGGGACTCCTATAGGAATGATATCAATGCGGAAACTGGATGTACGACTTGACGACACATGAGTAACCTTAGCGATCATGATGAACGGACGTCGGTGACATCAAGCAAGGTATTTCAGGGTAAGGCTCACCTTGTATGCATTTCGCCGAACATCTTGGGTGTGTACTTGATTTCCGTCGCTTCATCACCATTCAAAGGGTATCCTGGCACTTGGGCTTGTCGAGTTGCCACATCACCATACCCCTGCATCAAGACCAACTCTGAACATCAACGAAGTTGGTTCTTTCCTTGTGAACATTTCATCGAATACCTAGGCTGCAGTCACCGATCCAATCACTCTTGCAAAATAAGAGCTAACCTGGATCAATGGTCGATACCATTGTGTCAACGACGCGTTCTGGGATCTCATACATCACATACATCCCTCGCTTTGCTGGTTGGGTGCAACCATGGCGCGGAACGGGGCGACGATGTCGGGCGTCGACCACCGGTTGGGGCGCGGCAAGGCAGGGGCATGGTCAGCAGAAGGCGGCTATGGTGTGCAGGCTCGGCGTGTGCAATAGCGACCATGGCGTGCTGGAATTGGAACAGGGCACAAGCAGGATGGCACAGCCATGGTACAGGTGGTCGGCGTGGCGCAGCCTGCAGCGGCGGCTGGAACGCGACGCGCAGCAGTGGGATGGGCGCAGCGTCGGCAGCCAGGGGCACACAGCCGCAGGAGGACAAGGGGGCACGGTTGCCGGCGAGGCGATGCAGCAGCGTGGAGGGCGGTCGGCGAAGGAGCAGAACGGCGAGAGAAGCAAGCGCAGACCAAGGCGCGTCTGTGGGCGGCAAGCCGGAGCACGGGGACAGCGCGGCAGCGCTGGGGCGCGGGCGCTGCTGGGACGCCGGCGAACGGACGGCCGGCGGGGTGGTGCGGCTCCGGGCGCGGGGCGCAGCAGCGCGGCATCGTCGGCGCGTGGACAAGCGCCGGAGGGAGGCGAGGAGCAGAGACGGTGCAAGTCGGCGAGCAGGGAGACGAGGCGTCGGGGCGGTGGAGCGCTCGCGAGCTGGTGGCGCCGTGGGCTGCCGAGCGCGGGGCTAGGCGCAGTCGCCGTGGACGGCCGACGGGAGGAGCCGGGGGCAAGGCACAGGTGGAGCACCGGCCAGGCCGAGCGGTGGCCGGCGTGGGGCACAACAGCGCGGGTGCGTCGGGGCGACCAGGCGAGCAGGCGCGGGCAGTGAAGGCGCGCAGGGCGGCGAGAGCCGGTGGCCGGGAGCTATGGCGACGGCGGGGAGGCGCGCACGAGCAGGGGAAGGCCGGTGGGGAGAAGGCGCGCGGGAGTGCCGTGGAGCGAGCGGTCGAGCGCGGTGATAAGGACGGGAGAGAAGGAGCCAATTTGGTTTTTGTGACCACTAGGATAAACATGACATGTGGGGTCACTTTTTCCTAGTACTGAGGATAAATATGATATGTGGGTCCCACTCTCTTCTCCCTCCTCTTTTCAAAATTCAAAAGGAGCTAACAGACAGGCTTCAAAAATAGTCAACTTTGGCCCAGTGACTAAATAAAATGTGGAGAATTTTAGGGTGCGATCAGATTTCAAAACTGAGCAAGTTGAATTTGAACTCAGATTTGAATTTGAATTCAAGTGGTGATACTTGACTCAAGGAAATAAATAGTAGATTAGGTTCAAAAATCCTGAAACTTTGAAGTTAACCTTTTTGAACCATAAGGGACCTCAGGAAAAATTTGGAGTTGATTTGGACAAGGTTGAGCACAAAGTTTAAATTTAAAGTCGACGTTGATTAAACTCTCAGTACATGTCCAATAAATGGAAAACGTGCTTCAAAAATTTTGAAACTTTACCGAGAGTCTAATTGGAATATTAGAAGGTCATGGAAAAATTTACGACATGAGATTTGAATATTTTTGAATGTCCCATTTTAGGGTTGAAATAATTCCTATTAAGATTTTATGTTTTTAACAAGTCCATATTTGTAGTGAACATGGGTTAACGCACGTGATACATGTGAGTTTGGATTTCTAAGTTCATTTTCAAAAAATTTTAAGTTCACATTTTTACATTTTTGTTCTTCCGAAAAGCGGGCTTTTACACGATTCATTAAAGATTTCTCCAAAATAGCCAAGCCTATGACCGAATTACTCATGAAGGGAAAGGCATTCTGATGGACTCAAGCTTGTCAGGATAGCTTTGAAGAGTTAAAGAAAAGATTGACAACCGCCCCAATGTTAGTATTACCGGACGTGAGCAAGAGTTTTGATATATACTGTGATGCATCAAGACAAGGATTAGGATGTGTGCTCATGCAAGAAGGCCAAGTGGTAGCTTATGCATCGAGGCAACTAAAGAAACATGAGTTGAATTATCCTACACACGACCTTGAACTCGCAGCCGTGGTACACGCCTTGAAGATATGGAGACACTATGTTTTTGGTCACCGATGTGAAATTTATACAGATCACAAGAGTCTCAAGTACATATTTACGCAAACGGATCTGAATCTGAGGCAACGCCGATGGTTGGAGCTCATCAAGGATTATGATGTGGGAATCAACTATCACCCAGGGAAGGCCAACGTAGTGGCCGACGCCTTGAGCCGAAAAGGAGTAAGTCATCAACTCACAGTTCGAGAGCTGCCATCCGAGTTATGCAAGGAGTTTGAACGGTTGAACCTTGGATTCATAAATGAGATGGGAACGATGGAAGTCAACCCAACATTAGAGCAGGAAATACGGGAAGGACAGACGAAGGACAAGGAAATACAAGAAATCAAGGAAAGGACCCAAGAAGGAAAGGAATTCAGATTTGATGAGGACGAACAAGGTACCTTATGGCTTGGAAAGAGGATTGTGGTACCTAATGTTAGGCATATTCGAGAAACAATATTGAAGGAGGCACATGACTCGCCTTACTCAATTCATCCCGGCTGTACAAAGATGTACAAGGACTTAAAGACATGCTACTGGTGGGCCAGCATGAAAAAGGACATAGCCGAATATGTTGCACTTTGTGATGTGTGCCAACGAGTTAAAGCTGAACATCAAAGGCCAGCCGGATTGTTACAACCACTAAAGATCCCGGAGTGGAAGTGGGAAGAGATTGGTATGGACTTTGTAGTTGGATTACCGCGGACTCAGTCTGGCTATGATTCAATATGGGTTATTGTGGATCGATTGACAAAATCAGCTCATTTCATCCCCGTCAAGACCACATATACCACCGCGAAGCTAGCAGAATTGTATATGGAACATATTGTGTGTCGACACGGAGTACCGAAGAAGATAGTCTCGGATAGAGGTTCTCAATTTACCTCCAGATTTTGGCAGAAATTGCATGAAGCAATGGGAACAAGGCTGAATTTCAGTTCGTCGTATCACCCTCAAACAGATGGATAAACCGAGAGGACCAACCAAATTTTGGAAGACATGTTGAGAGCATGTGCTTTAAAGCATAGGAAAAGTTGGGATAAAAGTTTGCCGTATGCTGAATTCTCGTACAACAATAGTTACCAAGCAAGTTTAAAAATGTCACCCCATGAAGCATTATACGGAAGGAAATGTAGGACTCCCTTGTTTTGGAATGAAACCGGAGAGAATCAAGTGTTTGGTCCCGACGTGTTACAAGAAGCTGAAAGGCAAGTCCAAATAATACGGGAAAACTTAAAGGCTGCCCAGTCTCGACAGAAAGGTTATGCTGATAATAGGCGAAGGAGTTTGACTTTTGAAGTTGGAGATTTTGTATACCTCAAAGTGTCACCTATCAGAGGTCAGCGACGGTTTAACGTCAAGGGAAAACTCGCACCACGTTACATCGGACCATTCAAGATTCTGGACAAGCGAGGAGAGGTAGCTTATCAACTTGAGCTGCCGACGTATCTCTCCGATGTACACGACGTGTTTCACGTCTCTCAACTCAAGAAGTGTCTCAGGGTACCGGAAGAACAAGTGCCGATGGACGAGTTAGAACTTCAAGAGGATTTGTCCTATGTCGAACAACCTATCAAGATTTTGGATATGAAGGAAAGGGTCACGAGAAATAAGAGGATCCGTTGGTGCAAAGTGCAATGGAAACACCATACGGAAGCCGAAGCTACATGGGAACGTGAAGAAGACCTGAAGACAGAATTCCCTCATCTTTTCTCCACGCTATCGAATCTCGAGGGCGAGATTCACTTTAAGGGGGGGTAGGTTTGTAACACCCTAAATTTTCGCATCATGCATTGCACACATGGTCATGCATTAAACACTAGTAGAATAAAAGAAAAATAATAAAACATATACATATACAAATATGTGTAGCAAAAGAAGAAAAAGAAAACAATAATTATAGCCTAAAACTTGTAATAGGGAATAAGTATTAAAATAATAATAAAAATATATATAAATATATATATATATAAATAATATATATAACAATATATAAAAATAAAAAAATATTAATAATATATGTTATAAAAATAATAAATAATAAATATACAATATTAATAATATATATAAAAAAATTACATATATAATAAATTATATAATAAAAGAAAAGAAAAAAAAAGAAAAAAAAGGGCCACCCGGCGGCCAGGCCAAGCGGCCCAGCCAGCCGAGCCGGCCCCACTCCGCCCCAGCGCCCGAGGCGCGCGCGCCCGAGGCCGCAGCGGTCTCCCGCCCCAACGCGCGAGCCGCCTGGGCCCCGCCTCCGCGGCCTCCCGCCCCGCCCGACACTCCCGCGCCGTCCCGCGCGCGACCGGCGCGCCTCGCGCAGCCTGGCCGCCGTACGCGTCCCGCCTCCCCCGCCGTATCGCACTCGCCCCCGTGTTCGACTCTCCCGATCCCAGCGCTCGCCCGACCTCCCGCGAATCCCGCGTCGGGCCGGTACCGAGTCGGTACCAAGCCGCGCCCGTCGCGCCTATAAAAGGCCCCGAAGGGCTCACGATCCCGACGCCAATACCCAGGTAAAAACCTAGCCGGCGGAAGAAAAATACCAGGGACTAGAGAGCTGCGCCTAGGGAAGAAAAAAGGAGAAAAAGAAGAGGAAGAAGAGGGAGGAAAAGAGGAGGGCGCCACCGTTCGCCGGAGATCGTCGCCGACATCGCGCCGCCGTCGTCGTGCCGCCGAAGGACTGCTGCACCATCTATTTCGTCTACGCGTCGCATTTATTCCGCGACCGTCACGCCATCAGATCTACGGTAGGGTTCGTTCCCGATGCGAATTTTTGTGATCATATTGAATCTAATAGGCGTAAATTAATTTTAGTTGCACCATAAATTTTATTTCAGCAGCATTAATCCACCCAAAAACCCCCGTAAACCCATATGAACACGTATGAACTACTCACATCTAATTAATAAACAACTGTAGTAAATTAATTATTAAACTGTGCATGCATGCATGTCATTGCATGTTGATTATTTTGTGTGCATTATGTTGAATTGTATATGTTTTCTTGTATGTATGATCACGCGTAGAGGAACGTGCTCAAGAGGTTGCATACGAGGATTTCCAAACCCAAGACTTCGAAGCGCTTGAGCAACCCCATCCGCCGGAGCAAGGCAAGTGTCCTTGAAGCATATTGATCCTATTTTAAATTAAATGTTTTGTTTGCGAACTTGCATGCTTGTGTCAAATTGATGGGAATCCTATGGTAGGAAGTTTACTAGTTTTGTTTGACCACCCTTGTCACCTGGAATTATGGTAGAGAGTCGGGAAGGGTTTTTACTTTTTGCTTCGCTTAATTAATTGGGATGGCAAACAACACTACAAAATTTAATTATGCATCAATGATATTCTGGTTAATGTGAACTGGTCAATACGATGGGTGATCTAAGCAAGCCTGGTTATGTGGATGGGTTGGTTGTTATGGTGGTTTGCTTGCCTTAGATCTAAGGACCGGTTCATGCGAGAATATGCCAGGTCAACAGTGCCACCACAAGGCCAAGTATGGGTGCGGCGTAGCTGAATAATTAGGAGCGCTGCTAGTATTGTATGGACCATTGGATGGCGCGGGGAATGGGAGTCGAGGAGGACTGCCCTGGGATCCGCATGGCACACGAGGGGGCCCGTGGGTGGGGGAATAGAGATTCAAGCCTGCCGGTGAAACCTTAGTGGGCCCGTACATACTAGTAGTCCCTTTTGAAAGGCTATTTTGTGATCTCTTGGCCACACACCTACGGAAGTGTGAGATGGCACAATGGAGGTTTCTTAGTCATCGAAAGGTGATAAAATCACAAACATGTGGGTAAAGTGGTACAACCTCTGTAGAGTGTTTAAAAACTATCATGATAGCCGTGCTCCCAGTTATGAGCGCCTGGATGACCTACATGATTAGAGTTGGAATTGGGATTTGGGATGGTTATGGTCTGGTAATGGTCATGGTTATGAAATTGAGTTACGGTAATTGGACATGGATAATGGTAATGTTGGCAATAATTGGATATGGTTTATATTTCGTTAATATGATGGTTATGATGGGATTGTTTCATATAGACATAGTATAATGCTTTTCAAATGTTTTACTGTACTTTTCAGCACTTAGCCATTATTATTGTCATCATTTGAATAAGCCACATGTCATACTTTCCACACTTGCTGAGTACGACATGTACTCACCCTTGCAATCCCCCCAACAGCTACTGGAGATAATTGGGAGTACCCTGAGGATCACGTGGAGTACTAGGTTGCGTACCGCCGTCAATTGCCTGTGGATTGGAGTCGTGCTGTTTAGTTTATTTTCCGCTGCAATTATTTAGAGTTTTATCATTCGTGAACCATTGGATTATTGTAATAAAGTACTTATTTATTAGTTAAGACGTGGTTAAATTCTGTTTATCATTTGTGAATCATTCGTGTATGTGTGTTCAACATCCTGGGCACACATATGCGTTACGCTTGGTTCATATTCGGAACCGGGTGTCACAAATTGGTATCAGAGCCGCGTTGACCGTAGGACGCAAGCCTAGGTAGAATGGACACTCTAGAGCACTTAGGAACACTCTTCTAATCTGCTATTTTCGAAAATTTTTGCTGCTTTTTTGTTTCCCTTATTTTCAGCCGCAAAAAGTACTGATCGCTGCTGCGTTTTTGATAAAAAATTTCGGAAGTGAGCAATGTCAAGTGCTGCTGTTTTGCTGTGTAAATTTTCGCGAAAACGGCGTGTTTTGCTGCTGTTATGTGTGGGTAAAATTATTGTGTTGGTTGCTGTATTTTTTTTCTCTTTATTTTTCGTTCTTTTGGAACCGCTGCACCGCTCTTTTCCGCCGCTTTAGCTGCTGAAATTTTCAGATTATTATTTTGTTATTTCTTTTTCCTCTAATGTATTCTTGTTTTCTGTAGATGGCCCGCACCAAGACAACCCCTCGTAAGTCGACCGGAGGACTTGTGCCCCCGCGTAGGTTGGCCAGTCGCTCTCCGGCCGTCGACCCCCGTCACCCCGTGGTGATCCGTTCTGACGGCAGAGCCGCAGGACAACTGCGTCACCGTCTCCATGCCCTACTCCGTGAGGCTGGCTACCGTCACCACAGCCTCTCGCTCTCCTACCACACCACTGGAGTGCAGCGCCCCGGCAGGAAGGAGTGGAGCTGCAAGATCTATATCTACTACGGTGACGAGTTGGTGAAGACCCACAGCAGTCCCGCTTGAAGGAGCTCCCGCCGATCTGCAGAGCAGGATGCTAGCTGGGAAGCAGCCACTTTTTGGAGCCATGCTCGCCGTTTCCGTCTGGAGGACACGGTGCACGCCTTCGTCCCGCAGCGTCCCAGTGGCATTGCGTGCTTCGTCTCCAGACACGTGGAGGGACCCCTGGACCTCCCGCAGTCTCGTCAGACTGTTGACGACGTGACCCAGCTGAGTGCCCGACTTCAGAGGGCACAACAGGAAATTCAGGATGGACGTGACCTCGCCCAGCGCCACGAGGCGATAATCAGGAGGTATCGTCGGATCACCGACGAGGACCCGGACGACTACGCGTCCGACACCCCGATGTGGACCCCAGACTCTCCAGACCGTCGCAACGGTCAGCGTGAGTCATCTTCTGAGGAGTCCTCTGACGAGGAGCCTTCCAGTGTGGCGTCTACCGCACCACCGCCGCCTGCTGCCTCACCACCCCAGGACCCACAGGACCCCGAGGACCCCGACGACGACGACGACGATGAGGACCCGGATGAGTTCCCGCTCGACGACGAGTAGTCCTCGACCTATGCCACGACTCAAGGATAGGCACACCCCCATTAGTGAATAAGAGCGATGTAGATATACTCGTGTGACCTTGAGTTTTGTTACTTCTTTTAGGATCTTTGTAAATTCTGTTTGGTGCTTGTTTGAGTGCTTGTGTGCTTAGTAGAGAGTTGTGGAATGCTTCGGCAATTGTCCACATCCTCATAATATAGGTCTATATTAATAAAGGATTATTTAGTGTCACATACCTTGATGCATATAGTTGGGACGTTTCTTCCCAAATTCTAAATTCTTCTGTCCCCACCTTTCTTTCACCAACAGATGGTGAGAACTCGTAACCAGAGGGATGCCAACGATGAGGAGGAGCGCAATGAAGTACCTCAGAACAATCAGGGACATGCTCATGGAGCCATCAATATTGAACAACTGTTAGCTATGCAGAACCAGCTCATGCAGACCATGATACAGACCATGGGACAGCTGCAAGCTGACAACAACAATCAGCCCCACCTGCCTCCACCGCCACCCCCGCCACATCACAACCATTTGGGAGAGTTCATGAGGACCAGACCGCCCACCTTTGCACAAGCCACAGACCCAATGGAAGCTGATGATTGGCTGAAGTCCGTTGAGAAGAAACTTGCTATTCTCCAGTGTACCGACAGGGAGAAGGTTCTCTTTGCATCACATCAACTAGTTGGAGCAGCCGCTGACTGGTGGGAAGCTCTTTGCAATGCTCATGATAATCAGGAGACAATCACTTGGGCTGAGTTTAAACAGAGTTTCCGTTCCCACTATGTACCTGAAGGAGTTATGATACTGAGAAGACAAGACTTTGAAAATCTCAGGCAAGGAAGGATGAGTGTGAGTGAGTATCTCAACAAATTCACTCAATTATCAAGATATGCTCCAGAAGACATCAAAACTGATAGTAGGAAGCAGTATCTGTTTATGAGGGGTCTCAACAATGAAATTCAAGTCCAGTTACTCAATACTGATTATCCAAACTTCCAAAAGCTGGTTGACAAGGCTATTGTGGTTGAGAACAAGATTCGTGAGATGGAGCAGGACAACAAGAGGAAGATGTCACATCATGGACCGCAACAAGGAAGCAATGTTCGCCCCCGCTATGCACCACCTACTGCACCACAATACAACCCCTCTGCTCCTGCATACCGCACTGCTTATCCGCCCCGCCCAAATCAGCCACCGCAGCAACGCCCCGCCATGCAAGCGCCTCGCAATCCTGTTCCACCTGCGCCGCGTCCTAACATGGCGGCAAATGCTCAAAACCAGTTGCGCCCAAACTTCCCTAATGCTACAGGTGGTCAGACATGCTATGCGTGTGGAGAACCCGGACACTTTGCAAGCCAATGCCCCAGGAGAAACAATGGTCCTATGAACAATGCACCAAGGCCAAATCACCCGCGACCAAATGGAGGAGCACCACAAGGCAACCATGGACAGCAGAATTTTGCTCGTGGCAATGTCAATCATATCTCTACTGAGGAAGCCCAGCAAGCTGATGACGTCGTGATTGGTATGTTTCTCGCCAACTCCAACCCCGCGACTGTTTTATTTGATTCAGGAGCATCTCATTCATTCATCTCATCAAAGTATGTTGCCAAGTACAATTTGCCTATATCTCATATGAAGCAAACTATGCTAGTAAGTTCTCCTGGCGGAGAGATGAGGACAAATATAGTATGTCCGAAAGTAAGCATTAAAATAAGGGGGGTAGACTTTCTCGCAAACCTCATAGTATTGGACTCCCAAGGAATAGACATAATACTTGGAATGGACTGGTTGAGCAAGTATAATGGAGTCATTCAATGTGCCGAGAGGATTGTGCAGTTGACAAGTGAACATGGTACACGCATCGAAGTTGAAGCAGCCCAACCTGCAAGAGGGAAAGCGATGCTGAATCACGTGGAAGAAGTGACATTGGAAAGCATTCCGATCGTTCGCGAGTACCCGGATGTGTTTCCAGATGAGTTGCCAGGTATGCCACCTGATCGTGACATAGAATTCGCCATTGAGTTGATACCCGGAACTGCACCTATAGCTAAGAGGCCGTATAGGATGCCTCCTAAGGAATTAGCAGAGCTCAAGAAGCAAATTCAAGAGCAGCTAGAGAAGGGTTTTATACGCCCAAGTTCATCCCCGTGGGGAGCCCCAGTGCTCTTCGTAGATAAGAAGGATGGAACCCAGAGGATGTGTGTGGACTATAGGTCTCTCAATGAAGTGACAATTAAGAACAAGTACTCACTGCCCCGTATAGAGGATTTGTTCGACCAAATGAAGGGTGCCTGTATCTTCTCCAAGATCGACTTGCGGTCAGGATACTTCCAAATGAAGATTAGACCATCGGATATACCCAAGACAGCATTTCGGACACGATATGGATCTTATGAGTACACCGTCATGTCATTTGGGTTGACGAACGCGCCTGCGTACTTTATGTATCTCATGAATAAGGTCTTCATGGAATATATGGATAAGTTCGTTGTAGTGTTCATCGATGATATTATGATCTACTCGAAGGATGAGAAGGAACATGAGGAACACTTGAGGCTTACGCTGCAGAAATTGAGGGAGCATCAATTGTATGCCAAGTTCAGTAAATGTCAATTTTGGTTACGGGAAGTTTCTTTCCTAGGCCATATTATATCTGGAGGAGGAGTATCAGTTGACCCAGGGAAGGTGAGAGATGTGCTTAAATGGGAACCGCCACAGAATGTCAAGGAAATTCGGAGTTTCCTTGGAATGGCTGGATACTACCGCCGATTTGTGGGGACCGGAGTCCACACATCCGAGGATCTCATTGGGTGGTGCCGTGCGATGCGGCACCTAACAGCACACACGAAAAGGATACCAAAACATATAAAGTTTTCATTTCATAATAAGAAGAGTTTACAAAAGAGTGTACAACAAGGGTACACACGCAGCGGAAAATACATACTCAAAATCTCACCTAACTAAGCAGGAGAGAAGACGTCCATGCCCTAGGACGATTCTCACTAGCAACACGAAGAACATACAGCAGCGGCGTGGCTCACTTGAGATTTATCTCGACACCTCGAGTCTCATGTACAACCTGAACAGCAGAAATAAAACTAATACCTGCAAAAATCGTTAAAGCGCAAACGTGAGCATAAGGCTCAGCAAGACTTAACCGTCTCACTAGACATATGCAAGGGGACACTAAACATAGGTAAGGAATAGCATAAATGGACTCGCCTACAAGTGGATCCTTATAATCAAGTTTTAAGTAGCAAATGACATTCTCCGAGCACGGCACATCATGGGCTTCACAATCAAACAAGAAACGCTTTACCGATGATATGACATGCCCAAAGCACATAATGCTATTACAGCTAAAGTATGGGGAAACTGTAATCTTTTAATTATACTATCTCTAAATCATACAAGGTTGCAAAATAATTATAAATCAATACAATATGAATTTCTGACTTCTTTAGTATTTACTACGTCACGACTGCGACAGACAAGTGGTACTCTATTACTGCGAGGGACAATGATTGCAATCAGGACACACCCGGACAACACGACACATACGCACTTTCGGAAATGCCAGCGAGCACTTCGCGCAGTACCTACGTAGCACTTCAGTACTAGTCGTATATGGCAACCTTTCGCGAGACACTCAAATGCCGAACCGGTCGATCCGTCACGGGCAGGAGGTCCCTGCGTGGGGCGTACTCTGACGTACCCACCAGCGGATTTACACCTTGCTACCCTCAACCCACACCTATAAAACGGAACGGTATGCCTCGACACCCAAGTGACCAAGCTACGTCAGTTTATTGGATTCCATATGTCCATTATGTTGCCGGTACAATTCAAGCTTGTCCGAAGGGGCCGCATACGGACGGGCCTTAATCGACACAGGCAGGGCTATGCGACCGAGACTCAATTCTCGCCGCTTCCTATCCATTCCCTGCCCGGTCTCAGTTTCATTACATTATGCCATTTTCTATCTAACCAATCCTGTGAGATATGTCCTACATCTCTCGCGAGTAGATTCCAACTACTCGACTTCTACCGGATTTCCTATGCATTAGCAAAGCAGTTACTATAGGTCAAACTGTAACTCGTTCCAACCAATCCATGGGATTTTTTTTTTGGTCATGCAAGTGGAGTATCAATCACCCTATACGTAATGCACATATGAAACTTATGACGTAAGGTGATAAAGACTGTAAAAACTCTGTAAAGCTTTTAAATGCAAACCGGGGCTTGCCTTAGTTTGCGACTGAACAAATGTCAATTGTTAGGGCTTGATCTTCCTCCGGAGAACCTGCCATGGAACCTCAGTGGAAACACATCGGCCTTCTCCTCCAAGGGAAGCTCCTCGTCGATCACCTACCATCACATTTCCTATCGACATGATATGCATATAAGTAATTAAGTAATTAAGTAATTTAAGAAAAGACTCCACGGGGTTGTGTAAACTCTAAGAATGAGGAGTTCGATTAGGAAGGATAGATATGCCTCTGTTGTGTGAATGAACAAAGGATGAAGTCAAGTGGTCATAGTAGTATCGAGATGTGAATTGAAAGGTGCAATGTAAGCACACATTGCAACTTGGCACTCAACACTCGACGCTATGCCACTCAAGGACGATACATCTGAATGGTGTGGAAGTGTTGGACTGGTAGGGTAAGGATGACCTAAGAGTCAAGATGGAGCATTGAAAGCTTAAGGCATGAGTGAATTGTGCAACAAGAGGTTGTGACTTAGAAGTCGACCAGTGAAGTTACACAAACTCATTAAGGAGTAAACCTAATTACGTGACAAGTGTGATCGCAGGGTCCTGATAAGGATGAATCAGGATGAAACCCTAGCGACACTTGGGAGTGAAGTGAGGTCAACATTGCTTGGACTCAAAGAGTCGTAACAAGCCCTGTTAATTTGATGTGAGTACCAAGACAACATTGAAATGACTTTTTGGTAAAGTAGTTTCTACGGCAAGCTTCTTGAGCATCGTTCAAGTGCTTACACGACACTATTGCAGTGTCCTTTGCAAGATTGTCCAGATGAGCTCGGTGAACTCCTAGAACTCGAACATGATGCGAGACCTTGTCGTGACGGTCATGCTTTGCCATCACGGGAAGATTGGGTTAGCCAGGTCCACATCGATCCGGACTCATCAATAGGGTTAGCAGAATCCCGAACACCACCTTGTGAGACTTAAGGTTAGTGATGTCAACTCGGTTGTTGATAAGCGACTCGACGAACCTGCCGTCGAAGAAGGGGTACACCAAGTTAACCAATCCTGTGATCGTCTACGGAACATCCTCGACACAACCAAGGAACTCTTATCCAAGGTTCCACTTGGACTAGTTCTCCTCGTCGGTCGCAACGTTCTCGCAGTATTCTACCCTAGGTCATCGGTGGTCACCAATACACTCGGTTTGACCTAGAAGGCATTTCATCTAGCATCTAGGCTACACCTAGGACTCGACGAGTCTCGCCTTGACCAAACCCTAATTTGGCTGAACGACCATC
Organism: Tuctoria greenei; assembly: GCA_036927565.1. Classification (NCBI taxonomy): domain Eukaryota; kingdom Viridiplantae; phylum Streptophyta; class Magnoliopsida; order Poales; family Poaceae; genus Tuctoria; species Tuctoria greenei. The sequence continues at coordinate 272,603,702 of JAYESD010000002.1, read as the reverse complement.
GACTGATGTGTCGTGGTCGTGTTCCAGTACCACGTACATCACATGTATCCTTCACCTCGATGCCAGGACACGATAACGGCTCGGAGCGTCACGACGACGTCATATGGTCAACGACGTCGACGCGGCTCATGGTGGAGCATCACGAGCACACACGGACAAGTTAACGCGATCCAAAGGACAAAGAAGGTCAACTTGGGGACTCCTATAGGAATGATATCAATGCGGAAACTGGATGTACTACTTGACGACACATGAGTAACCTTAGCGATCATGACGAACGGACGTCGGTGACATCAAGCAAGGTATTTCAGGGTAAGGCTCACCTTGTATGCATTTCGCCGAACATCTTGGGTGTGTACTTGATTTCCGTCGCTTCATCACCATTCAAAGGGTATCTTGGCACTTGGGCTTGTCGAGTTGCCACATCACCATACCCCTGCATCAAGACCAACTCTGAACATCAACGAAGTTGGTTCTTTCCTTGTGAACATTTCATCGAATACCTAGGATGCAGTAACCGATCCAATCACTCTTGCAAAATAAGAGCTAACCTGGATCAATGGTCGATACCATTGTGTCAACGACGCGTTCTGGGATCTCATACATCACATACATCCCTCGCTTTGCTGGTTGGGTGCAACCATGGCGCGGAACGGGGCGACGATGTCGGGCGTCGACCACCGGTTGGGGCGCGGCAAGGCAGGGGCATGGTCAGCAGAAGGCGGCTATGGTGTGCAGGCTCGGCGTGTGCAATAGCGACCATGGCGTGCTGGAATTGGAACAGGGCACAAGCAGGATGGCACAGCCATGGTACGGGTGGTCGGCGTGGCGCGGCCTGCAGCGGCGGCTGGAACGCGACGCGCAGCAGTGGGATGGGCGCAGCATCGGCAGCCAGGGGCACACAGCCGCAGGAGGACAAGGGGGCACGGTTGCCGGCGAGGCGATGCAGCAGCGTGGAGGGCGGTCGGCGAAGGAGCAGAACGGCGAGAGAAGCAAGCGCAGACCAAGGCGCGTCTGTGGGCGGCAAGCCGGAGCACGGGGACAGCGCGGCAGCGCTGGGGCGCGGGCGCTGCTGGGACGCCGGCGAACGGACGGCCGGCGGGGTGGTGCGGCTCCGGGCGCGGGGCGCAGCAGCGCGGCATCGTCGGCGCGTGGACAAGCGCCGGAGGGAGGCGAGGAGCAGAGACGGTGCGAGTCGGCGAGCAGGGAGACGAGGCGTCGGGGCGGTGGAGCGCTCGCGAGCTGGTGGCGCCGTGGGCTGCCGAGCGCGGGGCTAGGCGCAGTCGACGTGGACGGCCGACGGGAGGAGCCGGGGGCAAGGCACAGGTGGAGCACCGGCCAGGCCGAGCGGCGGCCGGCGTGGGGCACAACAGCGCGGGTGCGTCGGGGCGACCAGGCGAGCAGGCGCGGGCAGTGAAGGCGCGCAGGGCGGCGAGAGCCGGTGGCCGGGAGCTATGGCGGCGGCGGGGAGGCGCGCTCGAGCAGGGGAAGGCCGGCGGGGAGAAGGCGCGCGGGAGTGCCGTGGAGCGAGCGGTCGAGCGCGGTGATAAGGACGGGAGAGAAGGAGCCAATTTGGTTTTTGTGACCACTAGGATAAACATGACATGTGGGGTCACTTTTTCCTAGTACTGAGGATAAATATGATATGTGGGTCCCACTCTCTTCTCCCTCCTCTTTTCAAAATTCAAAAGGAGCTAACAGACAGGCTTCAAAAATAGTCAACTTTGGCCCAGTGACTAAATAAAATGTGGAGAATTTTAGGGTGCGATCAGATTTCAAAACTGAGCAAGTTGAATTTGAACTCAGATTTGAATTTGAATTCAAGTGGTGATACTTGACTCAAGGAAATAAATAGTAGATTAGGTTCAAAAATCCTGAAACTTTGAAGTTAACCTTTTTGAACCATAAGGGACCTCAGGAAAAATTTGGAGTTGATTTGGACAAGGTTGAGCACAAAGTTTAAATTTAAAGTCGACGTTGATTAAACTCTCAGTACGTGTCCAATAAATGGAAAACGTGCTTCAAAAATTTTGAAACTTTACCGAGAGTCTAATTGGAATATTAGAAGGTCATGGAAAAATTTACGGCATGAGATTTGAATATTTTTGAATGTCCCATTTTAGGGTTGAAATAATTCCTATTAAGATTTTAAGTTTTTAACAAGTCCATATTTGTAGTGAACATGGGTTAACGCACGTGATACATGTGAGTTTGGATTTCTAAGTTCATTTTCAAAAATTTTTAAGTTCACATTTTTACATTTTTGTTCTTCCGAAAAGCGGGCTTTTACAATCCTTCCCCCTTAAAGGAATCTCGTCCCGAGATTCTAAGGAAGAGAGAAAGTTAGGCCGAGTTGTTGATGAGGCAACCATCTCCTGGCATGTGATTGGAGAAAGAGACTCTTCGTCTTCTTATTGCATCTATGGTTTGGATGCTCGGCGTGACTGGGATCACACCGTAAAGTTTGTAGCTTAGAAAGCTATATTGATAATTTGGGGTCTTCTTCTTTTCGTCAAAAGGAAGTAAGCTTCTGCATTGGAGGACTTTAGAACTCTAAGATAGTTAGGTGTTCTTAACTCTGGGTGTTTCTCTTACGAAGACTTTGCTGCCCTGGTCTTGTGGCTAAAGCAATGTCACCATCCATTACGAGTCAAGAAGTTCCAAGACCTGATAATTAACTGATAACCTCGCGAAAAGAAAGATGCAGAGTTTTAGCGAGGTCGAGAAGTCCATAGGAAGCTCCTCGCAACTAGAAACAATCAGTTTCCAGGACTCAAGTTGATTTGAGTTTCAACGGGTCAAGGACAAAGGCTCAACTTTGTTTTGGTCACAAGGTGTTAAGTGGTTTCCCTTGTGCCACTCAAGATAATGAAACAAGTCGAAGGCGTTGCGAATGGTAAAGTTGATCACAACTCAAAATTGTGAGACACAACATAGGTATTTGAATGGGGTCATATATTTTTGCTCAAAACTCATTAGTAATTACGTTTCATGATGCATCACAAGTGGAATAATGTTATGCATTAATGATGCAACGCTGGCCAGCTAGAAATGTAGACAGTATGATGCATTCATTATTATGCTTTGAGCAAAAATAGGTAGGACAATCCAAACACAGTCAGAAGTATCCCAAATACAGGAGGATTGAATAAACTTGGTCATGAAAGGCGCTAGACAAGACTTGCTACTTTCATATCTGGACCAAGTTCGATGGTTTCAAGGTAAAAGTATTAGCAAGGAATGGTGGGGTTCATCTCAAGGCAACGGAGTGTACAAAATGGAACAAAGTGATTGAACTTCTTGTTGATCAGAAGTTCCCTAAAGCTTGTTAATCACAACTTACAGGTAATTGTGGTTCCTTAACAATGGGTCAGGTTTTTCATCTCGTAGTTTTCTTAAAGTACTATGTCTACCCCTTAAAAGGTGCGGTAGGGTTGCCTTCAGAAGTGGCAAAGAGAGTAACCTTTGAAGAGTAAGGTTCCCCTCACTTCCGTAGGTTGCACTAAGTGGTTGACAAGGTACTGTGCTAGGCACGACCTTGGTTAGTAATCCACGTTCTTGCTATAGAATCTCCAGCTCATACTACTCACTTATGGTTTCTCGTCTCAAAGACTGAAGCAAAGGAGTGGTTTAGCGTAAAGAATCAACTGACTCCTTTAACTCGTTGATCGAATTCCACAAGAAACGGGGTTCAAGGTGATCCGTTACTTAAGCTTCACATTGACTTAATGAGTCAATGTTGTACTCGGTCCTACTTACTTGAGCATTGCTCCCAGCACGTTGGTTCGGTGTCGATGTACCTTGGTATGACACCTAGGTGAACGTAACACTTCAATTACTAGATGAACTCCTTCCCCCTTAAGATTCAAGCTAGGTGAGAAAGAAACTTACTCCAAGCAATATTTATGGGGAGGGTCGTCCAACTAAGGGAAGTGTCATACATGCTCAATGCACAATTAAAGTGTGAGATGCAAGGTTGCATAGTCAAAACACTAGCATGTGCATCCGAGCAAAAAGGGATTTGCCTTAGTGTAATACTCAACTCTAAAGGCAAATATTGTTGGGTCGCAACACCTGGGATGTTATGAAACTCCTCGATTTGAACTCGAGAACCAAATCCATAAACACCCTGAAGGGTCATCACCCGGGTAAATCCTGGTGGAGGATGAACAGCTTGGACGCAACTTCGATTTTGGCCAAGTAAATGGCAAAATCAGGTCTTGAGGTGAACAACAAAGTTAAAGTACACTTCAATACCTTTCTAAAAAGTATTGGTTTGCCTCTATATCATCTATGGTTTGCATGTTATGAAATTTTGAAGTTAGCAGATTTCTCTGCACTTTCAGCAGAATCTGCTTAAACAGTAGCAGTTTTGATCTAAAGTTTTCAGGCTGTTCTGATGGAAATCTGGAAATATTATGATTTACAAAGTTGTATCCAATGTAATAAGCTTTCCAGAATGTACTTACTTGTCTTCATATCAGTTCTGGTTCAAAAGATATGAATTTTTGAAGTTGGGTAAAATTTCAGCATTCAGAATTGAATTCAGTTCAGATTGACCACTCTGTATTCAAACTCGATTTGGAATAGGTAGATGACCGATTCAGGTCTGGAGCCAATTGAAAAAATTGTAGCTGACTCTCTAACCTCTCCAACGGTTACTCGCGCGACACCATTGGATCAAGGGTCTGCGAGTTATGGATTAAATTCAGAGGTGTACAGATTGCTGTCCAGTTTGGGTATGTCTGGACAGTCTCTGCAATTATCCAAATTTCACCCATTTAGAAAAGGATTCTGGTCTGGTGTTCAACAGAAAACATGTAGAGGACTTCCATATCTTTCTAAAGAGTATTTACTTGCCCTCGTAGCATTTCTGGTTGAGAAGATACGGCATTTGCAAGTTGACAGTTTTTTTTTGAAAATTTGGACAGCACCTCCTTTGTTTAAGGCTGATTTTGTCCACAAATTTCAGATATACAAACATCAACATTTGCAAAAGTAACACATAGAAAACTTGTTGCATACATTCTCAAGATTCCAGAAATGAAACTTATGAAGCCTTTCGACAATTATACAGCGAGTTATGCGAGAAACAGTAACTGTATACAGGACGGTCCACTCGCTGTCCAGATTTGATCAAGTTTAGAAATCTGAAATTTTTTGTATGTTAAAGATGGATTCTGCTCTGAAGTTTTATAGAAATGTTGTAGAGGACTCTCTACACTTTCCAACCACATAAAGTAGGCCTGCAGCAGTGAAGTATGCAGAAGGTTACGATTCAATTGGTGAAGAGTTCAGATTCTGTCCCCTCTTCCGGGCTGTCAGAACCTCTTAAACGACAACTCAATTTAGACCTGGTTATTGCGAGTTTTAGCCTTCGTGTTGAATAGGAAGATGGTAGAGGACTATTTAAACTTTCCATGCATGTATAAACATGCATAGTTTGCATTTCTAGTTTAAGAGTTATGTCCGTTCAAAGTTCAGAATTTTTCTGACTGTTTCAGATAGCACCTATATACATGTATTATCTTCAACTCTGTTTTCTAATTAGTTATAAGCTGAATTTGAGGTATCACTGAATAACAAAGTTGTAGAATAGCTTTTCCATTTTCCAGAAATGTATCATAATGGAATAGAAGAGCTTTCTTCAAGGAAATATGACAAAAGTTCAGATGCTGGTCCGTGTAGTTTCAGAACAGCAGCTGCTGTGATAATGGTGCATTTTCATCACCATAAAAGCATCTTTTGGCATGGAGGTCAATAGGAAAATATTAGAAGACTCCAAAAGCTTTTCAAAAAGTATTCACTTGCCTCCAAAGCCCTCCAGGTTGAAGAGATATGGAATTTCAAAGTCAGGTCCATTCTGTTCGAAAACAGAACTCACCGGCTTCGAAACACAAGAATTTGGAAACAAACTCAAATTTTGAAACTTAGCTCAAAACTCAAGTCCGATGGCTAGAACTTGATTCACAACTAATCATTTTCTTTAGAACCAAATGGAATCTTAAAAGAGACTTGACGACCTTCTTATCCATAGCATATCACTATGGATCTTCAAACTTAACCAAAGTCTTACTCCGGCGAAGTCGAGCTAAACTCTCGCCAGGAGCAAAGAACTTTGGTTCACCTACTCTTGAAAAGAAACATTTTAATTTGTCCACAAGATATCAGCAACTGATACTTGGACTCAATATGAATATGAAGTCATTTCTTTCGTGGGGGATGGTCAAAGTATCAAGTGTGATACTGACGGTACTACGTGCCTTACTAAAAGAAAAGTCTAATCCGGTATATCCGGATACGTCAAGAGGTGGTCCTACTATCGATCACTCGCAAACGTATTCTACACGGGTCGCTACCGGAGTTAGTGTACCTGCAGAAGACAAACAATCCCCTTTCACACCTTCACACCTCAAGGGCGGCACGGGGAAACACGACAGGCAGTCACAATAATATATATGAAAGTAAATGCATACACTCTGGGGTGAGTCGCCCTCGAGCGAGGCCATGTCTTGAGGTACATGGCTGTAAATACGTCTGTACAGCAAAGACTCCCGTACGATCCGGCTTATACACGCTTAGGCATACGTGTTTCGCATGATCCCATAGAACATGAATAGTTCTAGAGATGCACACTATCGGGTTATACACCACCCGACGGGGGCTCCCACTAATTTTGTGTCACGCTGGGGTACCGCGTGTCATATGTTCTCAGAAACATGGAAAGTTTCAGAGACTCATATTGACTTTCCGTGCTAAGCCACGGAAATTTCACATACCATATCTCGTATGCAGAGTTTACCGAGATTGATCCGCTCTCGGCGGCGTACCTTACCTCTTACCTTGAAGACAGAGCGTCGTTACAGAATAATATAACAAGTTAGTTCACCACCTTTATAACTTATACTAGTAATAGTCCTTAATGGGCATATAGCTAATCCTCACTCGACTACTTCGGAGTTTTTGAAAATAGGCTCTTTTTCGAGCGTGCTATTCCCAATGAAGCTCTGATACCATGTCTGTGGGGACCGGAGTCCACACATCCGAGGATCTCATTGGGTGGTGCCGTGCGATGCGGCACCTAACAGCACACACGAAAAGGATACCAAAACATATAAAGTTTTCATTTCATAATAAGAAGAGTTTACAAAAGAGTGTACAACAAGGGTACACACGCAGCGGAAAATACATACTCAAAATCTCACCTAACTAAGCAGGAGAGAAGACGTCCATGCCCTAGGACGATTCTCACTAGCAACACGAAGAACATACAGCAGCGGCGTGGCTCACATGAGATTTATCTCGACACCTCGAGTCTCATGTACAACCTGAACAGCAGAAATAAAACTAATACCTGCAAAAATCGTTAAAGCGCAAACGTGAGCATAAGGCTCAGCAAGACTTAACCGTCTCACTAGACATATGCAAGGGGACACTAAACATAGGTAAGGAATAGCATAAATGGACTCGCCTACAAGTGGATCCTTATAATCAAGTTTTAAGTAGCAAATGACATTCTCCGAGCACGGCACATCATGGGCTCCACAATCAAACAAGAAACGCTTTACCGATGATATGACATGCCCAAAGCACATAATGCTATTACAGCTAAAGTATGGGGAAACTGTAAACTTTTAATTATACTATCTCTAAATCATACAAGGTTGCAAAATAATTATAAATCAATACAATATGAATTTCTGACTTCTTTAGTATTTACTACGTCACGACTGCGACAGACAAGTGGTACTCTATTACTGCGAGGGACAGTGATTGCAATCAGGACACACCCGGACAACACGACACATACGCACTTTCGGAAATGCCAGCGAGCACTTCGCGCAGTACCTACGTAGCACTTCAGTACTAGTCGTATATGGCAACCTTTCGCGAGACACTCAAATGCCGAACCGGTCGATCCGTCACGGGCAGGAGGTCCCTGCGTGGGGCGTACTCTGACGTGCCCACCAGCGGATTTACACCTTGCTACCCTCAACCCACACCTATAAAACGGAACGGTATGCCTCGACACCCAAGTGACCAAGCTACGTCAGTTTATTGGATTCCATATGTCCATTATGTTGCCGGTACAATTCAAGCTTGTCCGAAGGGGCCGCATACGGACGGGCCTTAATCGACACAGGCAGGGCTATGCGACCGAGACTCAATTCTCGCCGCTTCCTATCCATTCCCTGCCCGGTCTCAGTTTCATTACATTATGTCATTTTCTATCTAACCAATCCTGTGAGATATGTCCTACATCTCTCGCGAGTAGATTCCAACTACTCGACTTCTACTGGATTTCCTATGCATTAGCAAAGCAGTTACTATAGGTCAAACTGTAACTCGTTCCAACCAATCCATGGGATTTTTTTTTGGTCATGCAAGTGGAGTATCAATCACCCTATACGTAATGCACATATCAAACTTATGACGTAAGGTGATAAAGACTGTAAAAACTCTGTAAAGCTTTTAAATGCAAACCGGGGCTTGCCTTAGTTTGCGACTGAACAAATGTCAATTGTTAGGGCTTGATCTTCCTCCGGAGAACCTGCCATGGAACCTCAGTGGAAACACATCGGCCTTCTCCTCCAAGGGAAGCTCCTCGTCGATCACCTACCATCACATTTCCTATCGACATGATATGCATATAAGTAATTAAGTAATTAAGTAATTTAAGAAAAGACTCCACGGGGTTGTGTAAACTCTAAGAATGAGGAGTTCGACTAGGAAGGACAGATATGCCTCTGTTGTGTGAATGAACAAAGGATGAAGTCAAGTGGTCATAGTAGTATCGAGATGTGAATTGAAAGGTGCAATGTAAGCACACATTGAAACTTGGCACTCAACACTCGACGCTATGCCACTCAAGGACGATACATCTGAATGGTGTGGAAGTGTTGGACTGGTAGGGTAAGGATGACCTAAGAGTCAAGATGGAGCATTGAAAGCTTAAGGCATGAGTGAATTGTGCAACAAGAGGTTGTGACTTAGAAGTCGACCAGTGAAGTTACACAAACTCATTAAGGAGTAAACCTAATTACGTGACAAGTGTGATCGCAGGGTCCTGATAAGGATGAATCAGGATGAAACCCTAGCGACACTTGGGAGTGAAGTGAGGTCAACATTGCTTGGACTCAAAGAGTCGTAACAAGCCCTGTTAATTTGATGTGAGTACCAAGACAACATTGAAATGACTTTTTGGTAAAGTAGTTTCTACGGCAAGCTTCTTGAGCATCGTTCAAGTGCTTACACGACACTATTGCAGTGTCCTTTGCAAGATTGTCCAGATGAGCTCGGTGAACTCCTAGAACTCGAACATGATGCGAGACCTTGTCGTGACGGTCATGCTTTGCCATCACGGGAAGATTGGGTTAGCCAGGTCCACATCGATCCGGACTCATCAATAGGGTTAGCAGAATCCCGAACACCACCTTGTGAGACTTAAGGTTAGTGATGTCAACTCGGTTGTTGATAAGCGACTCGACGAACCTGCCGTCGAAGAAGGGGTACACCAAGTTAACCAATCCTGTGATCGGCTACGGAACATCCTCGACACAACCAAGGAACTCTTATCCAAGGTTCCACTTGGACTAGTTCTCCTCGTCGGTCGCAACGTTCTCGCAGTATTCTACCCTAGGTCATCGGTGGTCACCAATACACTCGGTTTGACCTAGAAGGCATTTCATCTAGCATCTAGGCTACACCTAGGACTCGACGAGTCTCGCCTTGACCAAACCCTAATTTGGCTGAACGACCATCGACTGATGTGTCGTGGTCGTGTTCCAGTACCACGTACATCACATGTATCCTTCACCTCGATGCCAGGACACGATAACGGCTCGGAGCGTCACGACGACGTCATATGGTCAACGACGTCGACGCGGCTCATGGTGGAGCATCACGAGCACACACGGACAAGTTAACGCGATCCAAAGGACAAAGAAGGTCAACTTGGGGACTCCTATAGGAATGATATCAATGCGGAAACTGGATGTACGACTTGACGACACATGAGTAACCTTAGCGATCATGATGAACGGACGTCGGTGACATCAAGCAAGGTATTTCAGGGTAAGGCTCACCTTGTATGCATTTCGCCGAACATCTTGGGTGTGTACTTGATTTCCGTCGCTTCATCACCATTCAAAGGGTATCTTGGCACTTGGGCTTGTCGAGTTGCCACATCACCATACCCCTGCATCAAGACCAACTCTGAACATCAACGAAGTTGGTTCTTTCCTTGTGAACATTTCATCGAATACCTAGGCTGCAGTCACCGATCCAATCACTCTTGCAAAATAAGAGCTAACCTGGATCAATGGTCGATACCATTGTGTCAACGACGCGTTCTGGGATCTCATACATCACATACATCCCTCGCTTTGCTGGTTGGGTGCAACCATGGCGCGGAACGGGGCGACGATGTCGGGCGTCGACCACCGGTTGGGGCGCGGCAAGGCAGGGGCATGGTCAGCAGAAGGCGGCTATGGTGTGCAGGCTCGGCGTGTGCAATAGCGACCATGGCGTGCTGGAATTGGAACAGGGCACAAGCAGGATGGCACAGCCATGGTACAGGTGGTCGGCGTGGCGCAGCCTGCAGCGGCGGCTGGAACGCGACGCGCAGCAGTGGGATGGGCGCAGCGTCGGCAGCCAGGGGCACACAGCCGCAGGAGGACAAGGGGGCACGGTTGCCGGCGAGGCGATGCAGCAGCGTGGAGGGCGGTCGGCGAAGGAGCAGAACGGCGAGAGAAGCAAGCGCAGACCAAGGCGCGTCTGTGGGCGGCAAGCCGGAGCACGGGGACAGCGCGGCAGCGCTGGGGCGCGGGCGCTGCTGGGACGCCGGCGAACGGACGGCCGGCGGGGTGGTGCGGCTCCGGGCGCGGGGCGCAGCAGCGCGGCATCGTCGGCGCGTGGACAAGCGCCGGAGGGAGGCGAGGAGCAGAGACGGTGCGAGTCGGCGAGCAGGGAGACGAGGCGTCGGGGCGGTGGAGCGCTCGCGAGCTGGTGGCGCCGTGGGCTGCCGAGCGCGGGGCTAGGCGCAGTCGCCGTGGATGGCCGACGGGAGGAGCCGGGGGCAAGGCACAGGTGGAGCACCGGCCAGGCCGAGCGGTGGCCGGCGTGGGGCACAACAGCGCGGGTGCGTCGGGGAGACCAGGCGAGCAGGCGCGGGCAGTGAAGGCGCGCAGGGCGGCGAGAGCCGGTGGCCGGGAGCTATGGCGACGGCGGGGAGGCGCGCTCGAGCAGGGGAAGGCCGGTGGGGAGAAGGCGCGCGGGAGTGCCGTGGAGCGAGCGGTCGAGCGCGGTGATAAGGACGGGAGAGAAGGAGCCAATTTGGTTTTTGTGACCACTAGGATAAACATGACATGTGGGGTCACTTTTTCCTAGTACTGAGGATAAATATGATATGTGGGTCCCACTCTCTTCTCCCTCCTCTTTTCAAAATTCAAAAGGAGCTAACAGACAGGCTTCAAAAATAGTCAACTTTGGCCCAGTGACTAAATAAAATGTGGAGAATTTTAGGGTGCGATCAGATTTCAAAACTGAGCAAGTTGAATTTGAACTCATATTTGAATTTGAATTCAAGTGGTGATACTTGACTCAAGGAAATAAATAGTAGATTAGGTTCAAAAATCCTAAACTTTGAAGTTAACCTTTTTGAACCATAAGGGACCTCAGGAAAAATTTGGAGTTGATTTGGACAAGGTTGAGCACAAAGTTTAAATTTAAAGTCGACGTTGATTAAACTCTCAGTACATGTCCAATAAATGGAAAACGTGCTTAAAAAATTTTGAAACTTTACCGAGAGTCTAATTGGAATATTAGAAGGTCATGGAAAAATTTACGGCATGAGATTTGAATATTTTTGAATGTCCCATTTTAGGGTTGAAATAATTCCTATTAAGATTTTATGTTTTTAACAAGTCCATATTTGTAGTGAACATGGGTTAACGCACGTGATACATGTGAGTTTGGATTTCTAAGTTCATTTTCAAAAAATTTTAAGTTCACATTTTTACATTTTTGTTCTTCCGAAAAGCGGGCTTTTACACGATTCATTAAAGATTTCTCCAAAATAGCCAAGCCTATGACCGTACATACTAGTAGTCCCTTTTGAAAGGCTATTTTGTGATCTCTTGGCCACACACCTACGGAAGTGTGAGATGGCACAATGGAGGTTTCTTAGTCATCGAAAGGTGATAAAATCACAAACATGTGGGTAAAGTGGTACAACCTCTGCAGAGTGTTTAAAAACTATCATGATAGCCGTGCTCCCGGTTATGAGCGCCTGGATGACCTACATGATTAGAGTTGGAATTGGGATTTGGGATGGTTATGGTTGGTTTATGGTTATGGTCTGGTAATGGTCATGGTTATGAAATTGAGTTACGGTAATTGGACATGGATAATGGTAATGTTGGCAATAATTGGATATGGTTTATATTTCGTTAATATGATGGTTATGATGGGATTGTTTCACATAGACATAGTATAATGCTTTTCAAATGTTTTACTGTACTTTTCAGCACTTAGCCATTATTATTGTTGTCATTTGAATAAGCCACATGTCATACTTTCCACACTTGCTGAGTACGACATGTACTCACCCTTGCAATCCCCCCCCCAACAGCTACTGGAGACAATTGGGAGTACCCTGAGGATCACGTGGAGTACTAGGTTGCGTACCGCCGTCAATTGCCTGTGGATTGGAGTCGTGCTGTTTAGTTTATTTTCCGCTACAATTATTTAGAGTCTTATCATTCGTGAACCATTGGATTATTGTAATAAAGTACTTATTTATTAGTTAAGACGTGGTTAAATTCTGTTTATCATTTGTGAATCATTCGTGTATGTGTGTTGAACATCCTGGGCACACATATGCGTTACGCTTGGTTCATATTCGGAACCGGGTGTCACACTAACTTGAGTCAAGTCGAGGACTTGGCCTCGTATGGATTGTTTGTTTGTTCATGTACAGGTGTTGCTTGAGTTCAAGTCATGGCTGGTGATAGGATCCATTGGACTAGTCTCAGGAGGAGATGAGGTTCCAACAACCAAGTTCGGGAGGAACTGTGGTTGAGCGGGCCAGGAGGTCGCGTAGGATGATTGAATCAAGGACAGTGCATATGAAGGTCAAAGGAAGGTGTTCGCATGTATGCATGAGGTGCATGACGTGGCAATATGCTTCTAGAGACGGATTATGGAAGTAAGATCTGATCGGAAGGATTGGATCGTACCGGTTGATGACTTTGGCTGCGGCGGAGTCGGTTATGGCTCAGTATGGAAAGTATCGAGTTGGTTATGTTAGGATTTCGTGTGTCACGAATTTGAGTTGTTTAGGAATATGGGATACGTTCCTAAGGTGTTTAGAAGTCCTAATATTGCTTCTATCTGCGTATAGAAGAGTCCTAAGCAGTTATCGAAAGTTCCGATTGTGATCTGATTAGGATTGTAGTCCTAGTTGGTATTGGGATGGCCTAAGGGCTGGTTATATAAGAAAGGGAAGGCTAAAGCTCGTGAGAGATGACTTTGGGGCTGTTCCTCTTGTGTTCTATTGAATAAAATTCATAGTTTGAAGGATCTTTTGTGCCTTGTTCATCCGACTTGTTCCAGACAAGTTTTACTCGTCGAGTTTCTGGACAGCACTACCTTTCGTCGGTGGTTTTATCATAACTCGAGTTTTACAGATCCACTTGACGTGATTCTTTTTGGATTGTCTTCACAACTTGATTTTCTATCATCTATCAAAATTTCACGGTCATTGGATTTGTTGTCTATGATCTAAACGAGTTTCTTTGCAGCGTTCCAGAACTGATTTTCCTCGGGTAGGTCAGATTGACCTTTGTTTGATTGTTAGATCATAACTTGAGTTTATCTCGACGGATTTGAGTGATTCTTCTTGTGTTGTCTTCGTGAATTGATTCTCTCTGATATCTATCACTTTTGTCACGGTGAAACACGTTTATATTAGACTCGGACATGATTTCTTTAACAGATCGTTTTTCTGCCTAAGGGATTGGGGTTTAATTGTTTCCGCTGCGTAAGATTTTTAAATCTACCATTCACCCGCCTCTGGTAGCTTTTCATGTGCTCTTCGATCCTACAATTGGTATCAGAGCCACGGTGCTCTAATCTTTGTGATTTGCACGTGTTTTTGACTAATCATCATGGAGAAGTACTTCGCCAAACCTTGTGTGTTTGCTGGTATTGATTTCCAGGTTTGGAAGGCACGCATGGAGGCTTTCGTCCGGGCACAAGGCTTTGTAATATGGGAGAAGGTGTATAAGCCTTATGAAGTGCCACCCAATGATCAAGTCACGGCCACAAACCTACGGGACGTCGACAACAACAACAAAGCCCGAAACTTGATCATCCAAGGACTCACTCCAAGCGACTTTGATCGTGTCGCGCACCTCCGATCAGCATATGATGTTTGGAGAGCTCTCTGTGATTATCATGAAGGCTCCAACACAATCAAGGAGGTAAAACAAGATATGTTCAAAAAGGAATATATGTGTTTTGAGATGCAACCAGGTGAGTCTATTGATGACCTCTTTGCTCGTTTCAATAAAATTCTCAGCAACTTACGTAGTGTCAATGTAAATTTTTCTGATGCTGAGAATGCTAGGCAACTTCTTAACATGTCAATTTGGGAGATGAAAGTAACATCTATTCGTGAATCAACTGTCATGAGTTCTCTTACATTAGATGTACTTTATTCTAAACTAAAAACTCATGAAATTGACATCCTAGCACGTAAGAACCCAAATAAGTCTATTGCATTTGTTTCACAACGTGATATGTCTAGCTCCAGCCAATCATCATCTTGCAATACTCTTGCTTTATTGTCCTCACTAACCCTGGAACAGATCGAAGAATTTTCAGAAGAGGAGTTGACACTCATCTCTACTAGATTCTCAAAAGCATTGCAAAATGTGAGAACTAGAAGGAGAGGAAGCTCTGGACCTCAACGCTGTTTTGAATGTGGTAAAACATGACACTTTCGTACAGAATGCCCTAACCTTTCAGGTCTGACCACCCGGGAAGAAAAACAAAGCAAGGTCCGGACCTCCTCTGGAAATTTCAACAAAAAGAAAAAGAAGGATACCATAGGACGCAAGATGATTAACAGCTTCATCACATCACTTCAAGAACTTAGTTCAAGTGATGTAGACTTTGAAAGTGATGAAGATGACGACGATTTGGCCAACTTAAGTTTCATGGCAGGCAAAACAAGATCAAGATCAAGTCAGGAGGATGCAGAACACAACAGTGAAGACGATGAGGTATGTTCTACCTGCAATGAAATGTGTGATGCTATTTCTCGTGCAACTATTATTGTCAAGAAAAAGGACAAAAAGCTTAGGGATAGTGCTGCTAAAATTGAATCACTAGAATCTGAAATCAACCGTTTAAAAACTTTGATTCCTAGTGAGGATGCATGTCCCTCATGTGACTTAATCTATGAACAATTGTCCACATTAAGAAGTGCACACTCCTCCACTCTAGATAGACTTGATGAAGAAATTGAAAAGAACAAAGAGCTTGCTGCACTTAATGATAAAAACTTGAAAGATGCTAGCTGTTCTACAATTGATTTGCATTGTTCTACTTGTGAGGATCTTGATAAGAAACTACAGGATGCTATGAATGAAATTTCTATATTGAACAATGCTTTATGATCTCATGAAGTTAAATTTTGTTCAAATTGCAAACTAAAAGGAAAAACTTCATGTGAAAATTGCCTTGATCTGTCCAATAAACTTGATGACATGCATAGGACATTAGATCGGTTTTGTAATGGGAATAAGAACCTAAACTTGCTGCTGAATTCTTCCAAGTCTTGCAATGATAAAACTGGTTTAGGTTTTGATTTTCATGCTTATGCTAAGGCACATCCACCTAAAATTGTAAAGACATTAGGAAGTGGTTTGATTCAAACAGTTCCTAAACAAAAAGGAGTGGTTTTCAAAGCTGTAGGAGTGTTGCCTCATTCGGTTTAAAATAAAAATATTGCTTGCTCATCTAGACATGAACACAAAGTTAAATTTCATTGTACCTTCTGTGGTAAAGATGGTCATGTTATAGATTTTTGTTATAGACTAGCTAAACAACAGAAAAAGGAAAGAAAGATTGCTAGATCTTATAACCTTCATGCAATTAGAAATACACAACCTGCTTTAGTGAGTCAGAAATTTGAAAAGGTAGCTTCCGGACCTTCTGGTAAGAAATCCGCAAAAGCAGCTCCGATAGTTCCGATAGCTCCGAGAGCTCCCGGACCTTCTGTTGTTTCCTTCGGAACTTCAGATTTTGCTTCCGGAGCTTCAGCCTTGTCTTTGGAACTGCTGCTTTTACCTCCGGAGCTACTGGTTTTTGTGCTAAAAGAGTTAAGAATAGAAAACCTCAAACTTCGACTCATAAACCTGCTGTTTTATCTCAACTTTCGCATGTTTTTCCTACTGCACGTCGTGTGACTCAGTACTGGATACCTAAATGCCTTTTGACTAACCCCAGTATTGAGTCATCAACGTATTGTGCTTCTATGTAGGTTACACGTTTGAGGAAGGAGAACATTTGGATTGTGGATTCAGGTTTCTCACGCCACATGACCGGTAACAAAGATTGGTTCTCCTCCCTCTCTTTTGTGTCACGTGTAGAAAATGTTACTTTTGCCGATAATTCTTCAACTCCTATAATTGCTAAGGGTTCAGTTAGAGTAAATGATCACTACACTTTGAAGGATGTGGCACTTGTCAAAAATTTGAAATACAACTTGCTTTCTGTTGCACAATTGCTAGATGAAAATCTAGAAATTATTTTCAATAAAAACTGCTGCAAAGTTGTAGGTTCAAATAGTGAGCTTATTTTTAACATGTCTCGGTTTGGAAGAGTTTTTAAAGCTGATTTTTGATATGTCTTTCTCTAAGCATAGGTGTCTAGTTGCTAATGATTCAAAGGACTTATATTTTTGGCATCGTAGACTTGGTCACGTAGGCTTTGATCACCTAACGCGTGTTAGTGCTCTTGATCGCATACGTGGGCTGCCTAAGCTTAAAGGGGACAAATAAATTGTGTGCTCTTCTTGTATACATGCTAAGATGGTTGCAGGTTCACATACTCCTCTCACAATGATCATGACAACTGAACCATGTCAACTTTTGCATCTTGACACCGTAGGACCTTCACGTGTTCAATCCTTCGGAGGTAAATGGTATGCTCTTGTTATTGTTGATGATTATTCTATATACTCTTGGGTTTACTTTATGGCATCTAAGAATGAAGTTTTTAGTCACTTTAGAACTTTATTTCTTAGATTATCAATTGATCACCCAGGATCATTAAAAGCAATTAGAAGTGATAATGGAACTGAATTTAAAAATCAATCTTTTGATCACTTTTGTGCTGAAAATAGAATAGATCATCAATTCTCTTCACCATATGTACCTCAACAAAACGGTGTTGTAGAAAGAAAGAACAGAACCTTAGTTGAGATGGCTAGGACTATGCTTGATGAATATCAAACTCCTAGGAAATTTTGGGCTAGTGCATTAGCAACCGCTTGTTATGTCTCAAATCGTGTTTTCTTGCGAGCTAAGCTAGGTAAAACACCATATGAGCTTCGGTTTGGACATAGGCCTAGTGTTACACACTTTCGGGTCTTTGGTTGCAAATGCTTTGTTAAGAAACATGGTAATCTTGATAAATTTGAACCTAGATCCATTGATGGCATGTTTCTTGGTTATCCATCTCATACTAGAGGCTACCGTGTGCTTTTACTTGACACTAACAAAATTGTGGAGACTTGTGAAGTGTCTTTTGATGAATCTAGCAAAGGTACTAGCTCCGGTGTTGCAGGACCAGATCCTTATCCTCAGGGGGAGGGTATTTTCGAAGATGAAGAAGAGCCGGTGATACTGCCTGGTAGTTCCGAAGTTGACACGTGTCCAGCTCCGGATATTGAACAAGCTCCGGCTATCACCTATGCTGGTCCTGATTGTCCACAAGTCACAAGCTCATCAATCTACGATGAACCTAATGAAGAAGAAGCTTGTGAGACATCTGTTCCCCTACGTTTTTACAAAGATCATCCCCCACAACAGATGATTGGAAGCTTGCACGAACGAGTCACACGGTCCAGGTTTTGCGATCCAAACTCTCATGCCCATTCTGCTTTTGTTGCTTCTTTTGAACCCAAAGATATATCACACGCACTCACTAATGAATCTTGGATTATTGCCATGCAAGAAGAGTTAGAAAATTTTGAAAGAAATAATGTTTGGAAACTTGTACCTCCACCTCAAGGTCACACTTTAATTGGAACCAAATGGGTATTTAAAAATAAACAAAGTGAGGATGGGGTTGTGGTCAGGAATAAGGCTAGGTTGGTTGCTCAAGGTTTCACTCAAGTTGAAGGTCTAGATTTTGATGAAACTTTTGCTCCTGTCGCTAGATTAGAAGCCATAAGAATCTTGTTATCTTTTGCAGCATCTAAAGGTTTTAAGCTATATCAAATGGATGTTAAAAGTGCTTTTCTTAATGGCTACATAGATGAGGAGGTTTATGTCAAACAACCACCGGGTTTTGAAAATCCAGATTTTCCTAATCATGTTTACAAACTGTCCAAAGCCTTATACGGTCTCAAACAAGCCCCTAGAGCATGGTATGATAGGTTAAAAATATTCTTACTTGAAAAGGGGTTTACCATGGGCAAGGTTGATAAAACTCTTTTTGTGCTTAAACATGGCAATGACTCATTATTCATTCAAGTGTATGTGGATGATATTATCTTTGGTTGTGCTTCTCATGATCTTGTGTCCAAGTTTTCAGCAATGATGAGTTCCGAATTTGAAATGAGTATGATGGGTGAACTCACTTACTTTTTGGGGCTACAAATCAAGCAAACCAAGGAGGGTACCTTTGTGCATCAAACGAAGTATACCAAAGACCTCCTAAGGCGCTTCAACATGGACAAAAGCAAGCCTCTTCAGACACCAATGGGAATAGCAAAAACACTTGAACTTGATGAAGATGGTGAATCTGTGAATCAAAAAGAATATAGAAGCATGATCAGATCACTTTTGTACCTCATGGCATCAAGACCGGACATACAATTCAGCGTATGTCTTTGTGCACGGTTTCAAGCTTCCCCACATGTTTCACATCGTCAAGCCGTCAAAAGGATTCTCAGGTACTTACATGGAACTCAAGAATTTGGCATTTTTCTTCCTTCTTCCTCAACCGTTACTTTGAAAGCTTTTTCGGATGCTGATTTTGGGGGTTGTAGATTGATAGGAAAAGTACTTCCGGTGCTTGTCATTTTCTTCGTAATTCTTTTGTTGCTTGGTCCTCTAGAAAACAAAATTCAGTTGCACAATCCACAGCCGAATCTGAATATGTAGCTGCTGCTAGTGCTTGCTCACAAATTCTTTGGATTGTTCAAACACTTAAGGACTATGGGGTTGATCTAGATAGTGTTCCACTGTTCTTTGATAACACTAGTGCCATTTGCATTGCTAAAAACCCCGTGCAACATTCTAGAACTAAGCACATTGACATTAGGTATCACTTTCTCCGAGATAATATTGAAAAAGGAAACATTGTGCTTCACCATGTAGATACCGAACAACAATTGGCTGACATTTTTACAAAACCTTTGGATTTCACTTGTTTTTGTTACATTCGTAGTGAAATAGGAGTTATGCATCCTCATGGCTTAAATTGAGGGGGAGTTTTGAAACTTGGGAAGTCTATGTGTGAATCTGAAATTAAAATAATATGAGCATAGTATTTCATACATATATGACTTTGTGATTCCTTTTACATGCTGAAAGTTCTTACTACATTACTCGTGTTATACATTTTGTAGTTTTTGCCATGTCTAGCAATTGGAATAATTACTTACACTAAATCTGGTCATGGTCGAACTTTCTTGCTGTTTTTGAACTTGTTACATGTTCCTAAGTGCTTTTAATCATTAAGAATTAATCAAGTAATCAACTCACATGTTGAGTTTTTATGAACAAATATAAATTGAGAAAAGATCAAGAGAATATGCATGCATCACACTTCTTCTTTTGAGATGGCTTGTCATTGCACTTAGATATGAACTTGGAAGAAGTTGTGTATGACTAAAACCATGTCCTTAAGCTTCTGATTGTCAAATGACATAGGCTTGGCTTGGTTGGTTAGAATAAGGCAGATGCGCATATAATCTCTTGCAAATATCATATGATCTAAATTTATGCTTTGAAAAATAATAAAATGCAGCAACTAGTGTCATGCTTTCAAGTTATGAAATAGTTAAGATTGTGAGATCATGACTTGCTTAAATTGAAAATTACATATGATCTCTAGCATGGCTTACACTACTTTATGTATCTCATTGATGTGATAGTGTAAGTTACTTGATAGTATGACTTGGATGAGCTTTGTTTATATGTATATGTTATAATATGCTCATAACAACTAAAGGGGGAGAGAAAATTTGTTTATATGCTCATGACTTGCTGAATACATTGTCAAAGGGGGAGAGATAAGCATGAAGAGAAAGAAAATATGTGCATAAGGAGAGATGATAAAGGGGGAGAGATATGTGAATTTTATTTTTGATTTTCTTCTCATTTTACTTTTGATTTACAAAGGGGGAGAAATGGTTTTCAAAACTTTTATTGAAAATAAGCTAATGTTCGGATATTAAGTGGTGTTGCCAATGCATTCATCAAGGGGGAGATTGTAAGACCTATGTGTGATGAATACATTGGCTTGTAGTGAATACACTTGGCTTTGATGATAAAAGTTTTTAATATCACCAAAACACCTTTTTATCAAGGTCCGACTCAAGCTCCGAGCTATAGCAAGGTCCGACCATAGGTCCGACTTGTTTTGGGTAGCTCCGACTACGTTAGATGCTAGGTCCAACTTCTTGGTAAGGTCCGACTAGCTTTGGTTAGCTCCGGTGAGCTTTATCTTTAGCTCTGGCATGTCTTTGATAGCTCTGGCATATACTTGATAGCTCCGGCATGCTTTTGCTAAGCTCCGACGTACTTTGTCTAGCTCCGGTTTTGGGTTGACTAGTTTTGACTAGTTTTTGGTAAGCTCCGGTGCTAGGATCTACTAGTTTTGGTAAGCTCCGGCAGGTGCTTCATTGTACTAGTTTTGGTAAGCTCCGGCACTTGGTTCTACTAGCTTTTGATAGCTCCGTCTCAAGCTCCGGGTTGCTCTGGCAAGGTCTGGAACTTGACCGAAGTGCTTCTGCTTTTTATTTACAATGTTTCGAACTTGCTTTATATTCTTGGAAAGATTGCTTAGTATTCATTTGCTAAGTTTTTGGTGCGTTTTGGTTGATATGGATAATATTGTGTTATTGTGGTTTTGCCACATGCTTATGTGGGGTGCTCACATAAGGTCTTGTGTTCGGAACTAACTTGAGTCAAGTCGAGGACTTGGGCTCGTATGGATTGTTTGTTTGTTCATGTGCAGGTGTTGCTTGAGTTCAAGTCATGGCTGGTGACAGGATCCATTGGACTAGTCTCAGGAGGAGATGAGGTTCCAACAACCAAGTTCGGGAGGAACTGTGGTTGAGCGGGCCAGGAGGTCGCGCGGGATGATTGAATCAAGGGCAGTGCATATGAAGGTCAAAGGAAGGTGTTCGCACGTATGCATGAGTTGCATGACGTGGCAATATGCTTCTAGAGACGGATTATGGAAGGAAGATCTGATCGGAAGGATCGGATCGTACCGGTTGATGACTTTGGCTGCGGTGGAGTCGGTTATGGCTCGGTATGGAAAGTATCGAGTTGGTTATGTTAGGATTTCGTGTGTGTCACGAATTTGAGTTGTTTAGGAATGTGGGATACGTTCCTAAGGTGTTTGGAAGTCTTAAGATTGCTTCTATCTGCGTATAGAAGAGTCCTAAGCAGTTATGGAAAGTTCCGATTGTGATCGGATTAGGATTGTAGTCCTAGTTGGTATTGGGATGGCCTATGGGCTGGTTATATAAGCAAGGGAAGGCTAAAGCTCGTGAGAGACGACTTTGGGGCTGTTCCTCTTGTGTTCTATTGAATAAAATTCATAGTTTGAAGGAACTTTTGTGCCTTGTTCGTCCGACTTGTTCTAGACAAGTTTTACTCGTCGAGTTTCTGGACCTACCTTTCGTCGGTGGTTTTATCATAACTCGAGTTTTACAGATCCACTTGATGTGATTCTTTTTGGGTTGTCTTCACAACTTGAATTTTCTATCATCTGTCAAAATTTCACGGTCATTGGATTTGTGGTCTATGATCTAAACGAGTTTCTTTGCAGCGTTCCAGAACTGATTTTCCTCGGGTAGGTCAGATTGACCTTTGTTTGATCGTTAGATCGTAACTTGAGTTTCTCTCGACGGATTTGAGTGATTCTTCTTGTGTTGTCTTCATGACTTGATTCTCTCTAATATCTATCACTTTTGTCACAGTGAAACACATTTAGATTAGTCTCGGACACGATTTCTTTAACAGATCGTTTTTCTGCCTAAAGGATTGGGGTTTAATTGTTTCCGCTGCGTAAGATTTTTAAATCTACCATTCACCCCCCTCTGGTAGCTTTTCACGTGCTCTTCGATCCTACAAAGCCTTGTACAACTTCAACCCTCCGGGCTTCCACAAACGCCTTGGCAAGCTCCGGAAGTCTCCTCACAGTTACAAACACCAAGAGCACTCCCTTGAGGCTCCCTCACTATCCTAGAGAGTCCACTCACCCAGAATGGAGGCACACAAGCTCTCTCTCTAGCTAGTTCTAGCCTAACTCTTGGTGTATAGGTGATCGAAATGATGTGGAGATGATTGCTCTTGGTCTTGAATGCTTGTGGATGTGTTGATAGTGTCTGGTGATCAAGACTTGGCGAAATGACAGGATTAGGGGGTATTTATAGCCAGCCTCCCCGAAATAGCCGTTGGAAAAGTAGGCTGACAGAACTTTACTGTGAACACCGGATGATCCGATGTATCCCCTTTAGTTATCATCGGTCAAGTTACTTTAGCTGACATCATTGTGTCAGATATGACCGTTGTTAGACCGATGTTGATCCTGTCTTCTCATCGGATGATCCGGTGGCTCTTCCTCCAGAATTTTCTCAAACTTGATGCTTACTGGAGTAATCGACCGATGTGTGCTTCTCTATACATCGGATGATCCAGTGCTACACTTGGTCCAATGATATTGCAAGCTGTACTGATGGACTGATGTTGCTGAGCCATTCACATCAGATGATCCGATGAGTACTTTGTTCTGAGGTCTTCTTCTTCAGTTGAACTAACTCGACCGATGTGTTGTTCTGAGGTATCATCGGTTGATTCGGTGAGTTGATTTTGTTTGCTTTGAGTTGTTTCTAAGTGATTATTTTGTGTCTTGCTCGATTGACCTCTTTGACATTTATTGCAAAGGCATTTCTGATGATCTTTAAGCATTGAATGTTGTCAATTTAAAGTTGAATGACTTTGACATAAGAGCTTTCACTTCTTGTCTTCATATCATTGATTTGATCTCATACATTGATTGTTAGGGGTCTCCTGTGACATATTGATTTCATTTTATTGAGTGATTATGGGGACCTTGCATTCACAAATTCATTAGTAAAATCCAATGGTTGTCATTAATCACCGAAACCATACCTCATGGGGGCCTAGATGCTTTCAATCTCCCCCTTTTTGGTGATTGATGACAACACAACAATTTAAAGCGCAATAGTAATGAATTTGATAGAATGAAACTTAAAGGAATGAAACTTAAAGGATATGCAATGAATACAAGATATCACACTTATTATTTGAAAGCTCAAAATCAATCAATAACTCAAGTATGAATAAGTGAATAACACCAAATAAGCTCAATCGATTAATTAACATAAGAGTACTCAATGAACACCAAATGAGTAGCAAAAGCATTGAATTACACAAGATAATATAGATAAACTCCAAATTACAAAAGATAACGCAAAAGAAGGACTCCCCCTATAGCTAGGACACTCCCCCTGAGACTAAGCTCTCCTCCCCCTGACTCCTCTAACTCTTCTCCCCTTTTGGCATCAAGGCACAAAAAAGGGATCCGAGTGCCTAAGGACCCTGAGAACTGGACGCGATGACGAACTGGTCATTGTCGCTGTCGTCGGAGCTGCTGCCTGGAGTAGCGGTGGAAGGAGCTGCCGGAGCCGTAGGATCCACCGTCGGTGCCTGCTGTGTAGGAGCTGCTGGAACAGGGGCATTGATGACGGAGGCCGGCGTCTGCTGGAACAGTGTCATAGCCCGCAGCGAGGAGTGAATCGGTGTGCCAGGAGCCAGCAAAGGAGACATGCTGATGGAGGGAATCGGCGTAGACGGCACCAGAGCGGCAGCTGGAGCCAGGACTGGTGGTGGTGGAGCGACTCCTGGCAGCTGCGACGGGAGGGCAATCTCGGTCTGGGTGTAGAGGTTGGTGATCAACCCCAGGATGCCCATCATCGCCTGCTGCATCTGCTGCTGCTGGTCGAGGGTGCACTGGTGCATCTGGTCTATGAGTCCAGTCAGCCGGTCAGTGTCCTCACGCCTCTCACGGGCGATCTGACGCTGCATCTCCCGCTGCTGCTGCTGGAGCTCAAGGAGGCGGGCAGCCTGCTCCGCTCGGGCCTGCTCAGCTGCCAGCCTGTCCAGACGCTGCTGCTCAACCATCTGTTGGAGGAGCGAAGTCAGCTCTGACGGCTGAGTGACCTGTGCCTCAGTGACGGGAGGTGGAGTAGGTGGTGGCACTGTAGAGCCTCCAGCCTCCGCGTCGTGCTGCCTGGGTAGGGGAGGAGGTGGAAAGTACTCCTCGACACTGTCGTCGGTGTCGCTCTCGGACCATATGTGCTGCAGGTCCTCACCCTATGCCTCTGCCTCAGCTAGCCTCTCATCCTCCTTCTCCAAGTCCGACCAGTCCTCCTCAGAAAGACGAGCCCTGACCTGACGCTCGACTGGACGGCCAAGGCGGCGGTCTCTAGGAGCTGGAGCACGGTAGTGGCTAAACCATGTGATGCCCTCGTTAGTGAGGCGGTCATGCACGGCGGACTCCTCAGGGACCATCATGGTGAGCAGGTAGCTGATCTAGTGTCCATACACGAGCTGCCTCATCATCCCCACTCCATATGTGATCACGTCCTCCATCTCGCATATGAGGACGTCCACTATGTCGAACTCCATCCCGTTCATGATGTAGAATAGGAGAGTCTGCTGTAGACTGGTGAACCCCTCCAAGTAACCTGACCTCGGCAAGAGCATGCGGCGCAAGGCGAGGTGCACTGTGCGCACAGCTGGGGTCAACAGAGCCGGTACCCTCGGCTGGTCAGGAGAGAAAGTAGGACCGTACAAAGAACGGATCTCCTCCAGAGCTGGTGCCA
Organism: Tuctoria greenei; assembly: GCA_036927565.1. Classification (NCBI taxonomy): domain Eukaryota; kingdom Viridiplantae; phylum Streptophyta; class Magnoliopsida; order Poales; family Poaceae; genus Tuctoria; species Tuctoria greenei. The sequence continues at coordinate 272,578,318 of JAYESD010000002.1, read as the reverse complement.
CTCCTCCAGTGAGCGGCCTCCTCGGCGGGTCTGCCTAACCATATACTCTCTCATGCACGCAAGTGTCGTGCAGGTCCACGCCTAGCAGCTGTGCCAGTGTCTGCCTCGTCAGGTGGTAATGCTGTCCCATGAACATGAAATCAATCGATCTTCTGCCCTCAGAGACGTAGAGGGTAGTGTAGAACACACGTACCCAGTCCTCCACATAAGCACTCCTCTCATAGGACATCAGGTGCACTAGCCCTCTGTACCTCTCAAAGTAGGGCCGTATCTCCGTCTCTGCTGCGAGGGCAAGCTGATGCCAATCCAAAAAGTTGTGCTGGAACAACTTGTGGCCTCGGCGTCTGTAGGTCTCGTAGAGGGACGATTGCGTCACAGTCCAGAAACGACTGTCCACCAGGGCCACTCTGGGCTGCGGGTACAACTCTTCAAGCAGCACACTCCACCTGAGTCTGTGGAGCTGCTTGGCCTTCATATTCTGGTAGTCAGTCAACCGGACTCCTTCAGCGACATGGACAGTGGTGTCCATCTCATAGATGACTCGCTGGGCCTCCCTGTCCTCACGATGATCGGCAGCTGTCGGTCTCGGACGTGGTGCTGCTGGGGGATGTCCCCCACGGGTCCGGGCTGAGCGCCGGCGGACGAGAGGCTCTTCCGGCTCTTCTTCGGCCTCGGACTCATCGATCATTGGAGGCTGCCTTGGACGAGCCTCGCGGATCCTCAAAGATCCACCTCGGCCACGCTCACACTCCTCGATGGCGCGAGCGGCCATCAATGCCTGCTTCTCCTCCTTCGACAATTTTTGCTTCTTCGTGGCCGGCTCCGCGATGGCCTTGCCCTTGTTTTTCTTGTCGCGAGCCATTGCGATCGGGCGCGAACGGAGTCGACGACGTCGAACACACGGAACGGCGATGCGGAGATCGACGAGGTGGTGGAGGTGTGGCTGGGCGGTGGTGGTGCGCAAGAGGTGGTCGGCGGCGCAGGAGCGGCGGCGGCGGCGCTTGGGTGGAGCTGCGGCGACGCTTGGTGATGGAGGCGGCGACGCTTGGTGATGGAGGCGACGGCGCTTGGTGATGGAGGCGGCGGCGCTAGGTGATGGAGGCGGCGGCGCGGTGGAGCGGCGACCGGAGGCGGTGGGCGGCGACGGGCGGTGGCGGCCGGAGGGCGGCGACGGTCGGAGGGTAGCGGCGATGTCCGGCGGCGGTTGTGGCGCTTGGTGAGAAAGTCGGCGGCGGTGGCAAACGAGATCGGGGAGAGAGAGAAAAGAGACGAACGCCCGGTTTAAATAGTGGGTCCCAAACCCTAGCTGACTTTTTAACACCGGATGGACCGATGTTGAACGATAGATGCACCGGTCGAATGCCACAGTAAGGTTTTTCAGAAAAGTGCCGTTGACAACGGATGGATCGACGTTGAAGGATGGGAGCATCGCTCGAATGGTACAGTAAGGGTGTTCAAAGATGGAATGTTGACACCGGATGGTCCGACGTGGGATGAAGTGTCATCGGTGGAATTTGGCATAGCTCCAGAAGAGTGAACACCGGATCGACCGATGTTTTTCAGAATGAACTCGTCGGTTGAATTGAGTTACTGACTGAACTGGCCCTTGGAGGTTGAACACCAATTGATCCGATGAGAGATTGACCTAGGCATCGGATAATCCGATGAGAACAAAACAGCAACATCCCATATATGTCCTTTGACCAAATCAAACGAACAAAGAGAAACACATGTCTTAGGACTTTTTGGGCAACCCCTTACCCCTCAAAAAATGCTAATATGCCAATAACTTGGCTAATCCTTAAAGCAAATAGAACACCGAAGGAAAATAGGAGGAAATTATCCAAATAAAATGTAAGGCCCATGCTTTGTGAGGTAGAGTATGAAGACTTCTATCTCTTTAGAGCATGTTCCTCTAGGCATTAACGCACCTAACATTTTGTTCTTTCCACCTTATATGAGTTGAGATATTGCATTTCAAACAAGTCTCTTTCTCATGAGGTGGGTTCCCCTTTGTGACAATCTACCGTATGCAATGCCAAACATTTATAATGCAATAAATTACAAGTCTATATGGCAGGCATCATGCAAGGCATAAAATTAATCTATCTTGCCAAATTTGAACCTTTCTAAGGCTTCTTCAGGGAGAGCCACTCTCCAAGCCTTGGGACAACCCAAAAGAACCTTCATCCCAAGCTAACCCTTGCTCACCCCTATCCTTTGAGAGTTAGGCAAGACCTATATGATATGTATTCTTACATGATCATGGCAACTTACATGACGTTTGATGCATCTAGCACATTTAATTCACTTCTTAGCCTAGAAAAAGTTTTCTCATCAAGTGGTTTAGTGAAGATATCCGCTAATTGTTCTTCGGACCTAACACCTCGCAATGAGATGTCTCCCTTAGCTTCATGGTCCCTCAAGAAATGATGGTGAATATCAATGTGCTTAGTGCGGGAGTGTTGAACGGGGTTTTTAGCTATCTTAACCGCACTTTCATTGTCACAAAGTAGAGGCACACAAGCAATTTTAATACCAAAGTCCAAAAGAGTTTGCTTCATATAAAGAATTTGGGCACAACATGCACCGGCCGCTATATATTCCGCTTCCGCCGTGGACAAGGCGACGAAATTTTGCTTCTTGCTTGACCAAGATACTAGGGAACGCCCAAGCAAGTGGCACCCACCAGAGGTACTCTTGCGATCCACGCAGCATCCGGCAAAGTCCGAATCCGAGTATCCCACAAGATGGAATTTTGCACCTTTAGGGTACCACAAGCCCACACTAGGGGTATGCTTAAGATACCTAAGTATCCTAAAGACCACCTTCCTATGTGACTCTTTAGGTGCCGCTTGAAAGCGAGCACACAAGCATACACTAAACATGATATCGGGCCTAGATGCAGTTAGATAAAGCAATGAACCATTTATAGAATGGTAGTTGGATTGATCAATAGGTTTACCGTCCTTACCCGTGTCGAGATGACAATTCGTTGCCCTTGGAGTGCTTTTTGAGATACAATCTCCCTTCTCAACTTTCTTCAAGAGGTCCTTGGTGTACTTCTCTTGATAGACGAAGGTCCCCTCTTGAAGTTGCTTGATTTGGAATCCAAGGAAGAAGTTGAGCTCTCCAATTGTTGACATCTCAAATTCCCTAGACATCATTTTGCCAAACTCATGGCTAAGAGTTTTGTTAGTTGAACCAAAAATAATATCATCGACATAAATTTTACAAATGTATAATTCTCCGTTGATGTGTAGATGTTGGAACTTGAAGCTCCCCCTTGATCATGGCTCTCCTCAACTTTAGGCTTGTCACAACATCGTTCTTGCTAAAAATGCATGTTAGCCCAAAATCACAAAATTTGTGCAATAGAAAGCAAATTGAAACTAAGTGACTTAACATGCAACAATTGAAATAAATAAACCATGAAGAATACAATTTTACCCAACCAAATTACCTTCCCCTTAGAATTATCACCAATGGTGACTTGTTCATGATTGTCGGGGGTCCTCTATGGAGGTGAACATACCATTGTTGCCGGTCATGCGTTGAGTACACCTAATGCTTTCCACCGGCTTTGTAGTTCACCTACACTCATGAATTCAACTTTTGATTTTTGGCACCCAAGCCAACTTAGGTCCTTGTATGTGTGATACAAGTGTCTTTGGGACCCAAAGTTGCTTGGGGAGCTTCCCCTTCATGCCCTTTATGTCTTTGCCAATGAGCCTTGCCTTCACCTTGCCATGTACTTTACTCAAGAGATAGTAATGATCATTGAAAGTAGATTTGTAGTTAGTAGGCAATTTTGGAGAAGGTCGGTTAGGAAGAGGACACTCTCTTGTGTGGTGGCCGGTGACCTCACAATGTTGGCAATAAGAACCAACTTCCTTGATGAAGCTTGTTCTTAGCTCCGGTGAGGGCACCTTTCCTTTGTTGGGCACCGGGAAGGATCCAAGTCCTCTCTTGTTGAAGGCCTTTGCTTGTTGGAAGAGGATTTCCTTGTGCTTGACTTCTCCTTTTGAAAGTCTAGCCACACTAGTGTGGAGACTCTCAATTTCTTCCAACAAGTCCTTCTCCCTAGCATTTTCTTTCAAAGGCAAAGACTTGTGCAAGACATTAGTGGCATGAGAAGTAATGGATATCTTATCATTAAGAGTTTGTTTCTTCATAGTTTTTAACTCTTGATCAAGCACTTCATAAGCAAGGTTAAGTGTTTGATGCTCTTGGATTAACTCATTGTGCTTTCCCAAGAGTGCTTGGTGGTCTAAGTCAAGCTCATGATGATCTAGCTTGATTTGAGCCTTATCCTCCTCAACTTGCTTGACATGAGATTTGAGCGTGTCATGCTCTTTGAGTATGCTTTCATACTTTTCAAGCAAATCAAGGTTAGCGCTCTCAAGCTTAGCACGAGTTCCTTCAAGAGCCTTAACCTTACTCTTTTCCCTCTTAATGATAGTGTGATATTCATTTATTAAAGAAGCTAAATCATCGGGGGAAAGCTCATCATCGCTAGAGTCTTCACATACCTTGGTGTTACCTTTCGCCATGAGGCACATGGGCGATGGATGAAGAGGTGAGTCATCATTGTTGGCAATGGCGACGCTGGCCAAACTTTCTTCTTCCACTTCACTCTCTTCATCACTTGTTTCTTCGTCGGTGACCCATTCATTTGCCTCACACATGAACACCTTTTGTGGGCCATTTCTGTTCTTTGGAAAGAGTCTTGCCTTCTTGCCCTTGTCATATCTCTTCTTCCCAAAGGTTCTTGGTTTAGGTTTGGCCTCTTCTTCATCATCATCATTTTCTTCAAGCTTGCGATGCTTGCTCTTGTGGTTCTCTCTTCTTTTGTCCGGTTTTGGACAATCATAGGAGATATGACCTTGATCACCACAATTATAGCAGGTCTTGTTGTCATCTCTCTTTGGTAGAAATGCTTTCTTTTTGGGATCAAAGGTGTATCCCTTCTTGGCAATCTTGGAGCTCAAGCGAGAGAACTTTTTCATCATTGGTGCAAGCTCATCATCGTCATCTTCACTTGATGTTTGCTCTTCTTCCTTTGGACTAGGCTCAACCACTTTCTTTTTGTTGAAATTTGTTCTCTTGGTGGAGGCCTTTAGAGCAATTGTTTTTGAGGATGATTGCTCCATCATCCCAAGCACACTCATCTCATGAGCGTGAATTTCTCCAATGAGCTCTGAAACTTCAATGTGGTCTAGTGACTCTTTTTGGAGCATGGAGTTGATGATGTTGTACTTTGGCTTGGGAAGGTGCATGAGGATCTTGCGGTTGATGAGTCCCTTGCCAAGAGAAGCAATGTCAAGAGCATTAATTTCTTCAATAAGTACATTCAAGCAAGAGAACATCTCATTGACATTTTCATGAGGTAGCATCTTAAATTCATCATATTTTGCTTTAAGCATGTGATATTTAAGTTCTTTGACTCTAGAAGAACCCTCATGAATTTCTATCAAGCAAGCCCAAATTTCACAAGCTTTTTCATTGCTAGCAATACTAGAAAACACATCTTGACTAATACATTCATAGATTGCATTCCTAGCTTTAGCATCCCATTTAATTTGATCACCAACATAGTTGTGTTCTCCAAACCCCGCGTGGGTCGCTTCCCAAACTTCGAGAGAAATAGCCTCTAGATAAGCGCGCATGCGTGCTTTCCAATAGGCAAAGCTCTTGCCCTCGAAGATAGGAACCGAACCCCCAACCTTGGCCATTTTAGCTCTCTAGCGGTGAAGCTAGAATGATCATATGAGCAACCTTGCTCTGATACCAATTGTAAGGACCGAATGCCCAAGAGGGGGGGTGAATTGGGCTTCTTTTGGAAAATTCTAAGCAATAAAACTTAATTTCTAAAGCCCAATTCCCTACGCAAACTATCTATGCATTGTAGTAGATAGAAACTTCGCGGAATATAAAATGCATAAAAGTAAGGGAAAGGAGAAGGATGCAAACTCCCGAGGAGACACGAGGATTTATCCCGTGGTTCGGCAAGATCGTCAAGATCTTCCTACATCCACGTTGTGGCACCCACCAAAGGGTTTTGCCACACCCAAATCACCGAGACGAGGGGTCTTCACTATTCCTCTCCGTTTGCCTCCCTTGGCAAGGTGGAGCTCAAGCCTTGTACAGCTTTGACCCTCCGGGCTTCCACAAACGCCTTGGCAAGCTCCGGAAGTCTCCTCACAGTTACAAACACCAAGGGCACTCCCTTGAGGCTCTCTCACTATCCTAGAGAGTCCACTCACCCAGAATGGAGGCACACAAGCTCTCTCTCTAGCTAGTTCTAGCCTAACTCTTGGTGTATAGGTGATTGAAATGATGTGGAGATGATTTCTCTTGGTCTTGAATGCTTGTGGATGTGTTGATAGTGTCTGGTGATCAAGACTTGGCGAAATGACAGGATTAGGGGGTATTTATAGCCAGCGTCCCCGAAATAGCCATTGGAAAAGTAGGCTGACAAAACTTTACTGTGAACACCGGATGATCCGATGTCTCCCCTTTAGTTATCATCGGTCAAGTTACTTTAGCTGAAGTCATTGTGTCAGATATGACCGTTGTTAGACCAATGTTGATCCTGTCTTCTCATCGGATGATCCGGTGGCTCTTCCTCCAGAATTTTCTCAAACTTGATGCTTACTGGAGTAATCGAACGATGTGTGCTTCTCTGTACATCGGATGATCCGGTGCTACACTTGGTCCAATGATATTGCAAACTGTACTGATGGACCGATGTTGCTGAGCCATTCACATCGGATGATCCGGTGAGTACTTTGTTCTGAGGTCTTCTTCTTCAGTTGAACCAACTCGACCGATGTGTTGTTCTGAGGTATCATCAGTTGATCCGGTGAGTTGATTTTGTTTGCTTTGAGTTGTTTCTAAGTGATTCTTTTGTGTCTTGCTCGATTGACCTCTTTGACATTTATTGCAAATGCATTTCTGATGATCTTTAAGCATTGAATGTTGTCAATTTAAAGTTGAATGACTTTGACATAAGAGCTTTCACTTCTTGTCTTCATATCATTGATTTGATCTCATACATTGATTGTTAGGGGTCTCCAGTGACATATCGATTTCATTTTATTGAGTGATTATGGGGACCTTGCATTCACAAATTCATTAGTAAAATCCTATGGTTGTCATTAATCACCGAAACCATACCTCATGGGGGCCTAGATGCTTTCACCGGACCTACCCAAAAGAAAGGTTGGGATGGGTGAAGGTCCAAAGGCCGGAGTTGAAGCTTAACGAAAGCTTTGAAGCTTATGAGGTTCAGCCCTGAACCTCCGTCCACCATTACATGATGGAGTTGAATATTGTTAATGGTGGGTGACACCATCAAAGGATGTTGGCCAGCCCCGATCATGTTTCAAGGGCAGTCCGAAGCATCAAAAATGATGGGAGTATCCATCCACTTTCGATGAGGCTCTGCCTTAGCAGTGGGAGCTGCCATGGCCATGTCCCGCCGCATCGTCTTGAGGATGCGGCGAGAGGTGATGTCCCAAGAACCACCATAGATGGTGTTAAGGGTTTTCTGGCGCTCGTGGTCAGAGATGTTGGAATTGTCGTCAACGGTGTTGTAGACAGCTTTCATGACCTTTTTGGGGTCCTGGAAACCTAGCTCCTCCTCAGCCGGAGCTTTGTCGACTTTTTGTTTTCCTTCCCATTGACGGAAAGGAGCTTCTTCCTGACGCTTGTTATAGCGCTCGACAAGGTTCTGGACCTCCCGGCATTCTTCCAGGCTGTGTCTGTCTGTCTTGTGGATCGGACACCACGCCTTTGAACTGTTGCTGTCTTTTGACGAAGGACGAGGTTGCTTCTCGGGGCGTGCCCCCCGGCCACCTAGAGCTGCAGAGCTGCAGCGGCTGGTGCACAGGCCAACGACTTCTTCTTGCCGTTGGGCTTTTTTTTCTTTTTACCACTGTCGGAGGTAGTGGCTTAAGTTTTGGAGAACTTCTTGTTGGCATCCAGAGCTGGCTTTGAGTGCATTTCACGGCCCTCCGCATCCCTAGCACATTTGTTCGCTAAGATGAAGAGTTCCGTGACGCTGGTGACTTCTTTGATGGCCAGCTTCTCTAGCATCTTTTTATCTTGAACACCCTGTCTGAATGCAACGATAACAGAAGAGCTCGAGATTGAAGGAATAGTATTATGTACCTGAGAAAACCGCTGGATGAAGGATCGCAACGATTCCCCCGATGTCTGCTTTACAGCAAACAAATCCAATTCAGTGCCAGGTCGGGTGTAAGAACTCCTGAAGTTGGCAGTGAATTGTTGGCATAGCTCTGCCCAAATATTACTGGAGTCGGGTGGAAGACTCATGAACCAGGACCTTGCAGTCCTAGTTAAAGTCACCGAGAAGTAATTGGCCATCACAGCCTCATCACCCCCCCTGCCAGTATGGCAGTAGAGTAGATAGCCTCCTCCCACTCCTTGAGGAGCTGGGTTGTCCCGAGCCTCTCGCCTCTCACGAGCAAACTCAATATGGACATGGTCGTCCTACTGCCGATAACGGCGATCCAGTTCCAACCGCAGGTCATGAGTCGGAATCCTGGTGATGGTGTGAGTGCGTTGTGCCCCAGGAGGCAACGAGGTCACCTGCTGGGATGCAACACGTCTCCTCTGCTGCGAGGCTAGTGGACCAAGTCGGCCTAACAAGGTCCGTCGTTGTGATGGTGCTCGCCCCAAAGGGGGAGGACCTTGATTGCTGATGCCAGCGGCTGCAGCTGCGACCAAATGGTCTACAATAGCTCTCCACTATTCCATAGCACCCTGGGGTGCACCTGGAGGCGGTGGGTGTTGTAGGAGAGCTCGTGCAGCAATGAGCGCGTGCTCAGGGTTGTTGTTTATTGATGCAGTAATTGACGCAGATGCTCCATCTTATTGACCAGCATTGTTTGCCGGAACAGATGGTGGTTGTGGTGCCATAATGCCTGCTGGAACAATGACACCTGCTGGCTGTTGAGTGTTGGAGGGATTGCCTCCAGCAGGTTGTTCACTACGGTTGCCATTGGAAGATCCTGCAGCGGAATTCATCATCTTGAGATCTCGGGAAGCCGCACCCCTTTCCTGGCGCGCCAAATGTCGAAGTGTAGCAACGACACTTCCCTCGGTACTACTAAAGTATAGTCCGCGAAGGTTCTTATTATGGTTGGTGCACACAGAGATCAAGATCAAAATGGCGACACCAGAGATTTACGTGGTTCGGGCCGCCTGAGCGTAATATCCTACTCCACAGAGTGTGTGTGTGTGTGTGTGTGTTGTATTATGAATCGCTCGGAAGCATGGTCTATGACTCAGCCTGGAGTTCCTCTTTTGTATCGTGTGGCTCAGTCCTTTTATAGTTCAAGGACTGACCGTTACAAAGTCTGCCTAGACCAACATGTGGCCCCGACATATTTAATGGCATAATACATTGTCTAAGGGTATTAAGCATGATTAATAGCGTGATAACATGCCTTTATGGATGCGTTACCCCTATTAACAGTGCACTAATCGTGTATCATCAATATTGTATTAATGACACTTAATCAGGTCTTGTAACTGCCACTTTAATTATCTCTTGATTGTCCGTGCAGGAGGAGATCCGCCAATGTGCTCGTCGGTGAAGTGGGTCTGGAGGCTCCACACGTGACAGCCCCAGAGCTTTCCCTTTTGTGAGGGTAGGTCCGGGGCTGTTGTACACGTGGAGGCACCAGAGCTCCTCTCTGCTGGAAGTTAGGTTTGAGGTCATTGTACAAGTGTTGACACCGAAGCTTCCCTACGTTGGGAGTTTAGTTACGGCCTTCTTTTACACGTGTCAACCCTGGAGCTAACCATATGAGGGAAGCGGGCCTGGTGCAGTGTGACATGTGGGGCCTGAAGAGATCTCCGTTCCTGACAGGTGGAACTTCCTTGCGCTTCTTACGGTACTGAGGGGTACCCGGTACGTAGGGTACCAACGAACTTGTTAATGAGTTGCTTTAAATCATCACTAACTAGTTCTAATAGCTTTTAACAAGTTTGTACAGGTTTGGATTTGATTAGATCTAGTTTTATAATTAATTCGACACAATTTAACTAAGAAAATCGGACTAGTACGCTAGGGACCGGACAAGTCCGCACTACGCGAGAACAACAGATTAGGGTTTTCTAGACCAACGTGAATTTGGAGATTTGGGGTTGAATTCACATAAGGAAAAGAGAATAGAAGGTATACCAGGTGTCTAGGTCTCCAAAGAATCAAGGATCTTGGAGTTAACACTTGGATCTTGATGATAAAGGGTTGATGAAGAGCTTGATGGTGGATTGTTAACGAAGAGCACGAAGTTGATGGAGATCTTGATCCTATTTCGTTTCCTCCTCTTCTTCTTCTTCTTGTTCTAGATCTCCTTCTCCCTCCTTGGTGATGGCTACTCACGATCTAGGGTTTGGGTGAGGTGGAAAAGTGGCAAATAGATGTCAAGCCAAGGGGTGGGGTTGTTCATATAGGGGTGGAGCTTAGGGTTAGATGGATTTTGAGTTTGGGGGTGAGTAGAGGATGGTTTAGAGTCCCACATGGGATCTAAAAGAGTTAGGCACGACGTCCCTAGGCCCACTTAACGTAAAACCTAAGAAACAAGACGTGAAACAAAAGATCAATTCGGAGTCACAATTTATCAGACAAGTCCGAAAAGGGTCGTACTAGTCCGAAGTTGTCCAGAGAAAAATCGGACAAGACCGGACTGAACATCGGACAAGTCCAAACTTATCCAGAGGGGAAAAACAGATAAGTCTGGCCTAAAATCGAACAAGTCCGACTTTAGCCAGAGGGGAAAAGGAAAAGTCCGCTGGAGTACCAGACTAGTCCGGACAAGTCCAGTGACTTAGCAAAATTTCAAGCGATTTGGGACACTGGACTAGTCCGCACAAGACCGGACAAGTCCGAAAGTGTCCAGAGGCAAAAACAGACTAGTCCACATAAAAACAGACAAGTTCGATCAAGGTCAGAGATAAATCGGACTACCCCGCACTTTCTAGAATTCTTAAGTGCGGTTTTGTTTCTAATTCATTTTAAACTTGTTACTTTTTGTGTGGATTAATGTTAAACATATATTAGGATGTATGCAATGCATGATGCATGAAAATGAGGGTGTTACAAACCTGCCCCCCTTAAAATGAATCTCGCCCTCTAGATTCATCGCGGAAGAGAAGAGATAGGGAAAATCCTTCTTGAGATCATCCTCCAACTCTCATGTCGTCTCTGATTTTGTATGATGCTTCCATTGAACCTTGGACCATCGAATAACCTTGTTCCTTATGACCCTCTCCTTGGTTTCCAAGATTTTGAACGGTTGCTCGGCATAAGTCAAATCTTCCTCTAATTCCAATTCTTCCATTGGCACTTGTTCTTCCGGTACTCTCAAGCACTTCTTGAGCTAGGAAACATGAAAGATATCATGGACATCTGAAAGATGAGTTGGCATCTCCAACTTATATGTCACTTCTCCTATTTTGTCCAAAATCTTGAATAGCCCAATGTATCGAGGTGCTAACTTGCCTCTTATGTTAAACCTCTTATGACCCCTCATTGGTGACACCTTGAGGTAGACGAAGTCTCCTACTTCAAAGGCTAGTTTTCTTCTCCTATTGTCCGCATAGCCCTTTTGTCTTGACTTAGCAACCCTCAAATTTTCACGAATTATTTGGACTTGATTTTCATCTTCTAGTTGTACATCCGGACCAAATACCTAAGTTTCTCATGTCTCATTTCAGAATAAAGGTGTCCTACACTTCCTTATATATAGTGCTTCATAAGGTGACATTTTCAAGCTTGCTTGGTAACTATTGTTATATGAGAATTCTGATGAGATCAAGCACATTGTCATTGCACATACAAGCGTGGCACAATGTTTATTTGTTTGGGATCCTGGCTCGAGTCAATGTGCATGCGTATTTGATGAAGAACATGGAGATGGTGCACTATGTCGTCCACCACCTTGGCCTCCTCCTTTGATGCACACAAGAGGATTTAATGGCATTGCACATATGGACTCACACATGAGAGAAGATGAACTTGAGTCGAGGACGACTCCAATTCAAGAAGGGGAGGATGATGAGGACATCACTCCTATGCATATACACAACACTCCATTCAACATACAAGATGCAATCAATAGGATTCAAACACATCAATTAATTTCAGAGGTGAGCTCGTTCTTATATGTTTTCTTATATATTTTTGAGAATAGATTGCTACCTAATGACTTAATTGTGGTTAGTATCCATAGAGAAGTTAAAGGAGTACTTGGAGGAAGTAGTAGAGACGTGGAGGACCAGAGAATTCGTTCAAAGAAGATGGAAACCGAGCCAAACTCAAAATCGTGTCCAGCTCGGAGTCCAGAAGCGGTACGCACTAAAACGGACGCCCAGGACGCATACAAACTCCGTTTTGGACGTTCTACATATGCACGGCAAGGGGAGAGGATAACCTTTCCAATGGCACTGGTCCCATGTATAAATTCCTTCGGATTCAGAATCTGTTAGGGTGCTGCGTCATGACTCCAACACCCCCTTGGACGTCCTCCCACCTATATATACTCCATAGTAGCCTCCATGAACCATTGGGTTTTGCTTAGATTAATAATATTGTCGTTCTGCGGTTTGTGAAACCCCAACTTCGCGATTTCAGATTGTGTCTACCTTGTTCTTGCTTGTGTTCTCGGTTGCACTTGCAGGGATTAGCCTTCTTGGCGAGGTCAATCGTGTGAAGCACGGCTGATAACTAACGGAGCGGTGGTGTAGTGATTGCAGGGGCTGTTCGTGTTCTACTCGAGAGCCTCGGATCATCAACGTCGAGATCTCCACATCAATCGACTTATCATTACCTTTTGGAAGATCGGGACTCATCTTTTTCCTATCAAATTCCACATATGGCAAGCTTTTATCCCAACTTTTCCCATGCTTCAAAGCACAAGATCTTAACATGGCCTCCAAAATCTGATTGGTTCTCTCAGTTTGTCCATCCGTTTGAGGGTGATATGCTGAGCTGAAATTCAACCTTGTTCCCAATGCTTCATGCAATTTATGCCAAAATCTAGAGGTAAATTGAGAACCTCTATCCGATACTATCTACTTTGGTACTCCGTGTCAACACACAATGTGCTCCATATACAATTCTGCTAGCTTCGCGGTGGTATATGTGGTCTTGACAGGAACAAAATGAGCTGACTTGGTTAATCGATCCACAATTACCCAAATTGAGTCATATCCGGACTAGGTGTGTGGCAATCCAACTATAAAGTCCATACTGATCTCTTCCCACTTCCATTCCGGGATCTTCAATGGTTGCAATAATCCCGCGGACCTTTGATGTTCTCCCTTGACTCGTTGGCACACATCACACAATGCTACATATTCGACTATGTCCTTCTTCATGCTAGCCCACCAATAACATGTCTTCAAGTCTTTGTACATATTGGTACAACCAGGATGAATTGAGTAAGGCACGTCATGTGCCTCTTTTAATATTGTCTCCCAAATATGCTTCACATTAGGCACGACAATCCTCTTACCAAGCCATAGGGTACCATGTTCATCCTCATCAAACCTGAATTCTCTTCCCTCTTGGGTCCTTTCCTTGATCTCTTGGATTTCCTCATCCTTCACTTGGCCCTCTCGAATTTCTCGCTCCAAGGTCAGATTTAACTCCATCATTCCCATCTCATTTACAAATCCGAGGTTCAATCGTTCAAACTGCTTACATAACTCGGATGGTAACTCTCGAATTGTGAGTTGATGACTTACTCCCTTCCTACTCAAAGCATTGGCCACTACATTGGCTTTTTCTGGATGATAATTGATCCCCAAATCATAATCCTTGATGAGCTCCAACCATTTTCGTTGCCTCGATTTCAGATCCGTTTGTGTGAAAATATACTTAAGACTATTATGATCCGTATAAATTTCACACCTATGTTCAAGGATGTAGTGTATCCAAATTGTCAATGCATGTACCACCGCTGCAAGTTCCAAATCATGCGTTGGGTAATTCTACTCATGTTTATTCAATTGTCTTGATGCATAGGCGAACACTTGACCTTCTTGCATGAGCACACATCCAAGTCCTTGTCTCGATGCATCACAATATATATCAAAACTTTTGCTTACATCCGGTAAAACCAAAACTGGAGCTGTAGTTAACCTCTTCTTCAACTCCTCAAAACTTTTTTGACAAGCTTGAGTCCATTGGAAAGCTTTCCCCTTCATTAGCAACTCCGTCATTGGCTTGGCTATCTTGGAAATGTCCTTGATGAATCGATGGTAATATCCAGCCATCCCAAGAAAACTTCAGATCTCCTTTATGTTTTGTGGTGGCTCCCACTTCAGCACGTCTCTTACCATTCCTGGGTGAACCAATACTCCTCCTCATGAGATGATATGACCCAAAAACGACGCTTCTTTCAACCAAAACTGACACTTATTGAACTTGGCATATAATTGATGCTCCCTTAATTTTTGCAACGTAAGCCTCAAGTGTTCCTCGTGTTCCTTCTCATCATTCGAGTAGAACATAATATCATCAATGAACACCACTACAAACTTATCCAAGTACTCCATGAAGACCTTATTCATGAGGTACATAAAGTAGGCAGGTGCATTGGTCAATCCAAAGGACATCACGGTGTACTTATAAGATCCATACCGTGTCCTAAAAGCTGCCTTAGGTATGTCCGATGGTCTAATCTTCATTTGAAAGTATCTCGACCTCAAATCAATCTTAGAGAAGACACAAGCACCCTTCATCTGATCAAACAAGTCTTCTATGTGTGGCAAGGTGTACTTGTTCTTGATCATCACCTCATTGAGAGCTCGGTAATCTACACACATCCTTTCAGACCCATTCTTCTTGTTCACAAATAAAACGGGCGCTCCCCAAGATGAAGAGCTGGGGCGAATAAAATCCTTCTCTAGTTGCTCTCAAATTTGCTTCTTGAGCTCCGCTAATTCCATAGGGGGCATCCTATAGGGTTTCTTAGCTATAGGCGCAGTTCCAGGTATTAGTTCAATAACAAACTTAATATCTCAGTTAGGCGGCATACCTGGCAACTCATCCGGAAACACATCCGAAAATTCACACACCACCGGAATCTCCTCAATTGCGGCACCGTCCATATGATTCAGCTCCAATTGCTTCAGTATGTGCTGTGATGCTTCAAACTCTCAATCCCTTCCTCATTGGCCAACTTCATCATCTTCGTGGCACACTCAATAAATCCATTGTGCTTCCTCAACCAGTCCATACCAAGTATAATGTCCAATCCTTGAGAATCCAAGACAATGAGGTTGGCGAAGAAGTCTACCCCCCTTATTCTAAGGCTTACTTTTGGACATACTGTATTTGTCCTCATCTCTCCTCCGGGAGACTTAACCAATAGAGTAAACTTCATATGAGAGATAGACAAACTATACTTGGCAACATATTTCGATGCAATGAATGAATGCAATGCTCCAGAATCAAATAACATAGTCGTCGGGTTGGAGTTTGCGAGAAACATACCAATCACCACGTCATCCGCTTGTTGAGCATCTTCCGTAGAGACATGGTTCATGTTGCCACGAGCGAAATTCTGCTGTCTACGGTTTCCTTGCGGCGGTCCTCCATTGGGTCTTGGGTTTTGCCTCAGCGCATTGCTTCCTTGACCAAGGCCTGACTTAGGATATTGATGCGCAAAATTTCCAGCTTCTCCACAAGTATAGCACTTCTTAACTCATCTAGAATTATAGGGAGGAGCATGGTTCTACGCATTGGCACCAGGAAAATTGGCACGAGGTGCAAAAGGCATTGGAGGCCTAGGTGCTTGCATGACAGGGCGCTGCTGCACAGACTGAGTTGGGTGCGGCGCAAATCTAGGGCGTTGTACAGGAGCAAAGGAGCTGTAGTATGGTGCATTAGGAGGCACAAAGCGAGGGCGCACATTACTTTCTTGTTGTTGTTCTTGATATGGCGTCTTCCTCTTGTTGTCTTGCTCTATCTCCCGAACCTTGTTCTCCACCACAATTGTTTTGTCCACAAGCTTCTGGAAGTTAGCATAGTCACAATTGAGCAATTGCACTTGGATCTCGTTGTTAAGGCCCTTCATGAACAAATACTACTTCCGGGGACGGCTGTCCCGACTAACATCTTCAGTGTAACATCCTCAATTTTTGCATCATGCATTTCATACATGTTCATGCATTAAACATTAGAAGAATAAGGAAAACTAATAAAAGATAAAACATACATATACAAAATAGGTGTAGCAAAAGAAGAAAAAAGAAATAATAATATAAAACATGTATTAGGAAAAAATATAAAAATAATATATATATATATATATAATATGTGAAACCTAAAGAAAGAAAAAAAAGAAAAAAAAAGAAAAAATTATTCCGAAAACTTCCCCATAACGTTCCGGGCAAATAGTGCCCAACCGGCACCAAGCCTGCCTAGCCGAGCGGCCGGCCCGCCCCAGCGCGCCCCGCGATGCGCGTCAGCACGTGCCCAAGCGGTCGAGCCGCACCGCGCCTCTCGCGCGTCTGGTGCACCGCGTCCTGGCCCAGACCGAGCCGGTCTCTGGACCGCGTGCATCTATGAAAGGAGCCCAGGCTCTGTAGTTACGGCAATCGAAGAATTCCCAGCATCGCCAGAGACGCCAGAAGCCCTAGCGCTATAGAAAAAAAAAGACCAGAGGCGCCACCGGGAGAAGAAAAAAAAAGGAGAAGAAAAGAGGAAGAAGGAGAGGAGGGTGTCGTCATCCGCCAGAGATCGTCGTCGTCGTCGTGCCGCTGGAGGACCACTGCGCCATCCACTTCGTCTACGCGTCATCTTCGTCCCGCGATCTTCAAAGCTGTCACATCTACGGTAGGACATGTTTTCCGATGCAAATTTTAGCGAACGTATTAGATCCACTAGACATAATTTGATCGTAGTCGCACCATCTTTTTATTTTCAGCAGCATTAGTTCTCACTAAAACCCCCATAAACTCACATAAACATGTATGAAATAGTTGCATCTAATCAATAAACAACCACCGTTAATTAATAATTGAACTTTGCATGCATGCATGTCATCGCATGTTGATTAATATGTGTGCATCATGTTGATTGTATGTATTTTCTTGTATGTGTGGTCACGAGTAGAGGGAAGTGCTCAAGAGGTCGTGTACGAGGATTTCCAGAACTAAGACTTCGAAGCGCATGAGCAACCCTATCCGTCGGAGCAAGGCAAGTGTCCTTGAAGCATATTGATCCTGTTTTAAAGTAATGTTTTGTTTTCAAAACTGCATGCTTGTGTCAATTTAATGGGGAATCCTATGATAGGAAGTTTACTAGCTTTGTTTGACCACCCTTGTCACCTGGAATTCATGGTAGAGAGTCGGGGAGTGCCTTTTACCTTTTTGCTTCACTTAATTATCTGGGATGGGAAAACAATGATACCATCTAATTATGCATTAATGAGATTATGGTTAATATGAACTGCTTAATATGATATGATAATGGGTGATCTAAGCAAGCCTAGTATGTGGATGGTTTGGATGTCATGGTAGTTTGCTTGCTCTAGATCTAAAGACCGGTTCATGCGAAAATAGGCCAGGACTACAGTGCCACCACGAGGCTAAGTATGGGTGCGGCA
Organism: Tuctoria greenei; assembly: GCA_036927565.1. Lineage (NCBI taxonomy): Eukaryota > Viridiplantae > Streptophyta > Magnoliopsida > Poales > Poaceae > Tuctoria > Tuctoria greenei. The sequence goes on along the minus strand of JAYESD010000002.1, from coordinate 272,560,667 downwards.
TAGCTGATTAATTAGGGTATTGCGCGGATCATTTGGCGCACCGGGGAAGGGGAGTCGGATTGGGTTTGGATTTGTGGCAGGGACTCACTGGGATCCGAATGGCACAAGGGGGGTCCTTTGGTTGAAGACGTGCTCTGTAGGAGACGTCGCCACCGGTGAAACCTTAGTGGGTCCGTACATGCTAGTAGTCCCTTTGTAAAGGCTATTTTTTGATCTCTTGGCCATACACCAAAGGAAGTGTAATCGTCATAAGGGAGGTTCTTTAGTCGCCGACGGGTGATGAAATCACAAACACGTGGGTAAAGTGGTATAACCTCTGCAGAGTATTAAAACTATCATGATAGTCGTGCTCCCGGTTAAGAGCACCTAGATGACCTACATGATTAGAAGGGTATTGGTTATGGGGTGGTTTGGTATGGGTTATGGGATGATATTATGGTTTATGGCGATGAATATGATTAATGGTAGGGAGAAATTTGGAATACGGTTGATGGTAATGAAATATGGACTCGTATTATGATATCTACATGGTTTATGATGGGTTTACTTCACATATGCATATAGTGTATTGCTTTTCAAATGTTTTACTGTACTTTTCAGCACTTAGCCTTTATTATATTTCGTCATTTGTATCAGCTATATGTCATACTTTCCCACACTTGCTGAGTGCGACACGTACTCACCCTTGTAATTCCCCCAAACAGTTTCATGAGATGTTTAGAAGTCTCCTGATGATAATGTGGAGTACTAGGCGTGCGTACTACCGTCGACTGCCTGTGGAGTTGGAGTCGCCTACGCTAGAATATTTCTCACTGCAATAGAATTAAGGTATATTTACTATTCAGAACATGGTTAAATTCTGGTTTCCGTTTGTGATGCATTTGTGTATGTGTGATGAACATCCTAGACACACATACACTGCACTTGGTTCATTTTTCAAAACCGGGTGTCACAAATTGGTATCAGAGTCAGGTTGACTGTAGGCTGCAGCCTAGATAGAATGGACACTTTAGAGCATATAGGAGCACTCAGGAATCGATTTGATTTTGTTGGCTTGCTGTTTGCTATATATATATTGGTTGCTTGTGTGCTTAATAGAGGATTTTGGGATGCTTTAGCATTGCCATGTCCACCTAGGCTAGTGTAGCTAGTTTCTTAGTTTCATATTCCTTGATGCATATAGTTGGGGATTCAGTCTATCTCTTTTTTCTTTCTCGCTCAACCTCTACTTCAATGGAAGAAGGACACAAGCAGAAGATTCATTGTCTCATACGAAGCTGTATGGAAGATGAGAACAAAGATAGTGCGTCTAAGAGTAAGTTTTAAAATAAGGGGGGTAGAATCTTTCGCCAACCTTATTGTTTTGGATTCACAAGGATCGGACATGACACTTGGAATGGATTGGCTACGGAAGCATAATGGAGTGGTTTAGTATGCCACAAGGACAGTGCAATTGATAGGTGATAAGGAAGTTAGCATTAGAGTTGATGCATCACAATAGATATCAACACTAACCAATCATCAAAGACTATCCCAACGTAGTGAAGTGCATGACTGAGTTGCTAATAAGGGGAAAGCCTCTCAAATGGATTATATCTTGTCAGGATGCTATTGAGAAAGTGAAGAAGATATTTATCACTACACCGGCATCGGTATTACTAGACGTGAGCAAGAAGCTTGGATTTATGCGATGCATCAAGACAAGGACTTGGATGTGTGCTTATGCAAGAAGGTCAAGTAGTTGCATATGCATCGACATAATTGAAGAAATATGAGCAGAATTATCCAACGCATGATTTGGAACTTGCAGCCGTGTTACACGCATTGAAGATTTGGAGACACTATATCCTTAGACATAGGTGTGAAATTTATACGGATCACAAGAGTCTTAAGTATATTTTCACACAAACGGATCTTAATTTGAGGAAACAAAAATGGTTGGAACTCATCAAGGATTATGATGTGGGGATCAACTATCATCCAAGAAAGGCTAATGTAGTGGTCGATGCCTTGAGTCAGAAAAGAGTAAGTAATCAACTCACGGTTCGAGAATTGTCATCCGAGTTATGCAAGGAGTTTGAATTGTTGAATCTTGGATTTGTGAATGAGATGGGAATGATGGATTTAAATCCGACTTTGGAGCAAGAAATTTGAGAAAGACAAACCAAGGATGAGGAAATTCTGGAAATCAAGGAAAGGACCCAAGAAGGGAGATAATTCAGATTCGATGAGGATGAACATGGAACTCTATGGCTTGGTAAGAGGATTGTCGTGCCCAATGTGAAGCGTATTCGGGAGAAAATATTAAGAGAGGCACATGACTCGCCATACTCAATTCATCTTGGTTGTACCAAGATGTACAAAGACTTGAAGACATGCTATTATTGGGCTAGCATGAAGAAGGACATAGCTGAATATGTCGTCTTATGTGATGTGTGTCAACGAGTTAAGGTTGAGCATCAAAGGTCAGCTGGATTATTGCAACCATTGAAGATTCCGGAATGGAAGTGGGAAGAAATTGGTATGGACTTTATAGTTGGATTACCATGTACACAATCCGTATATGACTCAATTTAGGTAATTGTGGATCGATTGTCCAAGTCAGCTCATTTTGTTCATGTAAGGACCACCTATACCACCGCGAAGCTAGCAAAATTGTATATGGAGCATATTTTGTGTCGACATGGAGTCCCAAAGAAGATAGTCTCAGATAGAGGTTCTCAATTTACCTCCAGGTTTTGGCAGAAATTGCATGAAGCATTGGGAATGAGGTTAAATTTGAGCTCAACATATCACCCTCAAACGGATGGACAAACTGAGAGGACCAATCAAATTTTGGAAGACATGTTAAGAGCTTGTGCTTTAAAACATGGGAAAAGTTGGGACAAGAGCTTGCCATATGCAGAATTTTCATACAACAATAGTTACCAAGCAAGTTTGAAAATGTCACCCTATGAAGCACTATACAGAAGGAAGTGTAGGACACCTTTGTTTTGGAATGAAATAGAAGAGAACCAAGTATTTGGTCCTAATGTGTTACAAGATGCTGAAAGGCAAGTTAAAATAATTCGCGAAAACCTAAGAGCTGCTCAGTCGCGACAAGGCTATGCGGATAGTAGGCAAAGGAATCTGGCATTTGAAGTTGGAGATTTCGTATACCTCAAAGTGTCACCTATCCGAGGGCAACGCCGGTTTAACGTCAAAGGAAAACTGGCACCTCGAAATATCGGGCCATTTAAGATTCTGGAAAAGCGAGGAGAGGTAGCTTATCGACTTGAGCTCCGGCGTATCTCTCCGCGTGTTTCACGTGTCTCAACTCAAGAAGTGTCTGAGGGTGCTGGAAGAATAGGTGCTGATGGACGAGTTAGAACTTCAGGAGGATTTGTACTATGTCGAGCAACCTATCAAGATCTTGGACGTGAAGGAAAGGGTCATGAGGAATAAGAGGGTCCGTTGGTGCGAAGTGCAATGGAACCACCATACGGAAGCCGAAGCTACATGGGAACGTGAAGAAGACCTGAAGGCAGAATTCCCTCATCTTTTCTCCACGCTATCGAATCTCGAGGGCGAGATTCACTTTAAGGGGGTAGGTTTGTAACATCCTCAATTTTTGCATCATGCATTGCATACATGTTCATGCATTAAACATTAGAAGAATAAGGAAAAAATAATAAAAGATAAAACATACATATACAAAATATGTGTAGCAAAAGAAGAAAAAAGAAATAATAATATAAAACATGTATTAGGAAAAAATATTAAAAAATAATATATATATATATATAAAAAATACGTGAAACCTAAAGAAAGAAAGAAAAGAAAAAAAGAAAAAATTATGAAGCTTTGCTTACCCCGGAACGTTCCGGGCAAATAGTGCCCAACCGGCATCGAGCCTGCCTGGCCGAGTGGCCGGCCCGCCCCAGCGCGCCCCGCGCTGCGTGTCAACACGCGCCCAAGCAGCCGAGCCGCACTGCTGTGACGCCCGGTTCCGAAAACTGAACCAAGCTAACGCATATGTGTGCCCAGGATGTTCAACACACATACACGAGTGATTCACAAATGATAAACAGATAATTACCACAGCTCAAATTATTAAATAAGTACCCTTATTACACAATTCATTAAATCCTCGAATACAAGCTCTAATGAATATTAATGACTGGTTCAACTAATGCAGCGGAAATAAACTAATTAAGCAACTAAGCAACTAAGCAAAAGGAATAGCGCAGCTCCATGCAACACCACAGGCAAAGCTGACGGTAGACACGGCCTAGATCTCCACATTATCGCCATTAAATTCACAATTCTGACCTGCAACTGTTGGGGTGGGGGATTGCAAGAGTGAGTACATGTCGTACTCAGCAAGTGTGGAAAGTATGACATGTGGCTTATTCAAATGACGAATGTAATAATGGCTAAGTGCTGAAAAGTACAGTAAAACATTTGAAAAGCATTACACTATGTCTATGTGAAATAATCCCATCATAACCATCATATTAACATAATATAAACCATATCCAATTATTACCAACATCACCATTATCCATGTCCAATTATCATAACTCAAATTCATATCCATGACCATAATCCATAAACCATAACCATAAACCAACAATAACCATAAACCAACCATAACCATTACCAGACCATAACCATCCCAAATCCCAATTTCCAACTCTAATCATGTAGGTCATCCAGGCGCTCATAACCGGGAGCACGGCTATCATGATAGTTTTTAACACTCTGCAGAGGTTGTACCACTTTACCCACGTGTTTGTGATTTCATCACCCGTCGGCGACTGAAGAACCTCCCTTATGCCAATTACACTTCCTTTGATGTATGGCCAAGAGATCACAAAATAGCCTTTACAAAGGGATTACTAGCCTATTCAGACCCCACTGAGGTTTCACCGTTGGCGATGCCTCCAACTGAGCCCATCTTCAACCAAGGGCCCCCTCTTGAGCCATTCGGATCCCAGGGTAGTCCCACCAATCATCAACAAACCCAATCCGACTACCCCTTCCCCGAGCATCCACAATGGTCCAAACAGCACTAGCAAAGCCCTAATTAATCAGCTACGCCGCACCCATACTTGGCCTCGTGGTGGCACTGTAGTCCTGGCGTATTCTCGCATGAACCGGTCCTTAGATCTAAAGCAAGCAAACCACCATAACATCCAACCCATCCACATACCAGGCTTGCTTAGATCACCCATCACCATACCGTATCGACCAGTTCACATTAACCAGAATATCATTAATACATGATTAAATGTGTAGTGTTGGTTTTTCCATCCCAATTAATTAAGCGAAGCAAAAAGGTAAAAACCCTTCCCGACTCTCTACCATAATTTCCAGGTGACAAGGGTGGTTTAACAAATCTAGTAAACTTCCTACCATAGGATTCCCATCAAATTGACACAGCATGCAGTTTTGCAAACAAAACATTTATTTTAAAACAGGATCAATATGCTTCAAGGACACTTGCCTTGCTCCGGCGGATGAGGTTGCTCAAGCGCTTCAAAGTCTTGGTTTTGGAAATCCTCGTATGCGGCCTCTTGAGCACGTTCCTCTACGCGTGATAACACATACAAGAAAATACATACAATTCAACATGATGCACACACAATAATCAACATGCGATGATATGCATGCATGCAAAGTACCATAATTAATTAGCTACGGATGTTTATTAATTAGATGCAACTAGTTCATACGTGTTCATATGAGTTTACGGGGATTTTAACGTGGATTAACGCTGCTGAAAATAAAATTATGGCGCAACTAAATTCAATTTACGCCTATTAGATTCGATATGATCGCAAAAATTTGCATCGGGAACATGTCCTACCGTAGATCTGACGGCGTGACGGTCGCGGAATAAATGCGACGCGAAGACGAAGTGGATGGCGCAGCAGTCCCTCAGCGGCACGACGACGGCGACGATCTCCGGCGAACGGTGGTACCCTCCTCTTTTTCTTCTTCTTCTTCCCCTCTTTTTTTCTTCCTTTTTCTTCCCCTGGCGGCGCAGCCTCTGTTCTCTGGAGTTTCTTCTCCCTACCGGCGGCTAGGGCTCCTCCCTGGGCGTCTCTGACGGCGTGGCTTTCTGGGATGGCGGCGGTGTTTTTTTTTTGGGATCGGGAAACACGAGCGCTTCGGCTTTTATAGTCGGCGCTAGGGCACCGTGCGGCGGCGGGCGCGGAACGCGGGGCATCGGGCGCTGGGGTCGCGGTGCGGCCTGGCTGGCGCGCGCGTGGGCGAAGTTTGTGACGCCCGGTTCCGAAAACTGAACCAAGCTAACGCATATGTGTGCCCAGGATGTTCAACACACATACACGAGTGATTCACAAATGATAAACAGATAATTACCACAGCTCAAATTATTAAATAAGTACCCTTATTACACAATTCATTAAATCCTCGAATACAAGCTCTAATGAATATTAATGACTGGTTCAACTAATGCAGCGAAAATAAACTAATTAAGCAACTAAGCAACTAAGCAAAAGGAATAGCGCAGCTCCATGCAACACCACAGGCAAAGCTGACGGTAGACACGGACTAGATCTCCACATTATCGTCATTAAATTCACAATTCTGACCTGCAACTGTTGGGGTGGGGGATTGCAAGAGTGAGTACATGTCGTACTCAGCAAGTGTGGAAAGTATGACATGTGGCTTATTCAAATGACGAATGTAATAATGGCTAAGTGCTGAAAAGTACAGTAAAACATTTGAAAAGCATTACACTATGTCTATGTGAAATAATCCCATCATAACCATCATATTAACATAATATAAACCATATCCAATTATTACCAACATCACCATTATCCATGTCCAATTATCATAACTCAAATTCATATCCATGACCATAATCCATAAACCATAACCATAAACCAACAATAACCATAAACCAACCATAACCATTACCAGACCATAACCATCCCAAATCCCAATTTCCAACTCTAATCATGTAGGTCATCCAGGCGCTCATAACCGGGAGCACGGCTATCATGATAGTTTTTAACACTCTGCAGAGGTTGTACCACTTTACCCACGTGTTTGTGATTTCATCACCCGTCGGCGACTGAAGAACCTCCCTTATGCCAATTACACTTCCTTTGATGTATGGCCAAGAGATCACAAAATAGCCTTTACAAAGGGATTACTAGCCTATTCAGACCCCACTGAGGTTTCACCGTTGGCGATGCCTCCAACTGAGCCCATCTTCAACCAAGGGCCCCCTCTTGAGCCATTCGGATCCCAGGGTAGTCCCACCAATCATCAACAAACCCAATCCGACTACCCCTTCCCCGAGCATCCACAATGGTCCAAACAACACTAGCAAAGCCCTAATTAATCAGCTACGCCGCACCCATACTTGGCCTCGTGGTGGCACTGTAGTCCTGGGGTATTCTCGCATGAACCGGTCCTTAGATCTAAAGCAAGCAAACCACCATAACATCCAACCCATCCACATACCAGGCTTGCTTAGATCACCCATCACCATACCGTATCGACCAGTTCACATTAACCAGAATATCATTAATACATGATTAAATGTGTAGTGTTGGTTTTTCCATCCCAATTAATTAAGCGAAGCAAAAAGGTAAAAACCCTTCCCGACTCTCTACCATAATTTCCAGGTGACAAGGGTGGTTTAACAAATCTAGTAAACTTCCTACCATAGGATTCCCATCAAATTGACACAGCATGCAGTTTTGCAAACAAAACATTTATTTTAAAACAGGATCAATATGCTTCAAGGACACTTGCCTTGCTCCGGCGGATGAGGTTGCTCAAGCGCTTCAAAGTCTTGGTTTTGGAAATCCTCGTATGCGGCCTCTTGAGCACGTTCCTCTACGCGTGATAACACATACAAGAAAATACATACAATTCAACATGATGCACACACAATAATCAACATGCGATGATATGCATGCATGCAAAGTACCATAATTAATTAGCTACGGATGTTTATTAATTAGATGCAACTAGTTCATACGTGTTCATATGAGTTTACGGGGATTTTAACGTGGATTAACGCTGCTGAAAATAAAATTATGGCGCAACTAAATTCAATTTACGCCTATTAGATTCGATATGATCGCAAAAATTTGCATCGGGAACATGTCCTACCGTAGATCTGACGGCGTGACGGTCGCGGAATAAATGCGACGCGAAGACGAAGTGGATGGCGCAGCAGTCCCTCAGCGGCACGACGACGGCGACGATCTCCGGCGAACGGTGGTACCCTCCTCTTTTTCTTCTTCTTCTTCCCCTCTTTTTTTCTTCCTTTTTCTTCCCCTGGCGGCGCAGCCTCTGTTCTCTGGAGTTTCTTCTCCCTACCGGCGGCTAGGGCTCCTCCCTGGGCGTCTCTGACGGCGTGGCTTTCTGGGATGGCGGCGGTGTTTTTTTTTTTTGGGATCGGGAAACACGAGCGCTTCGGCTTTTATAGCCGGCGCTAGGGCACCGTGCGGCGGCGGGCGCGGAACGCGGGGCATCGGGCGCTGGGGTCGCGGTGCGGCCTGGCTGGCGCGCGCGTGGGCGAAGTTTGTGACGCCCGGTTCCGAAAACTGAACCAAGCTAACGCATATGTGTGCCCAGGATGTTCAACACACATACACGAGTGATTCACAAATGATAAACAGATAATTACCACAGCTCAAATTATTAAATAAGTACCCTTATTACACAATTCATTAAATCCTCGAATACAAGCTCTAATGAATATTAATGACTGGTTCAACTAATGCAGCGGAAATAAACTAATTAAGCAACTAAGCAACTAAGCAAAAGGAATAGCGCAGCTCCATGCAACACCACAGGCAAAGCTGACGGTAGACACGGCCTAGATCTCCATATTATCGCCATTAAATTCACAATTCTGACCTGCAACTGTTGGGGTGGGGGATTGCAAGAGTGAGTACATGTCGTACTCAGCAAGTGTGGAAAGTATGACATGTGGCTTATTCAAATGACGAATGTAATAATGGCTAAGTGCTGAAAAGTACAGTAAAACATTTGAAAAGCATTACACTATGTCTATGTGAAATAATCCCATCATAACCATCATATTAACATAATATAAACCATATCCAATTATTACCAACATCACCATTATCCATGTCCAATTATCATAACTCAAATTCATATCCATGACCATAATCCATAAACCATAACCATAAACCAACAATAACCATAAACCAACCATAACCATTACCAGACCATAACCATCCCAAATCCCAATTTCCAACTCTAATCATGTAGGTCATCCAGGCGCTCATAACCGGGAGCACGGCTATCATGATAGTTTTTAACACTCTGCAGAGGTTGTACCACTTTACCCACGTGTTTGTGATTTCATCACCCGTCGGCGACTGAAGAACCTCCCTTATGCCAATTACACTTCCTTTGATGTATGGCCAAGAGATCACAAAATAGCCTTTACAAAGGGATTACTAGCCTATTCAGACCCCACTGAGGTTTCACCGTTGGCGATGCCTCCAACTGAGCCCATCTTCAACCAAGGGCCCCCTCTTGAGCCATTCGGATCCCAGGGTAGTCCCACCAATCATCAACAAACCCAATCCGACTACCCCTTCCCCGAGCATCCACAATGGTCCAAACAGCACTAGCAAAGCCCTAATTAATCAGCTACGTCGCACCCATACTTGGCCTCGTGGTGGCACTGTAGTCCTGGCGTATTCTCGCATGAACCGGTCCTTAGATCTAAAGCAAGCAAACCACCATAACATCCAACCCATCCACATACCAGGCTTGCTTAGATCACCCATCACCATACCGTATCGACCAGTTCACATTAACCAGAATATCATTAATACATGATTAAATGTGTAGTGTTGGTTTTTCCATCCCAATTAATTAAGCGAAGCAAAAAGGTAAAAACCCTTCCCGACTCTCTACCATAATTTCCAGGTGACAAGGGTGGTTTAACAAATCTAGTAAACTTCCTACCATAGGATTCCCATCAAATTGACACAGCATGCAGTTTTGCAAACAAAACATTTATTTTAAAACAGGATCAATATGCTTCAAGGACACTTGCCTTGCTCCGGCGGATGAGGTTGCTCAAGCGCTTCAAAGTCTTGGTTTTGGAAATCCTCGTATGCGGCCTCTTGAGCACGTTCCTCTACGCGTGATAACACATACAAGAAAATACATACAATTCAACATGATGCACACACAATAATCAACATGCGATGATATGCATGCATGCAAAGTACCATAATTAATTAGCTACGGATGTTTATTAATTAGATGCAACTAGTTCATACGTGTTCATATGAGTTTACGGGGATTTTAACGTGGATTAACGCTGCTGAAAATAAAATTATGGCGCAACTAAATTCAATTTACGCCTATTAGATTCGATATGATCGCAAAAATTTGCATCGGGAACATGTCCTACCGTAGATCTGACGGCGTGACGGTCGCGGAATAAATGCGACGCGAAGACGAAGTGGATGGCGCAGCAGTCCCTCAGCGGCACGACGACGGCGACGATCTCCGGCGAACGGTGGTACCCTCCTCTTTTTCTTCTTCTTCTTCCCCTCTTTTTTTCTTCCTTTTTCTTCCCCTGGCGGCGCAGCCTCTGTTCTCTGGAGTTTCTTCTCCCTACCGGCGGCTAGGGCTCCTCCCTGGGCGTCTCTGACGGCGTGGCTTTCTGGGATGGCGGCGGTGTTTTTTTTTTTGGGATCGGGAAACACGAGCGCTTCGGCTTTTATAGCCGGCGCTAGGGCACCGTGCGGCGGCGGGCGCGGAACGCGGGGCATCGGGCGCTGGGGTCGCGGTGCGGCCTGGCTGGCGCGCGCAGGTGGGCGGCAGGCGGGGTGGGGCATCGGGGCCAGGGGCGGGGGCGAGTGCGCCGCGCGGTCGGCGGGTGGGTCCAGCGCGACACGCGGCCGCGTGGGCGAGGCCGGGAGGCGTGGGATTCCGCGGGAGTCGGCGGATTCGGCGGGAGGCGGGGGTTGGCGCGGTTCGCGCCGCGCGCGCTGGAGGCGGGGCAGGCGGGGCGGGGTCCGCGGGAGGCGCGGGGCCCGGACGTGCAGGCGCAGGGGTTGGGCGGCGCGTGCGGCTGAGCGGGAGCGGGGCTAAGGCGGGAGCGGCGGGAACGGGCGTGGGGGCGGGGCCCGGGTGGCGTGACCGCAGGCGGCGGGGCAGTCGGCGGGTCGCGTCAGGGGGGGAGAGGGGACCGGGGCGGGGCGCGTGCGCCTCGGGCGGCACGCGGCCGGGGGGGGGGGGGGGGGGGGGGGGCAGGCGGCGGGTGGGGCCCCCGGGCGGGCTGCGCTGCGCGTTGAGCGCGCGTGGGCGCTGCCGGGCTGGGCCGGTCGGCGGCCTGGCCGGCGGGGGGGGGGGGGGGTTTCTTTTTTTTTCTTTTTTTT